>OW569398.1:10966558-12166558 GCA_937620795.1 Thecophora atra | reverse complement strand
AATTATAAGGGATTTTCGTGTTCTTGTTTTTGCTGCTGCTCTTTCTGTTGCTTGTCTGCTTGCCAGCGACGGAATTAAAGCCATAAAAGCCGAAAATTGGGTTTGAATGTGGACTTTCTATTCAAAACTAAATCGGGGATTTTTTCGGGATTATAATGAGCTCCATGTCTGTAGTTTTCTTTTAATTCCTGTGCCTTTTTCGTTCCTTCTTTCGGTATTTTCAGAGTCACATTTGTTTGATGTTGTTAACTATTTTTTAGATTATTTAATTTAATTTAAGCCGCTTTCTTCTTAAGTCAGTGGAAATAAAGTGAGAAATCGTTAAGCAAATTATGTTTACAGTTGGTTTATAGAGGGCGAAATAACTTTGCTCAGAGATTCCAGGCAGAACCTAAAAGTAAAGTGCAAAATGTTGATGATTATTGCAGAAGGTTCAACACAAGGAGTTAAAGGCAAACAACAGTAATAAAAATGGATGTTAGACACAAACTCATTTCCATTTGCATTGTATTCCCACGCATTTTATTTAAAAACTAATTTTTTAAATTGATTTCGTCGTGATTCTTTTTTGAAACTGGTTAAAATTGAGTTTCGGCATCGTAGTCAAGTTCAGTGACTCAAAGCATCGTGGCTCTCGCAGAAGCATCCTTTAAGGTCTCCGAAAAGGCATTGTTAATCATACAGAGACAATAGAAAATTTAGTTATACGTAATTAGAGCATAAACATATTTACACACACGCACACACTCTGCAAAGCTCCACACATACAAGCGCAGGTACGTGTTCTGATATCCTTGAAGTCGTTGCATATGCATAGAGTAGCGCATGACGAGGAATTTAATTTGAATTAATTTGTTTTAAAGTGAAGAAATGTAGCTACACGACGCGCACTTGCCTGAAATTTCTACTTATTCAAACACACACACAAAGAGCGAACACACACAATGAAGCCACGCACACAATGAAGACAAAACCCACGCACAAAAATACCAAACAAGTTTCGGAATAAAAGAAAAACTCTTGAAAAGCGCTTAAAAAGCACTTCATTCAGAATCTTTTATTAATTTTCTAATATGAAATATTTATTACTATTCAATTATAATGCTCTATAATGCGTAGAGAGGCATTCTGAAGCCCTCATTTAGGTACACATCCAAACAACGGCTTCAGAAGCGCTTCTTAAGCGCTCCTCATTTGATTTCCTCTTATTTTACCATGACCTAATATATTGAGGTCATTGCAGTATCCTTTAAAGCCGTTTATAGATTGATTGTCCACTTCACAAGCACCGCTGAGTGCTTCACATGAACCGAAGAAGTGCTCTTTAAGCGCTCCGCTTCTTTTATTTCCCTCTAACTTTCTACTCGGGTCATAGTTAAGTGTCTGTGAGCTCTTATGTTTTTATTACAGCATTCATCGTTGATGATTCGAAACGTGTAATTATGGTATATGCAAAACTTTGTCTTTGCTTCTGATTCAAGTGAATTTTCTGAATTTTCTTTTGCTTCAGATCCTTCAGCAGATTCTGTTGTCGACTGTTGAGGGAGACGGCGGAGTTGATGATGCGTTACATCGTAAACGTATGTCATTCACGGTGTTGTTGTTGTTGTTGTTGCTTGTATTAAAAAGCGCGGCTGGGAAATTTAAACTTTGGTTGGTTGAAAAGAGCAAAATTACCCCAAAAAAATAGTTTGAATTCTTGCTACAGTTCTTCGACTTTCTAAAGTTTTATGTTTTTTGGTGTCTTTATGCTATAATAATTGAAGTTCATCGAAGGCCTACGGTTTCTTAAAGCATCGAAGGTATAAAATTCCACATACGGAATCACATCACTCCGCGAAATCTCCCGGAAACTGAAGATTATACGTGGTATTCTTTTGCTCTCATTTGCAGTATTTAATTATTATTTTTTTTGTGCTCTTCGGCTACCATCAGAATTTGATTTCGAATTTCAAGCGGTTTTTCTTTTGTTTTATCATTAAATAGAATTGAAAAGTTTTCGTTTGCGGATGTGATGCTTAAAAGTTTTGCAGAAAGGAGCAAAGATGCAGTTAAGCGCTTTTCCAACAACTTATCAAAAATGCAATTAAAGCACTTGAATTCTTTGCACTTGATATTCATGCTGTTGCTGTTGTTGTTGTTGTTGTTGTTTCTAGTGCAACCGCCTCTTCAAATACTTGGAAATTCTTGCTTTTAGTGTTGCTTTGAAATGCGAAAAACAACTAGAAACTTTAAAGCTTGTCAGCTTTTAGATTATTTTGATTGTTGTAGTTGTTGCTGCGTCTTTCTTCGATTTGTTGTTGTCTTCAAGCATTGTTCAGCAAATATTTTTGCATAGTTGGCAACGAAGTTGTCAGACAAGAAATTTCGAAGCTTCTGCACAGTCATAAATGAAGTTTTAAGGTTTAAATAACACAAACTCTGGGGCTGAAAAGCGGTGAAGGGGTTGGGTTAAAACCGTCTAAACTCTGTTTACCTCAGAGACAGATTGAAGCGAGAGCGGAAGAGGAGGGGGAGAAGAACAAACAAAGATATCAAAAGCAAGTGAAAAAACTGAAAACATCTCATTTGCGGTTCTTTTAACAAACATATAAAAACAAAGTGAATTAAAAACCTAGGATTACATAAAAGTGAGATACACAACATACACACACACACACACACACACACACACACACGTTCACAATATAAAGTTAAAAGGAACTGGCTACAGGACAGAGTCAGCGAGACGAGCAGAAATCCAGTGATATTAATAAAAGTAGCGCCTGCAAGTATGCAATGGAAAGTGCAGAAACGGCTGGAGGTTGCTGTGGCTACGAATCCTCTTCCGTCATGGAAACAAAAGCGCCTCGCTGCAATTTCAAACAACATGAAGAGCGAGACGGAAGAAAGGACGAGTGGACGAATGAACAGGAAACAAATGCGAGAGGACGAATGCAAGGATTGATGAATGAGTGAATCGTCGAATTGACGGAAGCGGCAGCTGCTGCTACCTGCCGTGATTAAATTTTAATTACGTCGCCCATCTCGATCTTACATTGCGCCAGCGAATATTTGCCAATCGTTGCGATTACAGGCCGATGGACAATCGCATGAACTTCATTAACAGCCGACCACAAACAAAGACCGACCGAGCCACGAACATCGCCGCCGATCAATCGACCAACACGACGCGATGCTTTATTTGCTGTCTAATGCAGGGCGTCGATAAGTGATGGAGCAATCCGAGTACCCGACAATCGAGTAACCGATTCGCAGCAAATAGCCGCACACTTTTCATCGCCGCAGTGCAAAGTCCACTTGAATAAGAATCGAAATGTTTTATCAATGATTTCTTCACTCTTCTCCTCTGTTGCTCTGGTCGTATGTATGTCGCTCTGCACGCCGCTTTGTCTGCCTGTTCTATTATTCCTTTTAATCCCCGTTTATTTTCTGTTTATCTATCGAGATGTTTCGATGCATCGGCTTCATTAACGATTCTGTGGTTCAGCTCGAACGGAGAGAGGACCAGCAACTGGATAGTTCACTCAGTAGCTCAAGCGACGAGACTAGAGAATGGATGGGCATTAAATTGAATCACATTTGTTGGCAATTATGTTGGCCAAGGGGGCGGGGGCAGGCAGAGCGAAGGAGAAAGCTTTACAGCCAGGTTCGAAGTGGAATTTATTTAAAATACTCGATATACGGCTTTACAAATTGTTTTAATTAGTTGCAAACCTATAACAACAACAACAACACAAAAGTTTGTTTGTTTGAAGTGGAGAAGAGGAAGGGATATAAAAAACGGGGCATGCTTCTAGGCCCATTTTATAAAATACACGACGGAATTTAAGGAAACAAAACAGCGACTTTGCGTCGTTAATTAAAGGTAAGCAAAACTTTATTGTGAGCTAATACAAATGCAAAAACATACACAACTACATGTATGGATGTGTGTGTTATGCAGTATATGGAATAGCAATGTTTTTCTTTTCATTTACGCTCCAAGAAATGAAAAAACGGAGTAAACAACTCACAAGTGATTAATATTAAGAAAAGAATATATAAAAAGGTTTTATGTTGTTGTTGTTGTTGTTGTTCTCTTCTCCCTTCCCGAAACGTTGGAATGTATTTAATTTTATTCACATGCACATTTATTGAGCTCTGAAACATTTGCTACGAAACTCCGAATTCTGTTGTTGTCTAAAGAGTTCCTTCGGCAAGGCAATATATAGATTCTAGGGAATGTTAGCAGCTCATGGAACAACATTAATAACATGTGTAATGGCGGCGGTGAAAGGACCGAGCAGGAGCAGCACACAAACACCAACAACAACAACAGGAAATGTTTCGCAATGCGATGGAATTCTTATAAATCGCTTTCTTAGATTTTAGTGCTCGTTAACATCTTCATTATCAGCATTGAATAGTCACCAATTAAATAATAGTTGAGGCACTAGTGTCGTTATGGGAACACTTTTCATCATTCATCGTCATCGTTGTCCATCATCGTGAAGAGCTTCAGCGAATCTTTTGTTGAACGAATGAAGAATCCTAAAAAAGTAGTTCGTTTGAACAGCTTTAACGGTTAATACTCAGCTTTAACGGTGCCTCATAACTGTAAATGTTATAAATGAAAAGCACAAATGGTAAGAATAAAGAAATATGAAGGTTTCCTTCGTTCGTCCTTCCTCCTTTTCCACCCACGTTCTGTCCCTTGCTCTTCTTCGTCTTCCCTCGCGCAACCATTCGCCGTTTCGTAAGAACAAAACAGCAACAACAACAACAGCAACATTAACGGTTAATAATGGGCTGTGCTCAAGGAAAAGAAAGCATAAAAACAGGTCGTCGTGGCAGAACCGTGAAAAGGGCTGTAGAAGGGGTGTAGGGGGGGGGGCGTCAGCGTTCGGTTGCTCCACATGAATAAGTGAATTGCAACTCGCAAAAGCTTATCACTTAACTTGGTTTATTTTTCACATTTCACTCATGTTTTTCTCTGGTTTATTTCCCTTTTTGCTCTTCTTTGTTAATGCTCTCCTTTGAGGAGGTTTTTCGTTTATGTGTTTTAGGTTTTGCATTCTTTTCCTTCTCTAATTTTTCAGTTTTATGAAAATTTGCTAATGCATTAAAATTTCACGTTAATAAATAAATAATAATAGCAACATAAAAAAAAGAAACAAATGAATGCACAAACAAGAAACATAAAAATAATTTATTTCTATTCTAACTAGCATTTAGATAACTACTAATTAGCTAACTTACAATTGGCTAACTAACAATTGGCTAACTAAGTAGCGAGCAGACGGTGAGTTACAAACTGCGACAGTCCAATTCACACGAATGCACACTTTTAGGCTGCGCTGATAATTCACTTCTGACTGGAATAGTTTTGTGACGCAACTTATAATATAATGTTATCCTTTTTTTTGCCTTTTTTTAAGGAAATTAAATGTAATCGAATTTCTATTTTAAGTGAATGTTTACAAAAAACACTCTGTAATATAAATTTTTGTGGAATAAATCTTAAATCAATCTTGCAATTTATAATATAAACCTATGAATTTTTCTACACATTTTTTTCATTATCTTCCTAAATATGGATGTTATTATTTTTTATACATATTTCTAACTTCTCAAACTAATGTTTCATTAAAATTGAAATAGCTCGAATTTTTAAATATGTATTTCAAAAGTCCAACTTTGATTTAATATTAATTGAATTGTTTATGAAGTTGTTTTTCATTTAGCTTTTTCTTTTCACAGACTTCATCTGCTTCTTCGTCTGCCCCTAGCTTCGCTGTTGTTTGCGGTTTCTCTTCTGTCTTCGTATGTGAAGTGTTGGAATTTCTGGGAGCGACATTTGTTGTGACAAGATTTTGTATAACAACAGCACAGAACAGAAACCACAACAACAGCCACTGCAATAAGACAACATAAATGATAAATTCTGCAGTTAAAACAACAGCAATTCATCAAAACAACAGCAGGAAAAGAAACAATGAAAAATCAAAACATGAAAACAGCAACCAACAAAAACAATTCAAATGCAAATAAAGATGTGCTCCGAAAGCAACAGAAGTTTGCATTGTTAAGTTGCCAGCAACACGAGCGACAATGCGCCAACAACAACGACAACGAGGCGAAAGAAACTCCTTTCAAAAGATCCTCCTCTTTCTTCAACGCGAGATTGCTTTATCCTAAACGACTGCCGTGAAAGTGATCGAAGATCCGAGCGGAGATCGTGGAGATCGTGGAGAGTTCGACGATAGCTTTTCAATTTGTAAATCAGAAAGCGTCACTTGATATTCAGAAAAGTGTTTTCTACTTCAGAAAGCGTGTTTAGAAGTAGTTGCACTTTGGTTTACTAATGCCGCTTTTCCATTTACTAACGGTCCTTTCTGAATTACAAACGACAACTTTCTAATTTACAAGTGAAAAAGTTATAAAAATCGGCGAGAGGTCGAATACAGATCGAGAGCAGTTCAAACGGGAACCTATTGGAGATCAAGTGGAATTCGAGGGCATTTCAATTACGCGTTCTCCATTTTAGTGCAGAAAATGTAATTTTTAAATTCAGAAATGTTCAATTGAAGTTCAGAATTAGTCATTTGTAGATGAGAGTAGTTTTAATTGCACGAAAACTGAGTTTATTTCTATCAAAACTTTAATTTATTCAATTTTTGTTATAATTCCGAACTTCAGTTGAAAACATTGGATATTAAAATCAAACTTTCCGAAGTTAAAGTTGATATTTCAGAACTACAATGTTTAGTTTTGTAGACATGAAAGCCGCGTGGAGATCTGCAAGCAAAATGCGTGCGAGATCACGTAAATTTCGAGAGAGAATTGAGAGGAGATCGAGTGGAGATCACATAGAGTCGCATTATAGAAAAACCAAGTTAAAGGTAATAGTTTTAATATATACATTATCAAATATTTTGACCTTACAATAAAGGACGAATCGTCAGGCTTTCGACTGAACTCAAAGTGAATAAACAAAGGTGCAAATTTCAACTCGGAAACCGAGGAATGCTGCGTTAAAAAGCATCGTCCAGCAAGTCGACCACTTCGTCGATTCATGACAGCGGCGTGAGTCCTGCTCCGTCTCCTCTCTGCCGCTTCTTGGCCTTTTTGCGCCGCTTCGTCGGAGCTGCCTCGCTTGCAGCAGCGTCCCCGTGCAGGACTTGCAGCATGCGGCTGTAGACCAGCCGGCGCACGTTGATGGCCCACAGGAAGTCCATGTGATTGAACTCCTCCATGGGCACGAGGTACTTGCCGATCGGCCGGCCCAGGTCGGCGTACATCTCCTCGACGTCCTCCGGGTGGCAGAGGAGGTCGTTGCGCGAGTAGTACACGAAGGTGGGCGTCGTCACCAGCGACAGGTTGTAGCGCGGCGGCGTCTGCTCGCGGTAGACGGCGAGGTTCTTGCGGCTGCTGTAGCTGTACGGGGCGAAGCGCTGCTTCTTGATCACCTGGATGAAGTGCTTCACCTGCTTGGCGGAAGAGCCGGCCGGGTAGTGGCCCAAAATGATGGGGAACATCTTCTGGAAAGGGCGGCGTGGGGGGAACAGCGTGATAACGACTGATTTTATACTTTGATCCAGCAATTGAGCCTCGGCTGTCTTACCCTGTTGAACTCGTCCCAGTTGCGGCCGACGATGCCGAACACAGCCTCGATGCACAACCGTTCGGTCTCCTCGGTCATGTGGCACAGGAAGCGGAACTCGCTGTTGAACATCTCCGTCACTGAGCTGCCGACGAGGCTCTAAACGAGACACGAAATGGAGCTATTTCCCCGCATTACAACTGCTGGCGAATGTCTTACGTTAAAGTACAAGTTCATGGCCCTGATGTAGGGATGGTCCTCAGCCTCCTTGCCGTACACCGCCGGCGCCATCGCCTGCATCATGATCACTTTGGCGTTGTACTCGGGCCGCATCGAACAGAGGACAAAGAACGCCGTGCAGCCCTGAAATGTTGCCCTTAGAGTTGCAAATCGGTTTTTGCTGTTCTTGTTCGGCACTCACCTGCGAATGGCCTGCGTAGTGAAGCCTCTGGAAGCCGGTCGTCCGCAGCACGTAGTCGATCATCGCCGGCAGATCGAACACGCCGATCTCGTGCCAGCTGAAGTCCCAGAACTTGGAGCCGTCGGGGTCGAGGTGCGTGTGGTTGCGCGAGTAGCGGTTGCCGCGAGCATTCCCCAGCCACACGTCGTAGTTGCGGTCCGCCAGGAGGTACGCTGCAGAAGAGAGCGGAGAGTGTTAGTTGGGAGCTTCTCTGGCTGCTCTCAGGCGACGACCAACCCACCGAGACTGATGTTCGGCCCCATTATCACGAAGCCGGCCGAGCTGTCCACGAGGCCGTGCTGCAGGAAGAAGGGCGTGGCGCCGGACGTGCGAATGCGGTGCATGGTGAGAATGTAGCCGTCGTCGGTGGTGACGTGATGCACCTCCGCTTGGTAGCCATATTTCGTTATTAGTTTATCCTGTGGTTGTGGGGCGGGGTTGGGGGCGTTTATAAACACAACTACAACAGCAATAAAGCAATTTCGCTACTCACCACAGTCAAATACGAGTCCTCGGTGATGCTTTTGCGCGTGGCTCTCTCCGCCGACGTCTCTCCTTCCTCGCCGCTCTCGTCTTCGTCCTCGTCCTCCTCCTCGTCGTCGATGAACTGCGCCCTCGAGCAGCGGACGAAAACAGCGACGCAGACGATGAGCGCCAGCAGAGACGCGGCGCCGCTGCTGCTGCGAAACAGTTTCATCGTTAAGAAGATCGTTTTTCAAGTCGAGGTGCCAAAAGAAGGTTTTAATGAAAGATGATCGCTCGAATTTGTGAGGAAAGAAAAACTGATTTTTTTATTAAAGTTTTCAAGTGAAAAAAACTGAAAATTCTTTCTCCTCACAAGCAACAAAATAAAAAGGAAAAAACCGAAAAATAGCGTCCGATTCCGACGACAGCCAACGACATCTGAGCGAAGGTCTGCGGTTGAAACCACGAAGAAACTAAAAAAAAAACCGTTATATTAAAAGCTGCTCTGCCGAAATCCAAAATCGCAAAGAAGACGTCGAAAACGTCGATAAACACATTTAAATTTCAATAAACACTCACAAAGCAAATATGTAAATAAACGGAATAACGTGGAAAAAGTCAAAAATCGAATCGAAATCAAGCTCAAAAACTAAAATGAACAAATCATTGAAAAACTTTCCTCTTCATTTCGGAATTTTTCGGAGTGAAAAAACGAACTCTGTCGTTATCAGTTTTGTTGCTCTCCTTATTATCAACCTTTTACGCAGAAAACTTTGTTCTCACCGCGCTTATTACGAATCCAACATCAGCCCAGCGCCAATCCATTTGCCCAACCCCGCTCACAACGCTGCTGCTCCGAAAAAATGATAATTTCTCATTCGGTTCCTCTTTTCACCTTCACCATTTTAGACATCGATTAAAAAACTACTCAAAATTCAAAGAAAGTAAAATGATTTCGCTGTTGTTGTTGTTTTGTTTTTGATACGAATGCGAGAGATCTTGAGTAGCTTTCGTTGTTTGAAGCAGCTTTTGTTGTTGCTCTCGTTCTGATTGCGGTCGTCGGCCATTCTTCGGGTGGTTTCTCTGCCTGAGCAGCTTGTTATCACTGTGTTGATGTTGAAGTGTTTCCCCATTAATTTACCCCGCGCAAGATCGCTCACTTCTTCTCCCTTTCTCGCACTTGACTTATAGCAACAGGGAGTGACTTCACAGAAACGAGGCTAACGCAACAGCAACAGTGTAAATAAGGAAGAAACTGCGTATGAAGATCATTTAATTGAATTTCAATTGGGAATTGAGTTCGTAACAAACAACATTAGCGATGGGTGAAAATTGAAGTGCTGCCAACGGTTATTTAACTGATTTATAGTACATTGTTTACAAACCAATCAAAATATACACAAAAAGCGTCTTTTTCAGTCACTTAATGGCTGGAAAAAATTATTATCAATGAGTTTGGAGTCGTGAGTGGTTGGGCCATATCACATTCGGCCGCATGATGCCGCCCCAAATCGTCCCAATGACAAACTCAGCCTAGCTTTAACTCGATTTGTTTGCATCATTCTTTTGTATACTTTTAAAAGAATTTTTTTTATTACTTATTTCACAAGGACTTCCCTCAAACTTCATCAATTCATCAATTACTCGCTTTATTAATTATTATTCATTGTTATATTAACGTTGTTAATAAGTTTATGGATCGTTATTGCTAGTTATTCACTCTCCGCTTTCTTCCCGTTCTCTTCATGCCATTTTACATACCTTCGTTACTCTTCCTTCTGTGTCTCTCATTCCTCTGTTTTAATTTCTTTCCACTTTCTTTTCATTAAAACTAAAAGTGTTTTCGGTTAACATTGGCGATTGAACCGACGAAGTTCTTGTATTTGGGCCAAAATTAGTGGCAGTCGTCGGGTGTCGCCACAGCGAAAGCAACATCACAAGGAGATGGAGAATGGGAGGGGAGAAGTGGGAGCAGAAGCAGCAAAAGTCCAATAATTTACGATGGAAATTTAATTCGCACCTTAGCCAAGTCTTTTTTAATTCGTCTGCATTTATTTTAGTCACGAAGCGATCGAACAAACGAAATGGAAACTTCAATGCAACTGAATTAAATTCCAATTAACTTTTTCTTTATTCGTGTTTGACATTTTGTAGTTCTTTTATTATTTCAATATTTAATGTAAATGGTTTTTAATTAATTTTACGATCACTGAATTAAAATCTTCTCTTAATGATTTAACTTTAATTATAATTGCGGCATTTATTACGTGATTATTGTAAAATTCTCATTATTATTTATTTGTTAGAGGTTTCTTTATTACATTTTTAATTAATCAGCGGTTTATCAATATTAATTTTCGTTGTTATCGATTAAATTTTGTTCTTAAAAATTATTCCGTTTGTGCTGTGTTTTTAATTTTAAGTCTTTCAGGCGATTTATTTTAATTGTCGTCGTCGGAAAATATTTTAAAATAAATTCGCGACAACCGAATGCAAACAAATTTTGTAAATTCTTGTGTAAATTCAGTTTACGTTTTTGTGCACGGAATAAGAATGCAGGAGCTGAAATACAACAAAAGCACAATAAAACGGAGGACACGAAAAAATATACATTTTTTCCCAATGCAAAATCGTAGTCGAACAACGACGCGAGGATCTGCAATGAGATAAAAACAGGACGCAGATAATTTAATGGGCAGACTTGCGTGTCGTATGCATGTGTATGTGTGTGTGTGTTTTGTGGGGCTTCGTGCAGCGCTATAAACCGTTATTCGCTGCTGATATGCGTAAACACATTTTTTATTCCCGGCGGCGTTGTTGTTGGTGTGCGTTCAGCTTAAAATTTAACAACTACGACGTTTGATAAGCGAAAGCCGCCATATTGTGGTGGTTAACACGCCACGCTATGGCGAGCCGGGGCGGGAGAAAGGAAGACGAGAAAGCGCGACACTGAGAACAGTGAAAGGGTTCGCTAAATGAGTGCTTTAATGCGTTGGAGGGGGAGAGAGAGAGAGAGAGCGATCGGTGAGTGTTCATGAAAACACTGTGCAGCTTGTTGTTGCTTTTTATGCACCTCTCACTTTTATATTAACTTTTAAATATTTGTTTATCAACAGGCAGAGTTGCAAAACGTTGAATACATCCACCACCCATCGCCCATCTCACCCCTGCGTGGTGTGTTTGGTGGGTTGCATGCGTGTCCATCTTTTTGCTTTCCTGTCACAACAAAAAAAAAAAGGAATGAATTCCTGAACGAAACATAAAAAGTAGCAGTTAATAATAAACTTTCGCATGATAAAAATGAGAACGTGAGAATCCATCTTTTTGCAGGTTTTCATTAATTTTATTTCAACAGTAGACCATAAATAATATTTTCGGAATCTCTGATTTATGCTTTGAAGGCCGCGATTCAATTTTAATTGGATTCGCTGATTCCCGATGCTGCGATAAAGGAATTAAATAATGAAATCATGGAAAAACACTTTACAAAAAGCTGCTGTCGGTTGCGGCTTCTCTTTTTTTGCCCTGTCCCTTTCTTTAGTGTTTCGTGCGACGAGTGTATTTATTTTCGAGTTGATATAATTAAAATACGATTTCAATAAAGCAGACATTTATTTTAAGTGCCTTGAATTTATTTGGGAGTCCTTTTTTCCCGTTTCAAACAGTTTTATTCTTAAAGCCAGTCCTTGTGGCATTTAATTAGCCGATTGTGGGCGGTGGGCGAGAGGGGAGTAGCAAGAGATGACCACAGAAACGCTCTACTGAACAATAACGCCTCATTTCTCAACGTAATTGTAATGAATGATAAATGTTGAGCCATTAAATGATTGCGCGCTAGTCAAAATTAGCCCAGGGCGCGAAATGATTTTGACAAGCGGAAGGCGACTGGGAGGGAAATGAAGACTTGATGCTGCGATAACCTGATGTGTATTTAAGCACATGTACAATGTAACGATGAGAGAGCAATCAAAATCTTAAGTTTTCTAAAAGCTGCTTCTTTAATGAATAGTATACGTTTTCGCTATACAACTGACAGTTGCACTGGGTTTATCTCGGGTTCCAGGGTCTGGGACATTTGCAAACTTCCCAATTTTTACGTGTTTTTGTTTGACAACTTGATATTTCCTACAATATACACTGGATAGCAAATCTATACAGTTCTTTAAAAAAACGGAGCTATTTCTACCTTCACAAAATTCAATTACATTTTGGCACAGTAAAATAGGCAATTTGGCAGCACTAAAATATGAAAATTTTAATAGATAGCAAACATTGTTCACAGTCGTTCATTGCCGTGCCAACCGACAACTGTTAAAATATATTATTTTCGGAATAAATAAATTTACGCGAAACCTTCAATAAAAAATTAAAAAGTTTTCAAAATTTTAAAGTTGTTCGCTTCCAAATATTTAATTCGTGCTTCAAATAGGCAATTTCTTGGGAAAAGTCCAATAAATAAAGATTTTGAAAATTCTATTCCTTCCCCTCCTGTTTTCAAATTCGACCGTTTTGGAAGCCCCTCACAAAATGGCGGCGCAGAGAGCTTGACGAAGGCAACATTTAAGTGGAGTTGAGGCTGCCGGGAGAAATTTGATGGTAGGTAGACTGAATATTGCCTCGATTGTTTCTTTACACTTTCCTTCCGAACACAGCATATCGACCATAGCAAAGGGGGCCACACAAAGGTGAATTTAATAATGGCAATGCAAGCTACGGTAAAAACGAGCTGGAAAACCTCACGAAAAAGAAAAGTAGGCATCTTATAAGCTATTTTCGTAGTCAGTATTATTTATTTATTTTTCGTTGCCTTCAGAATATTCAGTGCTGAATTTTCGCGGAAGACGTAACATTTCCATTATGTCAGCTGATCTTGATCGTAGCAAATACCGGCACATGTACACATTTCATTGGCTCTGCTTTCAAGTGCTGTAGATGCATGGGTGCTGATCTCGCTGTCTCATTGATGCAAGACGTCATGCACTGAAGGGCTCAAATTTCACAGCTTCTGCAGACGTCGGAAGCGCTTTAAGTGCATTCGAAAGGTGAGACTTCCTAATTTCAGCAGACCTTCGGCGAAAATCGGGTTAAAGATGCTCCTACTCGTGACAAACACGCTTCCACGTAACTACGTTTGTTGCCGGTAGTAGCGACGTGTGTACGTGGTAGTTCACAGATTTACGAATCTATCCTAAGTGAATCCCGAGAAATACAAAGTACAGACGTTGCTACAAAGAGCAACTTGCACTCAAACTACCCGAAACGATAACGTTTTGTATGTTTGTTGGAAGTATAGGAGCTTTTCCCTGAATTCGAGCTGATGAGGTGCTTAAGCTGGGGAGTTGCCACTTTCGGATGCGCTAGACAGCTCCCGAAGTTTCTGGCGAAGCTGTAAAATGTGTACCTTTCGGTGCATGACGTTCTGGCATGGAGATATGTAGCCCGATCGGGACACATGCAACTACAGACCTTCTAACCAGAGCCACTGGAGTGTGTCTTTGTGCAGTATTTGCTGCTATCCAGCTCATCATGGCGCTGATGGAAATGCAGATCAGCAACAACGCGATTCATGCAGCAGCCAAGCTACTTGCTTTGCATTTTACTGTACATTGAAAGCGATAGCGCTTTGAAGCCTGTTCCGACTATTCGACTAATAAGTATTCATTGGAAGCGAATGGTTTTATCGCCTGCAGCTCGGCCAGATTCGTACCCAGTACTTTGAAGAACCCTTCGCATTATGCGAAGGAGCAACTCCTAAAAAAGAATATACTTAATACTAACTATGTACAATACTGTACTTAATACTAACTAAAAACTAAAGATACCGAAAACAAGAAAAAGAGTGAACAAATCTTTAAGGTTAACCTCTTTTCGAACCGGGAATTGATCTTTCATAAAAATCATGACACAAAGAAACATTTCGATCAAAATTTGCAGGAACTTCATTTACAATACTAACAGGTGACAAATATCACGAATGCAATTGTTTTCATGGCAGGCAGCTCTATTAACAAATCTGTTCAAGATGTCAGAAACATAAAGTCCGATCGGAAATACTTTAGCCTCTTTATAGACAAAACTGTTTGAATACTGCTTTGCAGGTGATTCAAAATATTTTCCTATACAATGTCTCAAGACCTTTCCTTCTAAAATTTCAAACTCTCTTAAGCCATACAAAATTGCTGGTCTTATACAGGTTTTGTAAAGCATAAGTTATGTTTTTTTTTTTTGGGAAATTTCTACTGCAAAAAATAGTGGATAAAAGCTCCTAAAATTCTCGCATGTTTAATAAATTTTAGGAGAGTGTAAAAATTAATCCTCATAATAAAATATAAAAGTAAGTAAGTAAATAATTAATATTTTATACTATCCTTAAAAGGAATCTCAGACCCATTTAATGCGTAACGTAAAGTTCTGCTTTCCGGAACAACAAATGACTTACATTTACCTGAAACATTCCTGATACAAATGGCCTCACTTTTAGCAGCATCAATTGTAACACCGCAATCTTCAGAAAACAGTCGCACAATTTCTAGATGTCGCACAGTTTGGTTTAATGCCATTTTAGGGGATTCGTGGTGAGAATACAGAAGAGACTCGTCAGCATACAAAAGACCCGTCGTGGGACACAAATGTAGAAAATCAAACATAAAAATGTTGAAAAGATGAGGAGCTGAGATCGAACCCTGCAGCAAACTTCGCTAAAATTCAAGAGCATTCCATTAAAAAGCACACAAAATTTCCTTTCATCGAAAAACTGTTAACCAATTTAATAATATAGGAATCAAAACCTATTTGAACCAGCTTGTACAGAATTCTATTATGAGAAGCATGATGTCTTTTCAATATCTAAAGAAATCGCTACAGTGCAACGACACTCTCACAAAGTAGATATTATATTGTTCTGAAACTATTAATCAATTCTTTTATGGTTCTACAGGACCGAAGAAGTGCAAGAGAGAACGGGATTTACAAACTAAGGTTCAGGGTTTGTAAAACCTACACATCGAGCTTGGAGCTGAAACAATCAATTCTGCCTAATCCAGGTTTTAAGACCATGATTTCAGCAATTAAATGTTGGTACAAGCTAAGTCTGAAACTGAATTTCACTTTTTAATTTATTTTATTTATTCGAGTTAATTAAAAGCAATAGAAAGCGATTCGTTTGGGATTACATTGAGAATATTTGGTATAAGCAAATCGTGGATCGTAATATCAACAAAAACAAGTAAAAATAGCAATTCAATAATTAAAATGTATACAATATATATTTAGGATTAACTTCATTATATACTTTAGTTGGTGTTACGAAGAATATTGTGTAAGAAGAGAGACGGCACAATGCAAGAAAGAAATTAAGTAGATGTAGAAAAAGGAGGAATTAAAGACACGAATAGTAATTTGCTTTAACCATCTAGCAAACGCGATCAAGGATCTGATAGTACTGGTGAGAACTACTCAAAGAGTACGACCAAGGTATAAAGAAAATGCAGTTTCTTCCACATCCGCACCAATGCATCATCATTCATTTAGCTCAGAGTCAGTACGGTTCAATCTTAACAAGTACAGGAAGTTTCTAGTTTTTAGCTATTCTAATAAGTCACAACGAAGAAATGTAAAAGCAGGGCGGCTTTGTAAAAATAACGAAATGTATAAATTAAAATTGATTTATGCTATTTAAAACATTACAGTTCGCAAAAGCTTCTATATAATTTTTATCGTAATTATATTGCTTGCTTTTAGGGTCCGCTGAAAATCCATTTGTTGATTGGAAGAGTTTGTTTAATCAAACAGAGTTGAATGCACAGGAATTTCCTTGTTAATAAACAAAATATGCAAGAACATATTGTAATAAAATTGCTGTGGCACGAAGCAATAATTGTCAGTGTTTAATTCAGGCGCGCTTGGTGGTCTGCGTATGCTTGATAAGCTTTGTACCAAGCGGGTTAAAAACCGCAAACCTGAGAAATAGGGAATATAGCGCAGAGCCAGAAATGACTCCGGTTTTTTTATTCGAGGCAACTGAATGCACCTTTACCGGCTTAGATTCTATGGCGCAACCTATCTGGCTCTGGTTCGGTCATGTGCAAAGAAGTCGTGTAACATTGATGCGCATCTCACCAACAGTGATTTCTTCAACCAACAAACAAAAACTGGTGAAAACTCGTATAGCTCATATTACATGAATTCCACTCTACATGGTACAGTTCAGCTTAGAGCTCAACCCTACACTCTCCATCATTCAGACGTTCCTTTAACTAGCTTTCTAACTCTTTCTCTCTACAGAGAGGTGGGTGGATGGTAAACGTACAGAGAGTGAGGGTAAGTATGCCGGTGCATTTTAGTTAGAGGAAGTATGTGTATTAATTTTGATCGGCTTTGGAAAAGTGGCAATATCGTGTTCTTCTTCACCGGCTAAAGATAGCAATAAATTTCCTGCCGGCCACCTCCCTAACGATGGGAGTAGAACGTCTCTATTTTGCGTAAGAGTTGTTCATTGCACCCTGTATAATTATACCAAACTCCGTTATTTCCGCCCAGCTTCTTTTGATTTTTTCGATGTTGTAATAGTTATTATGCTATTCGTAACGTACACAAATCCAGAAAACCAAAAATCATAAAAATCGGTCCAGGCGTTCTCGAGTTATAAATGGTGCAACTAACACGACCTTCTTTTATTTATATAGATTAAAGGCTTTACATTACTACTAATTCACAATTATGAACTTTAGTTGAAAAAATTTAGACTGAATTAAACTAGACTAAAGGATAGGATAATAAGGTTAGAAGTACAGCACAGAGGAACCAAAAAAAAAAGGAAAAAAGATGAACAGCAAAAGAGAAGAGATTAGACGCACAGCATCGCAAGGAAGCGAACTACCAATTGCTTAAACCTACCCACACCATTTGTCTCCTTTGCACATCGCGGCAACGCATTGCATGACCTAATAGCAGCAAAAAATAGCCTTGAAGTTACCAAAGGTCTGCAACGAGGGCTTAAAAGTACCCTGCTTCTCATGGATCTACAAAATTGTGACGTATCAAACAAATATCGCGGAGTCCCGGTAGCCCGCAATTTGAAGAGGAATATGCGGACCTTGGCTTTGTGGTAACTAAGCAAATCACAGCCAAGTAACACAGAGCGATACACGGATAAGTCGTCAAACTTACGCAGCCCGAAAATATATCTGGTAATATAATTGAATGCAAAGGACAGTTTTAACTACGAAGAGGAGTCTAACACAGCATACACAATGTTGCAATAAACTATAATGGGCATAAAGAGCTGAAGAGCAACCAGACGACGAATCCTTGGGGGAGTAGCACTTGAAGTTTTCATGAGATACGTAAAATACTGTACATTTTCCTAAGTACACTATTTATGTTGTAACGATCTACGCATCGTTTCAAGTTCTGCTATCAAACGATCATCTGCTTACGCATATTCCGACACAAAAAATTCAATTATATACTGAGATGCATATGAGATCAACCAGTCGTTCATGCTGCACAGCGATAAGCAATAGCAAAATATGCACATACTCGTACATACATACCGATAATTGCATAAACGGAAACAGAGAGGAACTTAGCAAATATCAAACAAACAACAACAACCACCGACTACTGCTTTACAATAAACCACACCACAAGATGCAAGAAAAAACAACAACGACAAAACCTGATTCCATAAGCAGACATATGGAAAGAAACAACAATAACAACAACAACCACAGCCGAAGGGAAGACAATGCTAACAAAAGCATTGATTCCTTCACCGTGACTTATTTTGCGTTCGAGAAAGAAATTACAATTCGCGAGAACTTTAATTCAAGTGCTGCTCTTAGCGAGCATCTTGGATCTTAGGAAACCGACCAGTCGCATACCGGGAAAAATTAGTGAGATTTTTCAATAGTGAGTTCGCTCATTTTTGGCGCCGCAGCCCATATACATTTATTTTAAGCTTTAGCACACACTCATATTATATGCTTTACTCTGGAGACAGTTTAATTAGTCGGACGAATTCATAGCTTTTGTTCCTGTGTGGAGCTTCAAACGTGAAGATTCTTGAAGCAGCATCTATTCTTTAATTGCTCAAATCGTAGGAGATTAGCCTTAGATATTTAGGATACTGCGACAGCTACGAAGGTTCATTTAATGGTATCCAAGCGATAATTCCACGTAGTTATCCTTTATTTGTATACTCCTTTTCTACATTTGCTATCATATACGAAACTCATCGGTATAGCAAAATCGAGCGGATTTGTCCTGAGACAAGATGGTGTCGATTGCTGGTAACGTCTCGGGTAGACAACCGCGACCACTTGTTGAGATTAAATTTGTATCATCTTTCACTGCAATGTCAATTAGACCCAAGTTAGTTGTTCAAGTAATATTTCCTGTGATAAAGTAGTGTTCAATTTACGGTTCAAGGTAAGTTCGACGATATATCCGAGTTTCGATGCACAGTTGTGGGTTGCTATATAGAATGTTATCTTAAAGTTAGGAGTTGTTTGTTTTTGCACAACCTAACAAACGCTAAAACTCCAAAATATGTGTTGAAAAAGCTGCAGTTCGGACGCAAGCAGACAAACATTTAAAATATGGTTTCTCTTTGAATTCACCGCGATTCTCTTTCATCAGCGCAGTTCAGTTGGAGAACTATATTCCATCGTATTTGAAATCTTTGTCCTGTCATGATGTTGAAGTGTCTGTGAGATGATGGACGCGGGTAGATCTTGCCTCTTATTTGTCCCTATATCTTTCCCACTTCCTATCACAGTTTTTCTCCTTCTTCTAAGTAATTGTAATTTTTTTTTTTAAATGTCTGACAAACACTGATTTGTATTTAAGCGCATCTCCAATGTAATGCGAAGGTTTGAAATGATGACAGAGCAATCAAAATCTTAAATTTTCTAAAAGCTGCTTCTTTAATGAACAGTATACGTTTTCGCTATACAACTGGCAGTTCCACTGGGCTTATCTCGGGTTCCAGGGTCTGGGACATTTGCAAACTTCCCAATTTTTGTGAGTTTTTGTTTGACAACTGATATTTGATATTTCCTACAATATACACTGGATAGCAAATCTATACAGTTCATTAAAAAAACGGAGCTATTTCTATCTTCACAAAATTCAATTACATTTTGGCACAGTAAAATAGGCAATTTGGCAGCACTAAAATATGAAAATTTTAATAGATAGCAAACATTGTTCACAGTCGTTCATTGCCGTGCCAACCGACAACTGTTAAAATATATTATTTTCGGAATAAATAAATTTACGCGAAACATTCAATAAAAAATTAAAAAGTTTTCAAAATTTTAAAGTTGTTCGCTTCCAAATATTTAATTCGTGCTTCAAATAGGCAATTTCTTGGGAAAAGTCCAATAAATAAAGATTTTGAAAATTCTATTCCTTCCCCTCCTGTTTTCAAATTCGACCGTTTTGGAAGCCCCTCACAAAATGGCGGCGCAGAGAGCTTGACGAAGGCAACAGTTAAGTGGAGTTGAGGCTGCCGGGAGATATTTGATGGTAGGTAGACTGAATATTGCCTCGATTGTTTCTTTACACTTTCCTTCCGAACACAGCACATCGACCATAGCAAAGGGGGCCACCCAAAGGTGAATTTAATAATGGCAATGCAAGCTACGGTAAAAATGAGCTGGAAAACCTCACGAAGAAGAAAGGTAGACATCTTATAAGCTATTTTCGTAGTCAGTATTATTTATTTATTTTTCGTTGCCTTCAGAATATTCAGTGCTGAATTTTCGCGAATGACGTAACATTTCCATTATGTCAGCTGATCTTGATCGTAGCAAATACCGGCACATGTACACATTTCATTGGCTCTGCTTTCAAGTGCTGTAGATGCATGGGTGCTGATCTCGCTGTCTCATTGATGCAAGACGTCATGCACTGAAGGGCTCAAATTTCACAGCTTCTGCAGACGTCGGAAGCGCTTTAAGTGCATTCGAAAGGTGAGACTTCCTAATTTCAGCAGACCTTCGGCGAAAATCGGGTTAAAGATGCTCCTACTCGTGACAAACACGCTTCCACGTAACTACGTTTGTTGCCGGTAGTAGCGACGTGTGTACGTGGTAGTTCACAGATTTACGAATCTATCCTAAGTGAATCCCGAGAAATACAAAGTACAGACGTTGCTACAAAGAGCAACTTGCACTCAAACTACCCGAAACGATGACGCTTTGTATGTTTGTTAGAAGTATAGGAGCTTTTCCCTGAATTCGAGCTGATGAGGTGCTTAAGCTGGGGAGTTGCCACTTTCGGATGCGCTAGACAGCTCCCGAATTTTCTGCCGAAGCTGTAAAATTTGTACCTTTCGGTGCATGACGTTCTGGCATGGAGATATGTGGCCTGATCGGGACACATGCAACTACAGACCTTCTAACCAGAGCCACTGGAGTGTGTCTTTGTGCAGTATTTGCTGCTATCCAGCTCATCATGGCGGTGATGGAAATGCAGATCAGCAACAACGCGATTCATGGAGCAGCCAAGCTACTTGCTTTGCATTCTACTGTACATTGAAAGTGATAGCGCTTTGAAGCCTGTTCCGACTATTCGACTAATAAGTATTCATTGGAAGCGAATGGTTTTATTGACTGCAGCTTGGCCAGATTCGTACCCAGTACTTTGAAGAACCCTTCGCATTTGTCGAGCCAATGACGCATTATTGCTGTCTTTTCTGTCGCAGAACACCACAATGGCAGCATACTTCAATTCATGAGACATTTAAAAAAGTGTGAATAGTTTCTTGGAAGCTTGCAAAATTCTTGTTAATGGAACATTAGAAATTATTAATTGTTCACTGAAAAGCCGTCTATAATTTTAACAGAATTGTTATACCTTAATATATTTTTTAAACATATGAATATATTTCTTTCTTCTTTCTTGTTTTAAATACCAAGTGATTTAAGGTTTTAATTCGTTCGCTTTAAAATGGCAACAATGCAATTAATATAATTATTATTGCTAATATAATTGTTATTATCATTGTTATAATCACTATTTTAAATACAAAATCTGTACACTAAAATAATAAATAATGAAATTATGATCTGAAACAATGTAAATTTGTTAGTAAACCAAAAGTAAGCAAACTCGCGACACAGAAAAATGTAAGTACATTGGATTTAAATTGAAAAATTCAGTTAAAATCTCACACAAACACCCAATTTTTAATGCTGTTGTTGCTTTTCTTGCTACTGCTTTCGGCTTTTCGGGTGATTTCGGTGAATTTTGATGGCGTTTGGTTGGCAAAATTTGTGTGGTTTTCGTACTTCAGATTGTTGCTGGTAATGTTTGAAGATGGGTTTTTTATTAATGCTGTAATTGAAATGTATGAATTCACAAAACGGCAACTCTGCTGCTCAAAATTTGCAACTCTTCTCTTGTTTGATTGTTTACATTGAAAGTAATTAAAATCAATTGCAAAAACGGTCAAATATATTTTTTATATTTATTTATTTAATTACGGCGAACATATTTATGAATATACGAGGTAGAATTCTCTTATATTCCTTCAAGAACAGATACTAAAATAGGACTCCAAGTGATATTTACATATGCAAATTTTGCTACTGAAAATGAACCTAAAAACTGCAGAAAAAGCCAAATGAACCAATAAAACAAGGGATGAGCTCAATAATGGACACTTTGTATCTAAAATGGATCTATAAATGCATCTGCGATCTATTAACCAAGTTGAAGTTGAAGTTGAAATTTGTTGAGCCCTTTCAAATAACATTATAAATACAATTAATACAAGTAACAAACTTGGAAAACTAAAGACTGTAATGTAATATCTAAGAAACATGAGTGTGGAACAGTAACAAACTTTTGGATGACAAGACAACAATAAAATTTATAATAACATGAAAGTAAATCGCTCTTGCTCCCGGAGCTGACATAAATTGGAGGAGCAACTCCTAAAAAACAATATACTTAATACTAACTATGTACAATACTGTACTTAATACTAACTAAAAACTAAAGATACCGAAAACAAGAAAAAGAGTGAACAAATCTTTAAGGTTAACCTCTTTTCGAACCGGGAATTGATCTTTCATAAAAATCATGACACAAAGAAACATTTCGATCAAAATTTGCAGGAACTTCATTTACAAAACTAACAGGTGACAAATATCACGAATGCAATTGTTTTCATGGCAGGCAGCTCTATTAACAAATCTGTTCAAGATGTCAGAAACATAAAGTCCGATCGGAAATACTTTAGCCTCTTTATAGACAAAACTGTTTGAATACTGCTTTGCAGGTGATTCAAAATATTTTCCTATACAATGTCTCAAGACCTTTCCTTCTAAAATTTCAAACTCTCTTAAGCCATACAAAATTGCTGGTCTTATACAGGTTTTGTAAAGCATAAGTTATGTTTTTTTTTTTTGGGAAATTTCTACTGCAAAAAATAGTGGATAAAAGCTCCTAAAATTCTCGCATGTTTAATAAATTTTAGGAGAGTGTAAAAATTAATCCTCATAATAAAATATAAAAGTAAGTAAGTAAATAATTAATATTTTATACTATCCTTAAAAGGAATCTCAGACCCATTTAATGCGTAACGTAAAGTTCTGCTTTCCGGAACAACAAATGACTTACATTTACCTGAAACATTCCTGATACAAATGGCCTCACTTTTAGCAGCATCAATTGTAACACCGCAATCTTCAGAAAACAGTCGCACAATTTCTAGGTGTCGCACAGTTTGGTTTAATGCCATTTGAGGGGATTCGTGGTGAGAATACAGAAGAGAGTCGTCAGCATACAAAACACCCGTCGTGGGACACAAATGTAGAAAATCAAACATAAAAATGTTGAAAAGATGAGGAGCTGAGATCGAACCCTGCAGCAAACTTCGCTAAAATTCAAGAGCATTCCATTAAAAAGCACACAAAATTTCCTTTCATCGAAAAACTGTTAACCAATTTAATAATATAGGAATCAAAACCTATTTGAACCAGCTTGTACAGAATTCTATTATGAGAAGCATGATGCTTTTTCAATATCTAAAGAAATCGCTACAGTGCAACGATGCTCTCGCAGAGTAGATATTATATTGTTCTGAAACTATTAACCAACTCCTTTGTGGTTCTACAGGACCGAAGAAGTGCAAGAGAGAACGGGATTTACAAACTAAGGTTCAGGGTTTGTAAAACCTACACGTCGAGCTTGGAACTGAAATAATCAATTCTGCCTAATCCAGTTTTTATGGCCATGATTTCATCAATTAAATGTTGGTACAATCTATATCTTAAACTGTGGAAATGGAGTTTCCTTTCCTGGAATGGAAGGACGAGCTGGTCAGGAAGCATGCGTCAATAGACAAAGCGCTTTGTAAAAATAACGAAATGTATAAATTAAAATTGATTTAGGCTAGTTAAAACATTACAGTTCGCAAAAGATTCTATATAATTTTTATCGTAATTATATTGCTTGCTTTTAGGGCCCTTGAAAATCCATTTGTTGATTGGAAGAGTTTGTTTAATCAAAGAGAGTTGAATGCACAGAAATTTCCTTGTTAATAAACAAAATATGCAAGATCATATTGTGATATATCGCAGAGCCAGAAATTACCCAGTTTTTTTTATTCGAGGCAACTGAATGCACCTTCACCGGCTTAGATTCTATGGCACAACCTATCTGGTTTAGGTGTTCGGTCGTGTGTGAAGAAATCATGTAACATTGATGTGCATCTTACCAACAGTGATTTCCTCTTTACATGAATTCCACTCTACATGGTACAGTTCAGCTTGGAGCTCAACTCTCCATCATTCAGACGTTCCTTTATCTAGCTTTCTAACTCTCTCTCTACAGAAAGGTGGGTGGATGGCAAACGTACAGAGAGTGAGGGTAAGTATGCCGGTGCATTTAGTGAGAGGAAGTATGTGTATTTATTTTGGTCGGCTCGCATGCGAAAGTGAAGTGAGAGGTGAAAAGCTGCATTATCGTATTCTTCTTCACCGGCTAAAGATAGCAATAAATTTCCTGCCGGCCAGCTCCCTAAATATGGGAGTAAAACGCATAATTATACCAAACTCCGTTATTTCCGCCCAGCTTCTTGTGATTTTTTCCATGTTGTAATAGTTATTATGCTATTCGTAACGTACACAAATCCAGAAAACCAAAAATCATAAAAATCGGTCCAGCCGTTCTCGAGTTATAAATGGTGCAACTAACACGACCTTCTTTTATTTATATAGATTAAAGGCTTCACATTACTACTAATTCAAAATTATGACATTTAGTTGAAAAAATTTAGACTGAATTAAACTAGACTAAAGGATAGGATAATAAGGTTAGAAGTACAGCACAGAGGAACCAAAAAAAAAAAAAGGAAAAAAGATGAACAGCAAAAGAGAAGAGATTAGACGCACAGCATCGTAAGGAAGCGAACTACCAATTGCTTAAACCTACCCACACCATTTGTCTCCTTTGCACATCGCGGCAACGCATTGCATGACCTAATAGCAGCAAAAAATAGCCTTGAAGTTACCAAAGGTCTGCAACGAGGGCTTAAAAGTACCCTGCTTCTCATGGATCTACAAAATTGTGACGTATCAAACAAATATCGCGGAGTCCCGGTAGCCCGCAATTTGAAGAGGAATATGCAGACCTTGGCTTTGTGGTAAGTAAGCAAGTCACAGCCATGTAGCATAGAGCGATACACGAATTAGTCGTCAAACTTACGCAGCCCGAAAACATCTTGTAATATAATTAAATGCAAAAGACAGTTTTAACTACGAAGAAAAGTCTAACACAGCATACACAATGTTGCAATAAACTATAATGGGCATGAGGAGCTGAAGAGCAACCAGACGACGAATCCTTGGGGGAGTAGCACTTGCAGTTTTCATGAGATTGCGTAAAAGACTGTACATTTTTTCTTAAGTACACTATTTATGTTGTAACGATCTAAGCATCGTTTCAAATTGTTCTATCAAACAAACATCTGCTTACGCATATTCCGACACAAGAAATTAAATTATATACTGAGATCCATATGAGATTCTTTACAATAAACCACACCACAAGATGCAAGAAAAAACAACAACGACAAAACCTGATTCCATACCAGACAAATGGAAAGAAACAACAATAACAACAGCAACCACAGCCGAAGGGAAGACAATGCTAACAAAAGCATAGATTCCTCCACCGTGACTTATTTTGCGTTCGACGAAGAAATTACGATTCGCGAGAACTCTAATTCAAGTGCTGCTCTTAGCGAGCATTTTGGATCTTAGGAAACCGACCAGTCGCATACCGGGAAAAATTCACACGCTAAGTGAGATTTTTCAATAGTGAGTTCGCTCATTTTTGGCAGCGCAGGGCATATACATTTATTTTAAGCTTTAGCTCACACTTATATTATATAATTCACTTTGGAGACATTTTTATTAGTCGGGACGAATAAAATCAAATGTGATGATTTAGCAGCATCTATTCTTTAAATGTTCAAAGCGCAGGAGATTAGCCGTAGATATTTAGGATGCTGCGACAGCTACGAAGGTTCATTTAATGGTATCCAAGCGATAATTCCACGTAGTTATCCTTTATTTGTATACTCCTTTTCTACATTTGCTATCATATACGAAACTCTATCGGTATAGTAAAATTAAGCGTATTTGTCCTGAGACAAGATGGTCTCGATTGCTGGTAACGTCTCGGGTAGACAACCGCGACGACTGGTTGAGATTAAATTTCTATCATCTTTCACTGCAATAATCAATGAGACACAATTTCGTTGTTCAAGCAATTCTTCCTGTGATAACGTTGTGTTCGATTTACGGTTCAGTTTAGGTAAGGATATATCCGAGTTTCGATGCACAGTTGTGGGTTGCTATATAGAATGTTATCGTAAAGTTAGGAGTTGTTTGTTTTTGCACAACCTAACAAACGCTAAAACTCCAAAATATGTGTTGAAAAAGCTGCAGTTCGGACGCAAGCAGACAAACATTTAAAATATGGTTTCTCTTTGAATTCACCGCGATTCTCTTTCATCAGCGCAGTTCAGTTGGAGAACTATATTCCATCGTATTTGAAATCCTTGTCCTGTCATGATGTTGAAGTGTCTGTGAGATGATGGACGCGGGTAGATCTTGCCTCTTATTTGTCCCTATATCTTTCCCACTTCCTATCACAGTTTTTCTCCTTCTAAGTTATTGTAATTTTTTTTTTAAATGTCTGACAAACACTGATTTGTATTTAAGCGCATCTCCAATCCAATGCGAAGGTTCGGAATGATGACAGAGCAATCAAAATCTTAAATTTTCTAAAAGCTGCTTCTTTAATGAACAGTATACGTTTTCGCTATACAACTGGCAGTTCCACTGGGCTTATCTCGGGTTCCAGGGTCTGGGACATTTGCAAACTTCCCAATTTTTGTGAGTTTTTGTTTGACAACTGATATTTGATATTTCCTACAATATACACTGGATAGCAAATCTATACAGTTCATTAAAAAAACGGAGCTATTTCTATCTTCACAAAATTCAATTACATTTTGGCACAGTAAAATAGGCAATTTGGCAGCACTAAAATATGAAAATTTTAATAGATAGCAAACATTGTTCACAGTCGTTCATTGCCGTGCCAACCGACAACTGTTAAAATATATTATTTTCGGAATAAATAAATTTACGCGAAACATTCAATAAAAAATTAAAAAGTTTTCAAAATTTTAAAGTTGTTCGCTTCCAAATATTTAATTCGTGCTTCAAATAGGCAATTTCTTGGGAAAAGTCCAATAAATAAAGATTTCGAAAATTCTATTCCTTCGTCTTCGGTTTTCAAATTCGACCGTTTTGGAAGCCCCTTACAAAATGGCGGCGCAGAGAGCTTGATGAAGGCAACAGTTAAGTGGAGTTGAGGCTGCCGGGAGATATTTGATGGTAGGTAGACTGAATATTGCCTCGATTGTTTCTTTACACTTTCCTTCCGAACACAGCACATCGACCATAGCAAAGGGGGCCACCCAAAGGTGAATTTAATAATGGCAATGCAAGCTACGGTAAAAACGAGCTGGAAAACCTCACGAAAAAGAAAGGTAGACATCTTATAAGCTATTTTCGTAGTCAGTATTATTTATTTATTTTTCGTTGCCTTCAGAATATTCAGTGCTGAATTTTCGCGAATGACGTAACATTTCCATTATGTCAGCTGATCTTGATCGTAGCAAATACCGGCACATGTACACATTTCATTGGCTCTGCTTTCAAGTGCTGTAGATGCATGGGTGCTGATCTCGCTGTCTCATTGATGCAAGACGTCATGCACTGAAGGGCTCAAATTTCACAGCTGCTGCAGACTTCGGAAGCGCTTTAAGTGCATTCGAAAGGTGAGACTTCCTAATTTCAGCAGACCTTCGTCGAAAATCGGGTTAAAGATGCTCCTACTCGTGACAAAAACGCTTCCACGTAACTAGGTTTGTTGCCGGTAGTAGCGACGTGTGTACGTGGTAGTTCACAGATTTACGAATCTATCCTAAGTGAATCCCGAGAAATACAAAGTACAGACGTTGCTACAAAGAGCAACTTGCACTCAAACTACCCGAAACGATGACGCTTTGTATGTTTGTTAGAAGTATAGGAGCTTTTCCCTGAATTCGAGCTGATGAGGTGCTTAAGCTGGGGAGTTGCCACTTTCGGATGCGCTAGACAGCTCCCGAATTTTCTGCCGAAGCTGTAAAATTTGTACCTTTCGGTGCATGACGTTCTGGCATGGAGATATGTGGCCTGATCGGGACACATGCAACTACAGACCTTCTAACCAGAGCCACTGGAGTGTGTCTTTGTGCAGTATTTGCTGCTATCCAGCTCATCATGGCGGTGATGGAAATGCAGATCAGCAACAACGCGATTCATGGAGCAGCCAAGCTACTTGCTTTGCATTCTACTGTACATTGAAAGTGATAGCGCTTTGAAGCCTGTTCCGACTATTCGACTAATAAGTATTCATTGGAAGCGAATGGTTTTATTGACTGCAGCTTGGCCAGATTCGTACCTAGTACTTTGAAGAACCCTTCGCATTTGTCGAGCCAATGACGCATTATTGCTGTCTTTTCTGTCGCAGAACACCACAATGGCAGCATACTTCAATTCATGAGACATTTAAAAAAGTGTGAATAGTTTCTTGGAAGCTAGCAAAATTATTGTTAATGGAACATTAGAAATTGTTAATTGTTCACTGAAAAGCCGTCTATAATTTCAACAGAATTGTTGTGACTTAATATATTTTTTAAACATATGAATATATGTCTTTCTTCTTTCTTGTTTTAAATACAAAGTGATTTAAGGTTTTAATTCGTTCGCTTTAAAATGGCAACAATGCAATTAATATAATTATTATTGCTAATATAATTGTTATTATCATTGTTATAATCACTATTTTAAATACAAAATCTGTACACTAAAATAATAAATAATGAAATTATGACCTGAAACAATGTAAATTTCTTAGTAAACCAAAAGTAAGCAAACTCGCGACACAGAAAAATGTAAGTACATTGGATTTAAATTGAAAAATTCAGTTAAAATCTCACACAAACACACTTGCAGAAAAACAATAATCGAATGCACTCATACTAAAGCAATAAACAAAGCATCAAACAGCAAATTTAATGCACAATCGTTGCCATTGTCGCCGTCGTCGTCGTCGCTGTTGCAAGTCTTGCAAAAGCTGCAACTGGAAACGACTTAATTAAATGCGCTGTGTGGATGACCTCTGGTTACCCTTCATCCCACCAACGAACAACCAACGACGTAAAGCAATTTTTTGATGCTGTTTTTGCTTTTCTTGCTACTGCTTTCGGCTTTTCGGGTGATTTCGGTAAATTTTGATGGCGTTTGGTTGGCAAAATTTGTGTGGTTTTCGTACTTCAGATTGTTGCTGGTAATGTTTGAAGATGGGTTTTTTATTAATGCTGTAATTGAAATGTATGAATTCACAAAACGGCAACTCTGCTGCTCAAAATTTGCAACTCTTCTCTTGTTTGATTGTTTACATTGAAAGTAATTAAAATCAATTGCAAAAACGGTCAAATATATTTTTTATATTTATTTATTTAATTACGGCGAACATATTTATGAATATACGAGGTAGAATTCTCTTATATTCCTTCAAGAACAGATACTAAAATAGGACTCCAAGTGATATTTACATATGCAAATTTTGCTACTGAAAATGAACCTAAAAACTGCAGAAAAAGCCAAATGAACCAATAAAACAAGGGATGAGCTCAATAATGGACACTTTGTATCTAAAATGGATCTATAAATGCATCTGCGATCTATTAACCAAGTTGAAGTTGAAATTTGTTGAGCCCTTTCAAACAACATTATAAATACAATTAATACAGGTAACAAACTTGGAAAACTAAAGACTGTAATGTAATATCTAAGAAACATGAGTGTTGAACAGTAACAAACTTTTGGATGACAAGACAACAATAAAATTTATAATAACATGAAAGTACATCGGTCTTGCTCCCGGAGCTGACATAAATTGGAGGTGCAACTCCTAAAAAACAATATACTTAATACTAACTATGTACAATACTGTACTTAATACTAACTAAAAACTAAAGATACCAAAAACAAGAAAAAGAGTGAACAAATCTTTAAGGTTAACCTCTATTCCAACCGGGAACTGATCTTTAATAAAAATCATGACACAAAGAAACATTTAGATCAAAATTTGCAGGAACTTCATTTACAATACTAACAGGTGACCAATATCACAAATGCAATTGTTTTCATGGCAGGCAGCTCTATTAACAAATCTGTTCAAGATGTCAGAAACATAAAGGCCGATCGGAAATATTTTAGCCTCTTTATAGACAAAACTGTTTGAATACTGCTTTGCAGGTGATTCAAAATATTTTCCAATACAATGTCTCAAGACCTTTCCTTCTAAAATTTCAAACTCTCTTAAGCCATACAAAATTGCTGGTCTTATACAGGTTTTGTAAAGCATAAGTTATGTTTTTTTTTTTGGGAAATTTCTACTGCAAAAAATAGTGGATAAAAGCTCCTAAAATTCTCACATGTTTAATAAATTTTAGGAGAGTGTAAAAATTAATCCTCATAATAAAATATAAAAGTAAGTAAGTAAATAATTAATATTTTACTATCCTTAAAAGGAATCTCAGACCCATTTAATGCGTAACGTAAAGTTTTGCTTTCCGGAACAACAAATGACTTACATTTACCTGAAACATTCCTGATACAAATGGCCTCACTTTTAGCAGCATCAATTGTAACACCGCAATCTTCAGAAAACAGTCGCACAATTTCTAGATGTCGCACAGTTTGGTTTAATGCCATTTTAGGGGATTCGTGGTGAGAATATAGAAGAGACTCGTCAGCATACAAAAGACCCGTCGTGGGACACAAATGTAGAAAATCAAACATAAAAATGTTGAAAAGATGAGGAGCTGAGATCGAACCCTGTAGCAAACTTCGCTAAAATTCAAGAGCATTCCATTAAAAAGCACACAAAATTTCCTTTCATCGAAAAACTGTTAACCAATTTAATAATATAGGAATCAAAACATATTTGAACCAGCTTGTACAGAATTCTATTATGAGAAGCATGATGTCTTTTCAATATCTAAAGAAATCGCTACAGTGCAACGACACTCTCACAAAGTAGATATTATATTGTTCTGAAACTATTAATCAATTCTTTTATGGTTCTACAGGACCGAAGAAGTGCAAGAGAGAACGGGATTTACAAACTAAGGTTCAGGGTTTGTAAAACCTACACATCGAGCTTGGAGCTGAAACAATCAATTCTGCCTAATCCAGGTTTTAAGACCATGATTTCAGCAATTAAATGTTGGTACAAGCTAAGTCTGAAACTGAATTTCACTTTTTAATTTATTTTATTTATTCGAGTTAATTAAAAGCAATAGAAAGCGATTCGTTTGGGATTACATTGAGAATATTTGGTATAAGCAAATCGTGGATCGTAATATCAACAAAAACAAGTAAAAATAGCAATTAAATAATTAAAATGTATACAATATATATTAAGGATTAACTTCATTATATACTTTAGTTGGTGCTACGAAGAATATTGTGTAAGATGAGAGACGGCACAATGCAAGAAAGAAATTAAGTAGATGTAGAAAAAGGAGGAATTAAAGACACGAATAGTAATTTGCTTTAACCATCTAGCAAACGCGATCAAGGATCTGATAGTACTGGTGAGAACTACTCAAAGAGTACGACCAAGGTATAAAGAAAATGCAGTTTCTTCCACATCCGCACCATCATTCATTTAGCTCAGAGTCAGTACGGTTCAATCTTAACAAGTACAGGAAGTTTCTCGTTTTTAGCTATTCTAATAAGTCACAACGAAGAAATGTAAAAGCAGGGCGGCTTTGTAAAAATAACGAAATGTATAAATTAAAATTGATTTATGCTATTTAAAACATTACAGTTCGCAAAAGCTTCTATATAATTTTTATCGTAATTATATTGCTTGCTTTTAGGGTCCGCTGAAAATCCATTTGTTGATTGGAAGAGTTTGTTTAATCAAACAGAGTTGAATGCACAGGAATTTCCTTGTTAATAAACAAAATATGCAAGAACATATTGTAATAAAATTGCTGTGGCACGAAGCAATAATTGTCAGTGTTTAATTCAGGCGCGCTTGGTGGTCTGCGTATGCGTGATAAGCTTTGTACCAAGTGGGTTAAAAACCGCAAACCTGAGAAATAGGGAATATAGAGCAGAGCCAGAAATGACTCCGGTTTTTTTATTCGAGGCAACTGAATGCACCTTTACCGGCTTAGATTCTATGGCGCAACCTATCTGGCTCAGAGGTTCGGTCATGTACAAAGAAGTCGTGTAACATTGATGCGCATCTCACCAACAGTGATTTCCTCAACCAACAAACAAAAACTGGTGAAAACTCGTATAGCTCATATTACATGAATTCCACTCTACATGGTACAGTTCAGCTTAGAGCTCAACCCTACACTCTCCATCATTCAGACGTTCCTTTAACTAGCTTTCTAACTCTTTCTCTCTACAGAGAGGTGGGTGGATGGTAAACGTACAGAGAGTGAGAGTAAGTATGCCGGTGCATTTTAGTTAGAGGAAGTATGTGTATTAATTTTGATCGGCTTTGGAAAAGTGGCAATATCGTGTTCTTCTTCACCGGCTAAAGATAGCAATAAATTTCCTGCCGGCCACCTCCCTAACGATGGGAGTAGAACGTCTCTATTTTGCGTAAGAGTTGTTCATTGCACCCTGTATAATTATACCAAATTCCGTTATTTCCGCCTAGCTTCTTTTGATTTTTTCGATGTTGTAATAGTTATTATGCTATTCGTAAAGTACACAAATCCAGAAAACCAAAAATCATAAAAATCGGTCCAGCCGTTCTCGAGTTATAAATGGTGCAACTAACACGACCTTCTTTTATTTATATTAAAGGCTTCACATTACTACTAATTCAAAATTATGAACTTTAGTTGAAAAAATTTAGACTGAATTAAACTAGACTAAAGGATAGGATAATAAGGTTAGAAGTACAGAACAAAGAAACCAAAAAAAAAAAAAGGAAAAAAGATCAACAGCAAAAGAGAAGAGATTAGACGCACAGCATCGCAAGGAAGCGAACTACCAATTGCTTAAACCTACCCACACCATTTGTCTCCTTTGCACATCGCGGCAACGCATTGCATGACCTAATAGCAGCAAAAAATAGCCTTGAAGTTACCAAAGGTCTGCAACGAGGGCTTAAAAGTACCCTGCTTCTCATGGATCTACAAAATTGTGACGTATCAAACAAATATCGCGGAGTCCCGGTAGCCCGCAATTTGAAGAGGAATATGCGGACCTTGGCTTTGTGGTAACTAAGCAAATCACAGCCAAGTAACACAGAGCGATACACGGATTAGTCGTCAAACTTACGCAGCCCGAAAATATATCTGGTAATATAATTGAATGCAAAGGACAGTTTTAACTACGAAGAGGAGTCTAACACAGCATACACAATGTTGCAATAGCCTATAATGGGCATAAAGAGCTGAAGAGCAACCAGACGACGAATCCTTGGGGGAGTAGCACTTGAAGTTTTCATGAGATACGTAAAATACTGTACATTTTCCTAAGTACACTATTTATGTTGTAACGATCTACGCATCGTTTCAAGTTCTGCTATCAAACGATCATCTGCTTACGCATATTCCGACACAAAAAATTCAATTATATACTGAGATGCATATGAGATCAACCAGTCGTTCATGCTGCACAGCGATAAGCAATAGCAAAATATGCACATACTCGTACATACATACCGATAATTGCATAAACGGAAACAGAGAGGAACTTAGCAAATATCAAACAAACAACAACAACCACCGACTACTGCTTTACAATAAACCACACCACAAGATGCAAGAAAAAACAACAACGACAAAACCTGATTCCATAAGCAGACATATGGAAAGAAACAACAATAACAACAACAACCACAGCCGAAGGGAAGACAATGCTAACAAAAGCATAGATTCCTTCACCGTGACTTATTTTGCGTTCGAGAAAGAAATTACAATTCGCGAGAACTTTAATTCCAGTGCTGCTCATAACGAGCATTTTGGAACTTAGGAAACCGACCAGTCTCATACCGGGAAAAATTAGTGAGATTTTTCAATAGTGAGTTCACTCATTTTTGGCGCCGCAGCGCATATACATTTAATTTAAGCTTTAGCACACACTCATATTATATACTTTACTCTGGACACAGTTTTATTAGTCGGACGAAGTCATGGCTTTTGATCCTGCGTGGAGCTTCAAACGTGAAGATTCTTGAAGCAGCATCAATTCTTTAATTGCTCAAATCGCAGGAGATTAGCCTTAGATATTTAGGATGCTGCGACAGCTACGAAGGTTCATTTAATGGTATCCAAGCGATAATTCCACGTAGTTATCCTTTATTTGTATACTCCTTTTCTACATTTGCTATCATATACGAAACTCTATCGGTATAGCAAAATTGAGCGGATATGTCCTGAGACAAGATGGTGTCGATTGCTGGTAACGTCTCGGGTAGCCAACCGCGACCACTTGTTGAGATTAAATTTGTATCATCTTTCACTTCAATGCCTATTAGACCCAAGTTCGTTGTTCAAGCAATTGTTCCTGTGACAACGTAGTGTTCAATTTACGGTTCAAGGTAAGTTCGACGATATATCCGAGTTTCGATGCACAGTTGTGGGTTGCTATATAGAATGTTATCTTAAAGTTAGGAGTTGTTTGTTTTTGCACAACCTAACAAACGCTAAAACTCCAAAATATGTGTTGAAAAAGCTGCAGTTCGGACGCAAGCAGACAAACATTTAAAATATGGTTTCTCTTTGAATTCACCGCGATTCTCTTTCATCAGCGCAGTTCAGTTGGAGAACTATGTTCCATCGTATTTGAAATCTTTGTCCTGTCATGATGTTGAAGTGTCTGTGAGATGATGGACGCGGGTAGATCTTGCCTCTTATTTGTCCCTATATCTTTCCCACTTCCTATCACAGTTTTTCTCCTTCTAAGTTATTGTAATTTTTTTTTTAAATGTCTGACAAACACTGATTTGTATTTAAGCGCATCTCCAACCCAATGCGAAGGTTCGGAATGATGACAGAGCAATCAAAATCTTAAGTTTTCTAAAAGCTGCTTCTTTAATGAACAGTATACGTTTTCGCTATACAACTGAGAGTTGCACTGGGTTTATCTCGGGTTCCAGGGTCTGAGACATTTGCAAACTTCCCAATTTTGGTGAGTTTTTGTTTGACAACTTGATATTTCCTACAACATACACTGGATAGCAAATCTATACAGTTCATTAAAAAAACGGAGCTATTTCTACCTTCACAAAATTCAATTACATTTTGGCACAGTAAAATAGGCAATTTGGCAGCACTAAAATATGAAAATTTTAATAGATAGCAAACATTGTTCACAGTCGTTCATTGCCGTGCCAACCGACAACTGTTAAAATATATTATTTTCGGAATAAATAAATTTACGCGAAACATTCAATAAAAAATTAAAAAGTTTTCAAAATTTTAAAGTTGTTCGCTTCCAAATATTTAATTCGTGCTTCAAATAGGCAATTTCTTGGGAAAAGTCCAATAAATAAAGATTTCGAAAATTCTATTCCTTCGTCTTCGGTTTTCAAATTCGACCGTTTTGGAAGCCCCTTACAAAATGGCGGCGCAGAGAGCTTGATGAAGGCAACAGTTAAGTGGAGTTGAGGCTGCCGGGAGATATTTGATGGTAGGTAGACTGAATATTGCCTCGATTGTTTCTTTACACTTTCCTTCCGAACACAGCACATCGACCATAGCAAAGGGGGCCACCCAAAGGTGAATTTAATAATGGCAATGCAAGCTACGGTAAAAACGAGCTGGAAAACCTCACGAAAAAGAAAGGTAGACATCTTATAAGCTATTTTCGTAGTCAGTATTATTTATTTATTTTTCGTTGCCTTCAGAATATTCAGTGCTGAATTTTCGCGAATGACGTAACATTTCCATTATGTCAGCTGATCTTGATCGTAGCAAATACCGGCACATGTACACATTTCATTGGCTCTGCTTTCAAGTGCTGTAGATGCATGGGTGCTGATCTCGCTGTCTCATTGATGCAAGACGTCATGCACTGAAGGGCTCAAATTTCACAGCTGCTGCAGACTTCGGAAGCGCTTTAAGTGCATTCGAAAGGTGAGACTTCCTAATTTCAGCAGACCTTCGTCGAAAATCGGGTTAAAGATGCTCCTACTCGTGACAAAAACGCTTCCACGTAACTAGGTTTGTTGCCGGTAGTAGCGACGTGTGTACGTGGTAGTTCACAGATTTACGAATCTATCCTAAGTGAATCCCGAGAAATACAAAGTACAGACGTTGCTACAAAGAGCAACTTGCACTCAAACTACCCGAAACGATGACGCTTTGTATGTTTGTTAGAAGTATAGGAGCTTTTCCCTGAATTCGAGCTGATGAGGTGCTTAAGCTGGGGAGTTGCCACTTTCGGATGCGCTAGACAGCTCCCGAATTTTCTGCCGAAGCTGTAAAATTTGTACCTTTCGGTGCATGACGTTCTGGCATGGAGATATGTGGCCTGATCGGGACACATGCAACTACAGACCTTCTAACCAGAGCCACTGGAGTGTGTCTTTGTGCAGTATTTGCTGCTATCCAGCTCATCATGGCGGTGATGGAAATGCAGATCAGCAACAACGCGATTCATGGAGCAGCCAAGCTACTTGCTTTGCATTCTACTGTACATTGAAAGTGATAGCGCTTTGAAGCCTGTTCCGACTATTCGACTAATAAGTATTCATTGGAAGCGAATGGTTTTATTGACTGCAGCTTGGCCAGATTCGTACCTAGTACTTTGAAGAACCCTTCGCATTTGTCGAGCCAATGACGCATTATTGCTGTCTTTTCTGTCGCAGAACACCACAATGGCAGCATACTTCAATTCATGAGACATTTAAAAAAGTGTGAATAGTTTCTTGGAAGCTAGCAAAATTATTGTTAATGGAACATTAGAAATTGTTAATTGTTCACTGAAAAGCCGTCTATAATTTCAACAGAATTGTTGTGACTTAATATATTTTTTAAACATATGAATATATGTCTTTCTTCTTTCTTGTTTTAAATACAAAGTGATTTAAGGTTTTAATTCGTTCGCTTTAAAATGGCAACAATGCAATTAATATAATTATTATTGCTAATATAATTGTTATTATCATTGTTATAATCACTATTTTAAATACAAAATCTGTACACTAAAATAATAAATAATGAAATTATGACCTGAAACAATGTAAATTTCTTAGTAAACCAAAAGTAAGCAAACTCGCGACACAGAAAAATGTAAGTACATTGGATTTAAATTGAAAAATTCAGTTAAAATCTCACACAAACACACTTGCAGAAAAACAATAATCGAATGCACTCATACTAAAGCAATAAACAAAGCATCAAACAGCAAATTTAATGCACAATCGTTGCCATTGTCGCCGTCGTCGTCGTCGCTGTTGCAAGTCTTGCAAAAGCTGCAACTGGAAACGACTTAATTAAATGCGCTGTGTGGATGACCTCTGGTTACCCTTCATCCCACCAACGAACAACCAACGACGTAAAGCAATTTTTTGATGCTGTTTTTGCTTTTCTTGCTACTGCTTTCGGCTTTTCGGGTGATTTCGGTAAATTTTGATGGCGTTTGGTTGGCAAAATTTGTGTGGTTTTCGTACTTCAGATTGTTGCTGGTAATGTTTGAAGATGGGTTTTTTATTAATGCTGTAATTGAAATGTATGAATTCACAAAACGGCAACTCTGCTGCTCAAAATTTGCAACTCTTCTCTTGTTTGATTGTTTACATTGAAAGTAATTAAAATCAATTGCAAAAACGGTCAAATATATTTTTTATATTTATTTATTTAATTACGGCGAACATATTTATGAATATACGAGGTAGAATTCTCTTATATTCCTTCAAGAACAGATACTAAAATAGGACTCCAAGTGATATTTACATATGCAAATTTTGCTACTGAAAATGAACCTAAAAACTGCAGAAAAAGCCAAATGAACCAATAAAACAAGGGATGAGCTCAATAATGGACACTTTGTATCTAAAATGGATCTATAAATGCATCTGCGATCTATTAACCAAGTTGAAGTTGAAATTTGTTGAGCCCTTTCAAACAACATTATAAATACAATTAATACAGGTAACAAACTTGGAAAACTAAAGACTGTAATGTAATATCTAAGAAACATGAGTGTTGAACAGTAACAAACTTTTGGATGACAAGACAACAATAAAATTTATAATAACATGAAAGTACATCGGTCTTGCTCCCGGAGCTGACATAAATTGGAGGTGCAACTCCTAAAAAACAATATACTTAATACTAACTATGTACAATACTGTACTTAATACTAACTAAAAACTAAAGATACCAAAAACAAGAAAAAGAGTGAACAAATCTTTAAGGTTAACCTCTATTCCAACCGGGAACTGATCTTTAATAAAAATCATGACACAAAGAAACATTTAGATCAAAATTTGCAGGAACTTCATTTACAATACTAACAGGTGACCAATATCACAAATGCAATTGTTTTCATGGCAGGCAGCTCTATTAACAAATCTGTTCAAGATGTCAGAAACATAAAGGCCGATCGGAAATATTTTAGCCTCTTTATAGACAAAACTGTTTGAATACTGCTTTGCAGGTGATTCAAAATATTTTCCAATACAATGTCTCAAGACCTTTCCTTCTAAAATTTCAAACTCTCTTAAGCCATACAAAATTGCTGGTCTTATACAGGTTTTGTAAAGCATAAGTTATGTTTTTTTTTTTGGGAAATTTCTACTGCAAAAAATAGTGGATAAAAGCTCCTAAAATTCTCACATGTTTAATAAATTTTAGGAGAGTGTAAAAATTAATCCTCATAATAAAATATAAAAGTAAGTAAGTAAATAATTAATATTTTACTATCCTTAAAAGGAATCTCAGACCCATTTAATGCGTAACGTAAAGTTTTGCTTTCCGGAACAACAAATGACTTACATTTACCTGAAACATTCCTGATACAAATGGCCTCACTTTTAGCAGCATCAATTGTAACACCGCAATCTTCAGAAAACAGTCGCACAATTTCTAGATGTCGCACAGTTTGGTTTAATGCCATTTTAGGGGATTCGTGGTGAGAATATAGAAGAGACTCGTCAGCATACAAAAGACCCGTCGTGGGACACAAATGTAGAAAATCAAACATAAAAATGTTGAAAAGATGAGGAGCTGAGATCGAACCCTGTAGCAAACTTCGCTAAAATTCAAGAGCATTCCATTAAAAAGCACACAAAATTTCCTTTCATCGAAAAACTGTTAACCAATTTAATAATATAGGAATCAAAACATATTTGAACCAGCTTGTACAGAATTCTATTATGAGAAGCATGATGTCTTTTCAATATCTAAAGAAATCGCTACAGTGCAACGACACTCTCACAAAGTAGATATTATATTGTTCTGAAACTATTAATCAATTCTTTTATGGTTCTACAGGACCGAAGAAGTGCAAGAGAGAACGGGATTTACAAACTAAGGTTCAGGGTTTGTAAAACCTACACATCGAGCTTGGAGCTGAAACAATCAATTCTGCCTAATCCAGGTTTTAAGACCATGATTTCAGCAATTAAATGTTGGTACAAGCTAAGTCTGAAACTGAATTTCACTTTTTAATTTATTTTATTTATTCGAGTTAATTAAAAGCAATAGAAAGCGATTCGTTTGGGATTACATTGAGAATATTTGGTATAAGCAAATCGTGGATCGTAATATCAACAAAAACAAGTAAAAATAGCAATTAAATAATTAAAATGTATACAATATATATTAAGGATTAACTTCATTATATACTTTAGTTGGTGCTACGAAGAATATTGTGTAAGATGAGAGACGGCACAATGCAAGAAAGAAATTAAGTAGATGTAGAAAAAGGAGGAATTAAAGACACGAATAGTAATTTGCTTTAACCATCTAGCAAACGCGATCAAGGATCTGATAGTACTGGTGAGAACTACTCAAAGAGTACGACCAAGGTATAAAGAAAATGCAGTTTCTTCCACATCCGCACCATCATTCATTTAGCTCAGAGTCAGTACGGTTCAATCTTAACAAGTACAGGAAGTTTCTCGTTTTTAGCTATTCTAATAAGTCACAACGAAGAAATGTAAAAGCAGGGCGGCTTTGTAAAAATAACGAAATGTATAAATTAAAATTGATTTATGCTATTTAAAACATTACAGTTCGCAAAAGCTTCTATATAATTTTTATCGTAATTATATTGCTTGCTTTTAGGGTCCGCTGAAAATCCATTTGTTGATTGGAAGAGTTTGTTTAATCAAACAGAGTTGAATGCACAGGAATTTCCTTGTTAATAAACAAAATATGCAAGAACATATTGTAATAAAATTGCTGTGGCACGAAGCAATAATTGTCAGTGTTTAATTCAGGCGCGCTTGGTGGTCTGCGTATGCGTGATAAGCTTTGTACCAAGTGGGTTAAAAACCGCAAACCTGAGAAATAGGGAATATAGAGCAGAGCCAGAAATGACTCCGGTTTTTTTATTCGAGGCAACTGAATGCACCTTTACCGGCTTAGATTCTATGGCGCAACCTATCTGGCTCAGAGGTTCGGTCATGTACAAAGAAGTCGTGTAACATTGATGCGCATCTCACCAACAGTGATTTCCTCAACCAACAAACAAAAACTGGTGAAAACTCGTATAGCTCATATTACATGAATTCCACTCTACATGGTACAGTTCAGCTTAGAGCTCAACCCTACACTCTCCATCATTCAGACGTTCCTTTAACTAGCTTTCTAACTCTTTCTCTCTACAGAGAGGTGGGTGGATGGTAAACGTACAGAGAGTGAGAGTAAGTATGCCGGTGCATTTTAGTTAGAGGAAGTATGTGTATTAATTTTGATCGGCTTTGGAAAAGTGGCAATATCGTGTTCTTCTTCACCGGCTAAAGATAGCAATAAATTTCCTGCCGGCCACCTCCCTAACGATGGGAGTAGAACGTCTCTATTTTGCGTAAGAGTTGTTCATTGCACCCTGTATAATTATACCAAATTCCGTTATTTCCGCCTAGCTTCTTTTGATTTTTTCGATGTTGTAATAGTTATTATGCTATTCGTAAAGTACACAAATCCAGAAAACCAAAAATCATAAAAATCGGTCCAGCCGTTCTCGAGTTATAAATGGTGCAACTAACACGACCTTCTTTTATTTATATTAAAGGCTTCACATTACTACTAATTCAAAATTATGAACTTTAGTTGAAAAAATTTAGACTGAATTAAACTAGACTAAAGGATAGGATAATAAGGTTAGAAGTACAGAACAAAGAAACCAAAAAAAAAAAAAGGAAAAAAGATCAACAGCAAAAGAGAAGAGATTAGACGCACAGCATCGCAAGGAAGCGAACTACCAATTGCTTAAACCTACCCACACCATTTGTCTCCTTTGCACATCGCGGCAACGCATTGCATGACCTAATAGCAGCAAAAAATAGCCTTGAAGTTACCAAAGGTCTGCAACGAGGGCTTAAAAGTACCCTGCTTCTCATGGATCTACAAAATTGTGACGTATCAAACAAATATCGCGGAGTCCCGGTAGCCCGCAATTTGAAGAGGAATATGCGGACCTTGGCTTTGTGGTAACTAAGCAAATCACAGCCAAGTAACACAGAGCGATACACGGATTAGTCGTCAAACTTACGCAGCCCGAAAATATATCTGGTAATATAATTGAATGCAAAGGACAGTTTTAACTACGAAGAGGAGTCTAACACAGCATACACAATGTTGCAATAGCCTATAATGGGCATAAAGAGCTGAAGAGCAACCAGACGACGAATCCTTGGGGGAGTAGCACTTGAAGTTTTCATGAGATACGTAAAATACTGTACATTTTCCTAAGTACACTATTTATGTTGTAACGATCTACGCATCGTTTCAAGTTCTGCTATCAAACGATCATCTGCTTACGCATATTCCGACACAAAAAATTCAATTATATACTGAGATGCATATGAGATCAACCAGTCGTTCATGCTGCACAGCGATAAGCAATAGCAAAATATGCACATACTCGTACATACATACCGATAATTGCATAAACGGAAACAGAGAGGAACTTAGCAAATATCAAACAAACAACAACAACCACCGACTACTGCTTTACAATAAACCACACCACAAGATGCAAGAAAAAACAACAACGACAAAACCTGATTCCATAAGCAGACATATGGAAAGAAACAACAATAACAACAACAACCACAGCCGAAGGGAAGACAATGCTAACAAAAGCATAGATTCCTTCACCGTGACTTATTTTGCGTTCGAGAAAGAAATTACAATTCGCGAGAACTTTAATTCCAGTGCTGCTCATAACGAGCATTTTGGAACTTAGGAAACCGACCAGTCTCATACCGGGAAAAATTAGTGAGATTTTTCAATAGTGAGTTCACTCATTTTTGGCGCCGCAGCGCATATACATTTAATTTAAGCTTTAGCACACACTCATATTATATACTTTACTCTGGACACAGTTTTATTAGTCGGACGAAGTCATGGCTTTTGATCCTGCGTGGAGCTTCAAACGTGAAGATTCTTGAAGCAGCATCAATTCTTTAATTGCTCAAATCGCAGGAGATTAGCCTTAGATATTTAGGATGCTGCGACAGCTACGAAGGTTCATTTAATGGTATCCAAGCGATAATTCCACGTAGTTATCCTTTATTTGTATACTCCTTTTCTACATTTGCTATCATATACGAAACTCTATCGGTATAGCAAAATTGAGCGGATATGTCCTGAGACAAGATGGTGTCGATTGCTGGTAACGTCTCGGGTAGCCAACCGCGACCACTTGTTGAGATTAAATTTGTATCATCTTTCACTTCAATGCCTATTAGACCCAAGTTCGTTGTTCAAGCAATTGTTCCTGTGACAACGTAGTGTTCAATTTACGGTTCAAGGTAAGTTCGACGATATATCCGAGTTTCGATGCACAGTTGTGGGTTGCTATATAGAATGTTATCTTAAAGTTAGGAGTTGTTTGTTTTTGCACAACCTAACAAACGCTAAAACTCCAAAATATGTGTTGAAAAAGCTGCAGTTCGGACGCAAGCAGACAAACATTTAAAATATGGTTTCTCTTTGAATTCACCGCGATTCTCTTTCATCAGCGCAGTTCAGTTGGAGAACTATGTTCCATCGTATTTGAAATCTTTGTCCTGTCATGATGTTGAAGTGTCTGTGAGATGATGGACGCGGGTAGATCTTGCCTCTTATTTGTCCCTATATCTTTCCCACTTCCTATCACAGTTTTTCTCCTTCTAAGTTATTGTAATTTTTTTTTTAAATGTCTGACAAACACTGATTTGTATTTAAGCGCATCTCCAACCCAATGCGAAGGTTCGGAATGATGACAGAGCAATCAAAATCTTAAGTTTTCTAAAAGCTGCTTCTTTAATGAACAGTATACGTTTTCGCTATACAACTGAGAGTTGCACTGGGTTTATCTCGGGTTCCAGGGTCTGAGACATTTGCAAACTTCCCAATTTTGGTGAGTTTTTGTTTGACAACTTGATATTTCCTACAACATACACTGGATAGCAAATCTATACAGTTCATTAAAAAAACGGAGCTATTTCTACCTTCACAAAATTCAATTACATTTTGGCACAGTAAAATAGGCAATTTGGCAGCACTAAAATATGAAAATTTTAATAGATAGCAAACATTGTTCACAGTCGTTCATTGCCGTGCCAACCGACAACTGTTAAAATATATTATTTTCGGAATAAATAAATTTACGCGAAACATTCAATAAAAAATTAAAAAGTTTTCAAAATTTTAAAGTTGTTCGCTTCCAAATATTTAATTCGTGCTTCAAATAGGCAATTTCTTGGGAAAAGTCCAATAAATAAAGATTTTGAAAATTCTATTCCTTCCCCTCCTGTTTTCATATTCGACCGTTTTGGAAGCCCCTCACAAAATGGCGGCGCAGAGAGGTTGAAGGGCTAGTTATACTCACTCAACGCAAGCCCCTCCAACTCAAGAGCTGTCAAATTCCTACCCTTTTACATTAGTTTGTGTGTTTGCTGGAAAGAGCAGCCGACACTCAACACGAAGTGTTGTACTCAACGCAAATATCAAAATCGATTTGATATTTTGCTTGCGTTAAGTGATTTGACAGCTAAAATCGTGATGCCATATTGGCTGTGTTTCCATAAAGAGGCTAATTTAGGTTAGGTTCACATATTTGCCGGTTGAAATATCCCGGCGTTATCAGTTGCGATTGTGTCATTGGTGAGTTCAGGTAAACCAAAGTAAACAGAACATTTCCACAGTTACCGTCATTAGGGTGTGTATAAAAAATTGTTCTTCGTCCACAGTTTTAATACGAAGGAAGACTTTCCTGTAGTACCCACTTGTTCTTCGGTCCCAATTAATAGGTCGAACACCCCACCGCCTACATCGACGTGTGCGCCTTTGCTGGTATAAGTGGAGCAATTGCAAAAACTTGAAGCAAACTTCTAAATCTTCCATATAATTAAATTAACTAAATGGGTAAATCAGTAATAAAAATTATTTTCAACTATCGTATTCAACTGGCGCAATTCTCAAATATAAAAATCCCCACAAAAGAAGTTAAAATACCCAATACAAAATTGCTACTAATGATACTGGCAACATCAGGCAAATAAAAGAGCCGGCACGAAGCAGCCTTCGGCAACTCGTTTTCCAATGCACAAATTTCCCCTAAGTGTCGTTCCCTTTGCGTTGAGTGAGTATAATCAGGCTTTAACGAAGGCAACAGTTAAGTGGAGTTGAGGCTGCCGGGAGATATTTGATGGTAGGTAGACTGAATATTGTCTCGATTGTTTCTTTACACTTTCCTTCCGAACACAGCATATCGACCATAGCAAAGGGGGCCACCCAAAGGTGAAATTAATAATGGCAATGCAAGCTACGGTAAAAATGAGCTGGAAAACCTCACGAAAAAGAAAGGTAGACATCTTATAAGCTATTTTCGTAGTCAGTATTATTTATTTATTTTTCGTTGCCTTCAGAATATTCAGTGCTGAATTTTCGCGGAAGACGTAACATTTCCATTATGTCAGCTGATCTTGATCGTAGCAAATACCGGCACATGTACACATTTCATTGGCTCTGCTTTCAAGTGCTGTAGATGCATGGGTGCTGATCTCGCTGTCTCATTGATGCAAGACGTCATGCACTGAAGGGCTCAAATTTCACAGCTTCTGCAGACGTCGGAAGCGCTTTAAGTGCATTCGAAAGGTGAGACTTCCTAATTTCAGCAGACCTTCGGCGAAAATCGGGTTAAAGATGCTCCTACTCGTGACAAACACGCTTCCACGTAACTACGTTTGTTGCCGGTAGTAGCGACGTGTGTACGTGGTAGTTCACAGATTTACGAATCTATCCTAAGTGAATCCCGAGAAATACAAAGTACAGACGTTGCTACAAAGAGCAACTTGCACTCAAACTACCCGAAACGATAACGTTTTGTATGTTTGTTGGAAGTATAGGAGCTTTTCCCTGAATTCGAGCTGATGAGGTGCTTAAGCTGGGGAGTTGCCACTTTCGGATGCGCTAGACAGCTCCCGAAGTTTCTGCCGAAGCTGTAAAATGTGTACCTTTCGGTGCATGACGTTCTGGCATGGAGATATGTAGCCTGATCGGGACACATGCAACTACAGACCTTCTAACCAGAGCCACTGGAGTGTGTCTTTGTGCAGTATTTGCTGCTATCCAGCTCATCATTTCGGTGAATGCAGATCAGCAACAACGCGATTCATGGAGCAGCCAAGCTACTTGCTTTGCATTCTACTGTACATTGAAAGTGATAGCGCTTTGAACCTGTTCCGACTATTCGACTAATAAGTATTCATTGGAAGCGAATGGTTTTATTGACTGCAGCTTGGCCAGATTCGTACCCAGTACTTTGAAGAACCCTTCGCATTTGTCGAGCCAATGACGCATTATTGCTGTCTTTTCTGTCGCAGAACACCACAATGGCGGCATACTTCAATTCATGAGACATTTAAAAAAGTGTGAATAGTTTCTTGGAAGCTTGCAAAATTCTTGTTAATGGAACATTAGAAATTATTAATTGTTCACTGAAAAGCCGTCTATAATTTCAACAGAATTGTTGTGACTTAATATATTTTTTAAACATATGAATATATGTCTTTCTTCTTTCTTGTTTTAAATACCAAGTGATTTAAGGTTTTAATTCGTTCGCTTTAAAATGGCAACAATACAATTAATATAATTATTATTGCTAATATAATTGTTATTATCATTGTTATAATCACTATTTTAAATACAAAATCTGTACACTAAAATAATAAATAATGAAATTATGACCTGAAACAATGTAAATTTCTTAGTAAACCAAAAGTAAGCAAACTCGCGACAGAAAAATGTAAGTACATTGGATTTAAACTAAAAAATTCTGTTAAAATCTCACACAAACACCCAATTTTTAATGCTGTTGTTGCTTTTCTTGCTACTGCTTTCGGCTTTTCGGGTGATTTCGGTAAATTTTGATGGCGTTTGGTTGGCAAAATTTGTGTGGTTTTCGTACTTCAGATTGTTGCTGGTAATGTTTGAAGATGGGTTTTTTATTAATGCTGTAATTGAAATGTATGAATTCACAAAACGGCAACTCTGCTGCTCAAAATTTGCAACTCTTCTCTTGTTTGATTGTTTACATTGAAAGCAATTAAAATCAATTGCAAAAACGGTCAAATATATTTTTTATATTTATTTATTTAATTAAGGCGAACATATTTATGAATATACGAGGTAGAATTCTCTTATATTCCTTCAAGAACAGATACTAAAATAGGACTCCAAGTGATATTTACATATGCAAATTTTGCTACTGAAAATGAACCTAAAAACTGCAGAAAAAGCCAAATGAACCAATAAAACAAGGGATGAGCTCAATAATGGACACTTTGTATCTAAAATGGATCTATAAATGCATCTGCGATCTATTAACCAAGTTGAAGTTGAAATTTGTTGAGCCCTTTCAAACAACATTATAAATACAATTAATACAGGTAACAAACTTGGAAAACTAAAGACTGTAATGTAATATCTAAGAAACATGAGTGTGGAATAGAGCTCAACCCTACACTCTCCATCATTCAGACGTTCCTTTAACTAGCTTTCTAACTCTTTCTCTCTACAGAGAGGTGGGTGGATGGTAAACGTACAGAGAGTGAGAGTAAGTATGCCGGTGCATTTTAGTTAGAGGAAGTATGTGTATTAATTTTGATCGGCTTTGGAAAAGTGGCAATATCGTGTTCTTCTTCACCGGCTAAAGATAGCAATAAATTTCCTGCCGGCCACCTCCCTAACGATGGGAGTAGAACGTCTCTATTTTGCGTAAGAGTTGTTCATTGCACCCTGTATAATTATACCAAACTCCGTTATTTCCGCCCAGCTTCTTTTGATTTTTTCGATGTTGTAATAGTTATTATGCTATTCGTAACGTACACAAATCCAGAAAACCAAAAATCATAAAAATCGGTCCAGCCGTTCTCGAGTTATAAATGGTGCAACTAACACGACCTTCTTTTATTTATATTAAAGGCTTCACATTACTACTAATTCAAAATTATGAACTTTAGTTGAAAAAATTTAGACTGAATTAAACTAGACTAAAGGATAGGATAATAAGGTTAGAAGTACAGAACAAAGAAACCAAAAAAAAAAAAAGGAAAAAAGATCAACAGCAAAAGAGAAGAGATTAGACGCACAGCATCGCAAGGAAGCGAACTACCAATTGCTTAAACCTACCCACACCATTTGTCTCCTTTGCACATCGCGGCAACGCATTGCATGACCTAATAGCAGCAAAAAATAGCCTTGAAGTTACCAAAGGTCTGCAACGAGGGCTTAAAAGTACCCTGCTTCTCATGGATCTACAAAATTGTGACGTATCAAACAAATATCGCGGAGTCCCGGTAGCCCGCAATTTGAAGAGGAATATGCGGACCTTGGCTTTGTGGTAACTAAGCAAATCACAGCCAAGTAACACAGAGCGATACACGGATTAGTCGTCAAACTTACGCAGCCCGAAAACATATCTTGTAATATAATTGAATGCAAAAGACAGTTTTAACTGTGTAACGTATGTGGTTTGGGTCGCGGTATACTAAATATAAAAATATAAAAACAAATCAAGCAAAACGATAGTTGACTTTCAGGGCAGCTCAGCTCACCCGGCCGTCCTCAGGGAAAGTGGGGGTTTCTTTAACAACACCGACAGTGTCTCGTAAACCACAGTTACAAAAAAAAAAAAAAAAGAACGAGCTGAGGCTTACATTGGCTCTACCATAAACCATAAACCAGCGATACCCGGATTAGACTTACGCAGCCCGAAAACATATCTGGTAATATAATTGAATGCAAAGGACAGTTTTAACTACGAAGAGGAGTCTAACACAGCATACACAATGTTGCAATAGCCTATAATGGTCATGAAGAGCTGAAGAGCAACCAGACGACGAATCCTTGGGGGAGTAGCACTTGAAGTTTTCATGAGATACGTAAAATACTGTACATTTTCCTAAGTACACTATTTATGTTGTAACGATCTACGCATCGTTTCAAGTTGTTCTATCAAACGATCATCTGCTTACGCATATTCCGACACAAAAAATTCAATTATATACTGAGACGCATATGAGATCAACCAGTCGTTCATGCTGCACAACGATAAGCAATAGCAAAATATGCACATACTCGTACATACATACTGTTGTTTTTGAAATTAGTTTCCTTAACTCTCATCTCTATCTGTCAGTCTAACATAGCGCCACCTATTGGCTTTTTTGTATTGTAAAGTTTTAGTTCGTTCGTTGTCTTTTAACCAGCAAGAAGCTAATAACATTTTTATTCTGTTAAATAAAACTAATAATATAATTGATGCTCATATGGTGTTTTGTTAATTTTAAAACTCGATTCCACTCAATAATCCAACAGGTTATGGGCCCAGTGACCATTATCGAGTAAATAAAATTAAAAATTTGCAAGACTAAGCAAGAGCAGAAATTGTGTAAAGTCACGCCGTTGTGCCATTTTGAATTTTTTCTTTGACATCGAACATTCCAGAAATAAAAGAATAGAAGCCGCGCCGTCGTGCCGTAAAAATAAATTTTTTCTTTTGTACACTATAAGTCGAGTCGTCGTACCGTAAAAAAAAAAAAAAAAAAAAAAATGGATTTGCTGGAAACCAAACCAGACAATGGCATATTTGGCATTCACCACAAACTAAATGGCACAAATTACAAGCTATGGAAGTTCCAAATTGACGCAGTAATGAAGTCCAGAGCACTTTCTGATGTCATGGCGGGCAATGTTCCTGAAGATTCGGCAACAGAGGCAGCTAAAAGTGAATATGAGAAGAATGATGGCAAAGCTATGGCTATTTTAATTTCATCAGTAAACAGTGAACAAGCAAACCATATTCTGACATGCAAGACAGCAAAAGAAATTGCAGACAAACTGGCCAGTCTACATGAGAAGCGCAGTGAGGTACGTATCATGTGCCTCTATGAAGAATATTTCTCTTTAAAGATGGCTGAAGGTGAATCAGTGGCAGAGTATGTGTCAAAAGTAAGCAGAATGGCACACGAAATCGAGGATCAAGGCGAAAAGTTATCGGAAAACATCAAAATGGTTCGCATTATCAGTGGTTTAACGCCGAAATTCCGTAATTTCAAGACGGTCTGGTACAATATAAAAGAGGGCAGAACGCTTGACAGTTTACTTGCGGTCTGGTACAATATAAAAGAGGGCAGAACGCTTGACAGTTTACTTGCACGCTTACGACTCGAAGAGGACCAAATGGGTAAAGTAAATGATGAACCATTAGACGCAGCTTTTAGTGCAAAATTCAAGTCAAAATGGGGATCTGGCAAGAAGACATCAACGTCGATTGATGAGCTAAAGAAGAAAACAAAATGTAATAAATGTCATAAAGTAGGACATTGGAAGAAAGAATGTCCGAAACGCAATGATATCTCTCCCGCAGGCAAGAAAGGCGGTGATATAGCATTCTGTGCCAAAATTAAAAACAGCGCAACAACGGATAGTAAAGATGTTTGGATTGCTGACTCAGGTGCGACTGAGCACATGTCTTTTCGCAGAGAATGGTTTACCGATTATAAGAAAAGTGATGTAGAGCGTTTTGTCCAAATTGCAAACAATGATCGTTTACGGATCCATGGTACTGGCACCATTTTAATCGAAGCTAAAGTCAATGGCAAATGGATGAATAGACAACTGAAAAATGTGCAGCATGTTCCTGAGCTGAAGCAAAATTTATTCTCAACGGCATCCGCTACTTCAAAAGGTTTTCATATGGTGATAACTCATGATGGCTGTAAAGTGACAGATGGTAGTGGTGAAGTTTTTGCTGTTGGTGTGAAAGATGACAACAAACAATTGAGAATGGCGTTTCAGCAGCGTAGAAACGAACACGCAAATGCTGTAACTGTTACATTAGAGCAATGGCATCATCGATTAGGACATTTGAATCCAGACACGATAAAGCGCATGTGCAGCCAGAATTTGATAGAGGGTGTCAAAATATCAGGCAACGATAAATTTTTCTGTGAAAAATGTCATATTGGAAAGATGCAGCGTACTTCGCATAAACCGGCACAACAGCGAGCGGTTGCAAAAGGTGAATACTTGCATGCCGATCTATGCGGTCCAATGGAAGAAATGGGTATTGGAGGAATGCGATATTTCCTTCTTATCAAAGATGAGGCAACGAGTCTTAAATATATATATTTGTTGGCCAACAAATCCGAAGTGTGTGATAAGATAAAGGCTGTGTTGTCAATGGTGCGCGTTTTGACAGGCAATTTCGTAAAGTATTTTCGTTTCGATAATGGGACGGAGTTCATCAACAGAGATTGTATGCGATTGCTGTCAGTTGCTGGTGTGACTATTGAACGAATCGCACCATATACACCCGAGCAAAATGGACGAGTGGAGCGCGAAAACCGTAGCATTGTGGAATGTGCACGTACAATGTTGCTTGGCAGTGGCTTGCCTAAACGCCTATGGCCAGAAGCAGTGAGAGCAGCTGTATATATTCTAAACAGATCATCAAATAAGAAGTGTCCAGATATAACACCATACGAAAAATGGTTGAATGCCAAGCCAGAAATGGGCCATGTGCGAATTTTTGGCACTGAATGTTTTGTGCAAATACCAAAGCAAAGTGGACGCAGGAAATGGGACGCCAAGGCTAAAAAGATGTTCCTAGTTGGATTCGAGCCCACATCAAAGAATTTTCGGCTGTATGACCCAGCTACACAAAAGATCATCGTTAGTTGCAATGTAAAAATGAACGAAAAGGCTGTCGTTCGTGTGAACCATATCATTGATGACCACGAAGATGACAATATGCAATCACAAATTAAAGAAATGTCAAATACAGGGCCGTCGTCTTCTCATATTGTCAAAGAACAGCAGCGATCGTCTGACGAATTCAACAATGAACATAATGAATCGGCCATATCAGATGATGATTTCTTTGACGTGAATGACAATACGTTGACAGCCGAAGATAATAAGATGCAGGAAGACAAAAACGTACGCAAGAATGAGCAGTATGACTTACGCAAAAGGGTAAATGCACCCGATCGTCTCATAGAGAGCGGATATTCAGCTGTTGTTCTAGAGCCAAATACGTATAATGAAGCGTTGAATTCGGAGAACTCTGCGAAATGGAGAGATGCCATGAATGAGGAATTGCGATCTTTAGAGAAAAATTCGACATGGGAATTGGTGAAACGCCCGAAGAACCGCAACATTGTTGGATGCCGATGGGTGTACAAATTAAAACAAAATTCATCGGGTTCAGTGTTTAAGGCACGTCTGGTCGCAAAAGGCTATTCGCAGCGCGAGGGAACTGACTATGGTGAAACTTTTTTGCCAGTTGTCCGATACGATTCCATTCGGACCATGCTATCAATTGCTGCTGCAGAAGATTTAGAGATGGCGCAGTTCGATGTAAAAACTGCGTTCTTAAATGGCAAATTAGACGAGGAAATATTCATGGAGGTACCAAAAGGATTGAACATCAAAGAAGAAGGCATGGTTTGCCGGCTTAAGAAAAGCTTATATGGATTGAAACAAGCTTCTAGAGTTTGGAACAAGAAATTCACAAAGTTCCTCAGCGATTTCAACATGGTTCAGTCAAAGGCGGATCCGTGTGTGTTCAGGGGCCATATAAATGGACCAAAGTCATTTTACTTTTATATGTGGACGATGGATTGATTCTTTCGAAATGCAAGAAAACGCTGGAAATACTGATGAGCCATCTATCAAACAATTTTGAAATAACACGGAGCAGCGATGGCCATTATGTTGGTATGGAGATTCACCGCGACCGAAAAAGGAAAACGATTTTCATCAATCAAAGTTCATATATTAAGAAGATCATCGAGAAGTTTAATATGCAAGATGCCAAGTATATTTCCACTCCAGCTGACAATAATGTCATTTTAACCAAGTCAAGCGATGAAGATGGCATCAATTTCCCTTATCGAGAAGCGATCGGGTCACTCATGTTTGCTGCTATTGTGACCAGGCCAGATATTTCATATGCAGTGGGAGAAGTCTGCCGGTATATGGAGAGTCCAAAACGTCAGCATGTTTTGGCTGTCAAGCGCATCCTACGTTATTTGAACATGACAGCCGAAATGGGAATTGAATATTCTGGACCATCAATATCACTACGGGGATATTCAGATGCTGACTTCGCAAGAGATGTGGATACGCGAAGGTCAACTACTGGTTACGCGTTTATTGTCGGTAAAGGTATAGTCACATGGAAAAGCTGTCGGCAAAAAACAGTAGCACTTTCTACCACCGAAGCTGAGTTTATGGCAGCATGTGAGGGTGCAAAGGAGGCAGTTTGGCTTAATCAACTGCTGCATGATGTGGGATGCATTCAAGAAAGCTCACCATCACTCTATATCGACAATCAGAGTGCAATTCGACTTATTGAAAATTCTGAATTGCACCAGCGAACAAAACACATCGATGTTCGGCTACATTTCATCCGAGAGTTGTATGGATCGAAGACAATCTCGATAGAATACATTTGCGGTGAAGATCAATTGGGAGATGTGTTCACAAAGCCCTTAGTGGCTCAAAAGTTCGCTAAAAATATTGAAAGGCTAGGAATGAGAGTAATAAAATAATTAGTGGGAGTGTTGTTTTTGAAATTAGTTTCCTTAACTCTCATCTCTATCTGTCAGTCTAACATAGCGCCACCTATTGGCTTTTTTGTATTGTAAAGTTTTAGTTCGTTCGTTGTCTTTTAACCAGCAAGAAGCTAATAACATTTTTATTCTGTTAAATAAAACTAATAATATAATTGATGCTCATATGGTGTTTTGTTAATTTTAAAACTCGATTCCACTCAATAATCCAACACATACCGATAATTGCATAAACGGAAACAGAGAGGAACTTAGCAAATATCAAACAAACAACAACAACCACCGACTACTGCTTTACAATAAACCACAGCACAAGATGCAAGAAAAAACAACAACGACAAAACCTGATCCCATAAGCAGACATATGGAAAGAAACAACAATAACAACAACAACCACAGCCGAAGGGAAGACAATGCTAACAAAAACATAGATTCCTCCACCGTGACTTATTTTGCGTTCGAGAAAGAAATTACGATTCGCGAGAACTTTAATTCCAGTGCTGCTCTTAACGAGCATTTTGGAACTTAGGAAATCGACTAGTCTCATAACGGGAAAAATTAGTGAGATTTTTCAATAGTGAGTTCGCTCATTTTTGGCGCCGCAGAGCATATAAATTTATTTTAAGCTTTAGCTCACACTCATATTATATACTCTACTCTGGAGACAGTTTAATTAGTCGGACGAATTCATAGCTTTTGTTCCTGTGTGGAGCTTCAAACGTGAAGATTCTTGAAGCAGCATCTATTCTGTAATTGCTCAAATCGCAGGAGATTAGCCTTAGATATTTAGGATACTGCGACAGCTACGAAGGTTCATTCATTTTTTCATTTGGTATCCAAGCGATAATTCCACGTAGTTATCCTTTATTTGTATACTCCTTTTCTACATTTGCTATCATATACGAAACTCTATCGGTATAGTAAAATCGAGCGGATATGTCCTGAGACAAGATGGTGTCGATTGCTGGTAACGTCTCGGGTAGACAACCGCGACCACTTGTTGAGATTAAAGTTGTATCATCTTTCACTGCAATATCAATGAGACCCAAGTTCGTTGTTCAAGCAATTGTTACTGTGATAACGTAGTGTTCGATTTACGGTTCAGTTTAGGTAAGTTCGACGATATATCCGAGTTTCGATGCACAGTTGTGGGTTGCTATATAGAATGTTATCGTAAAGTTAGGAGTTGTTTTTTTTTGCACAACCTAACAAACGCTAAAACTCCAAAATATGTGTTGAAAAAGCTGCAGTTCGGACGCAAGCAGACAAACATTTAAAATATGGTTTCTCTTTGAATTCACCGCGATTCTCTTTCATCAGCGCAGTTCAGTTGGAGAACTATGTTCCATCGTATTTGAAATCTTTGTCCTGTCATGATGTTGAAGTGTCTGTGAGATGATGGACGCGGGTAGATCTTGCCTCTTATTTGTCCCTATATCTTTCCCACTTCCTATCACAGTTTTTCTCCTTCTTCTAAGTATTTGTAATTTTTTTTTTTAAATGTCTGACAAACACTGATTTGTATTTAAGCGCATCTCCAATGTAATGCGAAGGTTTGAAATGATGAGAGAGCAATCAAAATCTTAAGTTTTCTAAAAGCTGCTTCTTTAATGAACAGTATACGTTTTCGCTATACAACTGAGAGTTGCACTGGGTTTATCTCGGGTTCCAGGGTCTGAGACATTTGCAAACTTCCCAATTTTGGTGAGTTTTTGTTTGACAACTTGATATTTCCTACAACATACACTGGATAGCAAATCTATACAGTTCATTAAAAAACGGAGCTATTTCTACCTTCACAAAATTCAATTACATTTTGGCACAGTAAAATAGGCAATTTGGCAGCACTAAAATATGAAAATTTTAATAGATAGCAAACATTGTTCACAGTCGTTCATTGCCGTGCCAACCGACAACTGTTAAAATATATTATTTTCGGAATAAATAAATTTACGCGAAACATTCAATAAAAAATTAAAAAGTTTTCAAAATTTTAAACTTGTTCGCTTCCAAATATTTAATTCGTGCTTCAAATAGGCAATTTCTTGGGAAAAGTCCAATAAATAAAGATTTTGAAAATTCTATTCCTTCCCCTCCTGTTTTCAAATTCGACCGTTTTGGAAGCCCCTCACAAAATGGCGGCGCAGAGAGCTTGACGAAGACAACAGTTAAGTGGAGTTGAGGCTGCCGGGAGATATTTGATGGTAGGTAGACTGAATATTGTCTCGATTGTTTCTTTACACTTTCCTTCCGAACACAGCATATCGACCATAGCAAAGGGGGCCACCCAAAGGTGAAATTAATAATGGCAATGCAAGCTACGGTAAAAATGAGCTGGAAAACCTCACGAAAAAGAAAGGTAGACATCTTATAAGCTATTTTCGTAGTCAGTATTATTTATTTATTTTTCGTTGCCTTCAGAATATTCAGTGCTGAATTTTCGCGGAAGACGTAACATTTCCATTATGTCATGCTGATCTTGATCGTAGCAAATACCGGCACATGTACACATTTCATTGGCTCTGCTTTCAAGTGCTGTAGATGCATGGGTGCTGATCTCGCTGTCTCATTGATGCAAGACGTCATGCACTGAAGGGCTCAAATTTCACAGCTGCTGCAGACTTCGGAAGCGCTTTAAGTGCATTCGAAAGGTGAGACTTCCTAATTTCAGCAGACCTTCGGCGAAAATCGGGTTAAAGATGCTCCTACTCGTGACAAACACGCTTCCACGTAACTACGTTTGTTGCCGGTAGTAGCGACGTGTGTACGTGGTAGTTCACAGATTTACGAATCTATCCTAAGTGAATCCCGAGAAATACAAAGTACAGACGTTGCTACAAAGAGCAACTTGCACTCAAACTACCCGAAACGATGACGTTTTGTATGTTTGTTAGAAGTATAGGAGGTTTTCCCTGAATTCGAGCTGATGAGGTGCTTAAGCTGGGGAGTTGCCGCTTTCGGATGCGCTAGACAGCTCCCGAAGTTTCTGCCGAAGCTGTAAAATTTGTACCTTTCGGTGCATGACGTTCTGGCATGGAGATATGTAGCCTGATCGGGACACATGCAACTACAGACCTTCTAACCAGAGCCACTGGAGTGTGTCTTTGTGCAGTATTTGCTGCTATCCAGCTCATCATGGCGGTGATGGAAATGCAGATGAGCAACAACGCGATTCATGGAGCAGCCAAGCTACTTGCTTTGCATTCTACTGTACATTGAAAGCGATAGCGCTTTGAAGCCTGTTCCGACTATTCGACTAATAAGTATTCAAATCAGCTTGGCCAGATTCGTACCCAGTACTTTGAAGAACCCTTCGCATTTGTCGAGCCAATGACGCATTATTGCTGTCTTTTCTGTCGCAGAACACCACAATGGCAGCATACTTCAATTCATGAGACATTTAAAAAAGTGTGAATAGTTTCTTGGAAGCTTGCAAAATTATTGTTAATGGAACATTAGAAATTATTAATTGTTCACTGAAAAGCCGTCTATAATTTCAACAGAATTGTTGTGACTTAATATATTTTTTAAACATATGAATATATTTCTTTCTTCTGCCTTGTTTTAAATACAAAGTGATTTAAGGTTTTAATTCTTTCTTTGCTTTAAAATGGCAACAATACAATTAATATAATTATTATTGCTAATATAATTGTTATTATCATTGTTATAATCACTATTTTAAATACAAAATCTGTACACTAAAATAATAAATAATGAAATTATGACCTGAAACAATGTAAATTTCTTAGTAAACCAAAAGTAAGCAAACTCGCGACACAGAAAAATGTAAGTACATTGGATTTAAATTGAAAAACTCAGTTAAAATCTCACACAAACACACTTGCAGAAAAACAATAATCGAATGCACTCATACTAAAGCAATAAACAAAGCATCAAACAGCAAATTTAATGCACAATCGTTGCCATTGTCGCCGTCGTCGTCGCTGTTGCAAAAGCTGCAACTGGAAACGACTTAATTAAATGCGCTGTGTGGATGACCTCTGGTTACCCTTCATCCCACCAACGAACAACCAACGACATAAAGCAATTTTTTGATGCTGTTGTTGCTTTTCTTGCTACTGCGTCTTTTCGGGTGATTTCGGTAAATTTTGATGGCGTTTGGTTGGCAAAATTTCTGTGGTTTTCGTACTTCAGATTGTTGCTGGTAATGTTTGAAGATGGGTTTTTTATTATTGCTGTTGTTGTTGCTGTAATTGAAATGTATGAATTCACAAAACGGCAACTCTGCTGCTCAAAATTTGCAACTCTTCTCTTGTTTGATTGTTTACATTGAAAGTAATTAAAATCAATTGCAAAAACGGTCAAATATATTTTTTATATTTATTTATTTAATTACGGCGAACATATTTATGAATATACGAGGTAGAATTCTCTTATATTCCTTCAAGAACAGATACTAAAATAGGACTCCAAGTGATATTTACATATGCAAATTTTGCTACTGAAAATGAACCTAAAAACTGCAGAAAAAGCCAAATGAACCAATAAAACAAGGGATGAGCTCAATAATGGACACTTTGTATCTAAAATGGATCTATAAATGCATCTGCGATCTATTAACCAAGTTGAAGTTGAAATTTGTTGAGCCCTTTCAAACAACATTATAAATACAATTAATACAGGTAACAAACTTGGAAAACTAAAGACTGTAATGTAATATCTAAGAAACATGAGTGTTGAACAGTAACAAACTTTTGGATGACAAGACAACAATAAAATTTATAATAACATGAAAGTACATCGGTCTTGCTCCCGGAGCTGACATAAATTGGAGGTGCAACTCCTAAAAAACAATATACTTAATACTAACTATGTACAATACTGTACTTAATACTAACTAAAAACTAAAGATACCAAAAACAAGAAAAAGAGTGAACAAATCTTTAAGGTTAACCTCTATTCCAACCGGGAACTGATCTTTAATAAAAATCATGACACAAAGAAACATTTAGATAAAAATTTGCAGGAACTTCATTTACAATACTAACAGGTGACCAATATCACAAATGCAATTGTTTTCATGGCAGGCAGCTCTATTAACAAATCTGTTCAAGATGTCAGAAACATAAAGTCCGATCGGAAATATTTTAGCCTCTTTATAGACAAAACTGTTTGAATACTGCTTTGCAGGTGATTCAAAATATTTTCCAATACAATGTCTCAAGACCTTTCCTTCTAAAATTTCAAACTCTCTTAAGCCATACAAAATTGCTGGTCTTATACAGGTTTTGTAAAGCATAAGTTATGTTTTTTTTTTTTGGGAAATTTCTACTGCAAAAAATAGTGGATAAAAGCTCCTAAAATTCTCACATGTTTAATAAATTTTAGGAGAGTGTAAAAATTAATCCTCATAATAAAATATAAAAGTAAGTAAGTAAATAATTAATATTTTACTATCCTTAAAAGGAATCTCAGACCCATTTAATGCGTAACGTAAAGTTTTGCTTTCCGGAACAACAAATGACTTACATTTACCTGAAACATTCCTGATACAAATGGCCTCACTTTTAGCAGCATCAATTGTAACACCGCAATCTTCAGAAAACAGTCGCACAATTTCTAGATGTCGCACAGTTTGGTTTAATGCCATTTTAGGGGATTCGTGGTGAGAATACAGAAGAGACTCGTCAGCATACAAAAGACCCGTCGTGGGACACAAATGTAGAAAATCAAACATAAAAATGTTGAAAAGATGAGGAGCTGAGATCGAACCCTGTAGCAAACTTCGCTAAAATTCAAGAGCATTCCATTAAAAAGCACACAAAATTTCCTTTCATCGAAAAACTGTTAACCAATTTAATAATATAGGAATCAAAACATATTTGAACCAGCTTGTACAGAATTCTATTATGAGAAGCATGATGTCTTTTCAATATCTAAAGAAATCGCTACAGTGCAACGACACTCTCACAAAGTAGATATTATATTGTTCTGAAACTATTAATCAATTCTTTTATGGTTCTACAGGACCGAAGAAGTGCAAGAGAGAACGGGATTTACAAACTAAGGTTCAGGGTTTGTAAAACCTACACATCGAGCTTGGAGCTGAAACAATCAATTCTGCCTAATCCAGGTTTTAAGACCATGATTTCAGCAATTAAATGTTGGTACAAGCTAAGTCTGAAACTGAATTTCACTTTTTAATTTATTTTATTTATTCGAGTTAATTAAAAGCAATAGAAAGCGATTCGTTTGGGATTACATTGAGAATATTTGGTATAAGCAAATCGTGGATCGTAATATCAACAAAAACAAGTAAAACTGGCAATTAAATAATTAAAATGTATACAATATATATTTAGGATTAACTTCATTATATACTTTAGTTGGTGCTACGAAGAATATTGTATAGAAGTGAGACGGCACAATGCAAGAAAGAAATGAAGTAGATATAGAAGGAGGAATTAAAGACACGAATAGTAATTTGCTTTAACCATCTAGCAAACGCGATCCAGGATCTGATGGTACTGGTGAGAACTACTCAAAGAGTACGACCGATGTATAATGAAAATGCAGTTTCTTCCACATACGCACCAATGCATCATCATTCATATAGCTCAGAGTCAGTACGGTTCAATCTTAACAAGTACAGGAAGTTTCTAGTTTTTAGCTATTCTAATAAGCCACAACGAAGAAATGTAAAAGCAGGGCGGCTTTGTAAAAATAACGAAATGTATAAATTAAAATTGATTTATGCTATTTAAAACATTACAGTTCGCAAAAGCTTCTATATAATTTTTATCGTAATTATATTGCTTGCTTTTAGGGTCCGCTGAAAATCCATTTGTTGATTGGAAGAGTTTGTTTAATCAAACAGAGTTGAATGCACAGGAATTTCCTTGTTAATAAACAAAATATGCAAGAACATATTGTAATAAAATTGCGTGGCACGAAGCAGTAATTGTTAGTGTTTAATTCAGGCGCGCTTGGTGGTCTGCGTATGCGTGATAAGCTTTGTGCCAAGTGGGTTAAAAACCGCAAACCTGAGAAATAGGGAATATAGCGCAGAGCCAGAAATGACTCCGGTTTTTTTATTCGAGGCAACTGAATGCACCTTTACCGGCTTAGATTCTATGGCGCAACCTATCTGGCTCAGAGGTTCGGTCATGTGCAAAGAAGTCGTGTAACATTGATGCGCATCTCACCAACAGTGATTTCCTCAACCAACAAACAAAAACTGGTGAAAACTCGTATAGCTCATATTACATGAATTCCACTCTACATGGTACAGTTCAGCTTAGAGCTCAACCCTACACTCTCCATCATTCAGACGTTCCTTTAACTAGCTTTCTAACTCTTTCTCTCTACAGAGAGGTGGGTGGATGGTAAACGTACAGAGAGTGAGAGTAAGTATGCCGGTGCATTTTAGTTAGAGGAAGTATGTGTATTAATTTTGATCGGCTTTGGAAAAGTGGCAATATCGTGTTCTTCTTCACCGGCTAAAGATAGCAATAAATTTCCTGCCGGCCACCTCCCTAACGATGGGAGTAGAACGTCTCTATTTTGCGTAAGAGTTGTTCATTGCACCCTGTATAATTATACCAAACTCCGTTATTTCCGCCTAGCTTCTTTTGATTTTTTCGATGTTGTAATAGTTATTATGCTATTCGTAAAGTACACAAATCCAGAAAACCAAAAATCATCAAAATCGGTCCAGCCGTTCTCGAGTTATAAATGGCGCAACTAACACGACTTTCTTTTATCAATATAGATTAACAGTTTCACATTACTACTAATTCAAAATTATGAACTTTAGTTGAAAAAATTTAGACTGAATTAAACTAGACTAAAGGATAGGATAATAAGGTTAGAAGTACAGAACAAAGAAACCAAAAAAAAAAAAAGGAAAAAAGATCAACAGCAAAAGAGAAGAGATTAGACGCACAGCATCGCAAGGAAGCGAACTACCAATTGCTTAAACCTACCCACACCATTTGTCTCCTTTGCACATCGCGGCAACGCATTGCATGACCTAATAGCAGCAAAAAATAGCCTTGAAGTTACCAAAGGTCTGCAACGAGGGCTTAAAAGTACCCTGCTTCTCATGGATCTACAAAATTGTGACGTAGCCCGCAATTTGAAGAGGAATATGCGGACCTTGGCTTTGTGGTAACTAAGCAAATCACAGCCAAGTAACACAGAGCGATACACGGATTAGTCGTCAAACTTACGCAGCCCGAAAATATATCTGGTAATATAATTGAATGCAAAGGACAGTTTTAACTACGAAGAGGAGTCTAACACAGCATACACAATGTTGCAATAGCCTATAATGGGCATAAAGAGCTGAAGAGCAACCAGACGACGAATCCTTGGGGGAGTAGCACTTGAAGTTTTCATGAGATACGTAAAATACTGTACATTTTCCTAAGTACACTATTTATGTTGTAACGATCTACGCATCGTTTCAAGTTCTGCTATCAAACGATCATCTGCTTACGCATATTCCGACACAAAAAATTCAATTATATACTGAGATGCATATGAGATCAACCAGTCGTTCATGCTGCACAGCGATAAGCAATAGCAAAATATGCACATACTCGTACATACATACCGATAATTGCATAAACGGAAACAGAGAGGAACTTAGCAAATATCAAACAAACAACAACAACCACCGACTACTGCTTTACAATAAACCACACCACAAGATGCAAGAAAAAACAACAACGACAAAACCTGATTCCATAAGCAGACATATGGAAAGAAACAACAATAACAACAACAACCACAGCCGAAGGGAAGACAATGCTAACAAAAGCATAGATTCCTTCACCGTGACTTATTTTGCGTTCGAGAAAGAAATTACAATTCGCGAGAACTTTAATTGCAGTGCTGCTCTTAACGAGCATTTTGGAACTTAGGAAATCGACTAGTCTCATACCGGGAAAAATTAGTGAGATTTTTCAATAGTGAGTTCGCTCATTTTTGGCGCCGCAGAGCATATAAATTTATTTTAAGCTTTAGCTCACACTCATATTATATACTCTACTCTGGAGACAGTTTAATTAGTCGGACGAATTCATAGCTTTTGTTCCTGTATGGAGCTTCAAACGTGAAGATTCTTGAAGCAGCATCTATTCTTTAATTGCTCAAATCGTAGGAGATTAGCCTTAGATATTTAGGATACTGCGACAGCTACGAAGGTTCATTTAATGGTATCCAAGCGATAATTCCACGTAGTTATCCTTTATTTGTATACTCCTTTTCTACATTTGCTATCATATACGAAACTCTATCGGTATAGTAAAATCGAGCGGATATGTCCTGAGACAAGATGGTGTCGATTGCTGGTAACGTCTCGGGTAGACAACCGCGACCACTTGTTGAGATTAAAGTTGTATCATCTTTCACTGCAATATCAATGAGACCCAAGTTCGTTGTTCAAGCAATTGTTACTGTGATAACGTAGTGTTCGATTTACGGTTCAGTTTAGGTAAGTTCGACGATATATCCGAGTTTCGATGCACAGTTGTGGGTTGCTATATAGAATGTTATCGTAAAGTTAGGAGTTGTTTTTTTTTGCACAACCTAACAAACGCTAAAACTCCAAAATATGTGTTGAAAAAGCTGCAGTTCGGACGCAAGCAGGCAAACATTTAAAATATGGTTTCTCTTTGAATTCACCGCGATTCTCTTTCATCAGCGCAGTTCAGTTGGAGAACTATGTTCCATCGTATTTGAAATCTTTGTCCTGTCATGATGTTGAAGTGTCTGTGAGATGATGGACGCGGGTAGATCTTGCCTCTTATTTGTCCCTATATCTTTCCCACTTCCTATCACAGTTTTTCTCCTTCTTCTAAGTAATTGTAATTTTTTTTTTTAAATGTCTGACAAACACTGATTTGTATTTAAGCGCATCTCCAATGTAATGCGAAGGTTCGGAATGATGACAGAGCAATCAAAATCTTAAGCTTTCTAAAAGCTGCTTCTTTAATGAACAGTATACGTTTTCACTATACAACTGAGAGTTGCACTGGGTTTATCTCGGGTTCCAGGGTCTGAGACATTTGCAAACTTCCCAATTTTGGTGAGTTTTTGTTTGACAACTTGATATTTCCTACAATATACACTGGATAGCAAATCTATACAGTTCATTAAAAAACGGAGCTATTTCTATCTTCACAAAATTCAATTAAATTTGGCACAGTAAAATAGGCAACTTGGCAGCACTAAAATATGAAAATTTTAATAGATAGCAAACATTGTTCACAGTCGTTCATTGCCGTGCCAACCAACAACTGTTAAAATATATTATTTTCAGAATAAATAAATTTACGCGAAACATTCAATAAAAAATTAAAAAGTTTTCAAAATTTTAAAGTTGTTCGCTTCCAAATATTTAATTCGTGCTTCAAATAGGCAATTTCTTGGGAAAAGTCCAATAAATAAAGATTTCGAAAATTCTATTCCTTCGTCTTCGGTTTTCAAATTCGACCGTTTTGGAAGCCCCTTACAAAATGGCGGCGCAGAGAGCTTGACGAAGGCAACATTTAAGTGGAGTTGAGGCTGCCGGGAGAAATTTGATGGTAGGTAGACTGAATATTGCCTCGATTGTTTCTTTACACTTTCCTTCCGAACACAGCATATCGACCATAGCAAAGGGGGCCACCCAAAGGTGAATTTAATAATGGCAATGCAAGCTACGGTAAAAACGAGCTGGAAAACCTCACGAAAAAGAAAGGTAGACATCTTATAAGCTATTTTCGTAGTCAGTATTATTTATTTATTTTTCGTTGCCTTCAGACTATTCAGTGCTGAATTTTCGCGAAAGACGTAACATTTCCATTATGTCATGCTGATCTTGATCGTAGCATATACCGGCACATGTACACATTTCATTGGCTCTGCTCACAAGTGCTGTAGATGCATGGGTGCTGATCTCGCTGTCTCATTGATGCAAGACGTCATGCACTGAAGGGCTCAAATTTCACAGCTTCTGCAGACGTCGGAAGCGCTTTAAGTGCATTCGAAAGGTGAGACTTCCTAATTTCAGCAGACCTTCGGCGAAAATCGGGATAAAGATGCTCCTACTCGTGACAAACACGCTTCCACGTAACTACGTTTGTTGCCGGTAGTAGCGACGTGTGTACGTGGTAGTTCACAGATTTACGAATCTATCCTAAGTGAATCCCGAGAAATACAAAGTACAGACGTTGCTACAAAGAGCAACTTGCACTCAAACTACCCGAAACGATGACGTTTTGTATGTTTGTTAGAAGTATAGGAGCTTTTCCCTGAATTCGAGCTGATGAGGTGCTTAAGCTGGGGAGTTGCCGCTTTCGGATGCGCTAGACAGCTCCCGAAGTTTCTGCCGAAGCTGTAAAATTTGTACCTTTCGGTGCATGACGTTCTGGCATGGAGATATGTAGCCTGATCGGGACACATGCAACTACAGACCTTCTAACCAGAGCCACTGGAGTGTGTCTTTGTGCAGTATTTGCTGCTATCCAGCTCATCATGGCGGTGATGGAAATGCAGATGAGCAACAACGCGATTCATGGAGCAGCCAAGCTACTTGCTTTGCATTCTACTGTACATTGAAAGCGATAGCGCTTTGAAGCCTGTTCCGACTATTCGACTAATAAGTATTCAAATCAGCTTGGCCAGATTCGTACCCAGTACTTTGAAGAACCCTTCGCATTTGTCGAGCCAATGACGCATTATTGCTGTCTTTTCTGTCGCAGAACACCACAATGGCAGCATACTTCAATTCATGAGACATTTAAAAAAGTGTGAATAGTTTCTTGGAAGCTTGCAAAATTATTGTTAATGGAACATTAGAAATTATTAATTGTTCACTGAAAAGCCGTCTATAATTTCAACAGAATTGTTGTGACTTAATATATTTTTTAAACATATGAATATATTTCTTTCTTCTGCCTTGTTTTAAATACAAAGTGATTTAAGGTTTTAATTCTTTCTTTGCTTTAAAATGGCAACAATACAATTAATATAATTATTATTGCTAATATAATTGTTATTATCATTGTTATAATCACTATTTTAAATACAAAATCTGTACACTAAAATAATAAATAATGAAATTATGACCTGAAACAATGTAAATTTCTTAGTAAACCAAAAGTAAGCAAACTCGCGACACAGAAAAATGTAAGTACATTGGATTTAAATTGAAAAACTCAGTTAAAATCTCACACAAACACACTTGCAGAAAAACAATAATCGAATGCACTCATACTAAAGCAATAAACAAAGCATCAAACAGCAAATTTAATGCACAATCGTTGCCATTGTCGCCGTCGTCGTCGCTGTTGCAAAAGCTGCAACTGGAAACGACTTAATTAAATGCGCTGTGTGGATGACCTCTGGTTACCCTTCATCCCACCAACGAACAACCAACGACATAAAGCAATTTTTTGATGCTGTTGTTGCTTTTCTTGCTACTGCGTCTTTTCGGGTGATTTCGGTAAATTTTGATGGCGTTTGGTTGGCAAAATTTCTGTGGTTTTCGTACTTCAGATTGTTGCTGGTAATGTTTGAAGATGGGTTTTTTATTATTGCTGTTGTTGTTGCTGTAATTGAAATGTATGAATTCACAAAACGGCAACTCTGCTGCTCAAAATTTGCAACTCTTCTCTTGTTTGATTGTTTACATTGAAAGTAATTAAAATCAATTGCAAAAACGGTCAAATATATTTTTTATATTTATTTATTTAATTACGGCGAACATATTTATGAATATACGAGGTAGAATTCTCTTATATTCCTTCAAGACCAGATACTAAAATAGGACTCCAAGTGATATTTACATATGCAAATTTTGCTACTGAAAATGAACCTAAAAACTGCAGAAAAAGCCAAATGAACCAATAAAACAAGGGATGAGCTCAATAATGGACACTTTGTATCTAAAATGGATCTATAAATGCATCTGCGATCTATTAACCAAGTTGAAGTTGAAATTTGTTGAGCCCTTTCAAACAACATTATAAATACAATTAATACAGGTAACAAACTTGGAAAACTAAAGACTGTAATGTAATATCTAAGAAACATGAGTGTTGAACAGTAACAAACTTTTGGATGACAAGACAACAATAAAATTTATAATAACATGAAAGTACATCGGTCTTGCTCCCGGAGCTGACATAAATTGGAGGTGCAACTCCTAAAAAACAATATACTTAATACTAACTATGTACAATACTGTACTTAATACTAACTAAAAACTAAAGATACCAAAAACAAGAAAAAGAGTGAACAAATCTTTAAGGTTAACCTCTATTCCAACCGGGAACTGATCTTTAATAAAAATCATGACACAAAGAAACATTTAGATAAAAATTTGCAGGAACTTCATTTACAATACTAACAGGTGACCAATATCACAAATGCAATTGTTTTCATGGCAGGCAGCTCTATTAACAAATCTGTTCAAGATGTCAGAAACATAAAGTCCGATCGGAAATATTTTAGCCTCTTTATAGACAAAACTGTTTGAATACTGCTTTGCAGGTGATTCAAAATATTTTCCAATACAATGTCTCAAGACCTTTCCTTCTAAAATTTCAAACTCTCTTAAGCCATACAAAATTGCTGGTCTTATACAGGTTTTGTAAAGCATAAGTTATGTTTTTTTTTTTTGGGAAATTTCTACTGCAAAAAATAGTGGATAAAAGCTCCTAAAATTCTCACATGTTTAATAAATTTTAGGAGAGTGTAAAAATTAATCCTCATAATAAAATATAAAAGTAAGTAAGTAAATAATTAATATTTTACTATCCTTAAAAGGAATCTCAGACCCATTTAATGCGTAACGTAAAGTTTTGCTTTCCGGAACAACAAATGACTTACATTTACCTGAAACATTCCTGATACAAATGGCCTCACTTTTAGCAGCATCAATTGTAACACCGCAATCTTCAGAAAACAGTCGCACAATTTCTAGATGTCGCACAGTTTGGTTTAATGCCATTTTAGGGGATTCGTGGTGAGAATACAGAAGAGACTCGTCAGCATACAAAAGACCCGTCGTGGGACACAAATGTAGAAAATCAAACATAAAAATGTTGAAAAGATGAGGAGCTGAGATCGAACCCTGTAGCAAACTTCGCTAAAATTCAAGAGCATTCCATTAAAAAGCACACAAAATTTCCTTTCATCGAAAAACTGTTAACCAATTTAATAATATAGGAATCAAAACATATTTGAACCAGCTTGTACAGAATTCTATTATGAGAAGCATGATGTCTTTTCAATATCTAAAGAAATCGCTACAGTGCAACGACACTCTCACAAAGTAGATATTATATTGTTCTGAAACTATTAATCAATTCTTTTATGGTTCTACAGGACCGAAGAAGTGCAAGAGAGAACGGGATTTACAAACTAAGGTTCAGGGTTTGTAAAACCTACACATCGAGCTTGGAGCTGAAACAATCAATTCTGCCTAATCCAGGTTTTAAGACCATGATTTCAGCAATTAAATGTTGGTACAAGCTAAGTCTGAAACTGAATTTCACTTTTTAATTTATTTTATTTATTCGAGTTAATTAAAAGCAATAGAAAGCGATTCGTTTGGGATTACATTGAGAATATTTGGTATAAGCAAATCGTGGATCGTAATATCAACAAAAACAAGTAAAAATAGCAATTCAATAATTAAAATGTATACAATATATATTTAGGATTAACTTCATTATATACTTTAGTTGGTGTTACGAAGAATATTGTGTAAGAAGAGAGACGGCACAATGCAAGAAAGAAATTAAGTAGATGTAGAAAAAGGAGGAATTAAAGACACGAATAGTAATTTGCTTTAACCATCTAGCAAACGCGATCAAGGATCTGATAGTACTGGTGAGAACTACTCAAAGAGTACGACCAAGGTATAAAGAAAATGCAGTTTCTTCCACATCCGCACCATCATTCATTTAGCTCAGAGTCAGTACGGTTCAATCTTAACAAGTACAGGAAGTTTCTCGTTTTTAGCTATTCTAATAAGTCACAACGAAGAAATGTAAAAGCAGGGCGGCTTTGTAAAAATAACGAAATGTATAAATTAAAATTGATTTATGCTATTTAAAACATTACAGTTCGCAAAAGCTTCTATATAATTTTTATCGTAATTATATTGCTTGCTTTTAGGGTCCGCTGAAAATCCATTTGTTGATTGGAAGAGTTTGTTTAATCAAACAGAGTTGAATGCACAGGAATTTCCTTGTTAATAAACAAAATATGCAAGAACATATTGTAATAAAATTGCGTGGCACGAAGCAGTAATTGTTAGTGTTTAATTCAGGCGCGCTTGGTGGTCTGCGTATGCGTGATAAGCTTTGTGCCAAGTGGGTTAAAAACCGCAAACCTGAGAAATAGGGAATATAGCGCAGAGCCAGAAATGACTCCGGTTTTTTTATTCGAGGCAACTGAATGCACCTTTACCGGCTTAGATTCTATGGCGCAACCTATCTGGCTCAGAGGTTCGGTCATGTGCAAAGAAGTCGTGTAACATTGATGCGCATCTCACCAACAGTGATTTCCTCAACCAACAAACAAAAACTGGTGAAAACTCGTATAGCTCATATTACATGAATTCCACTCTACATGGTACAGTTCAGCTTAGAGCTCAACCCTACACTCTCCATCATTCAGACGTTCCTTTAACTAGCTTTCTAACTCTTTCTCTCTACAGAGAGGTGGGTGGATGGTAAACGTACAGAGAGTGAGAGTAAGTATGCCGGTGCATTTTAGTTAGAGGAAGTATGTGTATTAATTTTGATCGGCTTTGGAAAAGTGGCAATATCGTGTTCTTCTTCACCGGCTAAAGATAGCAATAAATTTCCTGCCGGCCACCTCCCTAACGATGGGAGTAGAACGTCTCTATTTTGCGTAAGAGTTGTTCATTGCACCCTGTATAATTATACCAAACTCCGTTATTTCCGCCTAGCTTCTTTTGATTTTTTCGATGTTGTAATAGTTATTATGCTATTCGTAAAGTACACAAATCCAGAAAACCAAAAATCATCAAAATCGGTCCAGCCGTTCTCGAGTTATAAATGGCGCAACTAACACGACTTTCTTTTATCAATATAGATTAACAGTTTCACATTACTACTAATTCAAAATTATGAACTTTAGTTGAAAAAATTTAGACTGAATTAAACTAGACTAAAGGATAGGATAATAAGGTTAGAAGTACAGAACAAAGAAACCAAAAAAAAAAAAAGGAAAAAAGATCAACAGCAAAAGAGAAGAGATTAGACGCACAGCATCGCAAGGAAGCGAACTACCAATTGCTTAAACCTACCCACACCATTTGTCTCCTTTGCACATCGCGGCAACGCATTGCATGACCTAATAGCAGCAAAAAATAGCCTTGAAGTTACCAAAGGTCTGCAACGAGGGCTTAAAAGTACCCTGCTTCTCATGGATCTACAAAATTGTGACGTAGCCCGCAATTTGAAGAGGAATATGCGGACCTTGGCTTTGTGGTAACTAAGCAAATCACAGCCAAGTAACACAGAGCGATACACGGATTAGTCGTCAAACTTACGCAGCCCGAAAATATATCTGGTAATATAATTGAATGCAAAGGACAGTTTTAACTACGAAGAGGAGTCTAACACAGCATACACAATGTTGCAATAGCCTATAATGGGCATAAAGAGCTGAAGAGCAACCAGACGACGAATCCTTGGGGGAGTAGCACTTGAAGTTTTCATGAGATACGTAAAATACTGTACATTTTCCTAAGTACACTATTTATGTTGTAACGATCTACGCATCGTTTCAAGTTCTGCTATCAAACGATCATCTGCTTACGCATATTCCGACACAAAAAATTCAATTATATACTGAGATGCATATGAGATCAACCAGTCGTTCATGCTGCACAGCGATAAGCAATAGCAAAATATGCACATACTCGTACATACATACCGATAATTGCATAAACGGAAACAGAGAGGAACTTAGCAAATATCAAACAAACAACAACAACCACCGACTACTGCTTTACAATAAACCACACCACAAGATGCAAGAAAAAACAACAACGACAAAACCTGATTCCATAAGCAGACATATGGAAAGAAACAACAATAACAACAACAACCACAGCCGAAGGGAAGACAATGCTAACAAAAGCATAGATTCCTTCACCGTGACTTATTTTGCGTTCGAGAAAGAAATTACAATTCGCGAGAACTTTAATTGCAGTGCTGCTCTTAACGAGCATTTTGGAGCTTAGGAAATCGACTAGTCTCATACCGGGAAAAATTAGTGAGATTTTTCAATAGTGAGTTCGCTCATTTTTGGCGCCGCAGAGCATATAAATTTATTTTAAGCTTTAGCTCACACTCATATTATATACTCTACTCTGGAGACAGTTTAATTAGTCGGACGAATTCATAGCTTTTGTTCCAGTATGGAGCTTCAAACGTGAAGATTCTTGAAGCAGCATCTATTCTTTAATTGCTCAAATCGTAGGAGATTAGCCTTAGATATTTAGGATACTGCGACAGCTACGAAGGTTCATTTAATGGTATCCAAGCGATAATTCCACGTAGTTATCCTTTATTTGTATACTCCTTTTCTAAATTTTCTATCATATACGAAACTCTATCGGTATAGTAAAATCGAGCGGATATGTCCTGAGACAAGATGGTGTCGATTGCTGGTAACGTCTCGGGTAGACAACCGCGACCACTTGTTGAGATTAAAGTTGTATCATCTTTCACTGCAATATCAATGAGACCCAAGTTCGTTGTTCAAGCAATTGTTACTGTGATAACGTAGTGTTCGATTTACGGTTCAGTTTAGGTAAGTTCGACGATATATCCGAGTTTCGATGCACAGTTGTGGGTTGCTATATAGAATGTTATCGTAAAGTTAGGAGTTGTTTTTTTTTGCACAACCTAACAAACGCTAAAACTCCAAAATATGTGTTGAAAAAGCTGCAGTTCGGACGCAAGCAGGCAAACATTTAAAATATGGTTTCTCTTTGAATTCACCGCGATTCTCTTTCATCAGCGCAGTTCAGTTGGAGAACTATGTTCCATCGTATTTGAAATCTTTGTCCTGTCATGATGTTGAAGTGTCTGTGAGATGATGGACGCGGGTAGATCTTGCCTCTTATTTGTCCCTATATCTTTCCCACTTCCTATCACAGTTTTTCTCCTTCTTCTAAGTAATTGTAATTTTTTTTTTTAAATGTCTGACAAACACTGATTTGTATTTAAGCGCATCTCCAATGTAATGCGAAGGTTCGGAATGATGACAGAGCAATCAAAATCTTAAGCTTTCTAAAAGCTGCTTCTTTAATGAACAGTATACGTTTTCACTATACAACTGAGAGTTGCACTGGGTTTATCTCGGGTTCCAGGGTCTGAGACATTTGCAAACTTCCCAATTTTGGTGAGTTTTTGTTTGACAACTTGATATTTCCTACAATATACACTGGATAGCAAATCTATACAGTTCATTAAAAAACGGAGCTATTTCTACCTTCACAAAATTCAATTAAATTTGGCACAGTAAAATAGGCAACTTGGCAGCACTAAAATATGAAAATTTTAATAGATAGCAAACATTGTTCACAGTCGTTCATTGCCGTGCCAACCAACAACTGTTAAAATATATTATTTTCAGAATAAATAAATTTACGCGAAACATTCAATAAAAAATTAAAAAGTTTTCAAAATTTTAAAGTTGTTCGCTTCCAAATATTTAATTCGTGCTTCAAATAGGCAATTTCTTGGGAAAAGTCCAATAAATAAAGATTTCGAAAATTCTATTCCTTCGTCTTCGGTTTTCAAATTCGACCGTTTTGGAAGCCCCTTACAAAATGGCGGCGCAGAGAGCTTGACGAAGGCAACATTTAAGTGGAGTTGAGGCTGCCGGGAGAAATTTGATGGTAGGTAGACTGAATATTGCCTCGATTGTTTCTTTACACTTTCCTTCCGAACACAGCATATCGACCATAGCAAAGGGGGCCACCCAAAGGTGAATTTAATAATGGCAATGCAAGCTACGGTAAAAACGAGCTGGAAAACCTCACGAAAAAGAAAGGTAGACATCTTATAAGCTATTTTCGTAGTCAGTATTATTTATTTATTTTTCGTTGCCTTCAGACTATTCAGTGCTGAATTTTCGCGGAAGACGTAACATTTCCATTATGTCATGCTGATCTTGATCGTAGCAAATACCGGCACATGTACACATTTCATTGGCTCTGCTCACAAGTGCTGTAGATGCATGGGTGCTGATCTCGCTGTCTCATTGATGCAAGACGTCATGCACTGAAGGGCTCAAATTTCACAGCTTCTGCAGACGTCGGAAGCGCTTTAAGTGCATTCGAAAGGTGAGACTTCCTAATTTCAGCAGACCTTCGGCGAAAATCGGGATAAAGATGCTCCTACTCGTGACAAACACGCTTCCACGTAACTACGTTTGTTGCCGGTAGTAGCGACGTGTGTACGTGGTAGTTCACAGATTTACGAATCTATCCTAAGTGAATCCCGAGAAATACAAAGTACAGACGTTGCTACAAAGAGCAACTTGCACTCAAACTACCCGAAACGATGACGTTTTGTATGTTTGTTAGAAGTATAGGAGGTTTTCCCTGAATTCGAGCTGATGAGGTGCTTAAGCTGGGGAGTTGCCGCTTTCGGATGCGCTAGACAGCTCCCGAAGTTTCTGCCGAAGCTGTAAAATTTGTACCTTTCGGTGCATGACGTTCTGGCATGGAGATATGTAGCCTGATCGGGACACATGCAACTACAGACCTTCTAACCAGAGCCACTGGAGTGTGTCTTTGTGCAGTATTTGCTGCTATCCAGCTCATCTTGGCGGTGATGGAAATGCAGATGAGCAACAACGCGATTCATGGAGCAGCCAAGCTACTTGCTTTGCATTCTACTGTACATTGAAAGCGATAGCGCTTTGAAGCCTGTTCCGACTATTCGACTAATAAGTATTCATTGGAAGCGAATGGTTTTATTGACTGCAGCTTGGCCAGATTCGTACCCAGTACTTTGAAGAACCCTTCGCATTTGTCGAGCCAATGACGCATTATTGCTGTCTTTTCTGTCGCAGAACACCACAATGGCAGCATACTTCAATTCATGAGACATTTAAAAAAGTGTGAATAGTTTCTTGGAAGCTTGCAAAATTATTGTTAATGGAACATTAGAAATTATTAATTGTTCACTGAAAAGTGGTCTATAATTTCAGCAGAATTGTTATGACTTAATATATTTTTTAAACATATGAATATATTTCTTTCTTCTTCCTTGTTTTAAATACAAAGTGATTTAAGGTTTTAATTCTTTCTTTGCTTTAAAATGGCAACAATACAATTAATATAATTATTATTGCTAATATAATTTTTATTATCATTGTTATAACCACTACTTTATATACAAAATCTGTACAGTAAAGTAATAAATAATGAAATTATGAACTCAAGAAATGTAAAGAAATTTTCGACAGAGAAAAATGTAAGTAGTTTTTTAGTTATTAACTGATTTGAATGGACCCCATGAAAGATTCTTTATTGAATACTTCAATTATTTTATTCCTTTTCTTATCATTCGAAATCGTGTTGAATTTTTGATAAAATGTCCTTATAAACTAAAATTAGCCCGATTATAGAAGTAAAGCGGTATTTAAATATCACGAGATTATCTTTTTGGACGACTTCTTAATGTGCTTCATTGAACTGAAAAGGAACTCAATGAACAAGAAAAGAAAACGATTTGACATTCAAATGTCAATGACCATGAGGACGTTGATGAGGATGATGACGACGATGATGACGTTTTAATCGACAGCAGCTCTTCCAAAACAGCAAACAAAGGAATTGGGAAAAACAAACGACGCAATAAAAGCAACCGAATGGAATGAAAAAGAGATCAAATCAGAAAAAGCGACAGAACTCACTGACAGGTAACAACAACAACAACAACAACGACCAGAGGAAATTAATAAAAACCTCGCTATTGAACCATTGAACTGATGAAAAACACATTTGCAATAATAAATATTGAAACGATAAAAACCACAAATGAACCAAGGAAAAGTCAATGAAAGCAAAAAACACAGAATGACGATGGAGCCAGGAAGAAGAGGGAGAGAAAAAACAGAAGAGAAAAAAACCATCGTCAATCGAGAAAAGATTTCATCGTGCTTCCGGAGCGCTGCTGATAAAGCAGCAAAAAGCTGTGATTGGAATCTGAATTAAATGCAAACAATAATAAAATAATGCAAAGGAAACAGAGATAAAAATACAAGAAATACCGACAAGAAGCGAAAACAATGGAATGTGAACAGAAAAATTGAATGTCGATGGAAATGTTTACAAGAAATGTACTTAAAAAGGATTTAAATTCAGTGGAGTGAAATCGCTTGTAAATATTCATTGCACCGTTCATTTATCATCATCATCATCAACTACCTTCGACACTCTGCGTTCCATTGCCAATGATAAACCTTTGATCATTGGTCTTTTTATGAGTTTATAGCCAAAACTTAAATCGAGATCCGTTGTTGGAGTCGCCGATAAAAAAGCAAACAACACCCAGAGTCAGACTCTCAGCAGATTTTTAATGATTGCCGGTGGTTTAAAGACCATCGCCAACAACGAGGACAAAAGCAGCAACGAAACCATCGGCATCGTCGCCAGCAGAGGTCACTTCATGGCCTCTGAATCGTACTCGCAGATCTTCTTCGGGGCTTCTGTTAGACCCTCGTCCCGTCGTGCTTTATGAAGCTTTTGTTATGCATGTTTTTGTCCTCCTTCCTGTTGTTGTTGTATTAACGGTGACTCTGACGATGAATGCTTTTAACGGCACTCTTTTAGAATTCTGATTGAGAAGGAGGAAAAAATTATTCCCTTCAATTCAAGGCGATTGTTTGAAGCACTTCGAATGAGTTGGACGGATAAATAAATGAATGAACGGCTTGAATGAATAAATGAATGACTGAAGCGATGGAAATTTTCCCGCTTTTCCTCCTCCTCTTGGCGCTTTATGAATTTAAAGCGAGTGGAATATTTTTAATTTATTCAGACTCGGAAATATTCGCTTTACTTCTGTTGGTTTTTCCGTCTTTTCTGGTCTTCCAGGTAATATTTATTTGGCTAGCTTCCTGATATTCAAATTTCGGGCAAACATCATTCGAGTTCTGGAAGTTCGCATCGAGCAGAATTTTGAATTCATTTCGAAGTCAAACGGCCACCGCGCAAACATTGCTCGAAACATTCTTTCGCTCCCAGCGACCACAAAGATTTTTCCTATCTGCGGAGTTCGCTTTGAAGCGAAGTTCCCGGCAAGGACTCGCCTCATCCTGAGACTGCTTCGCCCCGCGAGTCCCATTCACAGCATCCTCAGCCAGCTCGGTTGCGTCTTTGTTCGCTGCTGCGACGGAATTGCGACGAAGCACGCTCCGAACACGATTTTATTTTAATTAAACATGGCGCTTGTTCCGGAAAAACTTTCTCCCACGCACTTTTCGCTGACCTTGCAGAATCATTTTCATCATCTTTCTGAAATTTATCCTATTCAGAAGTGTGTGCATCTGCTAATTACATTAGACAAGATAATGTATTCACAAGTCGAAAGGAGGCAAGAGAACTGAAATATTCACAGACACGAATTGCTAATTTTCTCGGAATGATGGGAATTTGAGTGTTTACAGGGACTCATCTGCCTGCGATGCGCTGTACGAAGCAAATACTTTGAGCACGTTGAAGATATTTATTCAGCATCTACTCGGCGGGCGTTCAGCGGTCACTCATCAAAAGACTAAACAATTTCGACGTAAAAGTGAAACAACGTTGTTAGCAAATTCTTAATGTTTCTTTATTTAATGTCAGAATTGGATTCCTCAATTCAGCGCGATCATCGGCTTCATTCAGCTCCTTAATTTCCTTAATTAATGGTTTTCCGTCTGATTTCTAAGACTGTCTGCTTTATTCAGCCTTTCCTCACTGATTCTTAGCTTCTTAGTTCGCTATTGCAATCTTTTAATTCCTTTCGCCCTTTCTATCAGTCCCTTCTTCCGACTTTTCGCTGCTTCCTTTTACAGCAGAATGAGTTCTGAGCTTCATTCAAAACTTTTCCTTCTTTTTTGCATTCCGCACTTCTTTGTTGTTATTTTATTTCATTTCGTTATTTTATTCAACTTTGATTCGGTTGCTGTATTCAGTCTTCTATGTAGTTTTCAGTTCTCCATTCGTTTCCTTTTTGAATCTGTTGTTTAAACTTTAAACTCTGGATTTAGTTTCTCCGTTAAACAATTTTAAGTTTGGTTCTAACTTCAGTTTTTTAACTTCTTTGGTAACTTCTTGTTAAATTCATTGATTTATTCAATGATTCTTTTAGCTACTGAATAGTATTCAAATATGTAGTATATATGTATAATAACCATTTTAATAAAATTTAAAAAATATTTTAATGTTTATTTAACGTCTTGAACAGTTATAACGTTTAAATGTAATAATTCTAAGAGCAATAAATTTATTAACAATTAAATTATTGACTTCATTTGCAAATGAATTCTGGTTGCTTTCTTAGAAAAACGCCTTTTTTATAGAAAACGAAATACGAAGCCAAGAATAATTGATTGCAATTGATTATTGATTATTAATCTCCATTCTATTTTTCTTCTTTCACTTTGTTTTGCTTCTTCATTATTGCGAAAAAGGTATGAAGAAGATTTTCAGGTTTTGTGGATAATTTTTTTCGTATATTTGATAAGTTTTTAAAACAATATTTATTATCAATAAAAGATAAAAAAATAAACTTTGCGATTTTTTCCCCGTTCTTTTCATGATTTTTTAGATGTTTATTAGATTTTTTTTACTTCTTTAGCTTATTTCGATTCTTAATTCGTTTTATTGTGTCTCGACTGCTTCAGGTTCCTCTGTGGCGTTGCCTTCGATGTAGAAATGCATCCGTTTAAAAGTCGTCGAGAGCCGATCGAGCGTCTCAAACTAAACACTCAAACAGGTCGTCGTGTCTGGTGGCTGCTGCAGGTCCAAAATCGGCGGGGAAAGGAGGCTGATTGACGTCTCGTAGTTAATTTTGAATTATAATTTGAATTTAAATTGAATTAATGCTTTGTTTTTGAGAAAGCAGCGAGTGGAGTATAAAAGCGTCCATCGTCCATTGATCGGACATCAGTTTTCGTTCAACTGCGCATCATGAAGCTTTCCTTGGTTGTAGTTCTGTGCGTTTGTGTGGCCTTGGCCCAGGCTGGAATCGGCGGCCGGTCCTCGTCGAGCGCCAGGGCATCCTCCAAGTCCAGTAGCCACTCTGGAGGCGGTGTCATCGGCGGCGTTGGAGGCGCGCACTTGGGAGGCGGTCGTCTGGGCGGCAGCATTGTGGGCGGCGGCATCGTGGCAGGCGGCCACAAGAGCAGCTCCTCATCTGCCAGGGCATCATCCAGCTCCAAGTCTGGCGGTTACGGACGTTAGACGGGGCCGAGCTCAGAAACTGTTACAAAAGATTGTACAAAGTCTTCGATTAAATGAAATCTTCCGTCAAATAAACGTTCAGGTTATATTATATCTTGCATAAGCTCCAGATATGTTCTGTGTCGTAATTATCTGTGTCCTGTCAAGTGTCTGCTGTCATTTGTCCGTTAGAAGCCGTCAGATGTGCGTTAGACGTCACAACGTCTTCTGTCATCCGCTCATAATTGCCGCACATCAAAGGCGATTTTTACCTTGATTAAGTTTTGAAGCAGTAAAAGGTTCCTCAGGGGATTTTGAATAGATTTAAAGCTCCGTCATCTGTTGATCTGTCATCGAGAGACTTCAGAAGACTGTCACTTTGAGCACCTTTAAACTTTAACCGATTATTAGTGTTTTTTAACCGTTTTCAACATTCAAGGGAATGAGTTTTCCCTAGCGAGATCATCTTTTGCTGTTCTTTCGTTAAGTTGTGCTTCGACTTATTTTCAGTTAAAGTTTGCTGTTGTTTTTTCTCTTTTTATCCGTGGCATTTGCGAGAAAGATTTTTCCCAGCAGAAAATTGCTTCAGTGAAAAACTTAAGAAATGTTTTCTGCGGCTGAAAAAGTTTGTCTGAGTTTAGAATCCGCTGAGTGACACGTTGTCGAAGTGGTGAGGGGTGGGGGAGGGGGTGAAGAAGAACAAGCAGGAGGCGTACAGAGCAGCGTGAGTTTTAATATGCTTGTGAACACGAATAATTTTTGTTCCCTTTGAACTTAACAACTTTTGTGATGATATTTTTGGCTTTAATTCTTTCTAACAACACTTCCGAGAAATATATTAAAAATTACCGAAAGTTAAGTTCTCTAAAAGACGTAATTTAATGAAAAGAAATGGTTTTTATAATAGGAAAATTAAACTAAATATCTAACTAAAATAATTTTCGTAATTTCAGTGTTCAATAAAACCTTCAAGAAACTGTTTTTATTCATTTTCAGCAAACTTTCAAACGCTTTAAAAAAGCGTTCATTAAAGAAATTCGTATTTCAAAGTTCATTCATTACCATTCGTTGTTGTTTTAATTGCGATTGTTTTTGTTGTTGTTTAATTACAAAACAACCGAATCAATTTTCATGGAATTTAATTTGCCAAAAAATTTCGTGGGCATGAAAATTAATGCGAATTGATTATTTATTAAATAAACAGAAATGAATCCAGGCAGAGTTTCACAGCTAAAGGAAAGCCTCAATGTAAACAGCAACAAAACGAAAATTTAATAAACACAACACAGCAAAATAATTGTAATAATAATAAAACAACAACAAAGAAACAACCGGGCACTATCATTATCTCCACAAACCACACACATCCACACAGAACCACAAACACACATTTCAATTACTTGTTGAACAGCTGAACTGCATTATCGACAACTGAAATTAACTCCGCACAGAGATCAGCAACAACAACAACAACACGAGTAAAAAACATTATCAAAACAAAACAGACTTTTTAACCTTTATTAAAAATTATTCACAAAATGTTCTAAACACTTTTACCTTTTTTTTAATGTTATACAAACCACAAAAAAAGATAAAAAAACTAAAATTTTTACTATTATAAATATTATTTGAACTACAGTCGAACTTCCCTATAGTGAAGTCGAAGGGACCACAAAATTTCTTCATTATATAGAAATTTCATTATATAGAAAACATAATACTTTTTTAAATTTTTATTTTAAGTAATCAGTAATTTCAGTTTGGATTACACTTTTCCATTTTTGTTCTTTAACGAAAGCTTCTGATAAATTAAGAGTTTCGAAAACTTTATTAGGTACATCATTTTTCATCTCCACAAAAGTGGTAGGCAGAATTTCAAATTGTTTAGCAAAATCTTTATTTTTTGCTCCACCTTCTTCAACTTTATTAATATTCAACAATTTTTTTTCAATAGAGAGACTTTCGCTGCGACATTTTCACACTGTTTGTTCACTTAATGCAAGTAACTCAATGCAGGTGTCAAAATTGTTAGTGATGGTCATTTTTTATCTTTTTCTGCTGTCATTTTCAAAATTTCGGGGATGTCCATATAAAGTTTACTTTTCCATCGGAATACAGGTTTACTAGTATAGCCAAGGGAAAATTATTTGAAAAAATTCATTATAAGGAGACAGAAACGTATGAAATTTGAGATTGCAACTGTAAAACTTGTTCATTGTATAGAAATATTCACTGTATAGAAATTCATTATACAGAGATCAAACAAGACCAGAAATTGAACGTAAAAGCAGTGTACTTGAAAAAAATTCATAATAGGGAGTGCTTCATTGTATAGAAGTTCACTATAGAGAAGTTCGACTGTATTATCTATGTTTAAATTCAAGTGAAAAAACCTAGGAATGTAAAAAACAGCGTGTTTAGTGGCCTGAGAAAGGTTAAAGTTGGAACTTTTATTGATTTTTATTTATTAATGAGGATGAAAGCACAAAATAACAGATTAAAAGAGGTCCAAATGCAAGCCAAAGGCTAAACGGTGGGCGTTGGGGGAGGGGTGAGAGGACACGAGTAATTATAGAAAATATGTGGCCCGTAATATATTCAACTGAATCCTCTTCGTTACCAACGAATTCAGGAAAAACCGTGTTTGTATTTTGGCTTTTTTAGAGGAGGCGTTAATTCCCTCCTGATTCCTGAAACTCTTCCTTTCTCCGTTCTTCTTCGCCCATTCATTGTCACGTTAATTAAAACCAAAACAAACCTTCAAACAATTTGAGATGCTGGCAAAGCATATTTTATGCACTTAGTATTGGTTACAAGAACCTACATTTGCTCACAGTATCCAAAGATGTCACTGACAATTAAGGAAACCGATTTCCAGTGCCGTTCCTATCCTGAATTGCCTTGTGCTGCTCGCTTTTATCCTTCATCTTTCACTCCTCACTGCAAAGAACCACCTGTGTATCATCGGCGAGCACATTCATAGCCATAATTACTTACAAAACCGTAAATTCGAGGAACTTTTTACACCTGCCACGCCCAATATTTATCGCGTTGCGATTATAATGTAGAATTAACAGAATATATGTAATTAGAATTCACCCTGAAAGCGGCATATTCAAAAATCAAGTAAAGAGATAGGCAACAAAATAGTTTCAATAACCAATTGCTTACCTTTAGGCTGACCACATAAATAATTCATACGAAGTTGAAGTTGAAGTTGAAATGTATTGAGCCATTTCAATCAAAATTATTAGTACAATGAATACAATTACCAAACTTAAAATTAAAGACTTAACTTATAACTTATAATAACTTATATATAAAACGCTTGAGTGTTGAACGGTAACAAGTTGTTGGATGACAAATTAAGATTAATACTTATAATAACATGAATGGAAATCGCCTTTTGCTCCCGAAGCTAACATCAATTTGAGGTGCAACTCTTAAAAAGGAATATACTTAATACTAACTACGTACAATCATAGAGATTATGATATATATTGTTCGCATCGCACTCATGTGATATCAGACAGCTTAATTTTTAATTTCTGATAAACATTGAATATACAAAAATATATTGTAATCTCTATGGTACAATGCTACCTTAAATGCTAACTATAATCTAAAAACTAGTAAAGGTTTTGTCTACAGCCGGGCTGTAGCCGAAATACCCTACACCTTAAAGCTGCATATATACTCGTACATATAAGATATATAAAATAAACTATAATTATAGCTGCTTAACTATTTCTGTGCGTTACAAACACCGGTACTAAATGCGTTTAATATCAAAATTTAGGTGTAGGGTATAAAAATATATTGCAATACTTGGTGGATGGGTAAAAAGGAGGCGTGGCCCGCCCATTTTTTTCCCAACAGAATATTATTGGTTCACAAACTACAATATTATGTACACCATTATTCAGGAAACTTATATACTTTTCAATACAATCCATGTAAAACCCTCCATGACCTGTGTAAACTAGAAGTGGGCGGATCACGCCCATATTTTGCATATTAACTGGAAGCATTAGTCTAAACCTACATATAAAATTTTCTTGTCTTCTCTCAAAAAATGATGCTGATATGGCCTTTTTTAATAGGCAAAACAGAGGTACATGCACTCTCGATATAAAAAGTAGGCGTGATCCTTTGGCGATTTTGCCCATTTTCAATACGAAACACCCCAACATAGCAACGAATATTTTTGCCAAATTTCATTTTGAAATCTTGATCCGTTCTCCTGTGATCGTGATTTCAACGGACAGACAGACAGACAGACAGACGGACAGACATCGTTATTTCAATCTTGGTGGTGATGCTAATCAAGAATATATATACTTTTCCATACCTATCTTGTCTAGTTCTATGCGTTACACACTCCGGTAGAAAGAATATAATACCCTCAACATTAAGGTGTAGGGTATAATAACAGACAGAAACAAGCAAAAGAGAAAACTACCGCAATTGTTTTCGTGACAAGCAGCTTCATTAACAAATCTGTTCAAGAAGTCAGAAACGTAAAGTCCGATGGAAAATACTTTAGCCCCCGTATAAACAAATTGATTAACAGAACTTGTCAGCCAAGAAGGGAATCATCAGCGCATCCTAGAAGTATGCAATCACATTATGGCATTATGCAATTACATCATTATACCCTACATCCGAAGGAATGAGGGTATATTCACTTTGTGCTTCCGTGTGTAACGCATTAAAGGAGGCGTGGCTTGGTATGGAAAAGTATATATATTCTTGATCAGTGTCACCTCCTGAGTCGATTTAGCCATGTCCGTAGTCTGTCTGTCTGTCTGTCTGTCTGTGGAAATCACGATTACAGGAGAACGAATGAAGCTATCGCGATGAAATTTTGCACGTATATTCTTTGTCATCCGAAACTCTGTGGGATTGAAAATGGGATAAATCGGTGCAGCGCCACGCCTACTTTTTTAAAAAATACTAATTCTTTTAACAATATTTCAACTTGTAGACTTAGTTTTGAGCTTCAATTTTGTTTCCGAATACATCGGTACAGGTAGATTAAATTTTTAAAAAAAATGGGCGTGTCCGCCCACGAACATATGACATTGATATAAACCGCAATTCCAGAATAACGGTTGGAAGAATTGACTTGAAATTCGGTACGAATATTCTCTGCCATCATAGATAACTCTGTATTGAAAATGGTGAAAATCGGCGGGATGTAGGGTATATAAGCTTCGGTCTGACCGAAGGTACCCTTACTAGTTTTTAATTTTAAATCTTCCTGAACGTGTTTTATATAGTATCATTGTACATATATTCATGTGTAAATAATAATAATAATTTTAAATTTTATTGAGCCATTTTATAGTGGAAGTAGTGGAAGTGATGCAGTGCAGCTCTACAGTGCAAATCCAATCCAGAAGCAAAAATCTGCTTCCTTGCCACGCCGCTGCAAAGACGTTATTTCTTTAGTACAATTCTTAAAAAAAAAAAATCTTTGTTAATACTACATTAATTCTAAACAAAAACGAAAACAAACACAAAAGCAGAACATAGCAAAAAAAAAACATTGGAAAGAGCTAAGATCTATGGTATGTGTACCAGGAAGAGATTTCTCGTAAAATATGGGACTCGGGAAAACCTCTCAAAAGCAGTTAAGAAGACATTTGATATTTCATTAATAAAACAACGGTAATAATTAATAATAGGCGACAAATACGAAATATTTGACCAACGAAAGTTACTTCGATCATTGAAAACACTTGCTATGCATTTATTTGGATGGCAAGAAATTTTTTCGATAAATCTCCGAAGAATGTCACGGATACAAAGCCCGATTGGGGTTACTTCAGCTTTCGTATACACAAAACAGTTTGAAAAACTTTTGGTGGAAGATTCGTTTTCGTCTTTTTACTTTTAAAGTATTGTAATCGTGAAATATTTCGATATTGAGATAAACGCATTTAAAACACATTTTGACCATTCCTGAGTCCATTTTGATTAGTTTGGTCGTGACGTGTGTACGTATCCTCAAAAACTCAAAAACGGAGAGACGTAAAATGTTGAAATTTTGTAGTTAAAACTCTTGTTAGACCTAGTTTGGCACCTCTATTAATTTTTTTTTTTATAAAAGTTTTTTATTAATGACTTTAAGTGAAGAAACAAAAATATTTAGGGTGCTTTTTATAACCTTGAAGGAGACATTTTATTATGCACGAATAAATTATATTTTTATAATTATCATTTTGAGAAAAAGGAACTGCAAACTATAAAAAAAATATATCGAAAAACCCATAAGAAAATATTCAAGACATTCAAAAGTTCATAAATTTCAAAAACAAAGCGGAAAAAATTCCAGCCGCAGCAAAGAATAAAAACAAGAGCAACGGCGACAGAAGCAGCAGCAGAATGCCATAAATTGATAGCTCCATAAATAATTAAATCGATAATCTTAACGCTTATCATTTGCAGCAGTCATAAAAAATCGGTCAGAAGAACCGCCCGCGGGGGCGGGGGACAACAACACGTTTTCACCACAAATCAAAATTATTAGCATCGTCGACACCCGTTGGCGGTCTGTTAAAGGTCCGAAACAATCGAAAGGGGAAACGAAACGAAGAGCAGCAGCATCAGCGAGACGATGGACCTCTCGTGAGAGCACGTTGGAGAGAAAAGGACAGACTGAGAGAGTTCGTGTGGAGAGATCGTGGAGAGCGAAATTTCCCGCGGACGCGTTGCTGAAGACATGAGGATATCGGAGAGAATAGAAAAGGGGAAACAGCGGAACGATTTATAAGCTGCTACAACAACAACAACAAACAAACGATAAGCGGTGTTGCCAGGTGTTGCGCTGCTGAATAGAAGCAACAGAAGTTTATAAACACGTGTGTGTGTGTGTGTGTGTGTGAGCTCACGAGTCGATAAACATTATTCGGCTGTCAGTCATAATCGTTTTCCTTCTCGCTCTTCTCTTTGCGCTCACCGCTCTCATAAATTAAACGAGTATTTTATTTATTTTCCTCTTTTGTCCACTTGAGCAAAGGCTTAAAAAGCTTTCAACGCGAGCTTCGCAATGTTTCTCCTCTTTTTTCCGCTCCTTTTTCTTGTGTCAGTGGAAACACTCATAAATTCTGCACTGAATTCTTATCAATTGCGATGTTGAGTCCCTTTTTTAATATTCTTTTTCACGTTTGATTTCCTCGGCGCTGAACTTTTTCGCTCGCTTCCTTCGTTTGATTTATTTATTAATGTAAAGTTGCACTTTCACTCGTTTTTGAAAGGTGCAAACATTTATGATTTTGTTGGCTTTCGGTGAAAGTCTCGTTGCTTGTTGATGATTTAAAACAGGGTCTCCACTTCACAGGGTTTCGTGAAAAAGATCAATGAAAAGACCAACAACAACAACAACAAAAACCACTTTAGTAAAAACTCGTTAAAAAATATCGAATTTCGTTGCACTTGAAAATTTCTCTTCCTCGTCTTCCCCTTGCTCCATCTCTTCCTCTTCTTATATTAATCCTCTATTGAATCATTTTTTATTGGCAACAAATCAAAACGAAGCAAAGGACAAACTTTTGCTGGATGTCCTTGAAATTTGTTCACTTTACAGTTTCGCCGATTGCCGTAAAATGCGAATTTCCGCTCTGGCAACAACAGAAGACGGCCTCTTGTTCTTCTTCTCTCGCTCGTTGGCCCCTCCGCGCCGTCGTCGACGTTTCTGTAACGACCTTCAAGTAGCAGGAACTCTTGAAGCAAATTACCGTTAGAAGAGCGCCGCAGCCATTTTGAATGTCCTTTTTGCGTCTTCTCCTCTTCGCTGTCGTTCGTTTGACCTCAGCGATTATTATTCAAGCGCTTGGTCATAAATGTTATCGAATACTTGGCGAATAATGAGACTCGGAAGTTTGTTTAGTCATCACTGTAATTGAGCAACTTAATTGACTTTAATCCGATTAAAGGGGCTTTTTATGCCTCTGACGCATCTAACAGAAATGTCGTTTATAATTAAATTCGCCGAAGAAGAGGAAAGCGGTGAATGGCGTGAAAAAACCGATCGACGATCAAGCGACAAGCAGAAACGATCCGAAAACGATCAGAAAAACGTTCGTCTTCGCTCGCATCGCTTTTGTTTTCATCTCTAAATTGCGGTTAAGTCGTCCCCGGTTCCCCTCCCCTCCGCACGATTGAAGAGCAGCTCGACGCTTCCGCGGTGCTGCTTTGAGCTCTGCAAAAAACCCGTAGAGGTGACGCGCGACGATCGAACGCCAACTGAAGTCAAGTTCAATTCAACGTTGCGCCACGAATCAGGTTAATGGATCGGAATGCGACGGCGTCGACCGTCCGCGGTCTGTAGAGTGGCTTTAAAATATCAAACAGGTGCGAAGCAACCAACAACAACGAACAAGGCAACAACAATCGAAAGATTGATTCAGAAAAACCAAAAAACCACCCAAGAAAAGGCATTCACAGGAAGGCGGGAAGAAGGGGAGGCAGCGAGAGAGCCAACTACTCGTATAAAGCCACTTGAGAGCATAAGCGAAAGCTTAGTTAAGCTTCGGTGGTGCTTTAAGCAGGAGTCGCTCAACGTGATCGCGGCGATCGCTCCGATTCCATTCGATTTCGGCATAAAAACGAATAGGAAACAAGAATTCACACAAAAACGAGTTCAATTAAAGTAGAAAATAAACGAATTGGAATTAAATATCAGTCATAATAATGGTAGTGGTAATGGAAAAGCCGTTAATAATCTTGCTGATGATCGCAGTTGGGGTTTTCAGTGCGCCGACTGAAGAAACGTCGCTGTGGTCGATGGTAGACACAACAACATCAGCAGCAGCAGCAACAGAAGCAGCAACAAGTGAAGGAATGCCAACAACAACAACAATTGTGGATATGGAATCAGCGACAGATACAACAACAACCACCAACGACGCCACAGAAACGACGACGATGACGATGCCAACAACAACTCATCCACAGCAACATTTCTCAATGACGGAAGCTGAAATGTTGGCTACCGAAGGAGCGGCTACAACAACAGATGCAACAACAACAGCAAAAACACCAGATGCATCACCAACAACAACAACAACAACAACAACAACAGCGACAACAGAAGCTGGAGAGACTTCAACAACGGATGCCGCTGATTCGACTGCAACCGAGAACGACGTCGACTTGGAAATGATGTCGGCCACGGAGCCAACCACAACGGCGATCGCTGAGAGTGCGACCCAAACCGACAGCAGCGCGATCGACAGCAGCACCTTCGCTGGATTCACTGCGGCTGCGGCTCCTTCGACCACCTCTCGATCGCCGTCGCGAGCGCGGTCGCGTGCGCCGAAAATCCACCGACAGCTGAACGAGGACGGCGTTGAGGTGCTGTCCGGTTACTCGATCGTGCAGCGCAATTAACGGTCGCACCCACTCAGCACTCGGCTCGGCTGCGGGCCGTGGAATCGGCGCTGTCTTCCATTTCAAATCCTAATCGAAGGCAACCCTTCCGATCGCGGCGACAATCAGTTTTAAAGCAGTTACAATGCACCACATAAACAATAAAGAGCACTTCAGAAAAGCAACGATCGGTGATTGAAACCACAAAATGCGGTTTCGGTGATGATCAAGTTCAGCAAGTGAATGAAGCGCCGAAATATTCCATTACAGTGGCCAATAAAATAAAAACTGATCGTGTTACAATAAAAAAAAATACTATTAAAATTACAATCCCGTTTAATTTCAAAGGTCAAGTGAAGGTCACTTGAAAGTGGATCCGTTTCTGTGTATTCTTTTTTTTTAGTTGCTTTTCCTTGCATCACATAATTTCGATAAATCTTGTGGTGATCGAGTTTTGAGTGATTAAATTTATTACATCCGAATGGCAACACTGTTTACCATTTTGAAGCAACAATTTCAAGAATTCTTACAAACTTAAACATACTTTTAGGTGCTTCTCGTAACTGACGGTCAAACTGAGGACAGTTTCTGGCTGAGCCAAAAAGTATACTTTGCAACAGTAGATGAACATTCCTTATGCAAATCTCTTAACTAAAGTAAATTACTTAAGTAATTCTTTGAAAATTAAGTTTTTTCCCCATTATTGGCGCAAGTCTTTACGTTGTTAACTGCGAGATTTATTCAGTAGTAGCAGTCGATTGGCCGCTTGGCGGTTAAAACAATACAATCAACATCAACAGCAACTGCAAATTCAAGTTAAACTGTCAATAAATGAAATTGCCTTCAGCCACGACGACCAACAAATCGTCGAACAACGTGTGGCGCCGCGGCGAACAGTTTCCGGGATGTCATTTGTTCAAGCTTCCGGTTTTCTGCGAATGCCGCCATCTTGCTGCTCGAAGAATCGTTGTGTTTTCTTCGTTTCTCCGTCTTCGTCGCCTTCTACTCGCATTCTTTATGCTTATTTGTCTTTTATTGCCCCATAAATTCTTGCAGCTGGAAACATTGTCGAGGACGCGTTCGGTTTGTCGCGTGGCAGCTGCTGCGCCGTTGGCTGAAAAATTTATCGCTGCAGTGAATCGGCGCAAATGTCGCGTTGCAAATGCATATAATGCAAAATGGCACTGTTGGGATTTATGAATGAGATATTGAAACAACAACAACAATGCAACTGGTCGTTGGTTTGTGAAGCAACAAGAAAAACTGTAGAAAACCGCGCTGCAACTCGTTTCACAAGCACAGAGCAGCTGTTCAACAGTTGTTGTTGTTGTTGTTGTCGTTGGCGTCAAGCGTTGCGTAATAAGAAGGAACGATTCGCACTCTAATTCACAGTCCAACGACAGCGAGAAGTAAAAACAGCCGGAAGCAAATCGGCGGCAAGCAGACGTCCGACGACCGCCGTCGATGGCGGCTGCTGATTTAATTCTCTTCTGCTAAATTGATTTACTTTACTCCGGGTTTACACTTCGGCCATTAATTTTCGTTTTCCTCCCAGTTCCTTCTGTTTTTGCGGTCCTTTTCACTTCGCTACGCTGAGAAATGTTTGCTCAAAACTTTGAGTGAGATTGAAATCATAAAATATTTAAGTTCGTACAATTTAATTTCTTTAATCTTTTATCTTTCTTTCATCTTGCTTTGTGTTGTATTTCCTTGTATTATGAAAGCCAGATACTGTATTTATTTTAAGTTTTTAAGATTCTAGTCTTATGTTCTTCTTTTATTCTGTTGTACTAAAGCTTACATTTGTAGAAAAGGCTCAAGAAATTCTGAATTTGAATTTGAAATTTAAAAAGTAAAAAGACGAATACGAGTCTTTCATCAAAAGTTTTTCAAACTGTTTTGTGTATACGAAAGCTAAAGTAACCCCAATCGGTCTTTGTATCCGTGACATTCTTCGGAGATTTATCGAAAGAATTTCTTGCCATCCCAATAGGTGCAAAGCAAGAGTAACTTTAGTTGGTCAAATATTTCGTATTTATCGCCTATTATTACTTATTATCGCGGATTTATTAATCAAATATCAAATGTCTTCTAAACTTCAATTTAGAAGTTTTCCCGCATCCCATATTTTACGAGAAATCTCTTCCTAGTACGCATACCATACATCTTAGCTCTTTCCAATGTTCTTTTTTTTGCTATGTTCTGCTTTTGTGTTTGTTTTCGTTTTTGTTTAGAATTAATGTAGTTTTAAGTTAGTTTTTCTTTTTTTAAGAATTTTACTAAAGAATTAACGTCTTCGAAGGGGCGTGGCAACGATCCAGATGGATTGGATTTGCACTGTAGAGCTGCACTACATGAAAGTCTTCACTTCCACTACCAACGGACTGGATAATGTGGATTTAGAACAAACCAATTAAATATAAACCATAAAATGTTACAGTAATTGATATTTTAACAGACGATCGATTTAATAAAGCGGTCAGTCAAAATTAAGTACGAGATGAATAAAGAGGAAACAAGTTTTTACAACTTGGACTCTCTTCCCCACAGACGTCTATTGCTCCAAGTTTGACTTCCTTGCGATCTATATCAGCATGCGATTCATAGTCGACCTTTTGTAGATGACCAAAGATAAATTTTTTCTATATCATTGAAAGTTCAAAAGGTTAATAAAGTTTAACCAAAAAATGCTTTTATTTTTTTTTTTGTTTTTGTATAAATCAACATGCAAATTAAAGTAATTTCAAGAGTATATTATCATAAATAATTGTGATTAGAAATATACATAAAATGTAAGGGCGAAATGGTCAGAAATAACCAGGAACAATATCTTACAAAGGAGGCCATTCTTCCTTGTCGTCTTCCTTGTCGTCCTTCTTGTGGTACTTCTTGTCATCTTTCTTGTCATCGTGTTGTTGCCGTGGCTGCACGAGGCTTGCAAAGCTATCGGGGATGGCAGCGTTGGGCAATTCGAGTCTGTTCAAGTTGTGCAAATTCGGTCTGGGTTCCGTAATACCTTCGCAGCCGATAGCGCTCAGCGAGGGAACTTCGATCTACATCTTGAAGAGGCAGTCGTGGTCAAAGTATCATAACCCCTGTTGTTATCATTGCCGTAGAAAATGTAGATGCAGCCGTTGCCAGCGTACGCCACATCTTTAAAGTAATCGTGGTGTGGGGTTGGGGCTAGCACTTCTAGGCAAGTCCACTGCTTCGTCTTCAGATTTAGCCGCCATATATCCAACATTGTGTGTAACCCCGAGGAATATTTCCCATCAGCGTCATTGGTATCATCGCTCTCATCGCTGTAATCGACGCCTTCGCCGCCAACTATGAAAACCTCGACATCGCCGTTGCTCATTTTCCTTTGCACGCAACTGAATTTTACGCGCCTCTTCGGATAGCCTTTTCGCTCGCCGATTGTAGATGAATGGCCCAAAGTGCGAACGTAGTCCCATGTCTTCGTTTGAATATTATAAGTGGACAGGGCTCGCAGACCCCAGATCCTATCATCATTCCAACCTCCAAGCACATAAATGCACTCTCCATCGAAAGCAATCTCCATCGAATCAATCAAACGTCCAATAGGCGCGCGATCCGACTTCTCCGAAGTGGAGTTTATATTTTCCCAAGTTCTAGTTTGAAATTCAGGCCGTCGATGTCACAGACATAATCAGAATCGGAGCGCTCGCCGAACACGTACATGTAATTCTTGTAAACAACCACTGCGGGCGCGTATTGGCCCGAGGGCGGAGTTCCGCCTATGTCCAGACGACTGACTGTCTACCTATCCTTGGCTGTGAGGACATAGCTGCCAGGGGAATAGGTTTCGCTGTGAGGATATGCGACGCCGCCGTGACTAATGACCATGTCATCGTACATGACCAGTGCAGATGAGGACACTGGGCTGGGCATGTTCGCAGCGGCGTTGTCCACCAACAGCTGCCATGTATTGCAGTTGAAATTGTAGCGCCAAAGCTCTTGGCTTGTAAAGAGTTCAAGGCTATAGGCGAAGTACTGCTTGGTAGTATATTCATAGAGCAAATAAATGTGCGAGTTCGACGACACCACGCGGTAAGTGTTGCTGGAAGCAGCAAAATCCTCGAAAGGCACTTTAAAGCCCTGGACTTTCTTTAGTTTTAATAGCTCAAATGGAGATGAACAATCTTCACCCGACTCTGACCGGGATGAAGCCTTGTACTCGTCGGGTGACACTTCTGCCACGACTGAACTATTGTCGTATTCAGGTAACGGTTTTGCCCGGAATGAACTATCGGATAAATTTATATCGTCCTTACCTCCGGGTATCAATACTTCCCGCCGCTCATCACAGCTTGAGTGCAATAATCGCCGCGCTTCTCTTTTCGATTTTGAGTAAACGGCGTCTCCATTATTGAGACATTATGCGACTGATAAAAAACCTTTTATCAAAGGGATGGAGTCAGGGTTTTATTCTCTGTAAATGGAAAATGAATGTTAACTGTTTCATTTTTGAACCGGAAAAGGCAATGGATAATGGAATCCCATTTTAAGTGGACACCAACACAAATGCAAAATGGGTCTTTCTAGTCTACAGCAGTTTAATTCGGTTGCCGAAAGTTGAACGCATTTCTATACTTCTTGTCCAGATCCTTAACCAGCATCGAATAAATCCCAGAAGAAAACCGATTTTATGCATTAAGTGCACTGCTAAAGAAAGTGGGAATGAAGCGACGCCGACCTCCAGTTCCAGTCCCGGCCTACACACGGCAGCAAACCACTTCGTGTTTGAGAATGAAGGAGGTTGTCCAGCAACAGCAACGGTGACAAAGGCACCAACATCAACCAAGAAAGAGTAAGATCTGTCAAACTCAATAGGAAAATATGTAAGTATATAACTATAAAATATTCAAATATAATTTGTGACATCTCTCACCAACAAAGAGTGTTTAGCTTTTCAAATATAAGGCACTCGTCACCGGTTGGCTTCGTTAATGAGGCTTTGACTTTGAGTTAAACGTGTCTCTTTGTCACAATTTTTATAAAATTGCAGTTCCTAAGTCTCACAGAGGTTAGCGTTTCAAGTTTCTTTCTAAGGGTTTATTTCCTCTTCCTATCTGTTTTTGTAGTTCCTTAGATTTTAGTTAGCATTAAGTCTATGTTTTAGGTTAGGAGCTCCGGGAGCTCCGTTCCATTGTTTTGTATTGCCTTGTAATTAGGAAGTAAGAAGATTATATAAGACCAGTCACTTTGCGTGGTGTCCCTATATGGTTCAATATGTCTGCAAAAAATAACAAATCTCCTATAAAATGGCCCAATAAAATTTAAAATTATTATAATTATTTACACATGAATATATGTACAATGATACTATATACAACACGTTCAGGAAGATTTAAGATTTAAGATAATGTGATTGCATAATGCCATAATGTGATTGCATACTTCTAGGATGCGCTGATGATTCCCTTCTTGGCTGACAAGTTCTATTAATCAATTTGTTTATACGGGGCTAAAATATTTCCCATCGGACTTTACGTTTCTGACTTCTTGAACAGATTTGTAATTAAAGCTGCTTGTCACAAAAACAATTGCGGTAGTTTTCTCTTCTGCTTGTTTCTGTCTGTTATTTTTAGATTATAGTTAGCATTTAGTGTAGCATTGTACCATAGAGATTACAGTATATTTCTGTATATTAAATGTTTATCAGAAATTAAAAATAAAGCTGTCTGATATCACATGAGTGGGATGCGAACTCTATATATCATAATCTCTATGATTGTTCGTAGTTAGTATTAAGTTATTCCTTTTTAAGAGTTGCACCTCAAATTTGGTTTTGGCTTCGGGAGCAAAAGGCGATTTCCATTCATGTTATTATAAATATTAATCTTAATTAGTTCTTCAACAATTTGTTCCCATTCAACACTCATGCTTTTTAGATATTACATTACAGTCTTTAACTTTAAGTTTGGTAATTGTATTCGTTGTACTTATCAACTTCAATTTCTGTTAATCAACCAGAAAACGGACTTAAATGAAAGTTTAAAGAAAAAGAAATGTATTAGATATAGATTAAAATGTTTTTATTATTTAGTGATTCCTGTAGCAATCTGAAATTTTAGGCTATATTTTATGGTAGTCAACGTTTTCAAAATTTAAGTGGAAAAAAAAACGACCACAGCAAAACCACAACAACCACAAATTAATTAAAGGATAACGCCGAGAATGAAATGAAGCCAACAACAACAGCAAAATTACACAAACGTCTTTTCTCTTTTCTTCGTTTGTTTGCCTCCGTCGCGTGCGTTGTTAAAAATACAGCTACTGCGTCTCTCTCTGTCTCTCTCTCCCTCTTTTACTCTCACGCTTTTTCGTTTCTTTTATTTGCGGTTGAGTTTCGTGGAGTTTAAACGTCAACTTATACCATTGACAGGAATACAACAACAACAACAACAACAACAACAACAACAACAACAACTTCATCGTACGTCACATTAATTGACTTTAATTATTTTGTTGCAGTTAATTCAATGTTTACACGAAGCATTCACGAATGAAACAGAGAAACGAGTCAAGGACTCAAGTGAATGTGGTTGGAAATCGTGTGCAGGGAGGAAGAGAGTGTAAACGGAAGGAAGAATAAAAGAATCGCAGGAACAGGAACGAACACGCTGCGTTGAAGACTCGAATGAACGAGCGAATAAATGGAATTTCGTCATCAGAATCAGCAGACGCAGGATTTCCACGCGGACAGACAAAACGACCGACAGACAGACATATTGACACAGCCACAGACAGAAACAAATGTAAAAAGCTTTTCCCTTTGGATGCTTTTTATTAAATTTTGCTCGAGTTTCTTTAAGCTTCAGGAAAATCTTCTCTTTTTTATTCTTTTACTTTGTTTATTATTATTTTTAGGATATTTTTTGTTATTATGTTTATAATTATTGTTAGGTAGAGTTCTAATATTCATGAAAATTTAGAAATTCATATTGGAAACTGAAATCCGATTGGTTTTTGAAACCTCTTCGATCAGCGTTGAATTAAGTCTTTACATGTCTTTAACCAACTGCGACTCATTCTTTTCTTCGCTTCTCTTTTTCCCTTTCCTGCTCTGTCTTCTCTTTTTTCCTTTCCTGCTCTGCCTTCTCTATTCTCTGGGTTTCTCCACTTCCTTTCTGCTGGCGAATGCTTTGCAATTAAATGCCGCGTTTACATTGTTAAGTGTAACAAATGATTTTTGTCTGTGATTTTTTCATTGTTGTTATAACTTCGTGTTGTTGTTGTTGTTGTTGTTGTCAATATTGAACTATAGCCAACAGCGGCAAAGCACAGAAGTTTGAATTTTTCCATTGGATTCACGTTTCGTTTTGAAAAAGTTTCACACAGGAAGAAAAAACGACAACGCAACGAAATGCAATAAAAATAAAGGAAGGAAATTAAAATAATAATAATACAAAAAAAAAACTCCCAGTTAAAGCAAACAGTTGTTGTTGTTGTTGTGTTGACATCCACCAGTGACAAAAACAGACCGACGAATCAAAGCGATGTCCGCAGGGAACGTCGAATGTCGATGCGATGTGATGTTGATAACGGTATTTGAGAAGACCGGAGAGCGTGGGCGGTGGGCGGGGACGGCGGTGTGAATGAGGACTGCGGAGGCTTGTAAAACTTCAAAGGACGAAATCAATAAAAGCTGACTTTTTGCAATTAAATGCAAAATTTGCTGCGGGACTTAAGCAAACTTTGTCGATGGATGACGCCAAGGGTCGGAAGGGCAGTTATAGAAGGGGGCGGGGGTTGAAACACCCCTCGTAAAGTTTAAATGCAACAAAATGCGTTGAAAGTCGCCAATAAAAGTTCAATAAAACGCACAGAAATCAGATCATCGTCGAAGAGAAGTCATCAGTTCTTTAAATAATTTCCTGATTCACACTCTGAACAACTTCCTCGTCCCTTTTCCCCTCTTCAACTTCGCTTGCTCCCTGCTTTCTTCCTTAGAAATCTTCTTCTCGAAGTGAAAGCAGAAACGCAAACGAAAGAATTTATTTTCATTACTCTTTTATGGAAAATCTTCGCCGTCGCAGCACCGACATCCTTCATTTATCCTCGTTTATGTTGCTCCATGCAGTGGTTGCGCAACATGGATCCTGGCGGAGGTCGGCAGCGGAAGCTGGAGCGGAAACGCTGCCAGACGGCGTTCTCACGGCGTCAAATGAAGGCAATTCTTTTGCTGCGAATGCAATGTGCTTCGTTGGGGCTGTATAAAGGACAACAACTCGTGAACTAAAGAAATTCTTGGTCCTCGTCCCTGTCCGCCTCTCCTAAGAAGAGCGAAGTTTCAGCTCTTTAACACCTTTTTGTGATCTCAAGTAACTTCCAAAGACAACTGCAGCTTCCACAGTTCCGGCTTGCTATTAAAACTAACGTAGTTCTTTGCTCTAGCGTTTTTTGTTTTAATTACGATTTTAATACTGATTGAGTTCTGAAAGTTTGAACCAAACAAAAGAACAGAAAAAAAACATAATTTATACACGAAACATCAGCGTTTGAAGCGCTAAAGAAAAAACATGGTGCCTATTTTTAGGCTCACTCATGAAATTGCAGCTCGACGATGGCAAATAATGATTTTCGCATTTCAAAGCTTTTCGGTTTTAATTGAAAATCTTCTAAATTCAAATATTACATAATCTCGTTGAAAGTTCCTTTGTCACGTCTGAATTACGGAGTATTTTTCAACGGATCTTTAATTAAAATTCCTTCGCAGCACCAAAAGTTTTCCGTCTGAACGCAACGCACAAAATTTGCATGATTTAGGTTTAATTTTATTGAAGTGTTAATATTATCCGATACTTAATCAATATCCTCGATGCTAACATTAAACAGACACAAAAATTAATGACATTTTGTACAAAAATCAATAGTGAATCGTTAAACATAAAGAACACAACGGAAACAGAACGGATATGAAAAACTTCCGGGTTCAAAGGGATGCGGGACTCTTGGAAGGCCCCGTTAGTTTAATCCGATCGCTGCATAGTCACTACAATAAAGGATCATTAAAGCAATACTCGTAATTATATTAAAAACTTTGGTAGAAATCTGATCTGAGAGCGATCCATCGGAAGGAAGCAGAGAGGAGCAGGGAAGGGATCGGAAAAAGGGTGCAGATGAGGCGATGGAGTATCTACAGTGGAGGCCTTTGCGGTGCGTCAGCTCCTCACGATCACTTGGATCATCACAGTCAAAATTGTTGCCGATCTTCATGCTTCGATGAAGTTTTTGGTCTTCCTTCACGTCGACGCTGCCGCTGACGTCTGCGGTGCATCCAAATCGGCGCGATAGACGAGCGTTGGACGGGTTGCCGCTGTCGAGTAGGAAGGTGACGGTCGCGACGTCGACGTGGGCGTGGGCGTCGAATGCTGTTGTTGGCTGCTCGCCAGCTGCTTCGCTTTGTGATTCTCCACACGCCTGATGTTCCGAATGAGGCGATTGTAGACCAGCGGCTTGACGTCGATGGCCCACAGGAAGTCCAAGTGGTTGAACCGCTCCATCGGCACCAAGTACTTGTCGAAGACGCTGGGCAGCTCGCGCGCCAGCCGGTCGACGCCCGTCGTCGACACCAGCATGTCGTTCATGGAGTAGTAGAGCGCGACGGGCACCTTCACCTTGGCGAGGTCGTAATCGGGCGGCGTCATGCGGTTGTACTCCAGCTGGTTGCGCAGGTAGCCGCGGTCAAACTTGCGGAAGTGGCCGGACTTCATCAGCTGGCCGAAGTGTTCCAGTTGCTTGATGGAGGCGCCGGACGGCGTGTGGCTCAGCATAACAGGGAGCATCGTCTGTGGAGCAGCGGACAGAGGGACGATATCAGAAAAGGAATTACAAATAACACTGGAATCTAGGGCGTCCCAATCCCCATTCCTGCTTTAATAAAGCTGACCCCAGACTCTGCCCCGACGTCCTACGAGCTGCTTTTATTCTTCTTCTGACTTTCATGTCGCATAAAAATAAGTTTCTTCAACTCTTTCTATGGATCGAACTTCAGTTTCCTCCCCACAAAAACTCGCCCCGTCGATGTGTTTTTTTTTACGAGTAACACGCAATCCGAGTTCCCGAAAACCAAGCCCCGAGCTGCTTTCTTCTCGCTTCTTCTTGCTGCCTGCCTTCGAATGAGCGCAAACTACGACATCGCGTTTCCAGCTCTGAACAACACCGAAAACACATTAGAAGCTTACACGAATGAACACGAACTCACAACACGGAAATTGTAAAAGTGCCCCTCAGACCGCCCGCCCCTCCGACCCCCAAGGAAGCATTTCCCGAAAATAAACCGCGTGGCGAAGAGCAGCTGCTGGTTTATTAAGTGAACCCCGTCGGGGTGCCACGAACCTTATTGAGTTGTTCCGAATTGTAGCCGGCGACTAGAAACAGGATATTCGAACAGACATCCTGTGTCATTGCGTTGTCATGGCACACGACTTGGCTGTGATCCACGAGGAACTTCGTGTTCGGCATGAATTCCGTGATGCGCAGCATACGTGTTGCGGCCTGAAACAGGAGGAGGAAGGAGATGGGCGGGGATACAGAAGAATGTTTGTTATTCTTGTAAATACTTGTTACTTCGTTGCTCACCGTTAGGAAATCCAGAAACAACACCAGCGTCCGGAACAGCGGACTCTTCATGTCCGAGATGAAGGCGATGGGGGCCAAAGCGTGCATCGAGGTGATTTTCTGCGTGTAGGCGGGCTGCTCGGAGCACAGCACCCAGAACACCGCGGTACCCTACAGCCGAGCCGAAGCGGAACGAACGGAGGATGAGCAAAGGAAGGCGGACGAGCGGAGGCCCGGACTCACCTGCGAATGGCCGATGTAGTGCAGCTGATCGTAGCCCGTCTTCGCCAGGATGTAGTCGATGTTCGCCGGCAGGTCGTACTTCCCCATCTCGTGGAACGTGAAGTCCCAGAACTCCTGGTAGTCGCTGTTCAGGCTCGTATGGTTCTTGGAGTAGCGGTTGCCGCGCGCGTTCCCCATCCACACGTCGTAGCCCAGATCCGACAGCACGTAACCTGTGTGTTCGGCCGTCAATGCGGTTCGTGCACAATTGAAAGCCATGTCGCGTTCACTCACCCAGCCCCGATTTCGGCCCCATCAGCACCCACGTCGCCGACGTGTCCAGAATCCCGTGCATCAGCAGCACCGGCTGAGCGCCGCGCTTCGGGATGCGGTGCATCTCCAGGATGTAGCCGTCCTTCGTGATGACGGTGTGCGTCTCCGAGGGGTAGCCGTATTTGCGTATCAACTTGGGCTGTGCCGGAGGAAGCAAGCAGAGAAGAAAGAAGTGTGAAAAGAAGCGAGAAATCATTCGAATCGTTGTGTTTGTGATTTTGAAGACACGGAGTGGGGAGAATGGATTTGTTCCGTTATAATTTGCAATTCAAATCCAACGGCCCTTTAGGATAATTTCCTTGCATCTGTTTAAGGATGCTACAAAGGGGCAACGAATATCAAGGGAGGGGAAATGTGCTGGGAGATTTTTTAGTAAGTTATGTAAATGCGAAAAAGCTGATGAACTTCTTAATTAAATCGTGTTCTGCCCTTGTTACCGTTACCGTTATGTTAAAACTATAATTAGATAGGGAAATCGTCATTATAGTCAACCTTCTCCAGCTTCGTTTTTGTGAAGGACTTTTCGGTATCATCTTCAATCTCATTTTGGCCGTCGTTTTCATATTTTTGTGAGCACCGAAGATTAGGTAAGGCTAAGGTTAAATTCTAAAGATATTCTTTTGAATAAAGATCACTAACAATGAGGTAATTGAAACTGGAAAATGTAGAGAAAAGTCTATAAAATACAGAACTACGGTCTGATCTACAACTTCTTGCATGGAGTCAGACGTAGGACTCTCAACTTCTCTCAGGGGTTAAGAAGAACAAGAGAAGGACGCGAAAGGGACTATAAATAAATGCAGGGACTCGGACAGGCAAAAATTTGAAGACAAAAGCCATCAGAGGTAACACCGTTGCCGGGAATTCAATATATGCAGGTCTTTTTCGAAGAATCGAGATTGAAATAGATTCAATTATGAAAGTGTGACGAATATACAGCGTCCTCTGTAAGGAAACCACGAGGTGATTGCTGAATCCGAAATAGAACACAAACAATCCAAAAACTTTATCGAACACATTTCTAAGACAGCATCTATACACTGCATGGTATTACTGAAATCCAATATCGAATAATTGGAAGGATCCGGGAACTTCGAGGCTTCTCGTGCTCAGTATTTAATAGGCGTAAATCAGCACTGACAGTCAGTTAGCAATAGGTGCGAGTGGAAGACACATCGTGAATATAACAATGGGAAAGAATACATCAGTATAGGAATATTTGGCGCTTGTGTGACTTATCACAGAATTTTTATTTGATATTGGCAAGTGATCGATCCTGAAAGAAGTCTTTGCCTGTGTTATGCGAGGTAGGAATGGGCGGCGATACTGGCTTCGTGCAAGGCTTTATAAGGAGCCCCAACCGTCTCCAATGCCTATCTCTTTCCCACACTTCCTCGGTAGTGCTTATTTGGGCCACAGGGACTCCGCCTTTCTAACGCAACCTATCGTTGGACCGTCTGTGGACTCTTCGACCGTGACTATCGATCGTTTATTCTCAGATTTCAGCATCTTCGAGGAGGCGATTTGTGGCCAATCAAGAACCTTGAAAGTGGCGACTCCATTGAAAGACTCGATCGATGGTTGTTTGAAGAGGTTGCGGTTCTTCATCGAATTGAGTCTTTACTAAGCCTTGAATGTATCGTAAAAGGTGGAATCGTAAAAAGTCGATACCAAGATCGATAAAAAACAATGATCTTTAAAAGTGTAAAATAACTAAAAACCAATACGAAAAACACATTAAAAACCAATTGCAAAAGACTTTGATTTGAATTGTGAATGTGATTCAGACATTGAAAGTCACACCCTGTATTTCGATGTGAAGTGTTCTTTTTAATGATTAAATTACGGTCAAAACTAAGAGCAGAAAAAGAAGAAAGGACCACTAAAAAGAACCAAAATAAATTGAGTTTTGTAATTTTGCAATACAACAACAACAACAACAACAACAACAGATAAAAAAGTCTTACGAGATCATTTGAAATGCAATAATAAAAATACAAGCTTCAGTAATACAAAAAGAGCAACTACATCAACGGTTATTGCGAAAACTGTGAAAAAGTGAAAAAAGAAATGAGAAACTTAAGGAAAAAGCTAAAGAAAACTCTGGAAAAGTTAAAGACAAATAAAACGCTGGCTGCTCATGCATAACTTTTAAACAACAGCAGATACATGTATGGACATGCACACAATTGCAACAGCCACTGCATCGGTTGCTTGGTTCGTTGGTTTTTTGTAAGAGGAATCGAAATACGAACGACAGCAAAAGATGCACTGTTAAACCAATAATAATAATAAAAAAGAAAATAATAACAACATCAACAGCAAATGCACAAAACCGAAAGCACTTCAAAACCTGTACAACATCGTCTCCATCTCATTTTGCCTACTAACTTATTTTCTGGGTAATATTTTGCCATTTTGGCCAAGTTGAAAAACCTGAAAACACTAAAATAACAAAAGCGATACCGAATTCAGTACCAATAAAATACAAAAGTTCAATAAAAAGTAGGAAAGAAATCTTTTAGCTCATCGCGTATATCAAAAATATAGCTCAAGGAGGAAATAAAGGCTTAAAATGTAACTGAACAAAGCCACAATTTCCATCAACAAACAGTTTAAATAAAGGTAATAAATGAATAGGAAAACGAAAAAGACGTAAGCGAATCTACAGTGAGAGATCTCACATCGTATTACGAAGAACCGTCGAGTAGCTTCGAAAATCCTTGGTTGCTGGGAACCTTAAGAAAGGAGAGAGCACCAAATCGTAATTTTTTCTATCGTTACTTTTTATTACAATTGTATCATAAAAATTTATACATAAGCTACTTAAAGAAGTTGCAGAAGCTTGAAATTAAACGGAGTGACAGCGATTTTCTACGCCATCTTATGATAGACTTAAGAAACGAACTCGCCGCTGTGTGAGTAGTCGGCGTAAAGTGCTGAGAAGATGGTAATTTTAATTGATTTAATGGCTTAAAATAAAAGCAAAGTTCAGATTTTTTCCAGTGTTGCTAATTTTTTACTGGCGGATTTCTTTCAGTGACGAACGAGCGCGACTCCCGTCCCGCTTACGTCATCGGATGAATCTGTTGAATCGGCGGCTGTTGGTCCACTGCAACACTTTCCACTCCATTCACACACACACACACAAACGCAAGCAGAGACAATCGACTTTTCACTTAATGCGGGAAAAAACAGTTCATTGTTGGAATTCGTGTCAGCAACACACACAAAAGAGATTTAAGCAGCCATTCAATTGTTGAAGAAGGGTTTAAAACAAAAGGAAAACCGACGAAAAACAACACAAAAAAGATCTCGTTCTACTTCCATTGCATTCCGCGCAAAGAGCTGCCAACTCAGCACAGTTTTGAAATGGCAACGATTTCAATAAAGTCCATTGAAAGCAGATGTCGCTGGTTGTGCGATGTTATGCAAGGAGAGGATTGAGCGAATGACTGATTGCAGCATTGAATAATCGACTGATTTCGCGGATTTCGCATGGAAAATTCTGCTTCCTTGACATTAGCCGCAATTAAGTTGAAGTGATTAAAGTGTTATTATCGTTGGTTAATTTCCAAGTTGTTTGCTGCTGCTGCTGTTGTTGTTGTAATTATTATTATTCCGTAGGTGTTTCTGTCAGTAATTTACAAAAATTTCGCTTTTTCCTTTTACTTTTTTGTTACTTTTTTTCTATTTATTTAGTAATTTATCTGCCTCTTTTACTTTGTAATTGTTCACTTCCTCGAAATGGAATTCGTTGTGGTGCAATCGTTTTTCATTTGCCAGGTTTTTCTTTGTCAAGGTTTTGATACATTTTCTCCTCCTCTTCTTCTTCTTTTCCTCTTCTTTCCGTAGCAAAAGCATTCAATATTTATTATTTCATCGCACAATCAGTTTTATTATTATTGCTATTTTTATTATACATATATTTAATAATTAGCAATAAAAAAGCGTTAAAATATTCACTGCTGTGTTTATTACTTTTGCGCTATTGTGAAACATTTCCACTTCATTAAATTATTGAACAAACCAACAAAAACAACACCGAAATCATTGACCATTCCTCGTTTGAATTCATTATCAAGGTCACCGATTTCCAAATCACTTCACCACCAAGAAAAGAAACTCTCAACGTCAGCCTTGATCTAAATACCATAACTTGGAAGTTGGCATTCTTAATGAGTGATTCCAAAGTGATTTCAGCGACAGGTTGATAAAATCACTACGAAGAAGAAGAAGCACAGACAACGAAACCTTAAAAAGTCTCGTTGTTTATTATTGGGCGTTGCTCACGAAAAATACTCGTCGATAAACAAACGGAAAGCTACAAAGTTAACGACGGACGTCAGTCAATCGTCGCTGTTGGAAATTTGATGCGTGACTTTTTCATTATTGAGGTGAGAATTGAACGAACGACTACAACAGAAGCAGATTTGCGTTACTCTCCTCTCCATACCTGCTTCCCCTCCCCAATGACAATTCCATTACTTCTCCTTAATCATCTTCTTTTAATCAGCATGCATCAGGCGTCAATTCCATTAACAAAATTACTCGTTTACAATACGAAATATTTTTAATAATACAAAATGAAAATGGATTTTAGAATAATTAAAATGAAAACTAAGTTTTTATATTATTAAATAACCGACGAAAAACAGCAAAATAAATTTAAAACGTCGTCGCTGCATATTTTTCAATATATTTTATGAAGTTTCCGAAATTTGATCATAATTAAAACGAAACTATTACAAAATTGAAACTGATGTACCTGCAATTTTAAATGGTTTTAAAAGCTCGCTCTCTACTTTTCTCTTTCATTCGATCTTCCTTGTCTTCATCTCCTTCTAAAGAAAGTATTAATCAATTCGTTTAATTAAACGATAGAGAGAATGAAATTTTCATATATTTTTTAGGTTCCTTTAACGTTAATTAAGGGTTAACTGCCAGTTTATTTAAAGTAAATGTAAACACCACATTAAAGTTTATTTAAAGATCGTTTAAAGAACGTGTTTATTAACTATTGACTTGGCGTTAATTTAACGTTGAAGTAACGTTCATTTAAAGTTCTTGACGAGGTTTAGAGTTTATTTTATGTGTCTTTTATGTCCTTAAGGTTGAGGGTATATTCACTTTCTACCGGAGTGTGTAACGCATAGAACTAGACAAGATAGGTATGGAAAAGTATATATATTCTTGATCAGCATCACCACCAAAATTGAAATAACGATGTCTGTCCGTCTGTCTGTCTGTCTGTCCGTTGCAATCACGATCACAGGAGAACGGATTAAAATTTCAAAATGAAATTTGGCAAAAATATTCGTTGCTATGTTAGGGTGTTTCGTATTGAAAATGGGCAAAGTCGCCCAAGGACCACGCCTACTTTTTATATCGAGAGTGCAGGTACCTCTGTTTTGCCTATTAAAATAGGCAATATCAGCATCACTTTTTGAGAGAAGACAAGAAAATTTTATATGTAGGTTTAGACTAATGCTTCCAGTTAATATGCCAAATATGGGCGTGATCCGCCTACTTTTAGTTTATATAGGTCATGGAGGGTTTTACATGGATTATATTGAAAAGTATATAAGTTTCCTGAATAATGGTGTACATAATATTGTAGTTTGTGAACCAATAATATTCTGTTGGGAAAAAAATGGACGGGACACGCCTACTTTTTACCGATCCACCCAGTATTGCAATATATTTTTATACCCTACACCTAAATTTTGAGAGTAAACGCACTTAGTACCGGTGTTTGTAACGCACAGAAATAGTTAAGCAGCTATAATTATAGTTTATCTTCCGAATTTGGGCGTGAGCCGCCCACTTTGAGTTTACATAGGTCATGGAGTATATATGCAGCTTTAAGGTGTAGGGTATTTCGGCTACAGCGCGGCTGTAGACAACATCTTTACTAGTTTTTAGTTTATTTATTTATAATTTAACCTTCAATTAGAGTTAATTTTGAATCATTAAGCTTACTTTCGACTTGATTTAAAGTTTACTTTATACCTATTTAAAGTTAATTTAACGTTCTTTCCAACTTTCTTTAACATTCACTTTCCCATTCATTCCATTTTTTGAAGAAATTTAAAAATCGATGTAAATAAATTAAGAAATTAGGTGTTGAGTTGTAAATAATGTAATGTAAATAATCTTAGATAAAAATAACGGGAAATTCGGCTGAATGGCGACAACCGATTGCGACAATTGATTAATTATTATTATACAAAGAAACGTCGAAAGAAACGTCGAAAAGAACCGCGACGAAGAACCGAAAAAAGGCAAAGAAAATTGCAAAAATTATAATAAAAGACAATAAATCAATAGAAGGAAGGAATAAAAAGGAAAACGTTACAGTAAATGAACAGCTCAACTGGAAAAAGTGATGCCAACGCACGTCCGAATTGCGTAAGTTTGTTTATTTTGGTTTTGGTTTTGTTTATTTTGTGGGTTTGCTTTGGTTGAAAAACCACAAACAGACAGTGACAATAAAAGCAATTATAACAACAACAACAACAATAGAAAGAATAATAATAATAAAAGTAGTGATAAACGCAACAAACATTGAAAAAGTTCAACGCTCAACTTGAGGTGGCCAAAAAAAGCTGCGCAAATGTTTATCGCGACACCTGTCGAGGTTTAAAGGCAGCAACAACAACAACAAATGTGGGTTACGAGTACGTCGCCAGCATTAAAATGTCATTAAATACAGCAACCAGCAGCAGCGTAAAATGCGGCAAAAATGTTACAAAATATGATAATTTTTAAAGCAACAACAACAAAAACAACAACTGGAAATAAAAACCCGACTTTAATACTAACAATGATAAGAAATGTTTTTAAACTTTTCTTCATTTATTTTTTGAAAATTTTTCCTCTTTTGACGAGTTAAAAAAATTTATTTAAAGCAAAGGCAAAAAGAAAAAATAATTTAATACGATTGCTTAATTTAAATTTGCAAATAAATTATTACTATGAAATTATTATTATTTAGTTTTGAGTTAATGTTAAATAATTATTTATTATTCATTTATTATTAATAAATAGTTCAGTTTCGAGTTTTAAATTATTATTTTATGGAAATATTTCAAATGCTTCAATTGAAGAAGTTTTGTTTGCTATTCAAATATTTTTCAACATTTGAAGTTTGTGGAATTATTTCATAACTAATTCCTAATTTCATAATTTAATTTCGTCTTTTTTTCATTAATTAATTTTAGTATTTTTTTGGATTTATATTATTTTAATTAAAATTAAAGATAAAGATTAAAATCTTCTTTTTTATGATGACTTTAATTTAGGCATTTATTGATTGAATGATTGTTTTTAATTGAATGAATTTTATGTAATAGTGGAATTTTTCAAAAAAGCGTTCTTTGTTTTTATCTTTTTTTATTTAAATCCGTCGAAAAATTAACATTTTTAATTAAATATCTTTTCTTTTCAAATTGCTTTCTAGCGAAAAATTAACAACTTGTATTTTTATGACGAGTTTTTATTGCTTTTTTCCTGTTTTGTCGCTTTGTTTTGTGTCTTTTTGTTTTGTTTGTTCGTTGCATGTTTTTAAGTTCGTTTAGAAATTGTGCCAAAAATATAAAGGAAACCGCACACTAAAAAAACCGCAAGTAAAGTGTAACGCAACAACAACAACAACAACAACAGCAAAACGTGCCCAATAAAACAACTGCAACAAAAAGAAAAGCAGCAACGGAAAAATGCGGAAACTTCGTCGACGCCAAATCAACTTCAATCGTCGTAGATGAAAACTTTTATTTATTAAACGGTGTTTTTCATGTTCATGCTAATGTTGTTGTTGTTGTTGTTGTTGTTGTTGTTGCTGTTCACGATGTTCAGGTTGTGGTATTTGTTGCTGCTGCTGTTGTTGCGAGTTGAAGTTGCAGTTGTTTTGTTAACGCGATTTCTTTCTGGGCTGCTAATTTTTTGCTCTTACTTTCCTTGTATATTTTCTTTGTCCCTCTCCTCGTTTTCCTTTCCCTTTCCCTTCGCCTTCGCCAAGCCTAACGCCTTTCCTTCACCTTCCCTTCCCCTCACCAACTAAACACCTTTCCGCTTCTGCGTTCATCAGCTGCAGCGCTTTAATTTGTTTACCTTCCTTCTTCATTAGTAGCACGAATGTCGAAGAAGCAGCAACTGTTAAGCAGCCGTCCGTCGGCGCGGCTGTGCGTGTGGCTGGCACCCATTTTTACCCATGCAACGGAGTTTTTCTTCCGCTTTTCCCGACTTTTCTGTTTGCCTTTCTTCACTTGACTCTAATCAAATTAACGCAACTGAAATTAACTAAATTCAACTCAACTCAACACACCTCACGTCACTCACAGCGACTCACCTCACCTCACCACACCTCATCTTATGTTTTGTCTGTTGAATCGCGGCCCGTAGAACGTTATTTATTGTTATTGTTGTTTAATGGCAGTTGTTGTCAAGTGTCGTTGAACTTCGTTATTACAGTTCTGTTAGTTTACTTTTTCCTCTTAGTCTGTTCTTGTTTTGTTGTTTCCCTGTTTCTAATGCAACCTCTGATTGATTGAGCTTCTATTTTTCTGAATTTTCCGTTTTGTTCTCTAGCTTTTCTTCTCTTTTCTTTCTTTGCTCACTTCAAGGCAGTATCGGGTTTTCTTCCAAACCAAAATCACCCTCCCCTTCCGCCTTCTGTAATGTATATTTTATAAACATACATCATGTTTTATCTCTTAGAGGCCTATTTAAGTATTTCGCTTCTTTACGCTTTCCTTTTGTAGTTTTATTCTTTTATAAATTGCCTGCAACGTGAAATGGCGTCTCATTAACATTCGTACTTGTATCGGAATCGAAGACTTGTACGACGTGCTTCTATCTTGGAAATTTGAGTGTGCGCCGTCTTAGAAAATGCTATGGAAACAGTATTGCACTCCGTAGAGCTCCTATTAATTTCTAAATATATTCTGCGCCTCTAGAGTGGTAAGAAAAGATAGAAACAAAGCGATAGAGAGCGAGAGAGAGAGAGAGAGATCGAGAGCTAGACAGATGAATAAATTCAAATGGTGACTATAGAAAAAGACTCCTTCCATCGACTTAAACCATTTAAACATTCAATCATGTGGGTTCCACCCAGGAATTCCAGCACAATCTTAGAAAGATTAGAATGTCTAGGGACTGTCTACAAAGTGTCTACGGATGTCTACAAATGTCTTAGTGCTAGCCAAGTATATCCACGAATGTTTACGGTGTGTCCAAGAATGTCTAAAAAGCTTCTACGTATGTCTACAGATATTTACGGAGTATCTACGGATTTCTGTAGATGTTTCCGGAGTATCTGGAATGTCTACACTGTGTCTACGGATGTCTACGAATATTAAGGGTTCAGAAAACCAAATTACTTTTAAATATACCCAGAAATAAATTGCGAAGTTCGATTTAAAGTGAATGGATGTCGATGTAAATTCGGTTGATCTCTATGTAGATGGCGTCAGAGGCCATGTCTACAAAAAATCACTCAAGGTCCATTGACCTCTGTTCGTTTATCTCCAATGACCTCTGCAGAGTCCCAAAGTGTCGGTTATTGTGGAGTGGAGTGTCGCTTATTTGCATTCATGTGGATAAGTAAGGAAAAATCATCAACAATTGATGCATTCGAAGAAATGCGTGACCAGTGAAGGTAGCCTGTAAAATATTGTTTGTGGAAGGAACTATTAAATACCGTTATAAGTGATGCATCCTCCAGGACATTCGACTGCATGCTTCTTCCGCCGCCGGCGAGGTTCGCGTTGCTGGACAGCAGGACGCTGTTCAGCAGATTCTTGAGGCTTAGTGACGAGTAGAGGGAGCTGAGGGGCGAGAGTATCGTGAAAGCGGACGCAGCGTGGAGGAGCTGCGGCGACAGGACGACCACGAACACGAGCAGCGGCATCGCCGGCCACGAAGAACCGAAAAACAGTCTGCTGACAAGCATCCGATCAACGCTGTGGCTCCTCCGCATGGCGCCTGAGGTTGGAGAGAAAGAGACGGACAGAGGTGAGGTCAGGAGTAACGCTGCATATGAAAAAGGTCCGTGTTGCAAGAGGCTAAATTGGCTCTTTTCCACCTTTCTTCAGGCGATGTTTTAAGAAAGTTCTTTTTCAACGATTTTCGGTTTTTGTTCAAAATTAAACAAGTGTCTATTGAGTCTTTTATTTCGTAAAACACCTTTTTTTAAAACACTTTAAAATCCTTTTTAATGTTTTCCCGCTGGAGTGTTCAAAGTCTAATTTTTTAAATAAATTTAATTCTTTCGCTTTCTGTTTGCAACAATTCTTAAAGTCCTTAAGTGCAATGCTTTTTTATGGGCTTTTTGACAACTTCAAGACTGAGTATTTTAGATTTTTGGAGTTTTATTTTGTTGTAAATTGCAAGCGTTTCGACTCGGCCGAATGTCAAGACCGAACTGAATTGGAAACGCGACTAAAAGCAGCCAAGAAACGTCGACGGCGCTTCCGACTCCAAAACACAGAACGAACAAATGAAACGCAAAAACACCAAACAAACTGACGACGACAACAACAAAACACGCACTCACGAAATATTTTAATTGCAGTTAAAATTTAATTAATGAAATTGTTGCTTCTTTCATGAAGTGTCTTCGTTTGCCGCCTGCGCAAAACTCGGCTCTTCACTCGGCTGACGTCGTCGCTGAACTGCGCGCGACTCACCTGCGACGGCGCCGAGCCGATCGCATTGAAAGCGCCGCCGCGATCGCCGACGAGCCACGAGCTGCGAACATCGAACAGCTGCGTCGAACCGATCGGGCGCTTTCTCACCTCTTCTTGTGCTTTCGCGTGTTGCTGCGTCTGCGGCAGTGCGCAGTGGGTCCAATACAACGAAATCCACCCAAAAATTTACTGTCATAAAAGAAGTGAAGCTCGAATAAAGGTAGGAAACGTGGCGTTATTTTCGATACAAAGAAACTTTTAAGCTGCAACTTTAAAGTAAATATTTCAGTTCTTCATTACATTTTTTTGTTTTCTAGTTGTTTTTTCTTCAACGAGCGGCTGTAACAGGATCGAGTTGCAGCTGGTGCCGAGTGTCTTTGCGTCTGCATTCATTTATTTCATTTCATTTATTTCAAATGTTAAAAATGCATTCAACTTTGTTGTCGTTTCTTTTATTGACATCAAGTTTATCAACACTTTTCATTAACTGCGAGTGCGAAAGGGCGCAAAAGAGAGTGTCTTTCTATGAAGGAATCATTTATAAAAGACTTCTTAAATCATTGTGTCGAAGTCACCGTTTTCACCGCTTCAAAACGTCGTTTGTGTTCACTTTTGAGTCCTTAACTCTTTTTGCTCAGCGTCCGCTCAAAGGCATTCAACAACCTTCAATGGGTCGCAAACCGAATTCTTTTCCCTTTTCTCCTTTGCTTTCCCCTTTTTAACCGTTTTCCCTTCCCTTCTTCGTGTCCTTGATCATTTCATTCCCTGCAATCGTCGTCTTAATTCGCTGCTTCTTTGAATGGCAGCAGCAAAGAAAATTCCGAAACTTTTTGAAGATTCCTCGGTTTCAGTTGAGTGTTCAATCGTCGGTTTCCTCCCCTCCTACTCCTCCTCCTCCGCACCGTCGTTGGCTGTTTGCTGGATTCTTCCTCCATCGTGCTTCGAATTTCAACCGGTTTCTGTGGATTATTTTCGCCACTTTTCCGCAATATCCTCGCCCTCCCCGACCCCGACCACGCCCGCGTCAACCTTGTCATAGATCTCTATCGCTCTGTCATCCACGAAACGCGGCTCCGTTGCCGAGAAGTGCCAACAACTGAATTCCTCTTGATCAAGATTCATCACCGTCGTCGTTGTCATCGTCGCCATCTTGAGTCACTTCGAGCGATGTGACGAGCTTACGAAGTGTTGCACGGGGAGGGCCGCAGCTATTTTCATCTATTTTCATTTATTTTAATGGAAGATTGAATGGAATGAAATGGAACGGAGTGAAGCGAAGTCTGACAGAAGCTTAGGCGAAATGAAATGAAATAAAAGTCGATGAAGAAGAAAATAAATGATTTTCACGAATCGGAGATCGAAAGGAAACCAACGGAATTCGTGACGAATTCAGAATGGGAACAGAAAAGGAAAGCGAAGAAACTTAGAGGAACAAACAGAAGAGAGAGAGAGAGAGAGAGAGAGAGAGAGAGAGAGAGAGAGAGAGAGAGAGAGAGAGAGAGAGAGAGAGAGAGAGAGAGAGAGAGAGAGACGATTTTAAAGCATTATTTAATTCGAATTCAGAGTTAAAACTGTCGACATTGTAAAAAGTGGAAAAAACACGATGAAGTCCTTTGGTCGTTGTTGTTTTTGTTGTTGTTTTTGTTGTTTTATCGTTACTCCTCGACATTATCATCATCATCTCTGTCATCATTGGGCTCATTATCATTAGCATAATCGTGATGATGAGTGTCGAAATGGATTTTCGCACACGTTTCAGTTTTCGCTTTTGAAACAACGGCCCAACTTTTGGCAACAAACCCTGAATTAGGTCAAAGAGCAGCAAAGAGGAGAAGCGAAAGAGAAGGAGACACACCGCAAGCCAAGTAAAACAACGCTTCGACGTTGCCTCACCTTTTTCTCCACTCCTTTGCTTTGTGTAACCTTTAATCACATGACATTAAACATCATGTCACCGGAAAATACTCGAAACGTCCAACAAAGTGACCCCCTCCGAAAGCGTCTACAAAACTGGACCCAAACCTCCCCGAAATCTCATCTGTTGCAATCGCTTTTCGTTGACACAGAAACAGCAACGCAAGACAAAAATAAATGCGCCCAAATCCAGAAAATTGGTTCAGTCGTTCGTCGGCTTCACTCGCTTTAAGGTTACCTGAAGAAGAATGGAAATGGAGCTGAAGACAAGAAATGAATACTCGTAATGAATAATGAATCTAAACAGAATGAGTATTTAATGTACGAATAAAGAACGAATGGTGAATGAATGAAGGAATAAAAAAAAAGGAACACACAATGAATGAATAATGAATGATGAATAGCAATAATGAATACATAAATTCTGAATAATGAATGCAAAAGGCTCAACTCAATGAATAATACTTGAATAATTAATGAAGAAATATACAATCAATGAATAATGAATGGATATTAAATGAATAATGAATGTGTAATGAATAAATATTGAATTACAAATGAATTCATAGCGAATGAATGAATGAATAATCAATAATTAAAGAACACTGAATGAATGAACAATGAATAAATATCTGATGTATAATGAATAAAGAGTTAATGAGTATTAAACGAACACAGAATGAACAATGAATGAATTAAGAATGAATGAAAACTCACTTGAGTCAATTATTTAGTAGTCGATGCCGCTTCAAACAGTTTTAATTTTTATAATTTCGAGCTTCGGTTTCGCTGCAAACGCCTTCGTTCAAGTTGCTCAACTTCGCTTCGTGTGACGCCTTCTGCCGTGGTTCGGCTTCGGCCATAAATTGCGCCACACAACTTCTTATCGTGCCGTCACTGAGCCACTCATTCATTCGGAGCGAACACGAACAGCGTCGTCATACGTAACACGCTTTTCACTCGTGTTGCATCGAGCTTCAGTGCGAAAGCAACGAGCATTTCACATAAACACACACCTCGACCAATTCACCTCGCAAACGTGGTGGAAATGGTTAATTGCAAATTGCAGCAAGAAGGAAATTGAATTGCGTCAAAGAATCATTGGAATAAACTGAAAACAATCTTCAAACGACGATTTAGAAGCTTCGTCACGGCTTAAAGACGACGTCTGCACAATAAATAAGACAATCGCAACGCATGCATCAGCGAATAATAATAAACAATGAAATTCGAAAGAAGCATCACAACGAATTTTGCATCCTTTGCTTTGTTGTCGTTGGCAGCATTTCAAAAAGCGCTCATAAACAGAAAATAAGCGTAAATTTGCGATCTCCTGCTGCTCGTTCGGCTTTCAGTAGTTTTACGAGGCGCCGCGCGTCGAAGCCACGTTAATAAGTTGCGGCTCTTTTGTTGCGTCAGCGGCAAAAGGTTAACCGTAAAATGTTGCCATTCGTCTTGAACGCCGCCGAAGCGATGCGAGTTTTTATTTCATTCGCTGAAGTACCTTTTAATTGCTTAATTAATTTTTAATCTGTTTGTGGGGCAAAACGTAGCGTTGAAAAAAGTAATGTTGACCCTAGAAAATGTTGCTGCAACCAAACAGCGATAAGTTTTTGAGTTTTTTGAAATGCTGCAATATTTCGAGGTAATAAAAGACTCGTTTAAGCGTTTCTTTCGCCACTTCTTCGTGCAAATCTTTCATTGTCATTAAATAGAAACACAAACAGAAATTATTTTCTACTTTCTGTTGCTTTTTGCTCGTTTCATTAAAATGTTGCTGGCCGAACCCATGCCACTTCTTCGTCTTCTGCCACTTGGCAACATCTTCGCTCACTCCGTCGTCGTGGCTGTGAAATTAACACGCATTTTATGCAGATGCACGTTAAAAGTTGTTGTTGTTGTTGCTACTGTTAATTAAAATCTCTGATTGATGTTGTTTATATATGGAAATAGTAAAGAGAATTAAAAGACAAGAAAAAGAGACGAAAATGGGTAATAAAATTTATAGCAAAGAATTATCGGTCTAGACATGAGCATTTTTTGAGTAAACAATGTTTTCGGAAGGACCAAACAACAGCAACAACAAGGAAAACGAACCGTTGTGTGGAAATATTGTGAAAAGTGAAGAGTAAATAAAAGGAAAATGGATTTATATTCGTATGAACAGCAACAAAAGCAACCGCAACACTTTGAACACATTCAAGCAACAATTGCGCTACCGGGCGGCATGTTGATAGCAACATAAATGAATGCAGCTTGAATAAGCAGTTGTTATGGCGACTACTGTTGTTGTTGTTGTTGTTCGCATTGATTGATATGATGTGAGATGTGTGTGTGTGTGTGGGTGTGGGTGGTTTGGTGCATTTTATGTTGCTGGCGTGACCTTAACACGACCGCACAGCTAAAAACAGTTCAGCAACAACAACAACAACACCCAAAATGATAAACAAAGAATGCATTTCATTGTTGTTGCCATTGATATTACGTTGTCCTTTTGTTTATATTTGTTTGTTGTTTCGCTTTTGATGATGGCGTTTCGTCTCGCTTCTTCTCTCTCTTCTCTCTCTTCGGCGGTTACTGCAGTGTTTTATCACTGTTGTTTTTCGTCTTCATTCTCACTTGCACAGTGTTAAGGAAACGAATCAATAGGAACAATTTTATATCGAATTAAAAATAGATAAAATTTTCTTTAATCAAAAAAAAAAACAAAAAATCCGATTTTCCGTTTCGAATTCGTTGAGTTTAACTTTTTTATTTATTCTTACGAATCTTTTTGGTGTGGTTGCGATTCGTCCCACTGTGCACAACGCTGCAGCACATTCATGATGCGGCATAAATTTGCTGTCTTATCTTCTTTCAGCCAGCCACAAAAACACGTCTGACGACCGCCCGAGAACGGAACCAAAGCAAACAACGCAAACGCGGACAGGAGATGCTTTTTTATTGGCGCAGCAGCAGAAAGAAACTTTAAAGAAGAGAAAGGAAGGAAGTGTTTAAAATTAGGTTTAATTAAAACTTTATCATATACATTTAATGCTTATTAATTAATATTTAGAGTCTTTCTTTAATAATACAACAAAACTAATGATAAAATAACTAATAAATTTGAAGAAATCGCTTCGCTTTTTGCTTGCATTCGTCTAAAAATCAGAAGCATGCAAACGACTTCAAGAAATTTCTTCACATGCTTTTAGGCATTGCGATTAAATGACGACTCATTTCTAAGCGCTGAGAGGGTTTGAAACTGTTCAGCATTTCTGTTAATTAGCAACAGATTCTTGTTTAAAAGAATCATTTTCTATATATAGCAAAAAAATACTATTTATTTTGGTTATTATTATTTTTTACAAACAGGATTTAAGCGTGAACACATTCTTTAGCCTGCACTTTTAATAGATTTCAGGTCTTTACCCAACTTTTTGAGTTTGGCTGAAGACCTGATGAATATAAAACAAAATCTATTATTATTTTTACTCTTTCTGTTCTGTATAAAGTTCTTTAAAGAGTAAATTTTATAGGGTTTTCCGCCCGTTTTAAATGAAACTCTTTTGAGGCAAAAATTAAAAGGAAAACCGTTAAATTTAAGTCGCGATGGCCACGTTTCGCTTCTCATTTTATCTTGACAGCTCTTCACGAGGTTCTCTTTAAATTTTATTATCAGAAGCACGATTTTTCATGCACATTTTGGTACTGCAGTCGGTTTTTGCAGGACTGCCACCTGCTGAAGAACCGCTGTGCTGTCGTCCTGCCTCCACGGCTGCCCGTCTTCCAATCCGTCCGTCCATCTGCCCGACTTACAACTGTTCACGTGGCACAGATTTCGCCGGTTTTTCTTTCACGTGCTGCTTATCGAAAGATGAAATGTTCAGGCAAAATGCGACTCAGATACTCCAAAAGTCTACTCCGAATAAATATCGGTTACTGCAATGTCGCCCGCCCCCTACCGCCCCTCAGCCATTCACCCTGCACTAAGTGACTCATCACGTGACATTTCGAGGCGTTGAGTTTTCGATTCGTTTGTTGCGCTCTGTGATTTTCCGTCATTCCCTGCTCTGTTGAAAGTGTTTTCGTCGTCCTTGCTTCCGCCATTAACGATATTTCAACAGCATCCATTGCTATCGAAGGATGCGAAGCCGAAGCAATGACTTAAGTGATGCCTTCAGGTGAATCCTGACGTACAACAAAAGCAGCAACCACAAAAACTGTTTGAAAACAACAAGAAATTAAAAAAAAATATACTGCCATGAATGATGATAAAAGAAAACTTAAAAAAAGGAATCAGGAGGATTCCAAGGAGCAAAAATTGCAGCTGCACTTAAAATAGTCACTTTTTAAAGCTCCTTCAGCAGCAAATTTATTCATATTTTACTGTCAATTCGAGGAAATTGTTATTCTTCTACTGAATTGTTTCGGAAAATGGATTAAATTGCAATCTATCCGCAAACAACCAGAACTCGTCCATCTACAACCGACAAGGAAAGCCTTTTTGTGTCCTTGCGCCAGCCGCAGGTCAAAAAAGCTTTTGCCACGTTGAGTGGCGCAACAGAACCAGAAGCAAGAAGCCGCCGCGAGGAGGTGAGTCCGAGCGAAAGGATGGATGGACTCACTGAAATGCGGGATGGTTGCAGGGGGGAAGAGAGCAGAAAGATATGTATAAAATCACCAAAAAAGGGCCTGAAAAAGCGCAAATCCTTATTCATTATTTTATTTATTATTAATTCAATATTTCTCAACTTTTTCTCCTTTTTTATTAATTATTCTTTAATGCTTGTTCATTATTTGTTAATTTTTCGATTATTTTCTGTTCATTGTTTATTAATTTCTCAGTTAGTTTTTGTACTATATTTTCTTGTAATTATTCCTTTTTTTTTTTGTTAATGGTTTCGTAAGTTTTTGTTGATTTTTTTTGCATTTCATTCGCCTTAGTTGTGACAGTTCTTCTCACTTCCTAATTCTCAATTTTTCAAACATGGATTATTACATCTTTATAATAATTATTTTTGTGTTTTTCTTAATTTTACACTCAAAAAGGTTTTACTTAAATAAATAACCAAACGGTCATTGTCATGACTTTAAAGCGGAATCCAGTCGACAAAAAAAAAGGTGACCACAGTACAAATTTTCGCCTCTGCTGAAGGATCTGTGGGTTCAAAACTAAAATTGAAATAGAAATAGGCGTTAGAAATACAATTAAAGTAAAATTAATTCCATTAATAAATCGAAAATAGTTCTTTGGCATATTTTTGCTCCAAAAAATACTGGGAAAAGTGCTTAAAATGCGGTAATACTTTTTAAAACGATTCCCGCGGAAATAACAAAATTAATGCCGAAATATTTGATATCACCCTTGAAAGGAATCTCAGAGCCATTGAATATTAAATTGAGTATATTCATAATATTTAATGTAAATCGACGGAAATCAAATATATTTTGCTTAGAATTTAATTGAGTCGTTATGATTTCAAATTGAATTCAATTATTATCATTATATATAATTTCACATCGATTATGAAATTGTCTAAAATGCATTTAAAGTCGTTGGGGCTGTGATTGAGGGATGAAAGATCCCAAAGGCTCCCCGAAATTGATCAAACGCTGTCTTGGACTTCGCAGTTCTCCACGGGCGTTTTCACGGATTTCCTCCGTTCCGTTTTCTAGTCAATTACATGTCCTTCGCTTGATGATCCTTCAGGAAACTTTCATTTCCCGAAGTCCACTTCAAAAGTGTTAAATTTTTAAAATTTCATCATTGCAACACTTGTTTTGGATTATAAAAGGAGTTCTTGTGTGCTGCTCATTGTTGTTGGTTGTTGTTGTTGTTGCCAGCTTCCTCTGTTTATCGTGTGATGCTTAAATAATCCTGCAGAGTGTTTTTGCTGATATCGCAACACCAACAACAACAACAACGCATTGTTGCCAGATAATATTTGTTGTTGATTTTCACACAGTTTACAAAGTTTCACAATTTTCTCATCGCGACGTCGATTCGTCGTCGTTCGTAGTTGTTGAGCCAACGGAGTCCACGGTGATAACACAACAACAACAACAACAACAACAACAAGTGTACAAACAACAGGCAACTTCGACAACACTTGGAATTTTCGTGGCTGCTGGAAGTTGTTTCGTTCATCGAGCGCTTCTCCTTCTCCTTCTCCTCCTCCTGCTCATCTTCATCTTCATCTTCTCTTATTTATTTCGATAATATTTTCAGCTGTTGCTGCTGCTATTCTCGTTGTTGTTGTTGTTGTTGTTGTTGTTGGTGGTGGTGGATTTTGTTTCGTTGCACTGCATCCACTTGAACTGAAGCAGCTTAAGTTCCCGAAGTGGTTTCGTGTATTATTATTAGCCGACGATGGTTGATCGATGAAGGGGCGGCGGGATGCGGTTGATTGAGAGTTTCGCTGCTAGCTATAATCCCGCTAAACCTCACCTCACCACACCCAGCAGCGTTTCACCTCGTTGTCGAGTTGAAAATGTTGCAGGATTCGCTGTTAAAAGGACGTCGATGCAGTGACGCTTCGGCGGCGTTTGCGAAGTGAACATCACGTGCTTCGTATCAGCGAGCGATGTGGGAATTTGAAGAGTCGAGGGGATCGCGGACGGGGAAAAACAGAGCAACTGAGACGTCGTCTTGTCTGCTTCGGCAACACTTCAACGGGCGTCGTTACACGCGGCAACACGAGGCCGGCACCACTAGCAACCACCTCGCCAGCCATCGATCAGTCGATCGAAGTGATGCCCGCCTCATGAAACGCCGTGTGGCTTCGCATCGGCTTCATCAACGTCTTCTGTTCGTCGCCGTTGATTTGTTGTGTGGCTGCAGTCGCTGCACGTGACGCGAATGAAATGCTGCTTGGGAAGCCATCGAAAACGCGTGACAAAAGAAACAAGTCAATTAAGACGATTGGAAAGTTTGCTGCGGAATACGAAAAGGAAGCTTCGCCTTCGCCTCGATGGAAACTGCAACATTTCCCAAAAACATTCACAGAACATTTTAAGAAATTTTAATTTCAAATATTTCGCAATTGCCGCTAATGTCGTGATCAAAAGCTTCATCTTCTTCCCACTGCTGAGTTGATTTGATTTTCTGCCTTTTAACGTTTTGGAAAGGAATTAAAAAATTACACAGATGCACAACTTTTCATTGCTTTACTCCTAAAAGAAGCAACAGTTCTAAAGCGTTTTTTGATGACTTGCGGATAAGAAGAAGAAGAGGAAGGAACGAGAAGAAATTAAAAGCCAAGGAAAGCTCCTAACGAGGCATCCTTAAAAAGACAAAAAAAGCAACTAAAACCACAAAATCATGTGAATTAACTTTCAGTAAAAATCTCCTCCAATGAAAATGAAAATGGATTTTTTTAATGTTATGTAACACACACACACACAAGGCTCACACATTGTTGAATGGTCCGAGAAGGAAATGTCGTAAGCAACGAGCAAATGAACTACGAATACCATCGCCGCTGTTGCTCCATCTGCCGCTGCCGGGCTCGCTGCCAGCGTCAGAACTGCTGCTGCGGTTCTAACATCGAATGGAGCCTCGGCTCCTCGTCCGTCGTTCGTCGCTTCTCTGTGTGTGTGACGACCAGCAACTCTTCGCCGAGCATAGCTCAAGTCGTACCTGAATTTGCCGCGTTTCGTTTCTTCTTCCATTTTCATTTGCTAAGTCCAGGAACCGCAGCAGCAGAAGAGCAGGAAATTTTTTAGAGGAATTCCGATGAATTGAATTCCTTCAATTTTTTGTTCTTATCCTGGTCCTTTCGCTTTTCTTGTCTTCCCCTCGCTCCTTGACCTGAACTAAAAGAATCTTTGCCAGTAATTCTCGCCAGGATTTATTAACTCGCAGTAAGGAAAAAAACAATCCACAGAAGAATCTATAGAAACCATGAAAATGTCTACAGAACGCTAAAAAATTCCTTTTTTAAAGAAAATTCATATCAAAAAGTGCATAAATTTTATAGAATTATTGAAAACTTGAAAATTGTCTAAAATTGTAATTAAAGAAGCAATAATTAAAATCGAAATTATATAGAAAAATTCATTATCAATAATAAAATTGACTGAATTGAATTTACTTTTATTAACAGTGAAAAATTTTAAAGGAAATATAAAAAGTTTCGCTAAGTTATGAAATATTATGAAATATTTAATCGATTTTTGACGTCGTCTTTCGAGCGTTTGTCGCTCTTCTTCTTCTTCGAATGAGGTTGGCCGGTGACTTTTTTAATGTGAAAGCTATTAAAAAGCACTGAAGCCAATAATTGTCGGTCGCTGATGCTCTTTGGATGTTTTATTTAATGGCTGCGAAGTGAATCACTGCGAAAAATGTGTGTGTGCGCCAAAAACACATTCCATCGAACCTCATCGCCGGCCAGGAACCGAAGATTGAGTCATTTTACGGCGTGTTTCTTGAATTTGCCGCTGTTATTTAGTCAAGCAGATCGAACGACAGACGAGCGACGGATCTACGAACACGCGGCCGAACTTCTCCGTAAATGAGTAAATGACCAACCCAAGCCACTGCCGCAAGTTAATAAATCGAGCTTCGAAGTCGTTCTGCTCCAGCGCCTCCTTCTTCTCATTGTGTGGTGAGAGGAGGGGCGGGGGGAGGGGCGTATAGCGGCCACTCCCAGCTCAATCATGTGTCGCCATCGCATGGATGAGCTACTCGCATCGGTGGAGGATGCAGACATGGAAATTACGGATAATTTAAGGCATGAATCGTTGATTGGAAGACGGGGAAGGTGTGAAGGGGGCCTCCACCTCGACACTGACACAACATCACTTGATGCTGGTTATTAGATATTTAAATTATTTATTTTAGGAGTCGAATTTAGATTTTAACGTCACTCGGAAACGCAAAAGTTGGAGGGGCGACGGCTTCCCTTCGACCATTTACCGATGATGGTTCGTAACTACAAGTTTTCGAAGAGGCCACGAAACCAAAGCCCCAAATGGCCCAACGAAGGAGCTAGAAACGTTCGATATGATCGAGAACGTTCAAGTAACGGTAATCGGGTGCGGACGACTGGGAAGTAACACTGCCGGAAGTCGGAAAGTTCGCAATTCCCTTTAAATTGCTTCTCTGCACTCTACCACCTCCACTAAAAGGCGCACTTCGTCCCTTGTAAATAAGCCTGTGGTTGGCCTGATCTCGGCTTCTATTCGCTTCGGAACCCGCACCATACCCGACTTATTCCATATCGATCCAAGATATTCCCTAAAAAGTCTGTGCTTTGCGAATGAAACCGGTTTTATAATATTGTTCACATACGTTTTATTCTGATTTTGTATTTTTATCTTTCTGGGAATTTATTTTTTAATAACGGTTACCAAAGTTCACGAAAGTCGTTCATCGCCGCTCCACAATCGGCCACTGAAAGGACGTCCCGTGGCTCCCTCCTCTGCACCATTTTCGTTGGGGTCGGTTTCGGCGTCACTTCGTCTGCACTCGTGTCCGCTTATTGAACGCGAAGTTGATGCCGTAATTTTTGACCCGCTGCTTGCGTGGCTTCGGGGGCGTGTCGACACTCCATCGCCAGCCGTAGCGTTCGCAAAAGCTGATGGCTTCCTGCTGCGACGAGAAGCCCACTTCCAAGTTCGAAAGTGGGTCCCCCGTCGAAGCCCAGCCCATCAGCGGGTTCTCCCAGCGTGGACACGTATCGTAGTCGATCTTCCACCGCGCCACGTTGTGGGTGCCGCTCTGCATGGCGTTCTTGACCGTCTGGTGGATGCGGACGCGCCTATCGCACAGCTGACCGCCGGGAACTCCCGAGATGTATCCGCGTTCTGGCGTGTCGGCCGGCACCTCGATGATGCTGCTGAGCTTCCGTTTGGTCTCGATCTCCTCCGGCGTGGCCAGGACCTCGGCCGGCGCCAGGCTGACCGTATCGACCGGCTTCTTCTGCTTCTTCGACTTGGACTTGAAGCGAAAGGCGTTGAAGGCAGCCGCCGACGTGGATGCCATGCGAACAGACGACGGGATGCGCCCCGAACAACTCTTGAGGATTTGGAAAACCTGCGACATTTTAAAAATATACGGAAATATGAAAAAGTAATGAAATGCAATTGAAACGAAATGAAAGGAATTTCTGTGCTCTGCCTTGTTTTCGAAAAGTGATCGAAAATAGTTCAAAAATAGCTCAAGTGGCATTAAGCACAGTGTGAGGTGAGCGAGGAGGCGAATCGGACAAGGATTAATTGTTGCCTATTGAGCGAGGGGGCCTGAGTGATTTTCAGGAGCGGCTGGCAGCACTGGGAGCGGCGATTATCAGCGGCAATAATAGCAATGGGTAATGAACGACGTGGAAACAGCGGATACCAGAAGCCAACAAACAACAAACGTGAAAGGATATCGATTAGGCGTGTGTTTGTGTGTGTCTTCACTCTCCTGCACCGGTGGATGGTTAATAATTGATGGGCCAGCGCAAGGACCTCGACTGCTTGGACTTCTCCTTGCACAGCGCTCAATGGAAGAAGCTGCGAGGCTGACGGCGTGTTTTAATGACCGAGTGAGCGAATGGATGGATCCGTGTATCGATGCGGTAGATGAAGAACTTCGTCTGTGTGTGTGTGCGCGTGAAAACCCGACTGCGTTGACGAGCATCCATTCAGTGAAGCTCCGTCGCTTCACTCATAAAAGCTCAGTTAGTGGCGTGTGAAGCGGCGATTAACACGTTGTTAACATTTCCAGAAAAATAACAACAGAGCACGAGCCGTGGGTGTTGCGTGTGTCGAGTGCCTGGTGTGGGTGTGGGTGTGGCGAGGCCCATGTGCTCGCTCGCTCGCTTCATTAGGCTCCATTCGGGTTATGAATTGAATTTCACGACCACGAAAACACGTTCCGGACGAGGAGCGATTGGCTGATTTAGCTGCTCATTAGCACGGCCCACAACAGCATCGAGAACATTAGCCGCATTTAGCATTCAGCAACATGATTTGCAGGATGATAAAGGATTCGTTTGTGGTTGTTGTGCGACGGAGTCGCATTCACTTTCATCGGTTCGCAGTGCTCAGCAAGCGCGAGAGTAAAACATTAATTATTCCAAGCGCGCGAATCGACGGAAAAAAGCCACGGAAAGTGACGGCGATGCTTCTGTGGATCGAGGAGCTGCCTCCATCGCCGTTTCGGAGCTAAGCGCGCGTGCAAGCAACAAATTAATGCCAGCGAAGCGCAGGAAAAACCAACACCGAAAACAGAAAACGGAAAAAAGACCAAAAAACTCGATGCTATTTAACAATTTAGAATGTGCAATTTTCTGCATATTCAACAACATTTAAATCACGACCAACATCGGTGACAACTCCGCACGGAGACACAAACCAACAACAACAACAGCAACAACGTCGACGATGACGACTACGACGAACGCCGGGATCTGGGAAAGACAATGAAAGTTGGTGGCTCCATTAATTTTACTAACGATTTACATACTTAAGTTGGAAATATTGAATGCGACGATGGGGCAACTCTACATCAGATGATACACACAAAAAAATGCAGTTGAAAGGCTTTAAAAGCCACGCCGCCCCTAAAAATCGATCACGATTTGCGTTGAATTTGGAAAAGTGAGCGGCTCACACCTATTTTCGAATGCGTACAAACAGTTGAAAGCGGCTGTTCTGCGATAAAAGTTGAAAAAGGTAATAAATACTTTTGGAGCGCTTCCGAAGCTCTTCTGGAGCGCTTCGGGAGCTATTTCAGAAGTCTCCCTAATCTTTGCTGGAGGCAGTGTGACCTCGAAGCCTGCTTAAAGCATTCCAATAAAGTAATAATTTTATTTTAATATTAAGAATTCCATCAATTATTTCCATCTTCTCCTATTTTCTCGCAGTGTAGTTATTTATGCATTCGTATCTGGTTACTTGATAGTTACTTAGTCGGTTTATTGCTGTGTTGTTGTTGTTGCTTTAGTTTATTGATAAAGCATCGAGAAAGGCAGCAAAAGCGCAATAAAACGAAGCGAAAAGCGCTCCTTAAAAGGGCAACGCTGGCCATTAAACAAGCAAAATCATGTTGTAACACGTCGAGTTACTAACTAGCATTTAATGGGCTGGATGCCGATGATTTTCGGATTTTCATGCCTTGTCAACGGGTGGCTGGCAACGATTCGGTGTCGATATCGATGTCGGTGTCGGTGTCGTCGTCGTCGCCGTTGTTGTAGTCACTCTGAAGCCATTCCATGCTCGACCTCGAGTCAATCGGGTTCCATTCAATCCGCTTCAGTCTGATCCACACTCTTCCCGGCAGCTGTCGATGGTTCGTGGACGGCGAAGGGAAGCCAGGCCGAGATTATGATCGCCCATTGTTTAGAGTCTCCGCAGAGCGACTCGCTTAAAGAGCAGCGCTGATCTCGTTTCACCGTCGTGTGTGCAGAAACTCGCCGGGAGGAGGACATCGCGAATTTGGAGCACCGTGGAACCAATCGGACCGCAGCGATGTCCAGGTGACAGCCGCCAGCAGTCGAAGGTTCGCATTCCGTTCGCTCCGTTCTGTTCGGAGTTGAAATTCGAGGCGCGCGCCTCGCGGATTCGACCCATCGTCGGATTGCTGAACGCGGCGGCGCTACGCACGTGACTCTGAATCACGACTCCCTGCAGCAGCTCAAGCGGACTCCGGAGACTCGCTCGGGTCGCCGAGAGACGAGCCGACGACGCTTCAGACTCGTCGCTCGTTCTGTTGGCTGCCGTTGATGTTGTTGTGGTCACTTTGCCAGTCGCTGTGGCTGTTGTTGGCTTCATTCACGTAATCGCTGTTGTTTGCGTCGTGTTTGTGTTCGATCTGCGGCTATTTTCGCAGCTACTTAGTACAAGTTTCCCGTAATCCGAACATGAACGGGGCGCTGCTGCTTTCGCCGTCATATTTATTGCTGCTCTGCAATGATTTAAGCCGAATTTATTTGAGTCTCATCGGTTTAAAATAAACGACAATCGCGTTCATCGCACAGATCCGTCGGCCTCATTAAAATCCATCGCTCCGTCTGTCTTCCGGAACGCAGCCAACACGTTTTAAGTTGCTCCTACGAGCTGGCATCACGCCCTCTTCAAACGCCGGCCCTCTATTCACATTCTCGCAGCTGAGGATGCTTTGCTCGCAGCTCCGCATGCAACATGTTGCACTCCGTCGGTCAGTCGCGCAGACAGACGACCGGGCGAGGGGCGGAATGTCGTTTGGCTTTCAGTTACATCGAAGATGCTGCTAAAGCGTTTAGTTTCGGCTTCTCTGGTGACTCTGCACTTTACTGTCCCCATTTGCGGCACGGCAGAACTTTCGTCTTCCTCCCTCTTCGCTTCCTTTGGTCCTTGGTCGATCGGTCTTGGATCCTGGCCAAGATTCCGCAGCAGTCGTTCGAAGTCGTGTCTGCAGATGGCACACGCCGTTGTTGAGTGCGTCTGATTTCACTTCGAATGAGTTTCTTTGTAATTATTTTTGGCAACGCTAAAAGAGCAGCTCCTTCATCCTTCCCTTTTGCACCCCCTGCAACCTCCTTATTTGCTGCCAGCCACTTAAGGTTACTTTAAGCTTGGAATTCCTTCTCGCCGCAGACGCGTCTTCGTCGCCTTTTCGTTGCTGGACTCTTTCCAAGAAGCTGTCTGCTTTCTCCTTTCTTGTTGGCGTTGTTGTTGTAGATTCTCTGCGGAGTATCCGCACCGGTGTAAGGATTCTCCAAGGACCATTAAATCGTTCGGCTGGTGAAGAGTTTCAGGGTCAGGATCATGGCTCTGAGGGTCGAGTTATTGTTGCTGACAGCCGAATTGGAAAATAAGTAGTCACAGGTTAAAAGGGGAAAGTGAAACACGAAGCAGCAAGAATTAAAGAAGCACCTTCGCACACATACTCGTGAATGCATTTAGCATATGTCTGAGCAATCGCAAAATGTTATCCCTTGCAAATTAAAATGTCTGCCACAGAAAAAGGAGTCGATGTCGGAGCTGCTTTTCGCCAATTGCTGTCTGAAAATCTTCTATTTTCTTCATTCGGCCATCAAAGCAGAGGAGTGAAAAACGAAGAATAACTTTTCAGAACTCAATTTAAAAGCTCAGCACTTGAAGTGAAGCAACACTCTGAAAAAAATCATGAAGCCTTAAAATCCGGCTCGAAGGACCGCCTGCAACGGTCGAAGAGACTTTAGTTTTATATGAAATGGAATTGCTAGCGATAGGACATACATATATAATTCCAATAATTATAAAAAACCAAACATCACCGTGAAAAAAACGTGAAATTATCAAATCTGTCAGTTTTTGAACATTTGACATTTTCTTTTCTTTTTAACGTACTCTTCTGTTGAATATAAAATTCGTTTAATTAGGAGTTGCTTCAGCGGAGTGAATTCATTAGAGTTGGCTGTGAAGTGAGGCTGAGAAGTGAGGCCAACCTGCGCTCGGATGAAGGGAAGATGCAGAAAGAGGAGAAGTTCCTCAGCTGGAAATTGGTGCTAGGAGGACAGCCCAAGAATGACGAACTTGTAAAGGGAACGAAAATCCATTTAAAGTTTAAAAACTTTAAACCAAAAAAGTATTACAAATAAAACACAAAAGGCATTTCGACCAAGAAGCTCCGAGAAAGCAAAACTTCAAACAACATCACAATAAAAAGAACACAAAAATTAAAATGAGAACTAAACGAAAAGCTTATCAAAAACTGCGAAGTGCAAAATGCAGCCAGCGAATCGCAGCGTGGATACAGCAACAACTGAAGGCAGCAGAAGGATCAAAAGTTGTGTCAAGCGGAAAGGAGGAGGAGCAGGAGGAGGAGAACGAGGAGCAACTTTTATGATTTATGAACTGCGAGTCGCTGAGTCTGCCTCCGGCCGCACTTCAGCCACGCAACTTCGCCGCCTTCCCGAGCGACAAACAGCTGCTGATACGCGTTGCGGTCGCCGCAAACTTTTCGTGCAGTCTTCGGGCCGTGAGTCGAGAGTCGTGAGAGTTCACGTGAGTGACTGCGTGAGTGGCTCCGTGTGTGCGAGTCTCTCTACTGTTGCGCTATCGCCGCAGCACATCGCTTGACAAGGAAGTGGCTGCGGTGCCAGGTGCCCGGTGCCAAGAACCCGATCACAAACACGAAGCGCTTTCGCGTGGGTGCGGTCGGCGAAACGCTCGGCGCCTCCTCGGTTAACTCGCCGAAGAAGTTGTGTCGATGTCGCGGAAGTTTTTGCGCCGCAGAAACTCTGCTCTTTAACGCTTCGCATTCGCCGTCGAAAAGGGATTTTTCGTGAAAAGCGGGAAACTCAGAGCGGATTGGAAGCAATGTGGAAAAATTCAAAGGAGAGACCGAAACAATAGCTTTTTCCGAATGCATATAGAAACCAAATGCAAACAACAACAAAGGATCCTCGTTGCTGTGGTTGGTTTCGCTCGGTGCAGACGGAGCGAGACGCAGCGCAGTGCAACGACCTTTGGCTCGACACTCGAGTGGCTGCTTAAAGAGCTGACGGCGACGAGTGACGATGACGAGTGACGAAGCTCATGCAAAAGTAAGCCACGAACCCTCGGGGCGACTGCAATTCTCTTCTTCAGTGCTTTGCACTGTTCCACAGAGAAAAACGTCGCCTTTAATGAAGCTTTAACCCATTGACAATCGCCCAGTCGCTTTCCTCGCCTTCCTCCCCTTGCGACATCGTTTAAAGCTTTAATTAATTGATTTCCGGTGATGGACTTTTTCATGTTTCCCGTTGAAAAGACATTAATTAATTATTGAAACTCGTTCTTCGTGTGGCGATGGATTCGCACAATGAATTGTGGTGGGCGGAGGGGCGTGCGAGGTAGGGAAGAGATGACAAATGAGTCATCCCATTCAAGCACCTGTTAATGACGTAATTAATGAGTTATTATGAATTACCGCGATCAATTTGGGCCCAACAATAAATAAATCGTGGCAATGTTTTCCATCAATCAGCATGTCAAGCGGCGGATGGATTAAATGTGCTACAACAACAAAAACAAAGGATAGCTTCTCGTCTTCGCAGTTCCCAATCAGTTCTTTGCAGTTCCCAATCAGATTTCTTCCCGTTTGAAGTCTGCTGATGCTGCGAGTTACTTTGCTTCATTGGAACCCATCAACATCATCGATTTGTGGTTGACGAATTAAGGAAGGACCGATGGCGACCCCGCCACTGCTCTATGAACGGCACCGCCCTCCGATGATTGCCGTAAGTCAAAGGACTGAAGTGGAGCCGCTGACCTCGACCACGTGGATTGCATTAGAAACCGTAACTCGCCACAGATGCACATCAGTCCATAAACAGGCGCTGAAAGGAGTTATGAGCAGAAGAAGCTTCGGGCAGACGTCAGTGGAGCCGCACTTGTGCCTGTGCGAATGTGTTAAAAGCACACGAATTCAGCGCATTTCCAATTAGAATTGGACCACTCAATCGAATGAATCGCCTGTTAGAGGAGGTTTCAAGATCTGCCGCAGAATGTAATCAGTCAAAAGAAGGGAAAAATATGGATTTGAGGGCATCATTTATTAAACACTTTCAATCATATTAAATTTTTTATAATTGGTAGGCTTTTTATATAAAAATAGACACTTTTATAAGCTTTAATTTAAACTTTATTCAAGTAAAAACTCTTTTCCTTTTTAATCAGTTTTGACACTCATCGAAGCAGCTACAGAGCCATTAATATAGATCCTACTTCGTTAATCTTTTGTAGGAAATCCCTTTAAATGACGAAATGCTCTTCAAATCGCCTTCTGTTCATTTGTGGCTCATCTTCTTTGGCGCCTTTACACACTCCTCTATAAGAGACATGAAAGCTCAGACCGGCGTGACGAGGTTTGGGAGCCGCTGCTTCATAAACTGTGATGCGTGCTGTGATTTCGTTCGTTGTGTTCACGCACAAACAAACTTCATTAATTATTTTTAATGTTGTCACAGAGGTGGTCCTTGATCGGAATGCATCACCATACAAAATGCAGAAGCACTCAGAGAAGCTGCAACAACAAAAGAGCAGACGCGATGCAAGGCCGATTATTCACGAGATTCAACATCAAATGCATTGTTTCAATCAAGGAATGCGTAAACTGGATTCTATTTCTTCCTCCCTCCTTCCTTCCATCTCGTGTTGTTATTTTTATATTTATTATTGCATCCAACAACAGAAGTGAGTGGACGTCGTGGACACGTCTGAAGGACAAATGCGTCCTTCGTTCAATCAACTAGCAGCAGCTTCTTCCTTCTTCTCCTTATTGCTGCTTCTCTTTCAGATCAACTAAAACTTTCTCAACTTCTCTCTCGTGCTTCCAGTGCAAATTTATGTTAATTTTATTATTATTATTTCAAACTTACGCACAAATTTAGATAATGCTGTCGAAAGACGAAAACGAAAGACGAACGTTACGACTTTTAAAAAAGTACTTTCAGCTCTCGAATCACTATTAGGCGACAGATTAAGTGTTCTATGCGTTGATCAGTGCAAATTCCCAAGAGAATTGTAATCCTTTGCCTCTTTGAAAACTCCATAGATTCCATAGAAGGTTTCTGCAAGTAAAACGCTTCTACAGTTCTTCAAACTTCCCAAGATTCTTCAGCATCTTGAAAATCTTTAAAGTTCTGGCAACCTTTAACATCTTCAGACTTTGTAACGTTCTGAGATTCGTTATCACATTGGGACTATTTACCCCACACAGAATCCTTAACATCTTGAGATTCTTTAACATCGTGAGACTCTTTAACGTCGTGAGAGCAGATCCACCTGACGAACTATTTAAACGACGCTGATTCCGGACAAACATATCCCTCCTAGAGGATACGTTCAAGCTTCATCGAATGGGCCAAAAGTAGGCTTCTTAATTGCCGCTTCATTTAAAATACTTTAACTCAAAACCACTCAACTTTTTAATATCATTCCGTTGATCGAGTTGCCGTACTTTAGTTTTCATATTTTTCAATTATATCTATAATGAAAGCTCGAAAATTTTCACAAACGAAATAAATACATTGTGATAATACGTTCTCTTTTTTGTCTCTAATCTTTTTCGAATATGAATTTTAGACTGTTGATTTGTCTTGCCGTAGTTTTTATAATATCCATGGAACATGATGACAACGGAAATAGAAAGGAAGTAAGATTGTTCACACTAAGTAAGTGGAGAAATTCTATTTTTCTAGAAATAGTCACTAATTGGTAGAACTTCTCAATCCCTGCAGCCGAAATCAGTCCGAGTGTTACTAAGTGCCCCGAATACTTCGAGTACTGGCGCTGCCACAACACAACAAAGAATTGCACCAAAAAACTTTTGTGTCTTCGCAACCATAACCACCACACACAGACGAGATATGACTGCGAAAAGCGTTGCAAGGAAGATCCCGAAGGCCTAGCAGCGTAAACCTAAAGCACGACCAGGAACGAGCATTGACGAAGCCGGAGCACATGGAGAACTTTTTGCAAGCGATCAAAAGAGACTATTAACAGTGACAACCCCATTCGACGTTCCCATTGATGACAACTTGATATTTTCGGTCAACATCTGAACTTTTGTGTATCCATAAGAAATTTATTTTCTAAATTCTTGCCATTGTAAACATAAATTTTATAACATCTTCAATAGAGTTTTAATAAAAATTAATGTGTATAAAAGAGGAGAAACTTTTCTTGGAAACAATCAATCCAGTGCCTCTTGCAATCGAATTTCATGGATCATGGCTTTTCTAGGGCTTTTTCTTCCTCTTGAATCCATTTCGTTAAAATTTGACCTTTGGGACAGGTCCTTACACGGTTATTGTCAAACGCAGAGTTGGTACAGCGTGCCAGAACACATTCATCCATTTAACTCACTTATAGGTCGTGCGTATTACAATACTTATTAAAAACTTGAAAAGGCTTGCTTTGACTCGGTGAGAGTATCGACTGCTCAATTCTTCTCCGAGTCTGGCGTCGCGCCACATTCCAGAAGCGACCATAGTCGACTGTATAAATTCATAGTAAAAAAATCACCGAAAATCCTGCCGTTCAGAATCTCTAGCTTGCGTCTAGTGGATTTCGAGGACGACGAGGATAATTTTCTATACGCTCTTTCGATTGTATACTTACACCGGTCTTTAGCAGGGCCATTAAAAGCTATAGCTCGGTCCTAGAAATGGGTTAGCAGCAGCCAGAAATGGTTTGGAAGCCCATAGCCCAGACAGATGCCGCACTTTCTTCATATAGATTTGAATAGTTCTTCAAGTTACCGTATCTTACCCGCCTCGTTGCACTTCTCATGTGCACATTCAAACTTCATATTTTTTTTCCCAAGCGTTGTTGAAACACTATTATAGGGTGCACAGAATCTACAAATAGATTTATTTTAATCTCTATGATGGAATGTTGTTGGAAATCCTGAGGAAATTGGCGGAGACTACTACAAAGGCGATATTTATTCCATGGTTTCCACGACGAATACGTCTTGGCTCAAAAATTCTGAAAAACAAACTTGATTAATATATTTACTAAGTAAGATGCAGGATCGGTGTACTTTATACTTTGTGTACTTCCAAGACTCCCTTATCTGGCGGATGTATACTCAGAGCTCGTTCTAGAAGTTAAAGCTGATGCTGCCCTTGCATGCTGAAGGTTCATCTGTATCATTGTGAGCATAGAACTCCCTTTCAACCTTCTTCTAGACATCAATGTAGGTGAAAGTTCGACTTCGGTGAGGAAGAACGTACAAGTCTCCACGCCGTCATCTTACAGCCGTGTTTCCGGTGTTTCTCCGGTGTTGTTGTTTGCACATCCCCACGCAACTCCAGTAGTTGATCCGGACATGGCCAAACCTTTCATTAATGGTGCAACAATGCGCCCTGGTCGTATCAAATGACACGTCAGCACGACCACCATAAGCAAAAAAAAAAAAAAAATGCTTCTCAGGAAAACCCGTGATGCTGTGTGCCGTGTGTATAGCATTTCCAAGTGGCACCATTAATTCTGCCTATCGCCAGTTCGGCAAGCTGGGAGTCTGCTCCTATCCTGGTAGATCGCATGCTGATCTGCTTACTGCAAGGTTTGCTTTGAAGTTGATACATTCGAAAACCAGATCTGAAATCCACTCTTTCATAATCTCACCAATTAGTATCCTCTAGTTTGGTGAGAGCTTCTAAGCTGAGCGGCACGTTTGACTAGTCCCTTCTATGTGCGGGACGCGGACGGCTTTCACAGCTGCCGCTAAGCATTCTGCAGAGATTTGCCCCACAAAGGGTACCTGATGATACTCACCGCTAGAGCAGTTTTCATTCTTATTGTGTTCCTTCCCCTGGCGGCGGAGGGACTTCGGAGACGCCTTTTGTGCAGACACTACGGTGGTAGATTCCACTAGCTTCGTGTATCTATTCCGCTCTCGTACGAGCGCTCTAGAGGGTGATACCGCTCGATAGGTATCAAAGACATCACTTGACTTTGGCACCACACAGGCCCTTCCTCAATAGAGCATACAGACCACCTGCTTTTTCTAGAGAGGTATATCCTTGTTTTGACGTTTGTGAACTACGTCACTAGCCGTAGGAGCCTCAAGACGCTCTACTTCATTCTTCTTCCCGAAGCTAGTCGTCATATTCGGTACTTCGGCTGGAACACTGACCGGGACGTGAGCAGCCATTAAGGATCTTGCTTTCGCCGTTCCTGTTCTTGCGGTAAAGGCAAGTGAGCGAGTAGAGCCGTTTGCGGTTGCCAAGGTGCTGGTGGAGATGTTTGCTCTATCACCAGTTTTTCCTATGGTACTCACAGTAGACCGCTGATCGTGAAGCCTTCCTCCAACGATGTCGAACTCCGCCTTCACGGCATTCGTACACGAAGGAATGCTTTTGTTATTTATTTTTGGCATTTTCTTTCTTTGTAGTATTTTCATTTATGCGGAGAACGGCTTGTCCGTCTGCACAGAACAACGCTATATGGAGAGAATGATAACAAATCCGGGCAACCCCGGATATATCCAGGTACTTTGATCGCGACTGTGCTATGTTTTGAACTGTGTGCCGGCACAAATAAAACTTCCACAATTTATCCGTTGTAAAGTTAAGATTAAATTACTTGTTTATATACCTGATGTAAGAAGCAGTATGTATTTTACTGTTATTACGAAAACAATATATTGTTAATTACGTTAAAACTTTATAAAACATTAGGTTATGGGCCCAAGGCACAAAAAGAAAAAAAAAATAAAAAAAATTAATATGCAGTTGCCTGTGCGAAAAATTTACCATCAATTATAATATAATAAATTGCGTTATTATTCTTGGATTCGATTATTCAACAACTCATATTCACGGGTTAAACCACAAGTTGCACTTTTGTGATGTTAAATTTAATAGGGGTACAAAGTGTGCAACAAACAAATCGTGTACCCTTCTGAACAATCTGGGTAGAAACTTGTAAACACAAAGGTTAACCTCTGCAGACTCCTACACGTCCTGAGTCTCTTTAACATCCCGAACAAACATATTCTGAATGCCTTCCGAAAAGGTCTTCATTCTAAGTGAATGTCAACGTTAACAAGCGTCATCGAGTGAACCAAAAGCAGGCTTCTTAATCGCCGCTTCATTTAAAATACTTTGACTCAAAACCACCCAACATTTTAATATCATTCCGTTGATCGACTTGCCGCACTTTAGTTTTCATATTTTTCAATTATATCTATAATGAAAGCTCGAAAATTTTCACAAACGAAATACATTCATTGTGATAATACGTTCTCTTTTTTGTCTCTAATCTTTTTCGAATATGAATTTTAAGCTGTTGATTTTTCTTGCCGTAGTTTTAATAATATCAATGGAACGTGATGCTAAAGGAAAGAGAAAGACAGTAACATTGTTCAGACTAAGTAAGTGGAGAAATTCTATTTTCCTAGAAATAGTCACTAATTGGTAGAACTTCTCAAACCCTCGCAGCCGAAATCAGTCCGAGTGTTATTAAGTGCCCCGAACGCTTCGAGCACTGGCGCTGCGACTACACAACAAAGAACTGCACCAAAAAACTTTTGTGCCGTCCGAGCCATAACCGCCACACACAGACGAGATATGACTGCGAAAAGCGTTGCAAGGAAGATCCCGAAGCCCTAGCAGCGTAAACCTAAAGCACGATCAGGGACGAGCATTGACGAAGAACATGGAGAACTTTTTGCAAGCGATTAAAAGAGACTATTAACAATTCCCATTGATGACAACTTGATATTTTCGGTCAATATTTGAACTTTTGTGTGTCCATAAGAAATTTATTTTCTAAATACTTGCCATTCTAAAGATAAAATTAATGCAAATTTTATAACATTTTCAATAGAGTTATAATGAATTAATGTGTATAAAAGAGGAGAGACTTTTCTTGGAAAAAATCAATCCAGCGCCTCTTCGAATTTCGTGGATCATGGCTTTTCTATTCATTAATAGGCATATTTTAAAGGACCACTGCACGACTACCAAATCCTCTTGAGTCTATTTCGTTAAAATTGATTTTTGGGTTAGGTCATTACACGGTTATAGTCTAACGCCGAGTTGGTACAGCGTACCAGAATACATTCACCCATTTAACTCCCTTATAGGTCCTGCGTATTACAATACTTTTTAAAAACTTGAAAAGGCTTGCTTTGATTTGTTGAGAGTATCGATTGCTCCATTCTCCTCCGAGTCAACGAGAATAACTTTTTTTGTGCTCTACTCAATACTCCACAATTGATTAATTACTGAACTTCATCTCGCCCAAAAAAAGTTTGGACAAAAGCGGCAGTCATTGCTTTCTTTCGGTAGAACTATAATCCTTCTCTCGTTCGTGGTCTGCACACCCACAACTCACTCACTAACTATAATTGCAGTGCACAATACTATACTATCGTTGGCTTTAATGGGTACACGCAAGGTAGATGTGCTAACGTGTACTGGAAATATCTATAATATGATTCATGTGACGATATCAATAACTATTGCAAACACATTTCCTCGCCACTTTATTTAAAATACTTTGACTCATTACAACTTGACTTTTGAATTTCGTTTTTTGTTCGAGTTGCCCCACTTTAGTTTTCATATTTCTGATTCATGTTAAAAACTTGGAAATTTTCACAAACGAATTACATCGTGATAATAAGTTCTTTATTTCTGTCTTAGTTTTTCGAAAATGAATTTTAAACTAATATTTGTGGGCGTCCTGATTGTGATAGCATCTCTGGCGCAGGATGAAGAGGAAGAGAACAAGAAAAAACCATTCATTAGACCAAGTAAGTGCGAAAAGTGGTTATATTAGTAAAAGTTATTAATTGGTAGAATTTCTTTATCCATTGCAGGCGAATGCAATCCGACTATTATTAAGTGCCCCGCCTACTTTAAGCATTGGCGCTACAACGCCACATCCAAGAACTGCACCCAACATTATTTTTGCCTCCAGAACCAGAATGTCTACATGCAGACGAAGGTTGATTGTGAAAACCTTTGCAACGAACCTCCCGAAACTGGACAAGCAAAACTCTAAACCATGATCGAGCGACGTGATTTAAGAAGGCCGAAGCATATGGAAAACTGTTTTGCTAACGATTAAAATAGACTATTAATAATAAAACTTTCGCCATTCCCATTGATGATAACTTGATATTTGTGGTCCATATGTACATATTTGTGTGGCCATAAAATATGGATTTTCTAAATTCTTGCCATTGTAAAAATAAAATTAATGCAAATTCTATAACATTTTCAATAGAGTTTTAATGAAAATAAATGTGTATAAAAGAGGAGAGACTTTTCTTGAAAAAGATCAATCCAGTGCCTCTTGCAATCGAATTTCATGGATAATGGCTTTTCTATTCAATAATAGGCATACTTTAAAGGACCACTACACGCAGGAATACCAAATCCTCGGAAGACCATTTTGTTAAAATTTCATCTATGGATTAGGTCCTTACACGGTTATTGTCAAACGCCGAATTGGTACAGCGTACCAGACTCCATTCACCCATTTATCTCGCTCATAGGACCTGCGTATTACGATGCCCATAAAAACTTGAAAAACATTCCTTTGACTTGTTGAGAGTATCGATTGCTCCATTCTCCCCTTTCGAGTCTGGAGTCTCCCCACATTCAAGAAGCGACCATAGTGGACTGTATAAATTCCTAGGTCCGTCACCATAGTGGACTGTATAAATTCCTAGGTCCGTCACATGGGCCGTGAGTAAAAAATGGCCGACGAGCCTACCGTTCAGGATCTCTAGCTTGCTTCTAGTGGATTGCGAGGACAACGAAGATAAGTCTCCGCAGTTCCCGCACTATGGTAAATGGTCGTGTTTAACAAGAACGTATCGAATGAATTTCAAGCTCCTTCTCGTGTTCCTCAAGCGAGCCATTTGGGACCGCTGCTGTTCTTGGTTTTCATCAATGATCTTCCTAAAGCCATTAAATATAGAAATGTACTTATGTTTGCTGACGACGTGAAACTTTCTCTAGCATATAAAAATGTTATGGATGCAAATCTTCTGCTATTGGATTTAAATTCTTTAGTTACGTGGTGTGACATTAACTGCATGGACCTGAATCGAAAGAAATGTTAACAAATTACATTTGCACGACGTAAAAACTTCTTTTTTGTTAACTATACGAATGGCTGATTCAAATTAGATCCCGTAGAATCTATTCTTGACCTTGGAGTAGTTCTTGATCCGAAGTTACGTTTTTATAGACATATAACTCATATATCTAATAAAGCTCATACTATGCTGGGTTTTATGAAACGATGGGCTAAGGAGTTTAGGGATCACTATATTGCTAAGCTGTCATATACATCACTTATCAGCCCATTGTTAGAATATGCCTCGCCTGTCTGGAGCCCAAATTAGGCCTGTTACATAGCTGAGCTTGAATCAGTTCAAAAACAGTTTTAATTGTTCACTTTGCGTCATCTTCATTGGATTGTGTCCTTAAACTTACCACCTTACGAATCTCGACTTAAGTTGAGAGATTTACCATCAGTTGCTAATCGTCGTAGGATGCTGCCTTCATCCTAAATTTGCTATATGGAGCTATTGATAGCCTTTATTTGCTATATAACATTTAAATGTTCCTCATCGCACTTGAAGATATTATGGGCCGCTTCATTTAAGCCTCTTCGGAATGCTTGTGTTGATTTTAATGCAGAATATTCTGTTATTAACTTTAAATTATTTATCTCAGTTTTGATTTGTTATCATTACTATTTAGTAAACTATAAAATAATGTTTATACTTACTTCATAAGGAAATAAATAAATAAATATTCAAATATTTCTTCAAAATACCTGAAAAGCAATTTACGCCCTGACAAATGCAAAATTCGTTCCAAAATTAGTTAATTATTGTTTATATTTCTAATAAAAAAGTCAACCAAAATTAAAACGCAAATTTTTCTTTTGTTTTTTAATGGACTTTTATTTTGAGTGTTAGTTAAATTATTATCTGCTTTAAATTTATTTCAATATAAACGAATTTACTTACAAATAATAGTAATAATAATAACAACAATTTATACAATAATTGTTGTTACTAGTATTGTTATTAAATTGGTAATTACAATAATAAATACGAGCTATAAAAACTCTTGAGTTAATAATAGTTTTACAATTAATTGTTTAGCTCTGTTTTTATTAAAAGAAGTCTTAACAGTTCTGTGGTTGCTGTTGTTTTTTAAAGTCCATACATTTAATGGTTTAAATGTAAAAAACATGAACACATAAAATCAAATATTGCAAAATCATCGAGTATATTTAGTATTATTCATTACATACGATGCGATAAGATACGATATTTTTATTTGGAATTCACACTTTAAACTTATTTACAACAAATTAAATTTCTTATTTGGTTTCAGTTCATTGAATTATCTTAATCATAATAAATTTTAATATGGCAACGAATTAACGATTCGGTTTACAAATAAATTAAGTTACTAATGAATAGTGATTCGAAATCATAGCGAAAAAGCGATTGCTTCATTTCGTTTATTCGTCTGATATTCATTCAGTTACCAGGGAATCCATTCGAACGAGGGAAGCAAAGAATCAAAAACAAGGAATTACTAATGATTCATAAATGATTCATGAAGCACTCAGGTAATTTAAGTTCCTGAAATGATTGAACAAAAGCAAATATAAATTTATTTTATACTCAAATAAAGTGAATGCATTGAATTGCAAGGAATTTCGATGGCCAGTAAATCAGGTATTCATTTTCCTAAGCAATTCATTAGCAAAGTGAATGAATGAGAGTCTCTCACGAGGAATTGAATGAATCAAAAAATGAGCCATCAGTAAAGGAAACACTTATCAAATATCCTTTTGAGCTTTATGAATTTCCAAATGTTATTTAACTTAATGTCATTAATTTAGTTTAAGAAGAATTAATTTCATACCATTTGATTTAAATTTTTCCAATTTAATACTAATTTTGTTTTTTCATCAAATTTTCGATTTCTTTTTATTTTTTTTGTATATATTTTTGCTTCTGTTTGCTTCTTATTCATTGTTGCATCATATTCCTCTTCTAATTCTTCTCTTATTTGGTTTGCTTTCGTTTTTTGTTGCTTCATTCATTTTATTGCAACAGACAAGGATATGAATTGAACAGTGAGCCTTTTGAATACCGAAAACGTCTTCATTCAAGTTTATTTCCATTATTTTACTGTTTTGTTTTGGCTTTTGACTGACTTAAATAATTTTTGACATCAATTTTTTTAGTTATTTCTGTAGATTTGTGTAAGTTTCCTTAGAGTAATCATTACTAGTAATAATCATGGTGAATGGGGAAATGGAAACACTTGGAATCGTCGATAATCGTTGAACGAGTGTAAAGAGTTTTGCAGTGAATTGAACTGTGATTCGAGATTTAATAAGCTTAAGCGTTTCGGTGCTCATTTTTAGTTGGTTTAGCGATTGGACGAAAGAAGCTGGAAGGAGAAAGCGACGAGTTACGAGCGGAGGAGAGAAGGAAAGGAGTCGCGGATGTTGACGCAATTCACGAGGTTCGGAAGGAGTCTCAACGCCTCCGCGCCCGTCTCCGTCTCTTCCCTTTGAGTTTTTTGTTTATTTATTGGAAAATGTATTAATTATTTTTATTTGAACACTTTTATTTGAGTGACTTTCACTTTTGTTGTCACATTTCTTTTGGTTTCTTCTTGCTCTTCGCGTATTTTTCGTTTATGCATTAATAATAGATAAACAACTTTTTTGGCTTCGCTTTTATTTAGTTTCCTTATTTTTCGCTTATTTCTTTAGCTGCTAAAAGCGTGAGCTAAGTCGGTGTGGATCGGATGTGAATTTTGATGAGTTTTGCTCACATCGAATGCCCACCACGGGAGCCACGCCCCCTTCATTAAAGTTCGCTGGTTTTTTTGTGGATATGTTTTTCAAGTCCTTCAAAAAGCGACATTTAAATTATTGGGTTTTTTGTTTCTGTTTTCCTTTGTGTATTTTTTGTTTTTAGTTTATATTTTTTTTATAGTTTTTATTTTATAGTTTTAATTTTTTGATATTTCTCTTTACGGAAATATCCACAGAGACATTCTTTTCTTTTCTCTGTCTACCGTAAAATTGATATTTTGTTAAAAATTAAATAAAGCATAAATAAAAAACAGTTATCAGTAATAAATAATTACATTCATCTATTTACAGTTGTTGCTGATGTTGCCGCTGCTTCTGCTTTGAGTGTGAGGCGCTGCCGACAGTCGCTGGCCTTGACTCGAGTAACACTGACTCCTGCCGCCGCCGCCGCCGCCGCCACTGCCTCTGCCCCGTCGACGGCCCCGCACAGCCACAGCGACCAGTCGTCCCTAGTAGTAGTCCATCTTGGGCGCGTCGAGGGCGGTGTGCAGGGTGAGGGTCACGCCGCGGTTGATGCTCACCGCCGGATAGAAGACGCCGTAGAGGTCCCGGAAAGCCACCGACCCCTGCGGCATCTCGTTGACCAGGAAGCTGAGCGTGTGCCGCTCGAGGTCCAGCAGCACGCCGATGGTGCTGCCGGTTGTGATGCCGCCCTCCACCCGCCGCTCGTGTATCGAGTTGTGCTGGAACCACGATCGCTGCCGATCGATGTACATCGCGAACGACTTTTCGTCCTTGCCTGCGAAGGAGAAACGTGAAACGAGGAATGAGAAACGATAAATAAAGGAAAGCGACTGAAAGCTAAAGGGAATCACAAAGTAGAGAAGAATAATTAAGAAATCAAAACGGAAACACAGAAAAAGTAAATAATAAATCGGAGTTTGGCGATTTTCAACAAAATTGCGACTTTTTTGGGATATTGTTTGCTAAAATTGAAGACGTTTCTTTTATTTTTATTTCACTTGTACTTTTTACACTCGAAAAGAACCGGAACCGGAAACGGAACCGAAACCGAAACCGAAAAAAGACAGAGTTCAGTAAGAAAACTGTACGAAAAAGTTGAAAACTCTTCTTTGGCAATAGAGAAAGAGAACTAAAAATAAAACGAACTTCTTCCTCGTCACCTTCTTCTTCTTCTTCTTCTTCTTCTTCATCATCATCTTCTTCCTTGCTTTCTTCACTGTTGCCGATGCTAAAGGACAGAAGTTTAATCCAAGGAAACTCCTCGACTAAAGATGAGTTCGATTGGCTTTTATAAAGGAATCCTCGACGACGAAGTGAAGAAACCTTTTAAAAAGTTACACGGCGGCGTCAAATCCGTTGGTGATAAAGAAGAAGAAGACGCAGAAGCGCCAATAATGGACTTTGCTATCAATAAAACATAAAAACACAAAACTCGGTGATGGGAAAAGGTGTTAAAAGAAGAAACAACAACCAAAAAACAACTCATAAAGTAACGAAATCAGGGAAATGGATGTTGAAAGCAACAACAACAGCAACAACAACTGCAAACAGTGTTGCCAAATTAAGAAGTTTCGCTGCGAGCGTTACTCTAGTGAAACACATTCAAAAACAATAACAAGTGAAGTGAAGTGAAGTGAAGTGAAGAAACAAAAGACATGAAAAGGGGAATAACAACAAATAACAGCAGCTTCTTCTTCTTCTTCAATTACAGGCAAAGGCATTCGCAAAGATGCCTCGTTCAGCGTTCGTCGAAGTCGTGAAAAGCTAATAAAAAGAAACTTTTTCATTAGCAAAATTGAATGCCACTGATGAACGGGCGAAGGTGGAACGTGGAAGAGGGGGAAGCACCTCGAAGGTGTTTTCCATCGAAGCGAACCATCAAAGTTTAAGCAACAAAATCTTGTCAATTTCAATTCAATGAAAAAGCTGCCGCTGAAAGGTGACGCCGATGCTCCTCGACTTCGACTTCGCCATCATCATAATCCTTTTCTCCTCCTCCTCTATTCATTGTTCTTGTCGTCGCATTACTCAGCAAACACAAAAAAAGGAAAAACGTAACGAAGAAAAGTGGAAACGGTAGCGAATGTCTAAGAAACGTTGATAAAATAAAGAAATTAAACCATAAAAATTATGATGAAAGAATGGAAAATCCCCTGCACTGAATTTTTTAGGGAATTTTTCAGGGTTTTCATAATGGTTTTCCCGAGTTGCTCCTCGGCGTTGAACTCACCCAACATTTTATTGCGATTGACATCGATCCGGGCGACGCCGAAAGCCGGGTCTGTGTCCGCGGTGTAGTTGTCGATGGTGAACTCCCAGTAATGGACGCCGCGCGAGAAGCCGACGGAGCCGAGGGCGACGCGGTGCTCCCAGCCTTCGACGGAGACCGTCGCGTTGTTGTTGCTGTAGACGAGGCCCGAATTCGAGCCGCCACTCAAAACCGGATCAAAAGTGAACCAAGCCACTGAAATGGAGAGAGAAAACCAATAAAAAACATGCATGAAAATTTGTATAAAAGGGTTAAAAGAGGCGAGGGGCGGGTCTTGCACCCCGAGGCTGGAGATAAAACTAAAAACCCATCGTTGAAGTGGAGTTCGTTTTTCATGTGTTTGCGGTGCTGGGAAAAGCTTTTTTATTGCCGCTGTCGGCGATGTTGCGCTGCTGTTTGTTTGCCGTCAAGTATGCAACGTTTTAGCGAAGACTGCAGAGAGGCGAAGAAGTTGATGGAAGCCATTCAATGGGTTGCTAGTGAATGGCTTCCGACGAGCACAAGCGAAGGCTTTTAATAAACTCGCCGCATTCAATCGAAGTCATTTAAAAAACAGCTTCAGGTCAAGCAATGGAGGACGGTTGAAGTCCGCCAGTTCTCCACCGAACTCCGAAAAAGTCAAACTTCACGTTTAACGCTGAACTCGAGTTCTTTGAATGGATCAGTCAAAGGATCAAAGAGACGCTAACGACCTCTTAACGTTCCTCCTTAACGCTCATTTTTTTTATTTGCCATTTTCTTTTTTTTAAGTAATTCTCTTTGCCAAATGCTGAATAATAGTAAATTTCGAATTTTCATTAGTCAATTATTAAAACATGACATCGCATTTTGCATTTCTAATCATAATCGATTAATTTAACTCTTTGGCCTTTCGCCTCCCTCTCTCTCTCTCTCTCTCTCTCTCTCTCTCTCTCTCTCTCGCTCTCTCTCTCTCTCTCGCTTCATCCACTGCTTCTGCTTTCTCCCTCAAACCACAACAACAACGACTTTTATTCTACTTCCTTTCATTCAAACACCTCTGACGATTTTTCTGAGTTCACACAACATCCAAAACACGTGACACACACTGACAGACGTGGATCCCGCCCACGCCCCCCGCCCTCCTATCTCCCAGCCCCATCACCATCATTTCAGCGCATGATGGCGCGTCGTTCGAAGGATTCTCCGCTGCAGAGAGACACTGGAGCAGAAGAATTGAAGGGAGAACGAGAAAGAGAAAAGACCGACTGATTATAGAGCATAGAGAACACATAAAAGGAAGCGTTCGGAATGGAAGAGGGGCGGAGACGAGGACGGAGACTGATTGTTTATAAAGTGACAACATTAATCAAGGAGCTTTTTTATTATTGTTCTACTTTTTTAATGCATATGGATTGTTGCCACAGCCACAAGCCATTGCATGGTGCCTTTAACCTGGCAACCCTGGAATCGCGATGCGAAAAGCGTCAAAACAAAACGCTGCATGGAGAAAGGGTCAACGGCATTAGACAAAAAAATATGTGCAAAGGCAAACAACAGCAATACGAACAACAACTCCTTACAAAAGGCTGAAAAATCGTGAAATGCTTTTCAAAGTAGCACTTAAAATAGTAGTAAAAATAGTAGTAAAACGGCGCAGGATACTAAATGAGCTTTTACATGATTACTGAGAGAAGAGAGGAGGAGAAAAATTGAGGAAAGGGTTTCCCGTGGTGCAATAGTCATTTACGGAGCAAACGAATCCATAAAAAGATAAAAGCGAATAGGAAAAAGTGTGAGAAAACGTAACTAAAAGTCGTGGTAATGCTTTTTTTACTATCCGTACTTCACGAGCTGTAGTTACATTAATTAACACGCAAAGTTATTACTTTTTAATTTCCTTAGTAATCTAAAAAATATTGGCAAGTTGTTTCACTACTCTTTGCTTGACTCATTGCTCCCTTTTTCTAGTTTGCTCTTCCTCTTTCAACAAGAATAAAAGTTACTATCCTCCATCAACTTTTTTCATTCAATTGTTTATACAACGATTTTTTCCTTTTTTCCCGAACAGTTCAATACTCTTTCTACTCCAGCTTCTACTCCTCTTTTAGTCCTGTATTACTTTTTATGTAGTCTTATTCTTGTTTGCTTCTTACCCTCTGCTGTCTGCAGCCCAATCAACTCCGAGTAGTCGCCCTCGCCCGCGCTGTTAAAGGCCTTCACCCGTGCGTTGTACATCGAATTGAAGTGCAGCCCGTCTACGGTGCAGATCGTCTCTTTGCCGCAGTAGACCTCCTGTAGGGGGTTGAATGAAAGAGGAACAAAAAGCACCGTTTTAATACACTTGAAGAAGAAGTGATGTTTATTTTAAGTCTTCCAGTTCAACCCATATTTATTAATTACTCTTCAGTTCAATTTATAATCTCACAATTTAAATAACGATGTCGCCCCGTTCCCTCGACCCTTACTTACCCGAAATTCCCCACCGCTGCCGTCATCCAGTTCCAACACGTAGCCCTCGACGAACGAATGACCCGGAGCCTGCCACGCCACGGTAACGGAATTATTCTCGGCCGAACAGTCCTCGGGGATAATCGCGGGCGTCAATGGCGCTACAGTAGACACACGGAAAGGAGGAGAGAGTGAGAGAAAGAGAGAGAAGGCGCAAGGGAAGGAGAGAGAGAGAGAGAAAAAAAAGCAACATTGTTTATTCAAATAAAAGCGGCAGCAACGAATGAATACGAATGATGGATATAATAATAATTGTTGCAAATGAAGCGAAGAATAATTTAGAAAAGCAAAGCCCAAGAAAAGGCCCATGGGAGGGAAGGGAAAATGAGACAAAAAAAAAGAAGCAGAAATCAAAAGAGAAAAGTACAAATAAAAAAGCAAATGCGAAAGAAAAATAGAATAAAGACTAAAAGCAAAGCAAACTGGAAGAACGTCGGGTCTGAGGAGTATGGGTCTTGCTGCTCCGGGGTCTGTGGGGAAGGGAGATTGTAGGGATTTCAACTACAACTCAACGTTTACAAATTAAAATTACACTAGTTTTGTTTTTGAGTTTGCAGTGGGCGGGGGTGTGCGGGTGAAAATTATAGGACACATAAATTACAGAGGATAACCAACAACCAGCAACCAACAACAGCCACATCAAAATGAGTGGGCGTCACGGAAAAGCAGGTTACTAAGGAATGAAGTGAATATTATAATAAACTCCGTTGTAGAGGGCGGTGGGCGGAGGGAAGCGGGAAGCGACGAGGGCAGGGTTAACTCGAAAGGTTGGATAAGGATCAGAAGTTGAATGGCAAAAGAACAGCAGGAATTCTTCCGGTTGAACTTTTGAACTTTGGGAATTGACACAAACAAACAAACAAATTATTTAAATGCAAGTCGAGTTACGGAGAATGTAAAAAGAAGCAAAAGAGGAAGGAAGGAGAACGAAGCTTTACGTTTTAACTAAAACTAAGGATGAATAAATGAAATGAACGAAGAAGCAGACAGAATTTAAATCGAATGCGCAATTTAAGACATGATTTCTTTTCATTTCTGTAAAACTGACGACAAACAAAATTTTAAAAGAAATTTAAAAAAAAACCCTAATTTTATTATACACTATTTTCATTAGAATTTCATTTAATTGTTTTGTATTAATTCCGTATATGTAAATAAATTTGAATTAATTGCGAATTCCACAAAATTCACTGCATTAAAATTATATTGCAAAATTTCGATTAAACTAAAACAATTAATTAATAAAAATTCGTTAAATTGAAATTTTCATTTAGAACTGATAGGAATTTCAATTATAATATTTACCATTAAAAATATTAAATATTAAAATTAAATTTTAATATTTAAATAATAGTTTAAAATGCAAATTCCAATAAATTTAATAAATATTCTTATAAATATAATATATCCATTATAATAAAATAATATAACAAGTTAAAAATAGAATTTTAAAATAGAAAAGTTTTTTAATTTTTTTATTTTTTATTGAATCTATTGGACTACATAAAGCTATAAAAGTCCTACTAAAATCGATTGACTTATACGACTCAAGACTTCAACTGATACTGAATAACTAAAAGTAGTGAAAAGACAGTAAAAGCAAGCGAAATTAAAGATGCAATCATTGAATATAGGCAATGACACAAAATTAACTTATAACGAATTTTAAACGAATCTTAAATGATTTGCAAATGAATCTAAAATGAATAGAAAATGAGTTGCCGCACAATAAATAAAGTGAAGACGAATTTCACAATACTGAAAAGAATAGTTGTCAAATTATCACCAAAGCAAATGTTAAAAGTAAGGTCACAAAAATCTAAACGGAAAATAAGCTATTAAACAGATTTTTTTTTTTTAAAGGAAACCCAAAAATAAAACATTTATTAAAGCAACAACGAACAAATGAATTTTCCCAAAAAAGCCGTAAGAGTCCCGCAAAAAGCATCGATAATTAACAAATGTAAAGTGAAAGAAACAGACCGAAAAAGAGGTCGGAAGGAAGAGGAAAATTGGACCCTTTCTTGAAGCCCCAATTAATAAAACACAACACAACACAACACAAAAGAAAAATAAACATGGATCGAAGTTCGTTCGATTTGGAGATCATACGTGTTGATGAGGGGTGTGCGGAGTCGGCGGACGCGACGTCAACGGGTTGCTTCTCACCTGCTGGTAATCGTTCATCTCCCTCTTTCACAGCTACACACGCATTTGGTTCGATTTGGTTTTCATGTTGTGAATGATGACATTGAATGGTTGACATGACAGCCAAGCAGCATGGGAAGAGAAAGAGAGAGAGAGAGAGAGAGACAAAGAGAGATATTTATAGATGAGCAAACATAAATGAGCTTATGTATGTGTGTATGTGTGATGCGAGAATGCGACAGACAGACTTTGTGGGAAAATCTTACGATGAGAACAACTGAAGTGAGTGTAGTAAATGAATTGCAATTGAGCTACGTGTGTGTAAGAGAGACAGACAGTTCCTCGGTTCCTAGTTTTTGCTTCTAGTCAGAGAAAAGGGGGATATCTGTTTTTTTTTGGTTTTAAATTTAATCTCTCGTGTTGAACACACAAATTAATGGTTTTACAGTTGTTGTGGGATATCCGAAAAATATCACCTTTCAAACGGTCGTTGATGGAGCGGGAGATAAGGAAAAAGAGTTGCTTTCGGTGGAGAGCAACTGCATTTGAATGGCGTGTGTGCGATCGGTTGTGGTTATTATTATAACCACGTCGAGTGATTTGTAGTGTCGCAGCTGATGTCGATTCTGTGAAATTCGGGAAGAAACCTTTTAATATCTAGCCTGATAAGCATAAACAAGGCGATGAGTGTATTTTAGGCTGTTGATGTAACCTAAAACCACTTTAAACACAATCAAATTTAATTGATTTATGAAAATTAGTCGTCAATTATGAGGGAAATGATCCCAAGGAAAGAAGCTGCAGTGGCTTTAAGGCGCTTACTTAAAGAACGAAGTCTTCTCGATTTAATATTTATAAAAATACATCTTCACTTCAAGTCATTGTAATTAATTAACCACTGTCGTCATGTTTGTGCTTTAAAAGAAGCGCCTTCTCGGTAAGGTATTGGCTTTAAAATTATTCCTAAGAAGCGTTTAGCGAAGTGCTTCTTCGTTTAAGCGTTTATAGCACCATTCTAAATAGATAAACATGAGTTAATAATTTAAATGACGACTTGTACAGCCTCTGGAATGCCTATAGAGCTTCAATAATACCGGAGTGTGTCAAATTGGTGGTACTTAGAAGGAATTACGTGCCTTTTGAAGCAGTCTACACCTTTTCCACTTTTAAATCAGAAAGCGTTACTTGTAAATCAGAAACAGTCACTTGTAATTCAGAAAGCGTCACTTGGAATTCAGAAATTATCATTTGAAATTTTCTCGGGCATTTCTGAATTTAAAATTATGCTTTCTGAATTACAAGTGACGTGTTGTGATTTACAAGTGACTCTTTCTGATTTTAAAGTGACGCTTTCTGATTTTAAAGTGACACTTTCTGATTTTAAAATGCAAAAGTTGTAGAAGAAGGCACTTGATGATATCTTTGAAACCAAAGAAACTACTGCTTAAAAACGTCGTCGAAATGCATCATCCAGGGTCTTCGAGGTTAAGAGGAGTCTTAGCCGAGCCTTTTGATAAAGAAATCCATAAATACTCGTGAGGGAAGAGACTTTTGACCACGTTGTTGTGTAGTTTGTATTTTGCAATTCGATATCAATGCTACTTGAAGCTTTTAAGTTTCTTTACTCGTTTAGACGACAGTTGCTACTACTAGCTACCGAAATAACTACTTTCAAAGCTTTTGCTATCCAACTACTACTAAAAAACACTCTCGAAAGCCTCACAATTAATAAAAAGGGATTTTGTGTGAATTTATTACATGAATGATTGCGAATACATTTTCCGGAATGAAGTGCTTAGAATTTGAGTTGTTTTTAGCGCTAAATACATGTGAAGATTGGGTGCAATTTACATGTGAAAACGACGTTTGAACTTACGTTTCATTTGTGTGAAATTCAAGTTGTCGATGGCTCGCAAAAGCGGAGCATCGTCCAGCGTCAGATCAACGATGGGTGACACTCTGCGCGCCGCGTTGGTGACCTCCTGATGCCAAGTCATGTCGGTGTTGGCAACACGATTGATGAGCATCGAACCAACCTGGAAATTGAAGAGAAAGCATGCGAGAAGTAGAAGTAGAAGTTCCAGGAGCTCAGAATCGCCGGTTTCGTTCGTCGTTGCCTTTCCACTCACCTGCAGAAAAGCAGCACTATCCGTCTCTTTCAGGGCCTCAATGCAGAACTGTATTAGACCCGTTGTCTGCTGTAATTTCCCAGTGCAATTCGACTGCTGATCCTGCAACAAACAAACGAAAAGAACCAAAACCAAAATTACGATGTCGAACTGATGACTATTATTAAGCTCTTCTCCATCTCCGCGTATTGACTGCTCCCTCCTTACCTTAAGTATTCTTATTTTGGTATCTTTGTCCATGCGGATCGCTTCCAGGAGACATTCGCGCCGATCGTTGATGGCCTGGATGAGGGCCTCGCACTGCGTCGTCACTAAGCGCTCGAACTCCATGCACGACTCCTAAAGCCAGCAACAAACCATGAAAATAGACCAACAAAAAGTTCATTAAAAAAAAATTCAATTAATGACAGCAACGGAAGTCTGTGAATGGTCACTTTTCAGTCCTTTTTTACTCATTAATTAATAGTTTTTTCTCTTTTTTCATGTAATCCTTTTTTGAGGAGAGGTAGAATCGGCCTCAACCACCCATCGAAGACCCTCCGACCCATTAAAAACAGCGTAGACACTCAGCTGTCCGTCCTTAATGTCGTTGCTTTTGTCTCAATTCTTATTCAATGTTGAATAATTTTCCTTGGAGCTTTTATGTTAATTAACTTTTATTAGCAACGTCAGCAAGTTACAGGAAAATGTCTCTGTTCCAGCGTACTTCGGTTTCTTTCGTGGGTTAGGGGCGGACAATTGCTTCACGAGAGGATTTCTATGACCGATGAAGAACTTTTTGGCGAGAATTCAACTGAATTCCTCAGCAAACCCATCAACAATCATTTTTTAGATGAGCATAAATGTCAAGTTTCAGATTTGAAGTCCTTAAAACTCGCCTAAATTGGACTTGAGTTGGATTTCACGTTCATTTGATGCTCTTAAAGTTTTTCAGTATATCAAAAGCCTATTTTACTACAATCGATACTTGAAAAAGCGCCATTAAAACTATTCCTCGCTTAAAATATTCGTTTAAATTCAACTCTGGTCTTCATTTTTTCCTCGTTTATCCAATGTTTTCATTACGGGCGCAGGGATAATAACAACAACAACAACAGCAATTGCTTTTGAAGTTTAATGGATAACAAAAACAACGGCTCTTTACATTGAAAACAAAATCGTGTAACCTGTAAAAACATCACGGTACGCATACTTAATGAGGGACGCATAAATCAATTTCAACCTTAAGTGAAATGAAAGAAAAAGCACCCGCAGCCCACCCACAGCCATCGAGTTATGGGTGCCCGAGGGGAGTCTCGGGCTGCTGCAGTTGAGGCAGATGATGGAAAATAGGCTTGCATTTCTTGAACCCACAACAAGCGATATTTTCGGACGTTCCAAAGGCTTTAAGTTGTTCATTTCGGGTATGGAAATGTTTCAGAAGTTTTAATTATAATTGCTGTTGTTGTTCTGCTTCCTGCAGGAATTGTTAAAGCCCTCCTCCGACCGCCCACAGAGCTCAGAGCAAACCATTTAAGGACTGAAGCGACTCAACAACGGTAATCATTTAACACGCACGTGCCACTAAGAACGGCATCATCATCATCATCATCGTCAATTGTAATAAGATTGTCAAAAAAGTTTTACTAAACTTTACAAGTGCTCAGCTCAGCTGACAGCTCAGCATGATTTCGGTGTACAACCCAATTAAACACCAAAGTGCAACACTGACGAAAATTCCTTCCTGCGGTTAAGAGGAGCGGCGCGGCGCGGCGCGGGGCGAGGGCTGCTGGTTGTGGTCTATGAATGAGAGGGTTGATTGGGCTTCTGGAGGAGTTGAAGAGTTTCTAATTACATCCTGACAGCCTCTTCATGTATTCGAATATTGATTAAACACCGACTTAAACAGCAACAGCAACGAGAACGAGAGCGAAAATCTTTCTTTAACCAGTCATTTATTTTCTCTTCGCTACGTATTCATTTCTTCGTCTTCTTTCCTATCCAACGCACAAAATATTTCAGAGGTCTATGGGAGAAGCACATTGAATGTTCATAATTGATTTACCAAACGGGACTAGAAGGATTTTTCGGGTCTTATCAGGGTCTATTTCGAGCTTCAGGAGCCGTTCAATATCCGAGAGTTTCAGGCTTTGTAACATCCTTCAAAAAAGGGTTTTTTCTGACCCACTATTAGTTAGAACGTAAATTGATTCTAAGCAGGATTGGATTCAGCACGGAGCATCTCTGCTTGGCCAAACAGACCATTACGTGACCTTTAAAAAAAGAGCTACGAATTTTTCCTATATTCTTCTTCTGTTTCAAAAGAGACCAATAGCACAATATCAGCAGTACAAAACATCACAGATCTCGAAGAAAACCGCCTTTAAACTTCGCTAGCAGGGACCCGCCATGCCAGTCATCTCTGCTGCCTATGTGTATGCCAAATTTTCGAGCCGTTAGTGTGGACGAGATGTTGTAAACAAGGTTTCTAAAACAGGAGCGCAGTTTCATCCATCCAGATATAACATCTCGCCTCAGATGTGCCGCTTAACATCCCATTCGCGCTGGTTTTATTTGGAGAATTTTATTATATCTGGTATTGATGACAAGCTCCGTTCACTACCGAACCTTTCGGTCTTGCCCATCCCAGTATTAGGTACAAGGTCTTGTGAATAAGGTTTCCAATTACATTTGGATGCCTACCTGAAGCTGCTACAGAGAGATCATCAGCAAAAAAATAACATCTAGACCGCTCCTTCTAGGATTTTAAGTAGACAATCGACTGTTATTTCCAGACCTCTGAAGATTTCTGGCGATTCCATTTTTCTAACCCTAGGGTGTCTAAATAGTGCAGCGAGTATGCTACATCTAAGTATTGCATCACTGAAGGACACCAGTCGTTCCTCCGCCTAATGATACCTTAGAGCTTTAAAGATCCACATTATTTAAAGGTCCTTCAATATCCAAAAGTGCACGAGGAAAAATGCCCTCCTATCTAATTATGTACGAAGAGTTCTTACCAAAGGCACCAACGCTGTTGCTATCGACCGCCCTATTCGGTATGGATGCTGAGCAGAGATATACTTACAAGATATTTTCACATTATTTAAAATTATCCTTTCCAATATTTTTAGCGTGAAAGGTGATAAGAGTGATGGGCTAGTATTCACCAATGAATTGAATATAGAATTTTCAGTGAAGTGCATATATAAAACCCAAAAAATTCTATAAGACGTTTCTGTAAGAGGAGTTAGACAATGGCGTTAAATAATGGTACAACTTCTGTAAATGTATATAGATTAAAATTTACTACGCTTGAGAGGGAGTCAAGGGAATCTCAAGTGGAATCCCTTTAAGACCTTGAAAAGCTACTTACCCTTTAAAAGGCTATTAATGGCGACTAAAATTTACTACTCTTATAGAATTTTTTATATTAGAGATAGACTCTTGTGGAGCAGGTTCTCTGAAAAACCTTGGAGTTTTGGACTTTCAAGTAATACTCGATCTCAACTCTGCCTATTTTAAAATTCTCATTATATTAACACTTGTTTAAAAACTCGTTTAAAATATTACCAAATTGAACCACTTTTCTACTCGGATTCATTGTAAGTTTACGAAATTTCATTTCGAATGCTTTTCTTTAACCGCTGGAGGCGTAAAGTAAAAAAGGATCTGAAGAAGAAACTGAAACATTCCCGAAAACAAGACCTATAGATCCCGCGGTGTCGTTTGTTTCCTCTTTTCAAATTCTTATTACAGTTCCCTGTGTCTCTTCATCTCCCGGAGCCCGCCCTTCAACACTTCCCACCGTTCACCTCTGTTAAAATAATCCTTACATAACTTTTTAAAAGTTTGAACGGCGTCACTTACCGTTACTTTGTCACTCATGCCTTTTAGGCGCTGTATGAATTCCGTGGTCGAACGTGCCTTTTCCGACAGCTGCTGCAAATTGTGTGAGAGCTCCGTCTGAAAGAGATAGCGAAAGAGAGACAGAACATGAATGCAATGAAGTTTAGAAGAAAAGCAAAAAGCGATGAGTATCATTAGCGGATAAAAAGTATCTATGAAAAGTAGGAGTAGCAGAAAGAAGTAGTGCAAAAATAGTAGGAGGCGTTTTGAAATAAGTCGTTTATGAGTGCAATAAAAGAAAGCGGAGTCTTGAGGGGAGAAAAACAAAACGTTTGGCAACATTTTCCAAGTCGAAAAGTGAAGTGAAAACAAAAACGAATTGGAGAAGCTCGAGGCTAAAAGTGAAAATAAAGTTGGAAAATATTCGCAAAAAATAATAATGGAAAGAGATAAGCAGCACGGATGAGGAGAGGAAGGAGAGGAAGGAGAGGGAAAAGACTGCAGCGTTTTTAGACAGCGCTTTTTTGACAACGTTTTTAAGACAAATGAAAAATGTTGCCGCAAACTATGAAAACAAATTAAAAAGTACGATCTTAGGAGGTAGAAAAAAAAAGGAAAATGTCGCGCTTGATACGAAAACAATTAGAATCACAAGCAAATTAAAAGTTTTGTAGTTTATCGGCTGACGATTTCAACTGAGGCGAGTTCTTAACGAGCCAGGAAAGCAGCAACTCCAAAAGTTGAGCATTTAGTTTATTAAATAAATTCTGCATGGAAGCCCCACAACCACAACGAAAGCCCCTCCACTCAGCTTTTCGCTTCTCGCTTTCGGCGAAATCCGAAGCGTCACTCGTTCTAAGCAAATATTGCAGTTGACAGTTTGAGCTTCTGACGGTGAGCATTTGCTTTGGAACCCTTTGCTAAGCAGCCCCCAGGGTTGTTTTCATTTCACAGCATCAACAGAAGCGTGCATGAATGTTCGTGTAGATATGGCAACGCCAAACGTTGTTTACTTTGTACAGCGTGCCGTTTTATGTACTCATTAAGACTACGACGATGACGTCGCTTCGGCAATCGATTGAGCATTCGAAAAGCCAACTTCTCTCTGTGTATTTAGCAAATGACAGTTCCTCTCCTTGTCCCACACTCCACGCTCTCCAGGAGAGCACACAAAGAGAACAACAGAGCAACAAAGAAGCATTCCGTTTGGCAGCCGTGAGCAAACATCATTTGTTCGATCCAAACAAACACAAACAACGTCTGTTCCTGTCAGAAGTGTGTGTCGACTGATAAACACCACTTCGCGTGCGTCGTGCGTGAGTATTGCAGGAGAAGTCGGAGTTAACTTAACACACTTGAGGCTACCTCATTTAACAACAACAACAGCAGCAACGCATTAAATAACAACAACGACGACGACGATGAGGACGATGACGATAACAGCAACGACGATGGGGACGACGACTTAAGTTCGTACGCTAATTCAACGTGTAGAAAGTAACGGGAGCCATTAAAACAATGACGCATTATGAGCATGAGAGGAAGAGCTGAGGGAGCGAACAAGGAGACGCGCAAAGAGAGAGAGCGACCTGCTGAACGGTAAAGATTTCCTTAAGAGGAATAGGAAATGTTGTTACTCTTGTTTATCACTTCCTCGCTCTCTCGCAGCTCTCCCGCTGCTCTGTCTGTCTCTTTCGCTCTTGCAACCTCTTTGTTCAATGTTGTTATATTCACCGTTATCTTGAAAGCCCTCGTGTGCGTGTTGCTCGTAACCAAGTATCGCGTATTGGCTGCAGGGATGTTGAACGACAGGCTTCATGGCGTTTCAGGGGGGCTGTGGGAGGGGCGCCTAGGTCGAGGGGTGGTGTGGGCTTTATGAGTCTACTACAAGTACTAAGGATGTTGTACACGAGTTAATTTTAATGAATTGAAATGTTAAGTAGAAAATATCTGCAGGTCATGAAAAAAGCAGAAGGTATTTCATTAATAATAGAGAAGGAGGAAGGGGAATCGGAGGGAAAAGATAGAGCGGGAAGGGACGGAACAAAAGAAGAACAGGAAATTACTCCAAACTCCGTCTTAACTTAATATTTAATTGGGAAAAATGCTGATCCATTTGAAGGTTGCCGTATAGAAGGGATAGGAAGCAGGGGAGGGAATAGACACTCGTCAGTCTTTAAAATAAAATAACAAATTAAAACGAATTTCAAAATTATATTTCTTCACAGAGTTTGGTTGCTGAAGCTGTCAAAGCCAAAAAACAAGTTGATTGCTTTTTGTGGTAAAACTGCAGCAATGAGTTCGGGTTAAATCGGTTGGGTTGGTTAAGTTGGTCCCCGGCCAGCAAACAAACATAAGTAGACAGTCTGCGGCCACAACCGAACAAACAATAATAAGGAAACAACTGACAGATCTTTCTCTCTCTCTCTCTTTCTCTCCCTCTCTGTCGCTGTGTTTATTTGTATCTCTTCCTTTGTTCGTTCTTCTTTTCATTCGCTTTTTATTACTTTGTAAGTGTCAAATAAAATTCAGCCCAAAGGAAAAACAACAAACACCTTTCAAGACTATTATTTCCCATTTGCTTTCAAGACAATTTTCTAGCAATCTGGCAACACTGTTGACGAAGTTGCAGAGAAAAACGGTTATTAAATCCGTTAAATTCAGAAACTGAAAAAAACTGTGACTAACAAAACGAAACAAACACGAGTGAGGGAGAGCAACGAGTAGTGAGAAAGAGAAAATAGTGAGAGATGGGAAAGAGAGCCGCAAAAAGGAGAGAGGCAACATTGCGAATGCATTCGCAAGTCATCGACGATTACCAACTGATTTTGTCATTGAATTTGAAGGTACTCTGATGCGAATGCAGTTGTAAACGAAGACCGAAGCATGATTTTCCAATTCGGGTTGTGTTTGGTGATTCTGAGAAGTTTGCTTCGTTTGGTACCGTTATCCGAGCGAGTTGTTACGTCATGATGTACATTCTGCTACTTCTTTAGTCACAATGATAGAGGTAAAAAGCAGCATCCGTTTCTCACCTACACGGTAATCTGTGACGCGAGGGACTTCGGGCCCTAGAACTGCGTGGGTAAATGTAAAGCGGCAAAAGGCGAGTTTTCCAACGGGCAACGATGGCGGCTTCGTTGCTGTGCATTCAGGCAGCAAATTTCAATTTTAGCAGCATTGAAAATTTTTAATCCCTTCTTCAGGAAGGACCCCACGGCAGCAGTGTAGGAAGATGCCAGAAGAGGAGAATGGAAACCCTTTGTATAGCACACAATAACCGCAACAACAACAACAAAACAGAGCGCGCAGAATGGATTCATCCAGAGCATCTGTTTTTCCATTGATAAGGTTATTTGTGTTAATTTAAATGAAACGAAAATGCATTGAATTCTGAAGCAACAACAACAACGACTACGGTAATATAAAACACAATAAAAAATCTTTTAAAGAAGAAAGTGAAAAAGAAAAAAATGTACAAATAATAATATTAATAATAAAAAGAATTCTCATCAAAATCTTTCAAAAAAAATTAATTCTTCTTTCTAAACTAGAAAACCGATGAAAATTGCATGAATTAAAAGTATGTTGGTAGCTTAAGAGTATTTAATTTAAGGCATAAGTTCCCAGAATGTGAAGTTTCTTTGGAGAATTAAAAATAATGTCCAAGTAAACGGCGACCAAACAGCAAAAACAGCAACTTCAGGAAGTTTACATTGAAATGTAAACGACTCGGAGTCCTTTTTCTGAAGTTTCACTTCAATAAATTCAAATATATGCATTTTTATTGCCTGCTTTTAGGCGCCGCATAAATAAAACCACTGCTGATAGTCGTTGGCGTCGTCGTCGTCGTCGTTGCTGTCGTCCTCTTCGTGTTTTAAAGATTTGAATTATAAACGAGTCATTAAACAAAATAAATACAAAACAACAACAACAACAAGTAATGATAATAATAATAAAAACAGCAGATATTCACATTCATTTAAATATTAAGTAAATTTCCGTCTGTCTGTCCGTGCGTCTGTCTGACTCTGTGCAGTTTCAAAGGAGCTAATAAATTGCTTCCAACAACAGCAACAGCATCAGATTGCTTTAAACAACAGCAAAATAGAAAAAATAAAACAGCAATAATAATAAGCAACAGAAAAGGATGACAAAGGAGAGTAAACATATGTGGAAGAAGAGGAAGGAGAAGAAGAAGAGTGACTCTGCTGGCTGCTGTTCTGAGTAGACACCGAAAAATAACGACCAACAACCGACGACAGACGACAAACGACAGAAACACAGACTTCGTTTTCATTTTAGACAAAATCCATAAACATTTAAAGCAATGTTAATGTCGCAAATGTTGTTATTGTGATTTTATAACAAATAAAATAGTTGGAGACATTATTAATAGTTGTTGTTGCCATTATTATCAAGCTGTAGACATCATCCACTGAAATGAAGTTGTAATGAAGAAAGCGGCAAGATTTAAACACAACAAAGTCCAATGCAAGTCCTAACAACAACAACAACAACAACAGTAAACAACTTGATTAAATAAACTCCATTGCTTTGCTGCACACATACACATGAATAGCATTTTATCAGACTGTCAAAATGTCTCTGCTTTTGATGGCGTCTCGCGTAGAAATTGCTTCCAGACGAAAGATGGTTGTTGTTGTTGTTGTTGTCGCTATTCACTGACGACGTTGCTCAGTCTGCTTGCTAAACGACTGGCTAGCAATTTGTTGCTCACTCAAATTGGCAGTCGACTGAATTTATTCACAAATCTCACGGAACCCCTCATACCGCCATCGTACCGCAAGTATACCGCAAGCACTGGTATCGCAACCATTCAGCAAAAACACTACTTACACTTATACCGCATCCGTACCGCATCCGTACCGCAATCGTACCGCATTCGTACCGCAACAGTACCGCAATCCTATCGCGTTCATACCGCATCCTTAACGCACTCGTCTTACAATTACATCGCGACGTTAATACCGCATTCATACCGCATGCGTACCGCGCCGCACCAAGTGACAAAACTACTTCAAATTACAATTATTGGAATTATTTATGTATGTTTTCAGTGAGCAGCTTCTGTGGTTTCTTTGAGTGGCAACAACGGAGAATAACATAAGCATTTCGCATTAACGTGTGGCAACCCTGGCTACTGGCGGAGGTAAGCAACGGCAACGACGGCGCCTCAAATCTCAGTTCACTCGCCTTACAAACGTTGAACTGGTTTCCGTTGGACTTTATGTGCCGATTGCAGCGAAGCATTTTGCAATTCACAGATTACAATCGCAGACAGATCGGCTCCAGACTTAATAAAGTATCCGTGGTTCTCGAGAGACTTCACGAGAGCAGGAACAGAAGCAGAATCGTAAAAAGTGCACGTCATCAACAAGTGTAAATCATAGGCAAAAGAAAAAACATGCAGGAACCACAGAATACAAGACATGGCAAAAAAAAAAAGAAAAGAAGTTCCAACAGATCATCAAAAATAGCATTCGGCAGATGATCTGCGAATTCCATAGAAAACCCCATTTTACAGTCCTTCTGCTAAAATTAAACAATGCAATGCATCAAAACATTATTTTTGTTGCTATTATCAAGTGAATGAAAAGATGACAACGACTCCTCTGACCGCGCCACGAAGCGGCTTTTTATGGCCAGAAAAGTTGTTAACATGTTTCAAGATCTGCAGTAAAGACGAGAAGAAGTCTGCATTCATTAACCCAGGCTTCTGTTTAGATGATGATAAACAAAAGGAGCTTTCCTCACACTCAAATTCTGAAGCCTCAATATCCAGAAAGGATCCATAAGACCTTCTTTACCGCGATCTAAACTCCGTCTTCTGCTCGTTGAACGCATTGAAGCTCTCTCGGTTCTCTCAAACCACGTTTTTGGAATAAGAAATCCTAAACATGGTTCAACAATCGCAATATCTGTCTGTCTACTTCACTTATTATGGTGAGTCTTTCAAAACCTGATTCTCCCTATATCACAGCTTCCTTTCGAGCCTCTCTCGGCTCTCGAAACCCCTGTTTTTGTTTGTATTGCTGCAGTACCTGAGATTCCGTACCAATTCATCAGCGATAACTTGTCGGCATTTTTCCAATCCTCTGTCTGTCAGACTTTCAGTCAATTTACCAGGCGTTTCGTTTTTAATTTGGACACTGGCAGTCATACGAATCCATGTATCTGCACAGCCTATTTTCCAGTCGCCAGATATTCTTGTCTCTTTCGTTTTTGTCACTGGACTCTACCACATTCGCCATAAGATTCTATTGCACCGTTTTCTGAAGACCTTCAGTCACTTTCAGTGTCCACCGTGCCCCAAGTTTTCAATTGTGTCTGCCCATCTAGCTATGGGTCTCTCTCTCTCGCTATCTCTCTCTCTCTCTCTATCTCTCTTTCTCTCTCTCACTTTCTCTCTCTCTCTCTCTCTCTCTCTCTCTCTTTCTCTCTCTCACTTTCTCTCTTCCTCTCTCCTTGCTTTTTTGATGTTCGGTGTGTGCCGTCTGCTGCATAATTAAAGCGGCGCCTTTTTCCCATGTGTGGAGCCTTCTTTGATTATTTTCTGTTCCTTCATTCCGAGAAATTGTTTCCTTTAGCGCCAAGAAAAGTTCCGCGGAACAGCTACACACACACACACGATGGTCATTAACATGCCGACAGAATTGTAATTATAAAAATTTAGTTTTCGTTTCTATAGAACGAAGGGATACAAAGATAATCACACTCGAAATAAAAACATAGTAAAACACTGATTAAAGTTTCGCGCTTCTCTTCTTTCTCCCCTTTCCTACCTTCTTCTACTTTCCTTTCCTTCCTTCTTCTTCTCTATTAAATTCAATTACTTAAAGCGCTCCCTGGCGGCTAAAAGTGGCAACATGTCGAATGGACTGTATGCAATGCAATCAACAACAGTTGCAAGTGATGCCGTAGTCAGTGAGCAACTGTTGGTTGTATTAATTAATTAATTAATTAATTGAAGACGTCGAAAGGAGGAGGAGGAGTCACGGAGACAAGGAACCCATTTCGGTCCTTCGGATGACGAGGAAAGGGATCCCTATCCCAGTTCTGCTGACCTCAGTCCTGCACTCAGCCTTCTGTAGTGTTAGCAAGCAGTTTATCTCTTGTTCTCGTTCTTTCTCTCTCTCTCTCTCTCTCTCTCTCTCTCTCTCTCTCTCTCTCTCTCACACACACATACACACACTCTCTTTTTCTGTCTCTCTCACTCTCTCTTCATCTCTCTCACATTCCCTACTTCCCTCCTTCTTGGCAGAAAACGAAGGGAAGAGGACATTTTATTAAAAATTTAATAATCAATTCGGAAAAGAAAAAAAAAACTAAATGATATGAAGAGTAGTCGTAATACGAAAAAAACAATAAAACAAAATGGCGAACATGAGGAACAGCTGTTTCTCCATAATAACAGTAAATAAAATGGATTTGGACTTGGATTTTCTTCTTCTTATGCATGCAGCGCAACATTTCGAACATAAAACTTGATAATAAAATAAATCGAATGATGGAGAAAAAACCAAAAATACGTAATTCTATTGTAAATGTAGCGGTTATAAACCAAACCGAAAATCGTTCGAGAAGAAGCAGAATAAAAAGAAAAAGAAGCACTGAACAGATTGCATTTTCCGTGAAAGCTTCGAAAATTTATTGTTTCAATATTATTATTTATATGCATTTGATTCGTGGCCGGTTGCTGTTTTTTATTATTGTTATTACTGAGATTTAAGTGGATTTATTTCATGATTTCATTGCTTTTTTCGTTCGTTTCTTTTTCGATGATCGATGAATCTATTATTTTTTTAACATTTCTTGGAGAATCTTTTGAATGCATGATAAGTGAATGGGACGATGGTGGAAGGTGGAGGGCGATGGAGGGGTTTATTGCACCATCTGGTTACTTCATAAATGGTCTGTAATAAACGTTGCTGCACGTCAACTCAAGTCAACATAAAACAAACGTCCCATTATGTTTTTTCTCATATCCATAAATTAAATAAAAACGTTTCTACGCAAAGGTTAGGTGCATGAAGAAGAAGAAGAAGCATTTGGGACTTGAGGCGACACGAGAAACAACGACGAAATTAAGACATCATCAAGCAGCTGAACTTCCACCTTCAGCCAAGAGATTGTTCAAGTGACCGGCTGAAGAATGAATGGAATCGGAAAGTGATTGTTGTTGCTCAATACAAGATGAAAGATTCCGCTTTGGAGCAGCTTCTATTCAATGAAGTCAACCACAAACCCAATTAAAACACTTGCGAATTATAATCGTTGCTCATTACAGCGAAAACTAAAAACAAAACCCGTTTTATGAGCATTTAAGAGACGCGAAAGAGAGGAAACCGAGAGAATCACATCTATCCAGCAGCAAGAGAGAGGAAAAGAGAACAATGAGAGAGAAGAGGTCCCTTAAACTCCCTGAACCGAATAAAAGTGGAGAATGTCTTCGAAAATCATCGATGATTACTGACTTTTTCGGTGAATTTCAAAGTATTTCGGAGCGGAGGTAGTCGTAAACGAGATCAGAGTCTGCTTGCGAACATCGTTGACGACGTAAGGCGAATCATCATCAAAGCAACGCCGCGGTTTGTTAGCAGTTGAAATTTTCGTTAATAGTTCTGAGAAATTTGCCTGGTGTTGGCTTTAAGAACTACTCCTGGGTCTAGGAAGCATCTGGCTAAATGGAAGGCGGAAACGGAATGCAATATCAAGTCAAATTGGCACACAAAATGGGGAGGACGTCATCGATAATGTCATGGACAGGGTTATTACTGGGTATAAAATGGAGCCTTTGAACCAGAGTTCCCCGAAGTTAACAACGAGGACGCTGGCGGAGGTGGTTGATAGTGACAGAGACGATAGAAAGGCACTGCGATGGGGCTTCCCTCTTGTTTACGAACTTCACGTAGCTTCACTTTACCGAAAAGTTTTCAAGTCTTCTGTGTTTTTACGAAACAGATTGGAGCACTTGAAGCTTCCTCTTCATGACAGCCACAGAAAACGTCAAGAAAACTTCGTAAAATGGTGCTGAAGGAGGAGGAAGAAGCTGAGGCAACTATTAAGTACACTTATTTGCAACAAGAGGCGATACAGTCCAGTCACAGTATCGTGAACTCAACAAAGCCAGAACTACGACTCTACTGTATTTTGGACTTTTCCAATACATATAAAAAATGGTAGGGGGAAAAGCAAATAGAAAATAGAATAGAGGAAGGAGTTAGGAAAGGGAAGTGACGTTAAAGCAACAGACACAGAAAACGAATGACAAAAACAAGTAAATAAAGGATGAAGACAGTAAGGAAGACAAAGAGCGATATGAAAGAGAAGAAAGGGGTGGTAGACGAAGCGTTTGGATGGGGAAGAGGCGGACTGAGCAGAGTGATTAATCCGTTAATGGTAAAGGCGATTGATCCATCAAATACACGACAAATCAAGGTCCAACAGAAATACTGTCCATAATTAGAGAAGAAAGAAGAGCACAGGAGAAGAAGGGAGAAATAAAAGAGAGGGACACTGAAGTGACTTTATTTCATTCTGCTTTTAGTTTTTGTCTGGTAAGCAGCATCAGGTTTAATTTATTACTTTTAATTTCGTTTCGTTTCGTTTAAGATTAATTGAATTGAACACGTGCTGCCCCACTCCCGCCTCAACCCCCTTCCACCAACCTTACAACCGCCTTCTGCTCAACACTCGCATCTCACACCTCATCGCCGTCTCCTTTCCCTTCACCGACGCCTTCCCAAATGCAACAACAACAACGAACTTCATTTAAAGTTCTGTCAGTCGTTGGAAGGAATTAAAAGCGATCCATTGACTGAAAAAGGACTCGTTTCGAAGTCGTTAAACGTCGCAATGAGCAACAGAAGCCGCAGCAGCCGTTTTCAAGGTTCCAGAGCAAAAAAGAATCCATCGCGACTTCAGTTCGGCTTCGGTTTCGGGTTTTGGCGCATAATCCAATTAAATCCTGATGAATTATTCCATGCTTTGTGCCGCTTGTGACTTGTGAGTCCGAAGACTTAAGCTCAGCGTCGCCGTCGCCGTTGCTGTTGTTGTTTTAATGCATTTCGTGGTGCATTCAACATTCAACATCGCAAGTAAATCCCCATCATCGTCGTAATCGAGTTAATCTTTGCAAATGTTGCGTGTATTCTCCACCCTCGTCTCTGATATCAGCGGTGCGCGTATTTTTAACGATTGCAGATGAGGGTGAAGAAGAGAGAGAGAGAGAGAGAGATGCTGTTGTCATCCTCATCATCATTTGCAAAGTAAATTAGGATTATTTTTTCAACTTCAGCTTCAGTTTGCGTTACGTAAGACTCTTGTCCAGTCTGTTTTTCTGTCTGTCTGTCAGTCTGTTTGCTCATTTGTCTGCTTCAACAATTATTTGACTTCATTCGTCATCATGATTTCCATGTAAACGGAATTTTGGCTTTTTTTATAACTGTACATTGAGTTCTTTCGTAGAACAGATGGAAATAAAAATCACGATTCATGTTTTCGTCAGTTTTCCGACGCAAAAGAAGGTGAAAATGAAAATTCCCAACGATAGACGACCGCAGAAACAACGCAACGGGAGGAGTGGGGAGGGAAAGGGGAAGAGCGAGGGGGGAAAAACAGATTGTGGTACATCCACCCACGCGCACAGCCAACAAGCGAACAGCAAAAGGATCTCCTCTCATCTGTCGTTGACTGTCTGTCTGTCTGTCTGTCTGCCTGCTGATTTCTTAGCTGGAGCCAACGAGTCATGTGGAAATATTTATGTTTTCCCATTAAACGATTTACACAGCGTAAACTTAATTCTACATGCAAATAAATGTCGCATTTAAATGCAATTAAAAAATGTTTACTGCAGCAGCAACAACAACAACACCAGTAGCAGCATTTTTTCTTCCGACTGACAGCCAGCGAGACAAACGCTTGTCTATCGTGCGGCAATAAAAACATCAGCAACAGACAGCATAACAAATCAGCAGCAAAGTCAGCGTTTTATTGGCGTTGTTGTTGTTGTTGTTGTCAGGTGCTGCTCATGCGACATGCGACATACGAAACCAACGCAACGGTTCACTTGTAACGCCAACGTAGGTGCCGATGAGCGCGTTAAAAACGTTGACTGCGTTGAATTTTCCGCTTTAATTCAAATGCGGAAACGATGACAATGACGACGAACACGTTGACGACGACGACGTTCGGCTTGAAGTAGAAACAAGCAACCGAACGACCTGGAGTTCGTGTCGCTGCTTTCGTGGAGAAACAACAGCGACAGAGAGAAAGCCAAGGAAGCAGCAGAAGCGCGAGAGAGCCGAGGAGATGAGCGCACGAACAAAAAGCTTGGAGAGGAAAGAATTTGATTTGTTCACAGCGCAGTTGAACTGAGTATGAAAAAAATAAACAACAGCAGAGCATCGAAATTTAATACGAAGCACAAGACAACGCATAGCGAAAGGCCAACAACGGAGGCTGCAAGTGATGAGATCCACTCGAAAAAACACTTCAAGTGCAACGAATTTTCAAATGTGTTTATGAAATAACGCAACTGTTGTTGCTGATGTTAGTTTGAAGTGTGTGCTTTAATACAAAGTGGAGCAGAAAACTGTTAGGAGTATCAAATGAAGACTTTTCTTCTTCCTTTTTTATCATTATTGCCATGTACTACATTTCCACTTGTTACTAGTTTTATTGGTATTGTTATTTTGCTGGCGTTTTTTGTGATCGCTGTTCACTTGGCGACATTTAATATCAGTTGAATGGTCATGCAGCAGCGAGTAACTAGAGTAACGAGTGTTTTTAAGGGTTTCCAGTTTCAGCAAAAACATTCATGCATCATGAATTCCCACCCGCCGCCCTCTGCCACTCCTCCTACAGTTGTTCGATGGCCCGTCAAACCGGCAACAAAAACTGGCTGCGAAAACATAACATCACATGATGAACGCGAAAAGATGGAAGGAAATTAGAAAAAATGACGGCCGCTGTCGGAAAATTGACGAGCGCAAAAAGCCGCTCATTAGCGGCGAAAGCCGAGTCTTAGAGCTGTCATAATTGACCATATAAGTGACAGCGTTTGACTTCGGTGACACGAAAGACCAACCTGTCACGGCAGCAGCTGTCATCACACCACATCGCATCGCATCAGAGCTGCAAAACAAATGTCAACTTGAAGCGGCTGCGGTGGCCGCAGCAGAGAGCAACAAGAAAAACTCGCTTTTGATGTGTTTTTCTTGCATGGAGCAGGGAATGCATAAAACAACACCAACAACAACGACGACGACGATGTCCACAGCGATGCAGCCAAGCGCATAACGGTACAACGCGTCCTTGTGTCAACGTTACGTCACAAGCACAAAAAATTCCTCCAACGCGAACACAGAGAAACCGCGTAACACGTCGACTGTTGACCACGATTTTTGGATGTGCCGTTCTCAGCAAGGAGTGGAAAAGAATTTGATTTTCTGTTTTGGTGAATTCTCTCCTCGCCGTCCCCTCTTTCAGACTTCGTGTAATCATGGAAAATCATCAAAGAGGAATTTTTTGTCACTTTTTCCCACAATTTTAATTTTTATTTGTTGTGTTTTGTTCGCTTATCTCTCTTTCCACGCCCCCATCTTTCAGTGACACTTCTGACATTTGATCGTAGAATATTTTGACAGTTGCCAGCATTTCTCAAAGGTTTTTCGTCGTCAACTTTATTCAGCGGCTTCCATGAAATCACTACTTGCTTTAAATTCCGTAAATTCCCTGAAACATTCCTCGGTCGGCCGCGCATCGTCCCTCGTCCTCCGTGCCAATATTTCCAAATATGTCGCCGTAATAATTTCATTTAGCGACATCCACCTCGTGCACTGCAAAGCAATTTCATCCTCTGGCATTCATGATCAAATATTCCATTAAATTTAATTCAATTCGGCGCTCGACATCGACGAAACCGGTACACGAAGGCACGGCCGGACGGGCGAGGGGATGAGGCAGACAATGGACCCGAACTGCGAGTTCCATTCCAGCGCATTCCATTCTAATGAAGCAAGTCTCTGCCTTTTGATCGTTCTTCACGTCGCGGCTCACGGGCTGTTGTCTCGTCTGACGACGGTGATGTCCCCAACTGCCCCTTTCCGCTCCCCATAAACACCTTTCCTTTTATCAATATTCTTCGGAGTTCAAGGCGCCTTTTAACCACGCAGAGGTTCCTTCAAGCCATCGAATTCCGAATTCAGTTCCAATTAAGAGTCCTCGGCGATGGAAGTTCCCAGGAAAACCAACAAAACTCGTATATCGCCTTCTTTCTCCCCTCTACCACTCCACCTGACGAAAGGCTTGCATCACAAACGGTTTCTGAGTGCTGCCAACTTTTCTGTTGACTGTTTTTTCTTCTCCAACAGCCTCCAACTTCACTTGGCCACACTCATCCGTTTCCCTTCACTTAGTCCACTCAGGAGTTATTATTTACGAGTTCCTTAAACAAAGTTTTGTCAACATATCGGGTCTCTGCTCTTCTCTGTGTACACAACATGTTGATGCATCTTGTTGACTCAACGGAAACCGATTAAACTTTCTAGCTCTTGTCTCTAAAAGTTTCCAATGCCAATTATGAAATACTCCTACTCGTAGCTGCCACACATCCGTAGGAGCTCCTGTGTATCAAAACCAGCAGGAAATGGGTTTTCCCCATTCCCCTTTCTTCCTTCCTGTCTTCTTTGCAATTGGCGATACTTTCAAAACTAATTTTTGTCATTCTGGCAAGAAAAAACCTCGAACACTTTGGGCTATATTGTGGATTTATGAGCAACTTGGTTACTTACGATAAGGTCTTTTGGGTTTTCTGAAGAACTTCTTACTACGTACATATTCTATACAAAGTTTGGCTAACAACCTCCGGTAACTTACGTCGTTCTTGCACCCTCTCATTGGAGTTCCTGTGTGCCATAGTGTCACCTAAGCCGAGACTTCAATAGATGATGCTATATAAAAGCGAGAAGGAGGGAGCCGAAATGCATATTAACTGTAGTATATAATGTTGTCAGCTTCATGGTACAATATCCATGTAGTTCAATAGTACCTAGGTATTCAAAGGCCCGTGTAAAATGGAATATGTTAAAATTAGGAGCCGATGCAGTTGATATCGTCCATGGATATAGTGATATACAGTCAGTCACTGCTATCCAGATGATGATCAGGTCTTCTCTCAACTTAAATTGGTCATTATGAACCCTCTCAATGCTCCTGTTATCGTTTAAGCCATCCTCTATTAAATGTATTATTTTATGCATAGATTAAATGAAATATTCTGGTCTATACGCGTGTTCGTTAGTTGAATAAAGACATTAGAATAAGAAGGGAAAATTGAAATGTTTGCAAGGACAGTTTTTCTCTTAAAGCTCCTTGTCATTATCGAAACCCTCCTCCTGCTAAACACACTTATTATTGACATACAGAATCCATAGATCTGATCAATTCATATCAAGTTACCAGACATCGGACGCAAGGAGCATCCGAATTACGGCCTTGTAATGCAAACTAATCGCATCAGCTGCAGTGGCGCTAACAAAGGATCGAATGTAAACATTTAACAAAGCCCGCAAATGGCACACACGACTGACAGACGCCGGGACGTCGGATCGATCGATCGATTTGATTTAATCCGTCCATCAGCAGATAAACTCATGGCAATAACGAAAATGTGCACCAACGTGGAATGTGTCGATCCTTTGTTGATGTGATTTTCAGAGGGGTTTCCCTGATGTTTTATTACTGTGGACCTTCTTCGTGTTCCTTCTTGAATTCGCTTTTGCAGTTTTTGTTATGTCATCGTGAGGGTGCCGGGTGCATTTGTCAGGGGAGCGACGAGACAGCTGTAAATCGCCGGAATCGTCCTGGACCTCGAACAGCAACGAACCTTCTGCCTTCGCAACACCCTTTGCACAACTGCTCCGTGGGTGTGGCTGCAATGATTGTTCCTTGCTGCTTTTTTGGAGATTTTTCCGGGATTGTGTTGCTGCTCTGCGGTCGCCGTGGTGCAGCTGCAGGAGTTCCGCTTTGTTTCCGAGCGAGTAAAACCAACAGTGAATTTTTGACAAATGGTTTTTCATATCGAAGTGTGAACTGAATTTAATTAAACGGATGCGGATCGCATGAAGCCGGATGAGTTTTTGGACTAGCTCAAAGCTTTAGACGGAAATCGCCAATCGAGGTAATAATAGTCATCGAATGGTCAAAGCATTGAATACCAATGTAAGTACCGTCGCAGGGGGCGAACGAAAATATGGCTCATATTTTTCGCTTTTTCTTGGACGCAGAATTCAATTCCTGGTTATGCATTCCAGGTGCCTTTTGATTGCTCATCCATTCATCAATAAGTATATCGATTTGTGCTTCGAAGAGTCTATCTACTTGTGCTTTTTAACGTCTGTATTTTGGTCCGCTGTTTGCCAGTCTATTCGAGTGTTTAGGAGCCTGCCTTGTGGTCCGTGATTTGATCTCATTTTTGGTAGATAATGTATGTATCTGCTAGTCTCTATGATGGTGTATTGAATAGTCCGCTTTTGTTTGAGTTCTGTGCTGAAGTCTGTGTTAAGATCTGTATTCAAATCTTTATTTAGGTCTGCATTGAAGAATTTATTTATGTGTGTGTTGCAGTTGGTATTTAGATCTTTATTAAGGTTGTATTGAGGTCTGTATTGACGTAGTTTTTTCTGTTTATTTCCTTTGTTGTTCGGACTATTTTTTGGCGCGTCTGCTTCCCGGTTTTCGAGTATTCCTAATCAGTTTTTCATTGTACCTTCGATCTGTACTCTGGCCTTTTTACTGGTCTATCTGTTCCGTTCTTTTCTCCGTGGTTTTGCCTGTCTTGTAATGAAGAGTTCATAGGTATTTTTCGGTAGGCTTCTGCTGTAGAATGTGGACATTCGACGCTGTTGACAGGCAATCGATGTCGCATGTCGCCTGTCGTATTGCAACACCTTTTATTGAGTTTATTTCCTATCGCTTCTGAACGATCGATTTTGAACTCGTTTGAACGATTTACATGACGGTTCGGTGCCTCACCTTGAGTTATTTAGTGCATGAAAATCTTGCAAGAAATTTCAATATTTACCATTGAAGCATTCCGCAGTTGCACGTTGCACGTTTATTCATAAAACTGGTATTCAAACAGAACTCGTTTTATCTCGATTTTGCCACTAATGATGTTGATATCGGAGATTTTTTCCGCTGATTAGCAAAATATTTCACAATTTTTATTATGAAGCAAACGGAAAAAAGCTGCATTTCCAAAACCTGAATTAATTTAAATAATTCATTAATTGATTGACTAATTAATGATGCAAATGATTGATCGTAATCAAGTTAATTTGGTTTTTCGCCGAGTTTTGGAAATACCGGATGTTGGAATAGGAAATCAAAAATGCAATCAGCAAAACGTAAAATAAAATAAAATAAAAAATAACAACAAAATCATGCAAATAAGATAACATGAAAGATAAGAGATAAGAAAAGAACGAAATACAACAAAAAATCTCTCTTAAATCAAGGGAGGAATGTTGATTTATTTTATTTTATTAATGAACAGCAACAAACAGCAACGGAAGGATCACTAAACAAGGAAAAAGGAAAAGAACCGAACAGAAAATAAGTGAGGAATAACAACAACAACGACGACAAGGCACAAAATTGAAGGACGTCGAACAAAGCGTTAAATAACACAAAGAAAAACAACAACAACAACGCACAGCAACTGATTATGGAGCGAGAGCGAGAGCGAGAGCCAGAGCGAGGAGCAAATATGCGAGCGTTCGTGAGCGACTGAAAGTGTGAGAGAGCGCCTTTGTTGAGAGAATGCACTTGGAAGCCTCTTCGAAGCAGGATGCACTTTTGTCGATTTGCGTCGTATGTTGTTAGTGTTGTTGTTGTTGTAGGTTTCGTTATTCTCTGCCATTGATTTGTGCTAGCAGAGGATCGAGAAATCGGAACAGGGATCAATTTTCAAACTTCACACCGATAAACGACTGCCGCAGTCGGATCGTCTGAAGGACGACTTAACGAGCGCCTGATAAGCGACCCCTCGCACAGCCTGCGAACCGATAACGAGGATGGTGACGAAGCCGATGTTGACACGAAGCGTGCCACGTGCTTGAAACCGCCTGCCGAGGGTAGGAAGAGGAAGCATGACAGATGTTGTTAGCAGAAGCGTTGCAATGCAATTCGAGGGAAGGAGGATTCAAGGCAATACAGGGCGCGGGGTGATGAAGTGGGCGACGAGTCAAAGAAAGGGAAATCCGAATCTTCAGAAGCCGATCTTTGAAAAGCCTTTACGAAGGACAAAAAACGCCGCGATGAAAGGAAGCGGCTTGAAAAAGGAGACAAAGTGGGCGGAGAGGAACAAGACGGGGCAAAGGAAGACTTTACGAAAGATGGAGAAGGATTTGGCTTCGAAAAAGTGACATTTTTTATTATTATTCAATTATTTGATTTTAATTGATATAAAAATTATCTTTAATAATCTTTTAAATGCTTTTTTTTAATCCGATTAAAATTCATTGATGTGTTTTTCGATTATAAACGAGTTTCCGTTAGGATTTTTCGATGATTTCCCTTCTTCGTTCGTCATTTGCACTCGGTTATTGTAAAGTTGCGACCGCGCGTGATGCTGCATTCGAAATGCGAAAAACCGCTTCGTGTAAACATTATTTAAACACCAACATGAATAAAAACATGGAAAAGGCCAAAAACAAAAGAAGAAAAAGCATCCGAGTGCATTTCAACTGCGCATTAAATTGAAATCCTCGTAAATGAAAAGCGCGCCGTGAATCGATCAATGAATAAAAGAGAGAATAAAAAAGCAGGGTGAGAGACTCGTCCATCATTCATTCATTCAGGGGAAAAACTGCCCAAAAACGGCTTTTATTATAATTCATAAATCGGTTCATAGGGAAAATGCACACGTGTCGACCTGCAGCGAGCCTCAACGCATACGATTAACGGTGAATTGTGTGTGTGTGGCTGAAAATCCGTGCACTCGATGCGATAGAACGGAGCTGAACTAATGAAGAGCAGAGAGCGCATCCCCCTTCAGTCGCAGCATAGAAACGAGAGAGAAGAACGACTCTCGCATTCAGAGTAGACACATTTCTCATCATCATCAGCGTCGTCTTATAAAGCGACGAATTGAATGCTTCTGCTCGCATTCGCCTCGTCTTAGATTCGGACAACGATTCGTGGAGTTGCGAATGGGGATTTATTTTTATCGTTTCCACATCGAGATCTGAGGGAGACACGCAAGTAGACAGCCGTTTGATGGGCTCGTGTAAATATTTACGTTGAGCTTGTCTCGTCTTTGGATCGTTGGCGAAAACAATTTGAAAATAAATAAATACTTTCATTAATACAACTCAGTTTCGTTCACTTTTAAAGGGATTTTAAACGGAAATGCGTTCCAATTGAAGTCATCTTCATTACCTAATCCTTTCAGTTCATTCGTTAATCGTCATTTGTCAACCTTAAACCTCAACCTAACCGCAATTATAACGAAATCGTTGCTCGACAACTTTTCCCATGCATCGGCAACGCGCGGAAAGAACCACTTAATTTCCGAGTTAAGCCCCAACCAAGCAATGCATAGAAAGCCACTGAACTCAACGACATGCAAGCTATGCATTCCACGGATCAGTAGAACGACCAAGCAATGCATGGAATTCAATCAGCTGATTCATTGTGACCATACTATTACAGTGCAAAAAGTTAAATAAAGAACACAGATTTTAGTGAAAGTGAAATAAAATTAGTTCAAATAAATAGCTTTGTTACTTATTTACTATCATTCATTTTTTATTTCAGTTTGAACAAGAATAATTTCACAACACAGAAATATTTTTTCCAATAGTGAGGGTTACCAACTAACGCAGATAGATTTGCGAATCGCTGCGTACGCTTCTTTAACAGTGAAGAAGTCTTTTCAAATTGCATAAAAGTGCTTAAAAACATAAAGATGCATAAAATATTGTTCTTAACAATTATTATTTAGTGGTTGGGACTTTTGAAGAGAGGAAACACTTTATTAAATTAATATGATCGCATTTTGTATAAATTTCAGCATCTAATATTTGAGGAGATGGTGACTCTGTCACTACTGATTGTGCGATCCAGACCGCATGATTTCTATGCATTCTATTCCTAACGAAAGGGTACGAACTTGACGAAACCGTGACTGTGCACTGTATGGGTGCCCACATATGATTCTGTGTATTCGTAGTTTAGATTTCTATTCCTATGCATTGCTTGGTTGGGCCTTTATTGTGTTCGGCAAAACGAAGCACCGCTCCAACGAACAAAGCCTCTCAATTAGCGGCTGTGGTTGAGGAGAAATAAGAGACGCTTCTTTGTTTCTATTCTGCCGCGGTTACAGTTTTTGTTGCTACTTTTTTGTCGAACGGTTGAAAATTGCGCAGCAGAGAAAATGAAGAGTTGAGTTGTGTTGAAAAAGAGAGAACCGCCGACAAAGAAGCTGACAGAGAGAGGTGAGCAAGAGAGGAAAGCGATAGAGAGACTCTGACTCGACTAAAAGGAAAAAATGTCATCGAAAACTCATCGAAATAATTAAGTTTTATGCTATTTTATTCGTAGCTGAGACCGACGAAGAGATAAGAGATTCATTGAGCATTAAAGAATTCAAAAAAATCTCTTGTTAAAATTTATAAAGTGCTCCAAAGTTCAAAGGCTTTTCGGTTACTTACTTTTGACTGTTTTTACTATTCTGTTATTGCGGACTTTTAGTTATTTTATGGCTTTTTCAGCTCAAGTGAAGCCCAAAGAAAACCGCTGCTAATCGAAAACCTCGTAAATCTACGAGGCCATTAAAATCACGACTTGTGGCTACGTGATACGTGACATGACATGACGCGACGTGACGTGACGTTTGAGGCTAATTTAAAGAAAATTATGTTATGTTTCAAATGTGTGTTGTTTTTTTTCGTGTTCTTTGTTGTTGTTGTTGAGGTGAAAAAGCGGTAATTATCGTTCATCATTTCTTCAGCCAAAGCGAGAGCGAGACAGACAGAGTAGCTGTACAGTTATTGGCCCATTTTTTATTTAACTTAATGTTTTAACACACAAAAAAAAGGAAAATTTTTTATGGTACACGTGATAAATTCAAGTCTTAAGGAATTTAATGGGAATAATGGTGATCAAGGGGGAAGGGGGCGTGGGAGGTGTTGTGACCGACCAGGTTCAGGTCTCGACATGAATCCAAGGTCCGTCAAGTTCCTTCTGGAATCCGAAACAACCCCCGAAAGTTGATTAATACTCAACCGTTGGTATTTCATCATCTAGGTTTTAAAAGCTACATATATAGCTCCATTTCCCGTACTCTTTCCCCTCCCCCAGCCTAATCCACATGTCGCCTGCACGTGACGCGACGCAGTAAAAACTGGCTATCGAAATGCTGATAAATGACTTCAACAACAAAGGCTAAAAGCAAAGGCGAAAGCAAAGGAAGAGAAAAGGGACACCGGCAAAGAAATACCCTATCCTGAGTACCTAGAAACCGGTAAGACTGGGGAATTGTAACGCACAACAAAAGGGGCAAAAAAAGAAGAAAGCAAACAATAAACAAAAAAATTCTAAAAACGAAAAACGTGCAGGAAAACCAACGACAACCAATTCAAGGGACATTTTGTTCCAAAAACGACAGCAGACGATTTTTAAAATTCCGCTAAAAGGCACGAGTCACTTCACTTCATTTCATTTCTCGCCTAGCTTCCATAGAACATCCCCTCGCCGCGGCCTTCCACCCGTCAACGGCTGCGAGTCATCCTTCATTTGTAATTCCGTAACCGTTTTTCCCCAAAAGCACGCGAAACACACAAAATAAGAACCCGACCAGGAAAGCCTCAACTCGCTTTTCCCCGTCTCACGACCGAAACTTGTAACAGTCTGCAACACGATGACATCGACGTACGTGTAAAGCACCGTTATCGCCCCAAGGATGTCACCCACACCGCGATCCATGCGCCGCTTCTTCTTATTCGTCAACCCACTCACTACTAAGCAATGTTATTAGGAAGTCACATCACGTCGCATTACTTTGTAAATAATGTCACAAATATTTTATATAAAGCCTACTCTTTGGGAAAATGATAGGTAAGGAGGGGGTAGGGGACGGGGAGGGGCAGCGGAAAACAGATAGACGAAATTGGATGAATATAAACTTGTCACTAGAATCGTTAAAGCTTCGGATAAAAACATTGGATGGCAACAACGAAGTCGTTAATGGAGATTCTGATGTCTGCAAAGAAGGTCTTTGATGAAGACGTCTTTTCCCTTTCCCACCTCCGCCTTTCCGGGGGCATGCCAAAGAAGAACCCATTACCATTTCCAATTGCCGAATAACTACAAGAAGGTCATTGTTATCGCTCAGAGAAAAGGGCAAAAGACAGGCAAGAGGGCGAAGAGAGGAGGTCAAGGATAGACAGAAATTCCTATAGTGAGTTTAATTAAATGGGAAAATATTTTTTTCGCTTAGGAATAATAAATTTCCTAAAGATGAACCCACATATGCGTATATAACGCTATAAAATGACCATAGATAGATTGATAAAAGTTATATTTAGACTGTATTCTCAGTATCTACCGCTCTATTGGAATTCTTTTCTCTGTATTCGTCCCTTATGTATTTCTATTCTGTATTTCTCTTCTGTGTTCCTCTTCTGTGTTCCTCCTCTGTATTCCTCTTCTGTATTTGTATTCCTCTTTAGGGTATATACATATTCCTCTGTAATCTTCTCTTAATAAATTCTCCTAAATATTATTATCAACGAGGTATTTATTGATCCAAATCAATCTCCTTCCATTTGCTGATGTAGAAGGAGCCTTAACAAATCCTCTTTGAGAATTCCTATGAATTCCTATGAGAATTCCTAATTATTGAAAATGGGGATAACGACGAGCTAAGCCAATCATGAATTCATGATTCATGGTCTTCACGAGACATACCAAAATCAAAATTTCCCTTAGGTGTGGAACAACGTCTGTTAAGATAGGAAGCTGTGGCGCTACAAAGATAGCTCCGTGCGATTCCAGCAGGGATAAGTCCATTGGGTATCGCTATGGACCTTAAGCGCTTCTTCATAAGACTTCATGCAACTTGAATATATTTTTTTTATTACTATGTATGTTAGTACTATGGAACTAGACTTCTGTGACTTCGTGGCCTGGTGTGCCTCCTATCCAGCTCACAGTTCTTCCATAAGTCGTGGTTTAAGGATATTACCGCAGGGAGACACTTGTGGTTTTTTCACAAGATTTCCTTCCTCGAATGCACGAGTACTGCTCATAAGGTCAGTATATGAGCTGAGGCTACTCTATACACAATGCACATCCTGTATTGAAGCTTGATTAAAATTCCCATAGTTCGTAGGTCTTTCCCTAATATACATTGACCTGTTAAGGAGCATGGAAATGGTTTGAGATATCCGTGGATGTCCGTGGACTGTTCCAAAGCTGAGTTCTCATCTTCTTCTTATCTTCGTTAAGTATTGAAGTTTATATTTCCCAAAGGATGTGGAATTCTTCCATTAAACAAAAAATGACCGCCTAATAATAACATTTTCCATATCTTTGTTAGCGTGAAAAGCATTAAAAATTTCAATCAACTTCCAGAAATTGATATTGAAAATAATGACGATGATGGTAAAGCGAAGGAGAGAAATAAGGACGATGTTGAGCAGTGGTTGATGAGGCGAGTTATGTTTATTCCGATAAGAATTATGAATTTAATGATGATGAAGAGAATAGATGACGGCGAGGATGTCTCAGACGCGTGATTCTTCTGTGTTCAGCGCCCAGAGCCGCAAAACTTTGTTCTGTCGAAAGTTTCAACTCATCCAAAGTCCGTTTTTGCTGTGGCTGCTGTGGAAGCTGCCATCGACCGGTGAGGGGTTCGAGAGTAATTGTTTTACTAGCCCCAAAGTCGATGTTTAGCCAATGGATTAAGTGATAAAATGCTGTTTAACTTCATTTCATTTGTGGCGCCACTCTGCAGATCCTTCGGACGTTGCCTTCGTCTGCGATGAATTTAAATCACTTTGCAATAAATGGGAAGAAATTACTTGATGGGAAAAGGAGCTGTGAATATGGTTCTATACGAGAAACCTCGCCCTGTTTTCCCATCGTCACTGCTTTCTTGTTCATTTAGTCATTCATCATCATTTCGTCGTTTCTTGTGCATCTTTGCTTTATTAACTTCCGCTTCCGCTGCCCTTTCCAAGTCCCCATACGCTTTCCCCTCTCCTTTCCCCGGCCCCATCAACGAACCCATTTCGCTTTGCGGTTGACTTCAATCTGAGTTCATTTTCGTCAATTGTTTGTCGAGTGTCTCCAGCCAAAAATCGATTGATTGGCGCCGCTCTTCCGCTCCCCTCTCCGGCCCTCCCCGCAACCCCTGCCCCATCGACGGGGAATATTTAATTGTATTTATTTTGTCGCTCCTTCGCCAGGTTTTGTGTTTCTTTTTGGGTAAATGTTGCCATGGCATTTAACTGTAATTGAAGGCCATTGATTTGCCATCGCAATAAAAGCAGCGTCCGTAAGGGGCAAGAAGGGGCGGAGGCAGGTTAGGGGAGGATGTGGGCGGAAATTTAACTCAATCTTGAACACCACTTAAGGACCATTCAAAAGAAAAGCGAGTTCGTTGCTTGTGACATGCATTCCTCGTAGTAGCCATTAAATTAATGATTATTTCTTTGAGTCGTAGAAGTAAATGACAAAGTTAATGAAGCAAGAAAGACAAACGAATGAAAGCGGAATAGAATTACAAACGATATCCAAGAAAGAAGAGGTTATAACTGAAGCTAAGGATCATGGAATGACGATTGCAGTCGATCAATAATAAAACCAAAAAAAAAGGAAACTTTTGCAAGTTTCTGTTTTGTAAATGGAAGCAGCTGATGGGCCACTTAAGAAAATCATGAAAACGTTCGAAATTTAATTGTGAAATTTCCAACAAAGTCTCGTTTTACGGCTCTTTCCAGATTTAAGCGCAAAATTACGAAGTTTTTTAGATCGTTGCCCAATGCGACGTCAATCAAAAGTTTCGTTTATATCAAAAACGAAAATGATTCCCGTTCTTTCGTGCTGCTGCTCCACATTTGAGCGCTCAACTTTTGCACTCGCTGTAAAGCAACTCATGCGCCGAGTGCCACATTTCACGGTGCTGCCTCTTCTTCTGTCAAAGTCATCCTCTTCAATCAATCAAACGGAAGCCGAGGAATCACGAACTGCGCACAGCTGTCAAAATAAACTCTCTGTGAATTATATTAAAAACAATGAAGGCAACGTAATGAGAAATGGAGCTGTAATTTCCTCCTCTTCTTCGGCTGTGTGTGTCTAATGTCATGTCGTTAATTAACAACAAAAACAAAAACAAAAAAAAATAAAAAAAAAAAAATTGCTCCCGGAGAAATTTTCACTGATGATTCTCGGCAGTTAAATGATTTTTCCAAGCAAACATCAAAGGAAATGAAATGAAATGATTTGGAATGAATGATTTATTGAAATAAACGAAAAAAAGTAATCAAAAGATTGTATTTTTGCTTTCTTCAGATCTGTCTTTGTCTCTGTTTTCCCCTCCGCTCTCTTCTTGACCGTGTCTCCCAACCACCGTTCTTCCTACTACGCACAGTCGCAGCTCAGCAGCAGCTTGAATCTGTCAAATAAACACTTAAACATGTTGTGAATCATAGTAAGAATGAAACGACAACAACAAAAACAACAGCAAGTGGAGCCCTCATTACGTACACACAGAAAAACTACCGCTCAAATTGAGCGTAATCAAAATTAATTAGTCTGCGGCGTGTAACGTTACGCGTCGCTGTCGCCATCTTCGGCGACTGGGGATAATTTTGAAGAATCATTTTTCTACAATTTAATAGAGAAAACACATTTCTGCTCCTCTCCTCTCCTCTCTTCTTTTCCACTACTTTAAACACAAAACTACAATCAAAATACAAGCAATGAATAAATGTGAATTGTTGCCAACGACGAGAAAAAAAAAAACAAATAATAATAATAATAATAAGAAAGATTAAGATAAAAAAACGAAGTAATAAAAATAAAACCAATTTAGTTTTATGATCATAAATTAAAGTTTAAACAGTTTCCTGATAAAATCGAGTTGATAGAAGAGGATTCTGCGTGGAGGAGGACGGTGGTCGGTGTTGAGGGGCAGGAGGACGGCGGAGAGGTTACAAATATAGGGTGTGGTACCGTCGCCAGCGCCTTAAAAACAGACGTCGATTTCAAAGTCTGCTCAAATTCATTTATTTTCATTCTTCAATCTAAATTGAATTTTGAAAAATTACACATGGCTGTGGTTGTTGTTGTTGTAGTTGTTGCTCTTAATAACAACTCAGCTCAATATCAGTCGATAAGATGTGGAAAAATCAGTCTAAAAATTAAATTTACTCAAAAACAGACGCTTCACAGCCAACGACTGCTGAAGAAACACGCTTAAAAAGGGGCGAGAAGGAGAATAAGATCCCAGGGGAAGGGGCGTGGGGCGTGCGGCGTGGGGGCAGAGGAAGAGAGAAGAGACATGATTTGGTGGAGCTGTCTTTTTGGTCAATTTAAGCGTTTGTCAAGGATTTGATTAATGCTCTTTCAATGACGTTATTTGTCGCCATACAGCAACCCAAGCCCCCTCTCTCGCCCACCAGGCACCATACGCTGGCTCTATGCCTGTGTAACTGTATATTGGCCTGCTCCCCCTCCCCTTCCCTTGTTCCTCCCGTCTGTTGAAATGTTAGCAGATGTCGCCACAAACGTTTTGCTATTTTGGCTCTAGCACAAATATTTCATTGTCATTGGGAGCAGCATTGCTCTAGTCCATGGCCAATGTTGCAAATAAATGACAGGATATTTTGGCAACAACAACAACAACAACAACAGCGACCATCATCCAACCAAAATACAAAGTAAAGGAAGTCAAGTCGAGGCAACAGCAACAGCGGTTGCAAGTTCAGCGTCGGCGATGGCGATGACGGGCAGTGGGAGGCGTGGGCGTGGTGCCAGTTGACAGTTGAGGCACACAAGTCATCCGTCAAACAGACAGCAACAGCTGCTGCTGCTGCTGCCAGTGAGTGAAATGTTGCAACAATTTGCACAAATCAAGAAATAAAATTTTACATTGAAACAAATTCGAAATCGACGAAAGCAGCAGCGGGTTTGCCTCTGGCGCTGCTCCAGGATCGACGCCGACCGAAATTGAGGAATGCGAGGCTGATAACCGAAGCCACTTTCAGGATTCGAAGGACAAAGAGGCTCGTCCCGGCTTCAGTGGTTCTCTTGAGTGCGATTTTTGTTGGTGGGAATATTAAATAAAGCGCTGAGCAGTCGAGGCACAAGGAACCAGAGACCAGGAACAACGGAGAAGGATCAACGAAAAAGGCGAAGGAGCTAAGGAGAACAGACAAGGGACAAGCAACTGGAAACAAGGATAATTGCAAAGGATCGACTGACAAGATCAAGGAACAAGGCGGAAAAAGGACAAAGAACTCGGCGGCAAAGGGACAAGGAACAACGCGGAAAAGAGACAAAGTATAACGGATCTGGAACAAAGAACAGCGGACCAGGAACACGGAATAAAGGACGAGAAAAAGGCGCAGTTCCAGCAACTCCTAAAAATTGAAAATACCTAAAGGACTTTTTTTAAATATATATATCTTTTTTTTTCATTATAATGTATAATAACAAAACTAATTATTTTTTTCATAATTTTCTGTTTTAAATTTCATTTATTTTTAAAGCCTAAAAAGCAATAAATTTTGAGCAATTAAAAAGCCGTTGTTGTGTTGCTCCCCTCTCTCAATGAGACCCTTATGTGCCCCCTACATCCCCCCCTCCCCCCACCCTCAGTAGACCCTTTATTTGTTAGGTGTTGATGACAGCAACAACAAATTGCGACGCGTTCACGCCTTGTAAATTATTAAAAGCAACACTTGAAATTAATGTTTGCTATTTTTAGTGTGAAGCGATCACAAGAGTGTCGCAGGGGAGCAGAAGGAGGGAGTGATTGCTGCTTATCGTTCTTTTAACCCTTTGCTATCGAGAGAGGGAGAGAGCGACTCACTTCGCACTTAACAATTTACTCTCTATGAAGTGTGGCGGCGCTGGAGTGTCTGCGTTGTTGTTGTGAAATATTCAATAAATAAATAAATTAACAACAGCGAACGCAGCCATTAAAAAATGAAAAATGGCTTGTGATAATTATTAACCCGCCAGCAGCCACAATCAAAAAGCACACACCGAAACGCCTGCAATCAACGTGGAGTCGTTATGATGGAGCATGCCGAACGAGCGAAGAGAGGAGAGGAGCGATGCGGAGACGTCGTTGTTGTGTTTAACGGCAGCATGTAATTTAAAGCGTGACAACAACAAGTGATGTGATTTGCTACTGAATGTCGGATGTTGATGAATTACTCATGGTTGTTGTTGTGGTTGTTGTTTTTCTAATGGTTCCAAAGCTAAAAATAGAATCATTCAAAGTTTGAGCGTGGAGAAACGAGGAGCTGATCGATTGCTCTCCTGCGCAACTGTCTCTGTTCCTACGCTCTCACTGTCTGCTGCTCTCTGTTCTACGCTCTCTTCACGTAAGCGCTGTGACGATGAGAGCGACTGCGACATTGAATGGATGTGGTTGTAGTTGTTGTTGGTGTCGTTAGCGCTGCAGCTACATGTGAACGCATTAATCAATCGATCATGAATGCAATTCGTTGCAGATGCTTATCACCAGCAGCAGCATGAGCAACGACAGTTTTTTTTTTTTTGGGGTTTTTTATTGTTTGTTGATTGGGTTTTTTTGATACAGTGAATGTATGTATGTATGTAGTGGTAATTCTTGTTTGTTTTTTGTGTTTTCTGTTGTTGTTGTTGGTTCTTGCTATCAGTTGCAATTGCAGCCGTCCACAATTTACGACCCTTTAAAAAGCTACTTTTAAATTGAATTAAAGCTCGACAACAGTCGCCTTATGTTGAGCCGCCTAAAAGTACACTATTAATTAATTGTTCGTTGTTGTGTAACGAGCAACAGCAGCAGTGAAAAATGAAAGGAGGGGGGGAGGGGAAAGGGTTAAAAGTTAAATCATTGTTTGGATCCTCATCCAGCAGCAACATCCGTCGATCCTTCTTCACATCCCTTCCTTCCTTCCGTCCTTCAATGTCCTGTTGTTGGTTTTCGCTAGTTGTTGTTGTTGTTGTTGTTGTTGTAATTGAATTTATTGCTTTCGCAACACGTTATCGGAAAATTTATACCATTTTTCATGCTTATCATTTATTCATTCATTACGCTTTTGACGGCTGCCGCCTTGATTTATTATTAGCTCCTTGAAACAACAAACAGCAACAGCAACAGTCTTTGGATGGAAAAATGTTGTTGCTTTTGTTGTTGTTTGCTTTTTAGTTGCTATTTTTATTTATTGATGTCGTGTTTTTTCTTGTTTTCGTCCCTCGAAGGCGTGAGAAACTTTCATTATAATCGAATTTTTAAATGAAAACAAAGCAAAGAGCAATTAAAGGATCACCAGGACCCATTGAAAGGATCAGATTCACCTCCTGTGATTCCTCCATTATCATCATTGAGAATCAACCAAAAAAAACAAATAACCAGCGAAAGAAGAGGAAGAGGACAGAGCAAGGAAATCTTAAAAGTACTCGAAATAATGAAGAGAAAAAAAGGCGAAAAAACCTACTAAACAAATCATGAAAACAAAAATAAGCTGCAAGTGGATATAAACAACGCGAAAAAAGTGAGCAAAACGGGAAGAAAACCCTTTTACATCCTTTTCGAAGTCGTTGTGATAAAAAAAGTGACGCCGAATACGGATGATAACAACAACAACAACAACACAGCAATTTCTAAACAACAAAAGCAACAAACGAATTTTTACAAGTCGCCATACGAACGAATTATAAAAAAGTCCAATAAGAATCCAGCACACAATAAGAAACCGCAACAGCAACCACAAAAACAAAAACTACAAAAGCAGCATTGAAGATGCGTTGGATGTTGCTTTTGCCATTCGGCAGCCGACTGGGAATGGAATCGGCTCGGCGCCCAACAAATACACGAATCGCAGTCGGCAAAAGACGAAAGACAGCGTTCAATGAAAAAACCATTCCGAAGAGAAAAATCATATGAATGCACGTCTTCAAGCAGACGCTGCTTTTGTTGTCTCTATTCTGCTGCGACGACGACGACGACGACGACGGCGGCGTCATGAACAAGTTCACGAACCATGAAATGAGGTTATGTTGAAACATGCTTTCAACTGATTTATGAGGAGTAATTTTAATGACATTTCAAGCACCGCTGAAGCTTGTTGCAACGCGCCTCTTTTCAGCTGCATTAAAAACAGGAACGAAGCTCGAGAGTTCGTGAATTGCTGCTGCCATAGCAACTAAATACAGGGTGGCGAAGGCTGGAGCGGAACCGACGCCGACGCCGACGCCAACGCATTCCACAACGAAGCCGCTTGCTACAAGAAGCAAGTTGAAATGCTTCCTTTGTTTCGCAACGAGATGCGTTGATGCGAGATTCTTGTTGTTGCGGAGGCAGCAACCGCAAGATGCAACGCAAACAGACACACAGACATCACAAAGAACCATCGAAAGGATTACATTAGATCCGAGACGAAGCACTCGAACGGACGAATCATTTCGAATTGATTGGAAAACGTATGGATTTTCGATTGCGATTTCATTTATTTAATTACTTCGAAAAGTCTCCCAACAGCAAACAATCAATTTTGCCCTTAATAATCATTATTATTGCCGAAAGTAATCTTGAAATTGCTTACGAATTCAACTACTTTGAAATTGCATTTATTTTTGGTTTTTTGATTGCTTTAACACAGCTACACAGTTGCAATTTAGCGGAGATTCCCAAATAATGCAGAATTTTATCTCGAACAAATACGAGGAGCAAACTTCAACTCGTTCAGTTTGTATTTACTCTTGCACAAATGACCTACGAACGTTACTGGTGCTTTTTCCCTTAACACTTTAATAAAATCCATGTTCTTCTGGATATCATCGGCGATGTGATGCTGAAAACAGGGTGAAAATCGGTCGAATGCCTGCGTAGAATAATCCATTTTAGCAAACTATCTACCATTGAAAAATACTGATGGAAATAGTAATTATAGAACCTCATATAACCTACACTCTCCCCACATGTACTTGAGAAAATTGCTACAGATTGACTTCAAATGGACTTTTATTTGGAATTGCGAATTTTTCAATTTTATTGAAATATTATCAAGTCGAATTCGTTATTCCGAAGAGCATTTGTCTGAATTTGAAGTAGAATTGACTATTCTGAAGTCCTGTTGTTGACTTCTGATGTACATAACTCTGGAAAAGGTGTGGTATTCATTCACTAGACACATAAAACTGACACTCACCTGGGTTTTACCCAGGTTCCTATGCAGTCGCACCTTTGCTTATGCCAATATAAACACTCTTTCTTTAAGAATACTCTTTGAATTCTACTAACCTATTTTTAATTTTTGTTATTCCCTTTTGTCTTTCTAATCCTCTAGTTTTACCCTATCCTCTCGTCTCTAGTTGCTTAACGGTTTCTCCTTCCGCTTTCTGTTCTATACTGTGCAAGTTGGCCATAACCTCATATAGACTCACCAGGATATTGTACTGTTATAATATCTTCATAACCCTAAATTGTACGCTTGTTCCCAGTAAATACCCAGCATCAGCAGGGTTTCTGTATTGGGCTAGCATCCGGCTGAACCTTATACATTATAAGACAAGACTTCCTACACCAGTCAACACACAATACGACTTGAAAGCCAGATTCAATGGAGTCACAATGTAGAGAAGTTCAATGAGTTAGGAACCTGAAAAGGATGGAGGCTCCTTGCCAAAGGTCTTTGTTTCGTATGGCTGGCTTTTGATCGGCCCTTGGAAGAATCCATTGAGGACCTTCTTCAGTACTTAAAGATTGATCTGAAGATTGTCTCACCTCGGGACAGTGGAATCGCAGTTACTTGACCTTCAGTTGTTTGAGGGAGGAATTGGGAAGCCCCACACTCGCCAAGACGTCCTTAACAACGCCGTTAAACCTTCCCAGATAATATATGAATATATTTGCTTTCGTGTAAATGGGTCCTATACATGAATACCCGAAGGAAGCTTGAAGGACGGCAGACTTCCTAGTGAGCCGGGTCCAAGTGTCGAACCGGGTCCAAGTAAGGCCTTGCGTTCATAAATATCTATTCGACAGCTTTATTTTAGAGACAAATACACGCAAATAAATTAGTAATGCTCTGAATTTCTCAGTTTTGGCGCCGAAGCCGAGATTAATAATGGAATAAAGTATCCGGAGGCTGTAGCAATGCTCATTTCATGGGTCAGAAATTCACGCAAGGATAATTATGGAAGCACGCGTGTTGGTGTGTGCGTGCTTGTGTTGGATGTTTTGGTGCGTGCGACCAACAACAGATGCGCTTAAAATTTCGATGCGGCGTTTCATGTGCATCGAATGGTAATGCTCTTTGTTGTTGTTGTTGTTGCTGCTGCATCTAGTTATCATTTAGAAAGCAAAAAACCGAAAAAAGCAAATATTTTCATTTCGGTCGAGTGCGTTGAGTAGAATGCGTTGTGTTGATGGGGGGAAGGCGGACGGAGGCGGGACTGCAGCCATTTTTCAGGTGTGTCAAGGCGTTTTAAAGGGAATGGAGGATGCTTAGTTATCCTTTTTCTGGTCTCTCCCTAAAAAAAGACTACTTAAAATTTGAATTTTGATGATGAACACTGCTACCGACGTCAACAGAAGGAGGAATAAAAACAACTGTTATTCTTCTGCTCCTTTCTCTTCTCCTTCTTCTTCTTCTTCCTATTTTTAGCTGTTTAATTGCGGTCGGAAGTCATTGAAGCCAAAGGAAATTCTATTTTATGAATCATGGATTCACTTTTCAGCCGCAATTGTTGTTGTTGTTGTTGCCGTTGTTGTTGTTTTATCCGTAGTTGCATAATTATGCAAATCAAAGGCGATGATTGTTGTTGTTATTTCTCTTATTCTTGCTACTTTCACTATGATAAATTAACGCTTCAATGAAGAAGCACCGTTTTGGCTGTTGTTATTCTTGCTGTGGTTGTTGTTGTTGTTATTGTTTTTGTTTAATGAAATTAAGCATGAGCAAAAACACGAGAAAATTTCCATTTGAAAACTTTTCTTACAGTATTCTTAATTTGTTAATGGATTCGAAATGAAAAACCGCAATTTTAATTAAAGTATCACAAATTATACACAACGAAACTTTTTTCGAGTGTATTTATAAAAAGCTTTAATTAATTCTTCATTAACTAAAATTAAATTTCAGTAGTATTAACTTTAGCTTTCCCATTTATAGAAGCTCGTTTTCATCGTTTAGAATTCATTGTTCACGTAGGTACGCCATCTTGTTTACATTTGAATTACCGTTAAGCAGCAAAATATTTTTCTTCAACTGAGAGCAACATCGCATTTAATTGTATAGAAGCATAGGAACGACAACGGCAAACAACAACAAAACACAACCGCTGCGAATGGAGCTTTCGCCACACGCACACATACCCACACACACACACCCATAAGAAGAGAGAGTCCACAATAATTCTTGCGGATGTTTTCACTGCAGTCTGCGCTTCTGATTTCCTATAAAGCGGCTCTTGAGTCTCTTCAACTCTCAGCACACGATTGGGTCTGATGACGAGCGTCACGTACAGCGTCGCATGTTTGAAGCGTGAAGGAACGACAGAGAGAGGCCACGAGGCGTACTAAACAGTGCAATAGGCTGAAAGCTCACTCATTCGCCCATTCATTCATTCGTCCATTCATTCAGTCAGCTAAACAAACGCTGGCAGGCATGAAGTCAACCATCATCAACCATCATCAGCTGCTTCTGAGAAGATTGCGTGCCTGACGAACATAATGAATGCTCGAGACTCTGGCGCAGATCCTTTCAGGTTCCGTTCGCCCCAACATCGTTAGGTAAGCACGAAATAACGGTTTACTTATCGTTGCTCTAGCAGCAACGACCCTCAACACCCCCAGAAATCCTTCATTAATCCTCCGCGGCGCGAACACGATAGCAAATTTTCTTTATAACGTACCTGCAACGAGAAGAAAAAATGAAAATTTAATTCGTTTCTAGTCGTTAAGCTTCTGATTTAGAAAAATTCTGAGGTCTAAATATATCGATTACGGTTTTGAAAAGCTGTTATAATGAAAAGTTGTAAACGTGAAGAGAAATTAATTCGAAAAGTGTCCAATATGAATTCGATAATCATCTGAAAACACAACCATGAATAAAAAAAAACTTTTGAACAACGAGAGAAGAGAACTGGAATAGGTCCATTAGATCCATAGATCTACTCGGGAACCGAACCACAGCATGAAAGACAACCGAGTCATTGTACGAAGGCCCTGGATGTACGTGGTCCCGGAATAAAACCGGTCTCTGAATGTACGGGGCACGTGGATGTTTGGAGTCCCTGGATATATGAGCTCCCTAGCTACACGGATAGTAGACCACAACAACCGAGTAGAGGCCCATTTTTACGTCCCCGAATCAAGACAAGAAGTCTCGAATTGAACACATCGATGAGCTTGGTTTTAGTGTACTTTAATTACTTTATGTAGTCTATTTTGCCAACTTACAGGCTAGAGTAGCCTAATTGAAGGAACTAGTACCAGAAAATACTGCCTTAGACATACAAAAAGCAAGACTTTTACCTTAATAAATATATTAGAAGCTGAAATTAAACAGGAAAGAGGAAACTTCTGCTATAATCTTCAAACTACGTAAGGCTATAAACGATATCTTCAAATATTGTGTCCTATAGGCTTCTAAATATTCTTCTACAAACGCCTTTCTATTTCCACTTCGTTGCGATTAAAGTTGAATGTTTTTAAAATCGGATTTTCTTGTTTTTGCTTTCGCTCCTGGCAGAGTTTTTGTCTCTGTGTCCTTCAAAGAAACACAAACAGAAAGAAACAAAAAAAAGACCAAAAAATATGACGGCAACTTAATAAAATCCAATAAAAATTCAAGTACTCTTTGAGCAGGAATGTCAATATTTGGACTGCTTTCGAAAACCACTCGATTGTCTGTAACATCAAAAATGATACAGAGAAATGTTTTGATAATAATATTTAGAGATGGTAAGGGGTGTGTGGGAGGGAGACGAGGCTGAGGGTTGATTGTCCTGGACTGTACTGTCCCAAGGGAGAAATGAATATACGATGCGAAGAGTGGAAAGTAGTGAAAAGTCGTCTATACGACTACAAAACGAAGCGAAGTAATGGCGAAGACGAAGACCACGACGAATTCGAAGGAAAATAAAGGAAAGTGAAGAGAAGAAGAGGGAGGTTGGGTGGAAAATTGATCATTAAACACACGCATTCAGGCCCACAAAACAAAACACTTCGAAAACAACTGTAAATGTCAAAAATTGCACTTGAAATGAAAGCCTGCCAAAGAGTACCGAAGAGTAAAAGCAGAAGAAGCACAAGTGCAAGAAGAAGCAGACGAAGTTGCAAAATATGACAACAGATGCTTGAGGTACTTAAAAACAGGAAATTTGTTGCAATAAAAGAAGTGGCAAAGCGAAAGATGCTCGCACAGGCGGAGCCGGTCACAGATCCAGAGCAAAGGACATATACAGACGATTTTGTGGGCCACTGAAGAAGACAGAAGACGATAGCTGATGTGGATAGTGATGATGATTACATTTGAGAGAAGAAGTATGTGTTATAAGGATATAGGACCTCAAGAGGATGGCTGTGATGGAATAAACACGATGATGATGTTAGCATTCAAACGATGTCAAATGATTAGGAAGACGATAGGAATGATTTTGGCAAATTTCAGTAGCAGAACAACCAAAAGTCTTAAAAGGAATTCGAAGAAACCCGGAAGGAGAGAGGGCAAATGGCAGATAATGGTACTAACTCGAACTGGAAAGCATATAAAGAGACTCTGTGAGGTTGTTAATTAAAAACGAGTCACAGAAATCAAGAGAAACTTCTGAAGGGAAACTTTTAATGGCCAATATAACGGTAAACAGAATAAATGCCCCAAAAGCACACACAGGAAAACACTCAGACTGACATAAAACTACAATAAACTGCAAATAATAGATTCTTTTTATGATTACTTGGCAGCATTTCTCTTCCGGCGGCAGTCATAAAAGCAGCCACAATTGAAAGAAACTTCGATGTGCCACGGAGTTACAACAAAAAAAAAAAAAAAAACACTGCCGATTGGCTAAAATATGACGACGGTAATTAAAGGATTCGTCGAAGGAGGCAGCAAAGTTTCGAGCCTTCGAAAATTAAGAATGGCACCAACAAATTTCCGAAATTAGGAAAAAAATTGAGTGAAACACGATGAGGAAGGAAGAGGTGTGTAGGAGGTATGTAGAGAGGGAGGAGGAAGAGAGAAATACCATGGATGGAGGAGAGACTTGAGGTAGTTGGAGGGTTCGCTGAGAGAAGCTAGATTTGAAGACTGCAAGGGCGTGGAAAAGGGCATTTAAGCGAGCCTGGAGTAAATGGGATAGACATAACGGCACCCATTACGGTACATGCAGCTCCAAACAGAGTCGAGTCGAGACGAAGAGTTTCCTGCGGACAAATTATGGGTCATTATTTCAAATCTTTTGTAATTCAAGGTTCAAGTTGTGCTTGTTCTCCTTTCTCGTCGACTTCTTGCACGTACGTTACCGCAGGACGACGTCTTTAACATGGGTTGAGTAGCTCCGTGTCACGATGTCGATAAAAGCGTTTGCCATTTGGCCACAGTCCTCACTACTTTTAATGGAATCTGTCAGCAGTTCTTCGTCTACTTCTTGTTAATGCGTTTCGCTTTAATGATATTGAACGCTAACATCACATTTCAATGCATTTTATACAGCCAACTGATTGCTTCTCCACTCTTCTTTGGGTCTCTTCTCTTCTTTTGGTCTATCTCTCTCTCTCTCTCTCTCCCTCTCTCCCACTCTTGCTCTTAAAAGAATTATTTTATGAGAAGCGTGGCGAAAAAGCAAAACGTCAAAATATTTGATGTTTGGAGGAAGACAGAAAAGGGAATCAATGAATCGGAAGTGCGAAATCTGGGATTATTTCCGGTGCACGAACGCGCTTTACAGCAAAAGCAGACGGTTTGAGGAGGGGAGAGGGAGGGGGACTCGTGGGAGGGACAACACGAGTTTCTTAATGTTTTTGGTTACCGAAAAAAGGTATTTCTTTAAAGGTAAAAAACAAATTTTCAGTTTAAAAAAATGTTCATCTTGTTTCGTCTTCTTTCGTTTCGTCGGATTCCTTCTCCTTCTCAATATTTTCCTTTTTCCTTCATCTTTTCTCTTCAAGTACCTCTGACGCTTCATTCGTTCTCACGACAATCGTCTTCCTCTGCTTCTATTTTCGTCGTGTTCAAATCCAAAACTAACATACACAATTACGAAATTCTAGAAGTTATAATCGCATCGAGTGGTCCATGGGTCACGATGATGAGGATCGTCCATGAACATTAGCAATCAAAAAGCACGGAAGCGTTGAAGGATGAAAAACTCCATCTTCTGATTGAACGCTGACTAAATTCCAGTTCCATTTTCCTATTTCTGTGTGTTGCATACACGACAAAATGATGGACAGAGGATAAAGGCATGGAGGAAGGAAGAGGATTAGTTATACTTACGCTCGACAGGAGCTGCTCGAATGCATCCTCACGGAAGCATTGAAGCGCCAGCAAAGGATGACAACCGAACACGTCGCAGTACAAAGTGCAGCCTCAGCTCCTGCCGATCCGCACAAGCAACAGCCAAGCAGAGGCTCGGGAATGCGAGCTCAGGAATCGAATGAGCAACGAAGCGAGCGAAGCAACTAGAAGAGGTGGGCTCCAAGCGACTCGTGGAAGGTACTCGTCGTATTTATGAACTTTTGTTTGGTTCTAGAAGAACTGCTGCCGCCGTCCGAAACTCGGTTCAGTTCGAAAATAGCACAGAAGTTTCGCCTTGAATATAATTGAGTGTCATCGAGTAGGAAATCGATGGAGGAAGTACGCAGCTCCATCGAGTTGTACGATTATGGAGCCAGTGTGGTCCGGTCCGGCTCGGTTCGCTTCCGTTCGGCCGAGTTGAATTGAAGGATTGAATTTGTTTCGTCGGTCACTCGGTTGCTATTGATTGGGAAAAGCAATTTTACGCTCTCGGATGCCGAGTACCGCAAAGAGTCACCATGAAACAACCAAACGCTGGACATCGCCGGAAGAAAAGGGACGACATCGGCCGACAAAGAAGCGGAGGGTTGGGCAAATGTCTGGATCGCATTGACAAGGACTCCGTGGACATGTTCGGACGTGCTTCGTCGCCTGTGGTTGACGCTACGGTGATGCGAACTCCAATGAAAGCGGAAAGAAGCAAGAAAAAAGCACACAACATTCGGAAAAGAAGACAAATCGTGGTGATAAAGGAACAGAATAGAAGAATTTGGGATGGAAATGAAGTTGGAGGAGACGATGGAGAAAGGAACGATAGAAAAGAATCTAGAAGAAATCGTGAAAATCAACAGACTTGAAAGTATTTGGAATCAAAACTAATAAAAAGCCGGCAATATGTCAAATTACATTCAAAGGACCCAATTTAAACAATTTATTTAGTTTTTTCCTTTATTTTGTTTTTGTTTTTTTCCTTTTTTTTATTATTAAATTTAATACTTTTAATTAATCACGCAGAATGTTGCTTTCTTTGAGTTTTTTGACAAACTCACTTCTTCTCCATCCTCTTCCCCCCCCCCCCTCCCCCTCCCCGAACCAACCAATTTTCACGACTTCTTCATCTCCGTCAAGCAACAAGAAAAACTTTTTATTCACTTGTTCGATTTTCCTTCTCCCTCCTGCGACCTCGTTGCGTCTTTTCTTCTTCCTGTCTGTCTGTTTGTGTATCCTTGCTTCCACTCCTTCATCCTCTGTTCATTCTACTTCCCTTGCTCCTCTTCTGCATGTGAAAGAAACATTTTTCACGTTTAATTTAATTACTGTCAACGTTTTTTAACGTGTTGCTGGCGAATGCTGTCGCTCGAAAGTCGCTTCAAAGTCGCTTCGAAGTCGCTTTCAAGTCGCTCCAGCGTAGTTACGGCTGTGGATGGGGTTTGTCATCAATCACATCAGAGACGACAGCAGACGCTGCTGCTGAACAAACACAGCAACAAAATAAATTAATAAATATGTATATAAACTCCTGTGTTTTCCTTTTTTCTATGTATTTAATAAATAAATAAAAGTGTTCGTTTTTTATATATAAACTGCAATAAATTAAGGAAACTCTAAAAAAATGAATTCAACATGATTTTCAATTTGAATTTTCGTTTTTATCTGTTTTTTTTAATTGAGGTAAAAAATAATCCAATGGAGTTAATTTATTGTGTTGTTGTTGTTGTCGTTGTTGAACACGAAGTTTTCATCCCTGACTTTCGCCCGAATTTTACCTTTTTATTGCTTTTATTAATTGTTGTTTATTTAATTGGTATTAACTTTTAAAAGGTTTATTATCAATTCCATTGATTCTTCCCCTCCACTTCCCCTTCTTTAGTCATCTGATTAATTAACTCTCTGTTTCGTTTTTCTATTATTTATTTAATTGCCACAGCACAATCGAATTCTGTTGTTATTTAAATGGAATTCAATTGGCTTTTTTAGCAGATATCGATTACATTTCAATTTCTTTTTTATATATTAAACAATAAACAATCCTCAATTGAATTAAAAATGGCGTTTATACGCTTTTTTCGGGTGATTTTTCAGCAGAGTTTTCTCCTTCTTTTGTAGTTTTCTTCTTTGTAGTTGCTCTGTTCTTTTTCTTTCGATATTTGCACAAACATTTGAAGAAATTCTTGCAGTTCATTTTGCGAAAAAGAGGAGAATTTTTCCGGTTAAATGACAAGTGAACACAAACGACGATTGAATAGAATTTTTCTGTGCATTTTCTTTACCGTTTTCTCTCTTCTCATCTCTTCTCACATCTTTTCTTTCTTCCCTTCTCGATATTTATTTATTTTCGTCTTGTTTCTTGTTGTCACATTTGAAATTAACCATTTGATTTCTGTTCCATTCGCAGCATCTTCACTCAACGATTCAGTGACTCTGCTCACGTTACTCTTCATTGACTCCTCTGCCACTGCGAATATTTAAGTGAATATCGACGAATATCGATGAAGAAAGGATGTAAAACAGCGACGGACGACGGAAAGACTCGTAAATATTTAAATTTACATAATTTTTGTCAGCGATTTTGTTAGTTTTCTGTTGCTTCGTATAAGTTACACGCCCCCGCCTCCTCCTCTTCACCCCTGCTGCAGATCGGAAGGGAGGCGGAACATAGGGTTGTGGGTGGAGGTTTATTGCCGAATTTAAGCTCTCAGCATCGTGACTGTGGCTGTTGTTGGTCACAAGCTCGCTTAATTCCCTTTAGAGTCATAAATCATTCATCATCCCTTCACTGAGCTCACTTTGTCTTCGCTTTCAGTCGTACTTATGAACCATGCCGGTCGCTTGCGCTCCCTGTCACCCTCACACACAGCGAAATCCCTTTTTTTGCACTATTTTCCTAACAGCTGCTTGTGGCAAATTGCTTGTTGCGTTACTGCAATTTTATTAAAATTGCTTTTAGTGCTTCTCTCTTCTGCTTTTGACTGGTGTTGCCGTCATATTTTTTTTTTTTGTGTTGTATTTTTTTTTATGTATGAGCTTCAACACTTTGCAGACACACCAAGCGTTAATTTATCAATTTTCCCACCCCTTTTCACCCTTTGAAGTATGGCCCTGCTTCAGCCAGCTCTCCCCGCCCACCGTTGGACAGGGGCAGCGCAGAGGAGGAGTGCGATGACGATAACACACACACAAGTCCTTGGCGGGTGCGGCGAAACCGTTAAGTAGCTTTACCATCGTCCTTGCGTCCGTCGGCGGCTAATTTATTCAGTGACAAAGGCTCATCGCGTATGAAGCGAAGGATCAGCATGGAAAAGGCCAGAGAAAAGGGGACACGACGACTCATTACCGATTCATGGCTTCCATTTATGATTTGTTCGCAGGGGATTCGCAATTTTAATTTATGATCACGTTACGAAGATTGCGCAGGCCATCAGAGGGACCAGAATCGTCTCTCCATCAACGGATCTTAGTAAAAGGCTCAGAGGATAAAGAAAACCAGATTAAAAACTAATCCTATGCATCTTTGAATCACCGTGAATCATTGTGAATCATGGCGAATCATGGCGAATACTGAATTTTAATTCAATTTTAATTCATCGATTGTTGAACACGATTGTTTTTGTTTTTTGCGAAATGTCCTTATAAAAAGAGAGAAATTAATGAATGAGGAAATAAAAAAGAAAGTGTAAAAAACTCAATTAATCCGTGATTCGTTTATGCTCACACTGAATCATGCAGTGATTGTTTTAATTGAGCCATTCAAATCGATATTCACTTTGCAACGGATCCGCACGGCAACTGGGAAATGCAGCTCGGGAGGAAACAAGGAGGAGCCGCACCATTTTTTCAGAGTTGCCAATTAACGATTTCATTGGACACGGGTTTTTCTAGAAGCTTCGAGGCGACCACACAAGGGGGCGGAAAGGACTGAAGGAGGCCGACGCTTAGCTTAGAGTATCCACAAAAAAGTGCGCGGAAAATAATTGATTGACTGAGTTGCGCGATGCATTGATTGACATCACATGCGGCTTGCAAAGGACCAAAGCCACGCGGGGAGAGGAGGGTGCGGGGGTGGGAGGAGGGAGGAGGGAGGAGGGAGGAGGGGCGTGGTTCGTGCATGGTTCCAATTTGCATGGCAACTCATAATTTCACTGTTTCATGTCATGTCAAGTTCTAAATTTTCGGTTTTTTATTTGCCTTTTCTTCATTGCGAATGCAAAACCAAAACAAACAGAAATAAAAATAACAACAACAATAATAAACTTAAAACTTGGAAGCTTTTAAGTGTCATGTTTTTGAACTATTTTTATTTTTATTTTTTTTTCTGAGTGGGTTTCCGTGGTTTTTGCTTTTCCTTTGTTTTTGGTGGCCGCTGACACGCAAACACAACGCAGCATTTTTATTAAATTTCCAATTTCCATTCTCCATTTTCCATTTCCGTTTCCGCAGCCAACGCAAAGCGCTTTCATTATCATAAAATAATCGCAATAACAATAAAAATAACACTGAAAATAGTCGTCCAAAGGATATCGAGCAGTCGAATCAGGAAATAATTTTGCAGCGACCCCGGCATCGGCCAAATCCGGGTTTTTGTTGGCTTTTCAGGTGTTTATAGGCCGGCGACGCATCGAGCGACTTATTGAACGACTTTTTCGCGTAATTGTAATTAAAAGAGTTTCGAAGACGCGTCGTCGTACAACTCCATTCATCAAAGCAGTGAAAAAAAGCCTCCGTCGTCCGAAAGAAACCCATTTAAATGCAGAAACGCGCGAATTCTGCACAATCGCATTAAGGAAAAGAATTTTATGACGCTTCGGAAGTTCTGCTGCTTCGCTATTCACTTTCCAAGCCTCGCGTCCAACGCTTCTGGGTTAAGACAATAGCAAAGTTGTCCGTGGGTCGTTTTTCATAGTCATCACTTCATCACTCCTTCCGTGTGTCCGTCCGTCCGTCCGTCCTTCCTTCCTTCCTTTCACGCCTCTTTTCCTTTGTTAACGGCTTTCGTAGCCCTCGAATGACCCAAATTTCGACCATAAAACATTAAAAAAGCACCGAAATTCGTCTTTAAATATTCAAAAGAAAAGCAGCTTTGAAAGAAAAACGAGAAGCAGGACTTTTATACACTTTCTTTTATACGATTGCATGTGTGAATATGAATCGTTAACGAAGGGAAGGTGGCGGCGGAAGGGGAAGAGCGAACGACTACAAAAGATTTCCTCGGCAGAAGTTGGAAAAAATTCCTTTGTGTCCGAACGAAGGCGCAGAAAATGATCAAAATAATGGGAATTAATCATCGAAGAACAATTCTTTTCTTGTCTCTCTTTTGCGCTGTCATTGCTCGCTCATGTCTCTTTTATCATTTCTTTGCAAGAAATTTAAAATTAACAAAAATGTAAAGAGTTAAAATAATGAAATAAATTCAAATAGAAAAGGAAAACTTTGAGCAAGGAATTCAATTAAGTAAAGAAAAAATTCAATTTTAAAGTCATTCTTTTTCTCTTCGCACGTCTTTTGTTCTTCTCGTCCTGAGTTGGCAACTCAGAGGCAGCCGAAGAGCAGCTCACGTCGCGTGAGAAGCGCGACTTCATTTGTCGATGTCGCGTTTAGCAGCGTCAAAAGTAACGAAAATTAACGCGAAAGAGAAGTAGAAAAGGCGAAGAGAAAGCAACACTTTCTAATGACTTTTTAAGCGAAAAATGTATCCCCCTTCCACCCTCTTCCTCCTCCCCTCCACCACTTTTTCCCCTTTTCCAAAGAATCATTTACAATTCAATTTTGAAGACTCTTTAATAAAAATTGTTTTTCCATTCAATTTTATTTCAAAAGAAGAAAAAATGAAAATTGGAAATAGCCAAAAAACAAAATAGAAAAGGAAGACGAAGAAGAAGAAGAATAAAATCGAAACTCTTTTTTATCGTCATCATCGTCGTTGGTTTCTTTGCCTGCGAAAATGTTTTAAAAATAACATCAAGTGTTTTCGTTGTTGTTGTTGTTTGGAAAATGATTTCGAATTTGATTTGAATTTGAAATTTAATTTCAATTGATTTATTATCGCGCATAAATAAAACGTGAAGAAGCGAATTAAGCGAAGAATCGAAATGAAAGAAGGGGAAAAACACGCAGCAGCGAATATTTTTGCAACAGATGACAAAAAGCACCCCTCGGCCCCTCCCCCCGCCCACTCGCAACTCTTGTTAATGGAAGCAGCACCCTCGCAACTCTTCTTAATGGAAAAACTGCTAAATAGAAAACTAAAAGAAAATCCAGTGAAAAAAAAGTTAATGATTCGTTTGAAATTTCGTTAAAAATGAAAATCGAAGGAAATTTTAATGAAGAACACGATGAAGGAAGATGGGGAGAATTGCCCAAATAGTTAATAACACGAGGGTTGTAAAAATATTGACAAATGCCACGCCCATCGCTTAATAATACCAAACATGGGTCCGAAATCACAAAAAAATACTTAAAAAATCGATAAAATTTTGATATTTCCCTCACAAAATCAGAAAGAGAAGGAAGAGGAAATAAGGGAAGAAGAAGGAGAGGAAGAAGGAGAAGGAGAAGGGAAGAAAGTAGCAAAGAAGGAAAAAATTTAGTAATTTTTAAGAATTTCCATTTTTTGATAAATTTTCGTTTTTCATTCATCAACCAGAAAATGACTACAAGAATAACGCAAAAGAAAGAGAAAGAAAAAACCAAAAAAAGAAAAAAAAACACAAGTCAAGGAAATTTTATGCAAAAATCTTTCGGAAGAAGAAAATTGAAGAAAAGTGAATAAAAACGTGAAATTGAACCCAAAAAAGTCATGAAAAGTGAACTTGAACTGTAAAATGGCATTTGAAGAAGAAGAAGAAGTGCTTGTAAGTGGAGCTGGGAGAGAGAGAAAGAGACAGACAGACGAAGGAAAAAGAGTTGAATGAAAAACCTGCGCCGAATGCATGAAGAACGAGTTTCTGATGCTGAATTGATGATGATTGAGTGGCTGATAACGCAGATGATGCTGGCTGATGGAGTTGGTGATAGAGTTGCTGATGGAGTTGGTGAAGGAGCAGCAGAAGGAGGGGAAGGAAGAGGGGATATCTGCAGCTAGAAACACACACACGAGTGATTCAATGTCCCAACGGAGACACGAAACGAAGGAAGTGACAAGCTTCTGACACTCGCAGCTTCCAAAATCTTTGTCACTCCGTTGATTACCATCAGCATAATGATCATCGGCGTAATCATCATTGTCATGAGCTTTGGAAAATGTATTTCTTTTTTTTGGGGATTTAAACTGCGTCGTTATTCCTTCATTGATCCATCGAATTCAATAACAAGCGACCTGAAGACGACGCGAAGTTGGAGTTCATATGAAAGCCCATCGCCTTTCCTGGATTTTCTTCGGCATCTCGGCTCTAGTTTCGTTTTTTATGGCCCTCATCCCTGCGACGAAAACACTTTTATCCCTTGAAAGTGGCTGCAGTCGCTCGCCGCGCGCCGGTGATTAGATTTAGAAAGAACGCATTTTATTGCTTTTATTAAGTTCTTCGCCTGCGTTTCACTGCAAATCATCCCGTCGCAGGACGCATGGAAACGCATGAAGCATTGAATAACAGATCCGCGCAATGAAATGCAAGCCGACATCCGAAATCCAACCCCTGGAAAAGCGTCGAAAAGGGTACAACGACGGCTTGCAACCCCGAAGGCGCCGCTAAGCAACGCGGCTGACGGCGACGGCGACGGCGACTGCTAATGAATGCATATAAATTACCTAAAATTCGTCCATTTGGGCTCTGATTACATTTCCACAAATCGCCGTGCAACGTGGCAACGCCAATGAACGCTACTCAGCCGTGACGTCACGTGACGCGTTGCGTTGCGATGCGATGAGACGCGTCGCGGTCCGTTCGTTCCTTGTTTTTGATTTTTTACTTTTTATTTTGAATCATGGAGCTGCAGTTGTTGTTGTTGCTGTTGTCTTCATTGATGTAGAAAATTAAATTTCATTTAAATCTCACAACAACAACAAAAACAACGTCCAATTTTGAATATTTTTTGGTCTTTTTTCTTCACCTTTAAAAACATTTTCTAGTATTCATAAATATTTCAATAAAATAAACATTTTGATAGACAAGGAAAAAGGAAAAAGCAAATCCTCTGATCATGCGAAAGAGACGAAGGAGGGGGGGAAAAAGGTGATGGAAATTCCTCTTTTTAATTCACACACTAAAAAATTCCAAGAATTCACTTGATTTAAAGCCACTTTGACGTTATTTGATTACTCCTCGTCTATTCAAATTGTGTGTGTTTTTTTAGATATTTTCCTCCGCCTTCCCCTCCCCCTCCTCCCCTCCACCCCCCCCCCCCCACCCCTCCCCCTCACAATCACAATCTTCAGCCATCGACATCTGTTCTTTAATTTACATAACCTTTAAATCGTTGTTCAGTTTGACGTCGTCGTTATTGGCATTATTGCTGCTGTTGTTGTTGTTGCTGTTATTGCCGTTTGGCACAACAACAACAACAACAACCACGTCATAAAATATAACATTAAAAACACATGTCACCCTGTGTAGGGTCGTTTATACAAACAAAAGTAATTGCAAATCCAATTAAAATCAACGCAACATCGCAAGAAACAGAAAAGAAAAACAACAACAATAAAAGCAATAAAAAAACCAAAACAGCAGTTGGCAATTTTCATCATAAACGATAATAAAAAAAAACGACGAAAAGAAAAACACAAAAAGCCAAGGAAAACGAAGATGTGAAGAAAACGAAATGTAAGAGGCAAAAATAATCCATAAATGGAACAATGAAGGAAAACATCATTAAATAACAACAACAATTTTTTTTTCTTTTTTTTTGTGATTACAAATGGCTGAGGTGAGTTTGTGTTGCTGTTGTGAGGTGAAGTTGATGTTAGACGTGTTCCAAACATGGATCTCAATAGGAACCAGCACCGAGCCGGTGCCATACAGGGTGCTCTACGAAGGGGTCCCAAGGACGGTGAAGGCAAAACGCGAATAGATACGTGAAGTGAGTGAAAAGTTAATGCAAAAAGCAGTCAGCGATGGGATTCGAAGGGAACGTGGAACTATAATCAGTAGGCCCCCGCCTCCAGTTAGGCACGCCTCGTTGTATGTACCGCTGTTTGTCGGCATGCACACGAAATGAGCGCAAAGCTCGGAAGTTGATAAACTGCCGACGGTGTTGCCAACCGAAATTTAAAGGGCGACGCACACGCACACGCACTTGCCCACGCTCACGCACACGCACACGCACACACACATCCAAACACTTATTCAAGCAGTTTCGCATTCATAACGATTCTGGAAGTTTTGGTTAAAGTGAACGATGGACGATGTGTGGTGGGCGATGTGCGGTGGGAGTGTGCGAAGGGCACGCAGCGCGAAAGGGGAAACCTTTTTGTGGTTCAATGCATTCGAATTGGAGGTGGAATCAACAGCAACAGCAATCACTCACTCAGCAAAAGTGATTAAAACGGAAATTTAATTGAAATCTTACATTCGCCTGCGCATTTCCGTTTCCGCAATTGCCAAATGTACTGCTTCTTCTTCTTCTTCGTCACCCAGCGACCCAACCACAGCCGGGTTCGTTCGGTCTTTAATGGGCCTCGTTTCTGTTGGGACTCCTTTTAAATGCGTTCCGTCCTTCGTCACTCATTGAAGCTGCTTTTCCTCATTTAATTCGTGAAATTTTAGGACTTGAATAGACTTAAACTCCTCGCAAAGTCGGGGGTCGGGGGTTGCACCAGTGCAAGTGGTGAATAACCCCCAACCACACCCCCTTTTCAGACAAATTGTTAACCTTAATTCCGTCGCCGGTCGCCTTCTTAAAGCTCCACAGCCGTTGGTGGTTGTTATTCCCATTTTTCCTTTCGCTTTGTCCGTTATTAATGCTCGGCGATGATTATCCCACGGTGGATGGGGAAGATGGGTCGATGGGGCGATGGGGCGATGGGGCTGGGCGAGTGCAATTAACAAGCGTGTCGTACGTGTTCGGGAAAATGAGCTCATTGCTGCTAAACAGTCTCTCGATGGACGAATGAAGTGAAGTATGTAAATCGTTCAATTTGCCACCCGCCGCGGCTGTTCTGCGTTTTCCTTTTCCTGCCATTAAAAAAACGACGGTGATTAACGGCAACACTGAGAACACGTCTCGCTCTCCGTGCGAGAGTGAGGTGAGTTTCGCCGCTGTGCCAACATAGGGAACAAATGAAAGTTTTGCGTGCCGAAGGAAATTCTTCTTTTTCCTTCTCCCCTTCTCCCTCTCGACATCTCCTTAATGCGTTCGCAGTGTGAAGCCGTAAAAGGGATTCTTGGCCACGGAACACGTGTGAATGCAATTAATTAAAATGCATCGAATTAAAATTAGTAAAGCGAAAATATAATAAAATAAAAATAGCCCATTTCTTTGTCAATCACTTCACTCGCTTAGTCCAGAAATAACGGGTTTGTCTTTTGTTTTTATTATGGTTTAGTCGCTTTTTAAACTCCGTTATCGAGATCAAAGGCTGAGAAGATCAAAAAATTGCAAAAAAAAGAAGGATCTGAGAGGAGAACAGAAACAAAAGCTTCTCCTTTGAACGGAAACTGTTTTTGCTGCTGCTTGTATTGGGTTTTTCTCAACAAATATTTTCCTTCGCAAAAGTGGAAAAGTAAAAACAAAGAATTGAAGCATAGCAAAATATTTAAAAGCCATGAAAAATTTCATCATGCGTATCGAACAAGTGTAGAGAAAGAAGCAAGTAAAAAACGGTGAAGAACAATGCGCTGCAGTCGAAGAAACGGCAGAAGGAAGGCGATAACCGTAAAAAGGTGATTCTCTAAAAAGCACGACTGAAAAGGAACAAAAAGAGCAGCAAATGTAAAGGCAATCACAAGATTCTGAAATAAATAAATAATCCGAAGAAGGAAGTTGAATAATAAAAAAAAATATGAATAGAGAAGGGAAAATATTCATGCTGTTATTTCTCAAGAAATTCCGTTATTTTGTTTGATAGGATTTTATATAGAAAATTCGTTCAAAGGTTTTTCTTCTCTTTCTGTTTTTCTCCAATGGTTTTTTTCTGTTATTTCGGTACTTGTCTGATGAGTACTTAAAAAATTCCCAAATCTCGAAATTGTTTGAATGAGCACGCATTGAAAAGAGAGTGACAATTGAATTGTGAAGAACCAAAAGAGAAAAACTCCACTTCCAAATGCAAAACAACATCAAACTTATTTTATAACAGCTCTTGACCTAATTGTGAGAACATCCTGAGCGATGAACATACATCAATACGAAGCATGTGAGTCTCGCCGCTACAAACACGAAGAGCCTTGTTACACACGACATCATGAGAGCGGCTTCGTTTGCTCTTCCGATTGCTTCTGCTCAATCATCGAAATAACTCGCAGCCGGCCTCATGCGACGTCAGTGTGACATCGGCCAAAGGCATCATCTCACGAAGAGCAAAGCAGAAAAACAAGAGGTAAAAGTTTTTTGTTTAGTTTGTGCTGCACTCACATAACGTTGCATTCAAATGATGCAATAATCTACGCAGCGAACTCGTCGGCATGTAATAATAAGAAGCTTACCAAAGCTTACGACGAATCGAAATCCAATTGAATTAAAACACACACAGCAATTATTTTGTTATTATTATCGTTTTCGATGTGGCTTCGGTTTTATTGAAAGGTGTCTTCGGCAATGGTTTTAATAATATGTTTTGGATAATTTGAAATATTTTCGAGCATCGATAAAATACGCTTAACACGGAATAATAACAAAAATTGAACATATTGATGCACACATACATATGTAAATATTGGACACGATTCTTCGTGCGCTGGACTCATTAAACGAGTAGAAAAACACGTCACTTCGTGGTGTTACTGGACACTGCTTGTCATCTTCGTGCGATCGGCTTCCGATGTTGTTGTTGTTGTTGCTGTTGTGGTTCGTCTGCTAATCATTCGTCTCGTGAAAGGATTTTACGAAGAGCAACTTAAGTTCGTGAGTGTTTAAAAACGAGTATTTAAGCTTTGAGCAAGTCTTTTGCAAGATTGTGTGTGTGTTGTGTCGTCACTCTTATTCTCATTGGGAAATATTATTGCAACTGACCTATCGAAAAAAAAATTCGTTCTCTTCTCACTTTTTGCTTGTGATTCACTCTTCTTTTGATGTAAATTCCCTGACCAAATTATTGCTCCCATCCAAAGAATTAAGATACAATTTGGTACTTATTTCGTAGGAATATTTACATTATGATTAATGAACTTTCATTTTTAATGCTTCCTTAAATGAAATACTTCAATGGATCATTTAAGCAACCACTTGAAGAAAGGCAAAGAAGAAGGGAGAGGAAAGGAACTAAGAAGGAAATCCTTTGACAAGATGGAAAAATGATTTTGATTAATGTTTTGCAACGAAATGAAGTTGGCAAAAATTCATTAATTGTGAAATGTCAAGGTGGCAACTCTATTATTTCCTTCATAGATACAAACATCTCTCGAGATGAGAGAAGACATCGAATCAAAGTGGAGAGAGGAAAGAGAACAGTTGGGTTTAAGCGATTTCCAGATGAGAGTCTAAAGCAGCGATGTCCAAACTCACACTGTCACATTTTAAGCATGTGTATGAATGACTTCTCAACCTGCACTGAAGAAAATGAATACTTCGAAGTACGAAGCAATAGTTTCTTTTTGTTAAATTCTGCTACAATTATTAAAACACATTTAAGGTTCTAACAAACATGTACCAGCGTGGAAAGTATCACACATCAATTATTTGCTAAAGTTTTACGTATCTTTAGTTGAGAGCGACGGAAAACGATATATTAGATGCGTTAATATGAATAATTGAGCTTTTTCGTAACAAATGTTTTAGTTTATACATAAAATATGATTTTTGCAATAAAATATAATAATATCATATAATATAAAGGAAAAATTCGCATTAACACAAACAGCGATAATTTTTTTGGGTGTAGCCAAATCAAACTTTCATGAATGCTCACGCAATTTCGGCAAATGCACTCATTGTATACATATTAAGGTGCTCAAAAATTGAGTGGCCGAATGGCTGCTCTTGGGCGACGCTGCTTTAGACCAGCGTCTATTTAAATAACCTTATTATTTAAAAATGTGATTAAAGTAATTCAAGGCAACAGCAGAAATTTTCAAAATTTCCAGCAAAAATTTTAAAGTTTTTCCTTGAATTTTTCCTTCAATGGCAATTTTTGAATCTTGCGTTGTACAACAACAACAACGGTCCTTTAAATGTTTTGCATCCTTAGCCGCTGTTTTTCTTTGCTTCTTTGCGTGCATTAAAACTTTTCCCTGTTCTCTAAGCGCCTTCCTTTTCCCAGCCTCAACGAAGCACTGCGTTCCCCCGTGTCCGCCGGTTCCCCTCCGCCGATGGATTTATTGAAATTATGTTTCCGTGCAGTTGAACTCATCAGAAAAGTAAACATTAATTTAACCGCGGATGAAAAAGCTGAGCTTCCTTCGCAAGAGCTGTTGCCCTTTGCTGCTGTTGTTGTTGTTGTTGTTGTTGTTGTTACATCAGGTGCACCTGAGAATCCTCTACAACGACGCAGAGCACATAAAAAATTCACGAGGCAAGGAACAAAACGTGAACCCAACCAAGGTTAGGATCAGAGCCCAGCCACAAAGCGTTCGTCTTCTTTTTATTTTTCCCGGTTTTGTTTTTAATTTTACTTTTTTTCGCTTTTTATGATGTTTCTTTTTAATTTTTAAAGTTTTCTGCACAATGAATTTTTCACATTTTCCATTTCTCTGTTGCTTTTCCGTCCTTCGTTCGGTTTTGCACGATTTTTGCCTACGTTTGACGTTGACGTTGACGTCGTCACCGTGATTTGACGACACTCGTCGTCGTCGTCGTCGTCGTCACTCGATTCCCTAGGGTTTTTTATAGCCATCGATTTTTTGCGTCTTGCGGGTCCGCTCTCTCTCCGCGACTTCGATCGAAAAATAAAGAGCCGCTCACTCGCTCCTTCTCGCTCTTTCGGCTTATCTCCAGAACGAGGCTTTTTCCCCGTTGCATATGTAAAAAATTCATAAAACCAATTTTGACTGCATGCGACAAATTTTCGAGTTGCTTTTCTTGCTTTTTTCCTGTTTTCCTTTGCATTTTCTCGTTCTTTTGGTAGGAAGTCGATGGAAACTTGCAAAAAACTTCATGAGAAGTGGGAAGAAAAAAACTAGAAAAAGCCAATGCGACTTCTGCGAGCAACAGCTTTTTGAAGTTTGCTTCCGTCAAAGTTTCGGAACTCTTTTTTGGAGCTGGTATTAATTGGGTTTTCTCCGAGTCTGACTCGGAACGCTGCAGCCTGTTAACGGTCTGGCTCTTTGTACGTGCCTCTACGCTCTCGCTCTCTCTTGCCTACTTTCGCAAAATGCTCTGCTCTATGATGTCAGACGTTTGTGGTTGTTGTCTTCTGTTCTTCTTTGCGGTTGGAGCAAATGTCGCAACTGAAAGCAGCAATTACCGTTATGGCATTTAACAAGCTTTTTGCTATAGTGAAGAGAAGAGGAACAGGAGGACGAACAACATGCAAAAAACTAATGAAGAAGATGGATTAATAATTCAATTAATTAATAAATAAAGAAATTGTGGTGATTAAATTGAGTTATTTTCAACAATTTTACGCATCCACACTTAATAAAACGATTTCCATCTACAAAGTGCATTAAAATGTTAAAGCAAAGCGTTCGCCTTCCTTCTGATCGACTGCAATCGAACCAACAAACACACAACACGGAACCAGGACATTATTTGCAATAATAACAGCAACCGAAGCCACACTTGAACATATGAACTGAGAAAACAACGAGAGCACGCAAACGCCAAGAGAGATAAACGCCCAGCATTGGCACATGTCGCAATGAGCGCCATGAGGTCGGCCGCAATTAAGCTGTGTTCTCGCTCAAATTCTACACAAAGCGCTGCAGTCGTCGCTCTCATGATGTTAAATGTGGCTGCGGCCAATCGAAGCATCAGCAACAATGTGTAGAAACAACAACAACAACAACAACAGAGTGTATGCAGGCAAAAGAAGACAAAAGAAAAACGTAGCAGCGTGCAGCTTGCATCGGAAGCTGCTAACATCAACAGTAAACAAGGAACGAGAAGAAGAGCAGCCCAATCACACTGAAAATTCCAGTGACAACAATAGCAACAACAACAACAACAACAAATCGTTTCTTAACTCTACGTGAGGTCGTAGAGTGTTGTTGTTGTTCTTCTGTCATTGTTGCTTCGATGATTTACAGCGTGAAATATGTTTCGAGTTCAAATTATTACAATGATGATGATGGAGCGGAATTATCATCATGATGATGAGCATGACGATGATTTAATTGCAAACAAGGATTAAAATTGGTTGAATAAAGACGCTTTTCTAATGCTTTTAATGGAAATCTTTTAAATCACTCAACGAAGAGGATAGAATTATAAATAGATTCACTTCTATCTCCCCCTCTCTCTCGTTTTACCCTCCACCAAATCAAAATGTATTCCATATCCTGTAACAAATCCGATTTTGATGACATTCCTTGCACAGGAGACTCCTGAATCTGTTAAAATGACACAAGCGAAATGAAGAGAGAAACTTTTGAGGCCCGCCTCTGTGACATACGTGCATGAACGCACACATACAAAATTGAGCTCCAATGCAAACTCAAACTTCCGCAGTCACCCCGAAGAGAGTCGCACTTCGGCTGATGATGGGAAAAGCCGACGTTATCCACTTCAAAAGCTTCCCTCAGAAGATTCCGTGGATCTTTGTTATTCTTCTGCTTCTGTTTCGGTTCTTATTTAAAGTTGACGGAGAGTCAAGTGGGAAAAAGCATCAACAACCTCTAAAAACTTCCCTCCTCCACGCCAACCATTTCCAAGTTTCTTTATCCAGCGATGGATGGTGTTTTTATCTCGTTTGTGGCGCAGTATTCTTCGTGTTCGTGTTGTTGTTGTAGCCGTTGTCATTTCTATTGTTAACAATTTTCTTTTCACAGATTCACAGTTGTTGCTGGTGTAGTTCTTGAATTATACAGTTAAAAAAGTCGCTCTCTCTCTCGTCATGTTTCAAGTGAGATACGACAAAGACGAAGTAGAAGGAGAAGAAAAAGTGGAGTATAACAACATTGAAAAGAAACAAAAAAAAGGGGGGGGGGGGGGGGGGGGGGAAACCACCACAAGATGAAGATGAAACAAGAGTCAACAACGACAACAATTTAATTAAGAAAACGTAAAAAAATAATAATAATTTTAGTAACCGAAACACAAACACTGACGACGACGGTACAAAAAAAAATATCCTTAAACGAAATGTCATAATAATCGTCATAATCACGAAAATGGATGACGAATGTGTTCCAAGGAAGACCGAAAACGGCTAAAAAATCACCTCTTCGTGTTGCTGATGGGCAGCCATTTTGTTTAAATGCCACGTTCTATCATCAGCGGCGTATTTCAACAAAATGGCGGCCACGATCTCCACGATTATTGAATTATGAAGGCGTTCGGGTCGCAAGTGAGCCGATTATAAGCGAATTAAACGAAGCCGAGCGAAGACTCGTTAAAGAAGTCGCTTTGCCTAATGGCAAGAATCTTGCCATAAATCCTAATGATGTTGAAGGACGAAAAGCGGATTGATTCGGCGGGATGATGGGCCAAAAGGCGGTGTGGAGGGTGTTCTGAATAATTTTGATGCTTGCTTGCTTCAATCCCCTGAAGACGATTTCAGCAGCAACAACCACTTTCAACCTTCATCCAAGCAATTATATTTTGTAATTACTTTTTATTTAATGGGTTTTTTCAGAAAAAAAGACTATTATTATTATTTAACGTACCTGAAAAGAATAAAAGACTATTTCAATATTACAGAAAATACTTCAAGAGTTTTGAAAATGATTTAATTTTACAATTCACAACAAAGGAATCAAACATGGAATCTTTTTCATTAAGACTCACGCAAAGAAAAACCTTAAATTGACGTATTTATACACCGTCCATCAGCAGATTGATCAACATATTGCATCAATACAAGACGAGGAGCAAACAATCAATCTTCGGCCGGAGTGTCTTTCTGTCCCCGCACACATTCGTCGGTGCGGCGTCGTGCTTGTCGTGCGGGGAGTGGCAAGCCGCCGTGGCGCGACAAGCTGACGGCAAGATTAGACAGATGACAAGCCGCATGCACACGCCACTGCGAGGGGTGCCGCAGCAGCAAGCGTACAGCACGACGACAAGCAATTACAATCGTGGCTCGTTGCTCGACTTCGTCGAATATTCATGGAGAAGCGGGAGGAGGGAAGGAGAGAGGAAGGGCTGAGTGAATAATAAAGTGTCAAGACAGACAGACGGAATGGGTCAATGTGATTTGTCTTCACCTGTCACTGATATAAACCCATCGCAAGGTGTTTCCTAGTCAATAATAAATAATTCATGCTTCCTGCCCGGCGTCCCACACCTTCCTTCATCACGTCTTCTCCAGTCACCGCACTTCTCCGTTTCGCCTCTCAATGGAGCTTTTAATAGACTTCAGCCTTGGAAAATCCTTTCCATTCTCCATGAAAGTCCTTTAATAGACTCCTTTCACCCACTCAACTGACTTATTAACCTCTGAGATGCTCTGTGACCTCGTCAATTGACACTTTGATCGACTTCTCAACACCACGAAACAGTAAGAAACAAAAGAAATGACAGAAATCGTGTAACAACCGAAGCGACAAATCAAAAGTTATTCGAATATTTAATGAAAAGAAAACCGAACTTTTACTTTATATATAATTATATATGTATACTTTGTTTTATATTGGATTTTATCGATGGAAAATATAACCGACTACGTATCAGAAGTAAACAGAAATCCAATATTTACCAAAAGATAAAGCAGAGCGCTAACAAAATATAACTATACTGACATAAAACACGGGACCGGGGGGCTGCGGGTCGGGCAGCCGGAAGACCAGAAATGATTCACTTTTATTCATTTACTAAACGAAAAGTCTGAGCTTCATTATCGCTATCATCGTCCATTATCAGCATGATTTTTTATCAATTTGTGTTTGTGGCGATATACGATAGTTTTTTTATATATGCTTTAATATGGACTATTGCCATTTATGATATTCTTTGTACACATTTCTGTTATATACAAAAATAACAGATAAATTAAAGTTTATTGACGGGTTTGAAGTCAGATTGACCAAAACAATCTCCGTATAATTCTTATTTTGAACATTGTTTAAGTCTTCTTAATCATTCCGCACATCCTTGAATAATCGAAAAACAGCGAGGACCCCCTCTGAGATCTCCCTATTCCTTTTATACGACAGTATATACTTTTTGATCTTTGTAGAACTCTTCAAAAATCTACACGAATCTCTTCTAAAACCATAAAAAACTATAAAAGATATCGTGAAGGTTTTATAAATGTAATAATGGAAATTTCTAAGCTGATATCTCTGTGTATATATGTCAAAAACTGATTACTATCCAAATATAAGAGTCCTGTCGACTCTGTTATAAACCAGTTTTGTAACTAAAGTCCGAAACATATCGTTAAAGACAGTATAAGCCACTGTACAGTTCTGTAAAGCCACATTAAAGGTGCTATAAGCGACTATCTGGTCCCTTCTTTTGGGTTCATCTACTTTTCCCTAATTCGTCAGCAGTTTTTAGTCCCTAATTTGGCCGTGATACCCTCCACTAGGTGAGTACCACTTGAATCAGCATCTCTTAACACTTCATAACACATAATATTAGCTTTTAATATCACCCGATTGGGAAATAGCCCGGAAATAGGAATACGGAACGGCAGAAGTGGGACCCGCACGTGCTGCCACGGTGCAGCCGAAAGAGGTACCAGCATTGAATGGAAAATCAGGGGACGGCAAGAGGTCCTCAAATAAAAAACACTTTCAACAAAAAAATCGAAAAGCTAATTAAAAAATAAAACTGTCAACAGCAGCATTTTCATTCCGACCGCAACTATTAAAAGCGGATCGAGGGAGGGAAGGAGGGAGGAGAAGACAAAAGAAACACATTAAAAAACAAAAATAGACGAAGAAGAACACATCATTAACATGCAATAGATTTCACAGAGACAGTTTAAAAAACGGATGCATCGAAATTGGGTTTTCTATAAAAAAGATGCTCGAAAGAGAAACTAAAACAGAATTTAATGAAGAAGAAATTAGAGAGGAGGTAGTGAGAGGAGAGGAGTGGAGGAAAGGACTAGAGCGGACGATATAGTCACGAAAATGAGATGAAATTTTAAGGCGAAAGACTGGTGAAGGACCCATTAAGGACATGACGTTTACACACAAAAGATAGAAGAATGACAAAGACAGGAATAGGAAAGAAATAAGAGGAGAAAAGCGAGAAATGAGATCAAAACAATCGAAAACAAGGAATTAAGTAAAACAAAATCAGGTTTCATTTGAAAGTTTTTTGGTTTATTTAAATTCATAGCCGATTGCTGCCTGATTTTGGCTTGGCTTTAATGCCAATTTTCATTTAGTTTATGAAAATTGAATTGAAGGGAAAACATTATAAATCGTTTCTTTAAAATAAAATACTTTAAATATTTAAATAAATTCACTCAAATTCCTCACATTCGCAGAGATGCATTTGATTCGGGGTTTTTCTTTAATTTTCCTTCATCGTGTTGGCTTTTGTTTTGACTCTTTGCTTTCTGATGGCGCTGTTGTTGTTGTTTTTGCACTTCCTCTTTTAATTCTTTATTTAATTGCTTGATTCTTTGTAGTGGTTGATAAAAAATGTTAAGCCAACGCATGCGGCTTTTTATGCACTCATTTTAACGATGGCAACATAAAACTGAACGCCTCCGTCCGTCCGTCTGTCCGTCCTTCAATCTGTCCGTCTGTCCGTGGCTCAGTCTGTCTGTCGGTTCATTTATCCAGCGGTTGGTGGTTGGTCGTCATGTGGTTCGCGTAAATAACAACGTAAATGTTATTGAAGTCCTGCTTTTGTTGTTTTATTTCGGTGGCTGTTGTTGTTGTTGTCGACGCCACATCAACAAAAAATCCATTCAGTTAATTTTAATAGAATAAAGACAAACAACAACAACAACAGCCGACGTTTCACTTTAATCGGGTTTTAAAAACCTCTTCGTTTAAAACAACGTTTAAATCCTTTTTTAATCCTTTAATTGGCTTTTCAATTGGCGTTAATAAAAATACTTTTGAGAAATAACTGAAAATATACAGATTTTCCAGTACTTTTTTCATTTATTTATTGTTTTTTAATTTTTCATAGATTTTAAATAATTTGTTATTTTTAATTAAAATTCTATTTTTATTTTTCGGAATACCTATTTTTTGGTTATTTGCTATTTATTAATAAATAACGAATGAATATTGATTAATTTCGAGTCATTTCAAAATTATTTCATTTATTTATAAATACTTTCTACACAAAATCACTCATTTTCCATGTTTCGAATGTGAAAAATTCGAAAATTTAGTGACTTTCCAGCGACCACAAATTATTTCGATTGCATTTTTTCGTTGACGGTTGGTGTTTTATTTGGTCAAGCGATAAAACGCCGAGGTCATAAATTAAAAATGGTTATAAAAAGCGAACAGCGCCATCAGCGGCAGCTGTTGATGTTTTTTTAGCTTATCAACTAAATGGAAGTTTTGAATGACGTTTGATGTACTTTCTATAGAAAAGTCACACACACACACCCCATCGAATGTTTGCCCCAAAGCAACAACAACAACAACAAATAACGTTTTACCAAAAACTTAGTCAAAGCGTCTGTTTGTATTTTTTGCTTCTTGTTGCTTTTCGTTGACTTCTTTTTCATTGATTGAATGGACAAAATAATGTTATCGTTGGGAATTCAATGGAGGGTTAAATGGTCATCCCTCCGCCTCCTCCCCCTCTCCATCCCTTTGCTTATCGTGAAATGGTTAAAAGAAGATTCGAACGTCTTTTTTTGCCCATCGTCGTCGTCATCCACATCCGCAGCCACTAGAAAAATGACATTAAATTTTACGACTTTCACTGCTACTGAATTGATAAAGAATCTCCGAAGGGTTTGGAGCCCGTCGGGTGTCGATCAGTCTGAACGAGAGTCGCTCTGCTCCCAAACTGTGAATTACTGAATTATTACTGAATCCCAGCGGAAAAGTGGAGGAAAGCGCAAAGAGAGAAGCAGCAGCAGCAAACGTTAATCGAATTTAAAGTCAATTTAAAGTTTTTAGATTTTTCAATTTAAGTTTTGTTCTTCGAACAACGAATAACAAACGCATCAGTTTCAATTGAAGCAAGAAGTGAATTTATCAAAATAATTGATAAGCTGAATGAGTTTATGACACTTCAACTGGGTCACAAAAGAACCGAACGCTGGGCGTGGCGGCGGCAGGGAGAGGAGACGATGAAAGGGTGATACAAAAATTGCCTTGGTTTAGAATTGAAACGATTCTTCGAAAATAACCTCGAAGCAATAACAAAAAAAAAAAAACGATCGCCATCATTGAAAATTCAGTTTTAATAAAAAACTTTCAATTTAAAATTGTTAAAAATTGGAAATTTAACTGAAATAAGGTTTTTATTACAATAAACTGACAAAAAAAAACTTTTATCTGCAATTATTAAAAATTTCTGACTTCAATTGAAAAGCGTTTAAATACAATTTTATCAAAAAAAAATCGAAAAAAGTTTCCAAGTACAAAAATAAATTTTGAATACTTTGAATATAATGAATTCTTTATTTAAGTTCAAGTTGCATAAATAAATAACAATAATTAAATAATAATAAATAATGAATTTAAATAATAAAAACTATTTTTTAAACAATTAATTGCTAAATTAAATAGAAATAGAAAAATAAATTGAAAATATCCCAGCAATTATATTCACTTTTAAAAAGCTTTTAACTTAATTTAATATTAATAATAATAATTTAATTTAATTTAATTTTAATATATTATTTATTTAATTATTAAATACCTCTTCACACTTTTTTAAATAATTATTGTAACTTTATTTGATCTTTTTCCACTTTTTAACATTATTTTTCAATTTTTACGAGAAGCGAATCTTTGACTTTGCTTTTGTTTAATTACATTCAGTTTATTATTAATATTAAATTCGCTTTCTGTCGATGAAAACTCTATAAATTTTCTTCACGAAAGGTTCTTCAAAGGACAGACTTTTTAAACCTGTCCCGCTAAAAACGGCGGAAAATCAGCGGGAAGCGTGGAAACAGCAGCAATTAAAAGCTTAAATTTTCGCAGCAATGATTTCGATGGAGCCAGCGAAAACCTTGCCATAATCTTGTTTCAAATGGTGTCGGTTGGTGTTGGTTGGCAAAAAGGCGAGGCGTGTTTGGGGGCGGCGGAGGGGCGGAGAAGCGGTCAGTGTTCAGCGTTGATGCGGTCAAACTTGGACTCTGCAAATATGCATTTCGAACGTGAGTGCAAATGATGTGGTCCACTAAATTAATTACAAAACGTCGCTTATCAGAGGAAATTCGTGCAGGCATTTAATCGCTCAGTCGCTTTGTCGCCCCGTCGATTTGTCGCTTTGTCGCACTCCTGACAAGCTGCAGGATCGAATTATTTAGACATGAATATTTATTTATTGTTATTATTATCGCTTTCATTCCTCCAATCGTGAGTTTTTCATTCCCGGATCGCAATCGATGCATTAAACTCCGTTTGGAAAGATTTTTGTGCATCGCTGTGCATCGGGCATTTGATTTATCCGCCGATTATCATTATCACGATAATAATGACGATTTATTTCTGTATGTTTTCACGGCGATTTCATGAAATTGCTTTTAATTTGTGTAGCAAATCGTTAATAATTCCATGCACAGACACAAAAATATTTCATTATTATTATTATTGATTACTAGATTTTCGGTGCTGTTGTTTTTTTTTTGTGTTTTTTGGTTAATATTGCATTTCCTTCTTTCTTCATTTTTCCTTCTCCTCCCTATTTTTTGCAATTTTGTTCCTTTGTATGGAAAATTCGCAGCTGAATGAATTTCATTTAAAATTCAATCAATTTTGAATTGTTCATTATTGCAGAAATTCATTTAATTTGCATGATTTCACTGAATGAATGAATTTAATTTTTTATTCAATTTTTTTTTTATTGTATTTGGTTTTGAAAATCATTCAGCAAATTAATTAAATATTCATAAATTATCAATCAATAAACGCACATCACTCATAATCAATAAAATAAACGTTTAAAATAAGAAATGTTTACAGTGAATTGATTATGAATGGAATTGAGCTCTGTATCGTTGAAAAGGAGGACTGCACCTTGCATCTGCAGGACATTTTAATGATGATATGACACGTAAATTTAAATGTCTTTAAACGGAAAATGCATTATGTCCATAAATCGCTGTGTAAAGCACAAAAAAAGCCCTGCTTCATTTCTCTTCACAATGAAAGGACCTTCATTTGCCTTATGCATAAAATAAATACATCCAAATAGAATATTAATTAACCACGACAGTAAAAATAACAACAAATTTAATAAATAATTTTTATTCTATTATTATTTATATTTTATTATTATTTTTTTACATTTTATTTTTAGTCATTTTGAAACCGCTTTTATTATTAATTGACAATAAATGAAGTCGGCTTTTAGGATAGCAAAAAAACTATGGAAAAGCAAGGAGAAGCGGTTGTTGCGGGCGGCAAGGGAGGAGGGGCAAGGGCGGAAGGAGAAAGAAGTAATTACACACCCTTAACTCATAAAATGCACACGTTTTTCCAGGATATAAAATAACACAAATTCTTTCATATTCTGTCGTAATTATGCTCGTATGATGAAGTAGCTTCGAAGGTGCGGTCGCTCAGAAAGCGAAAAATTTCCACCTCAAAAGAGTCACGCATTTCCGAAGACGCCATTCAAACAGAAAGGACTTTTTGCAAAAGGACAATTCACGAAAAGGTGCTATTATTTTAATTATTACAAAAAATCACACGGAAGTCCTTGGAATGTTTGCGGTTAGTTTCACTATTTTCTGGCTTTTCTCCATTTCCGAGCTACCTGCAATAACACGGAATCCCAAAAAAAGGGGCCCAACAAGGAATGTTCCCGTTTTTCTTTTGCCTTTTCCACGTTTTACGTGTCGAAATTTATTGAAAGTTTGCATGTTTCAAAGTAATTATTGAGAAGTTTTACGATATGATTTTCCCTAGCTTTTCTTTTATTTCATATTTTTGTGTCTTGGGATTTTTCATTGGTTGCTTTATTTACTGCACATACTGCATAGGAATTTATAGTCCACCCAATAGTTTATTGGGTTATTATTATACGAGTCTCCGTAGTTTCTTCCGAATCCTGCTGATTTAGGGTTTGACTAAATACAACACAATTTGGCGTGGCTGCTAATAATAGACGAAATTCCTATGCATGTTGTTAAAATCTGGGAGGAATAATCAGCCTTTCCTTTCACCATCATCCTGATTAATGCCGATATATAAACAATAACAAAAATAATAATCTATTCAACGGCTTTCGTTAACCTGAAGAAGTGATTTCGTAGATTTGCTATTTACTGAGGTGTTGAATATACTCTAAACTTCAGATTTATGAACTCCTTCATTGGATAATTAATTAAAAAACATCGACTGAAAATCATTCTTGGATAAATGATCATGGTATGAAAATAAGAAATCATTAATCGAAGGTTGAAAGAGGCAAATTGTATGAAATGATTCCCTAAAAGGTCCACGGAGTTTTATATGCAAGGAGCTCAGTTTGTAGAGCAAGGAAGGGTACATTTTCTACCTGATACATCTATGGACCCTTAAATACAGTCCAGAATTCAAGGGAAACCATCGCCGGTGGTGGTTGTTTTCATGGCAACACAGAATGCGAAAAGGAATACCTTCGGTGATCGTGGTGATGATGATAGCAAATTTATTTATGCTGCAGATAAATAAACATTTAAGTAAAACGTTGGTCGTTTGTTGGCAGTTGTGCAAAACTGTCTGGAGGAGGGTCTTCCAGTAAAGATGTACACAGATAAACGACGTGAATAGAGACACTCATTGAGCGCAATCATAAATTTTGGAAGCTCATAAAACTGGCGAAGAAATTCCATCACGGCAGGGAAGAAATAAACTGGGATGCAGAGAAAAATGGGACAAGAAGAAGATGAAACCAACAACCGTTAAAGGTATGCAAACAGAGCAATAATAGTAGCTGGGCAGAAGGAGAAAAGTAATGGCAAGGCGAGAAGAGGATGGGAGAAGGACTTGTAATGATTTCTGGTGAAGAGCAAAACGCACAAAGATGGTTTCAGGAAACTGACTGTATTCACAGAAAGAACACAAGTGCAAAAACCGAAGAAGCAAACAGAAAAAGGACTCGGGAATCTGTTTGCAAGGTGTATTCATTCCTTATACACAAACCAATGTAAAATACAGATACATTAACCGAAATATGCTAAAAGCTGGGATTTAGGGCATCACTTTAAGGAGTTCGTTCGACTTTTCGATGGTTTCTATACGCATATCTGTCAGATAGATTCTGCAGTTAAGGATACAGTATCCATTGTGATGTCAAAGTCTTTTTATGCGAAATTAAGACAGGGATTTCCTTGGGCACAATTTAATAAAAGCCTGAAAAATCCATACGTTCCTAACAGAAACACACACAACGCCGATGTAGATACATGAGTATCTGGCAGATACGAAACACTTTATGGGATTTTCTAAGTGCATTTTTATGCACAGAATCAGAGAAGAGGAAGAATGGGAACCAAATTAAATCGCTCCTGGAAGATTCCGAATGCCGACTTTTAAATCTCAGCTTGATGTGCGGAGAATGTATCTGGGAGATACTTTCAAGGATTTCACAGCCACATCGCGTCTAAATTATAGCAATGGGCTTTGAATTTTTCATGAAGAAATAAGAAAGAATCAAACGACATACAGAAATTTAATGAAATTAATGTAAAGCATTCGTGAGATACACGCGAAACTATCGATGAGATACTCTTTACGCTACACACAGATACTTGAACAGATCCGCGCCTGAATTCAGATTCGCGCAGAGGGCAAACAAATTCTATAGAGTCTTTAGCAATGCGCATTGATGCATGTCGACAAGCGTAGATTTGTATCTATGAGATACTTTGAGTTATTCTTTTGAGGAATTGTCTTCTTTGCTTTCGAGTTCGGATGTGATGGGCTCTGATGCTAATTGTTGAGGATAACGTCAGAGTGTTAGAAGCAGGAAGGGACCAAAGCCAGGGCATGTAAAAGCGGCTCCTGTAGAAACTCCTTCATATCCCCACGTCTTTTCCCATTCTATGGTCAGTTTTTTTAATAGACTCTGTTCTTTGCCTTGTTTTACATTCAATATATTTATTTGTTTATTGATTTATATTTTTAACAGACTTTTGTTGGACTTTTCGGAGCTGAACCGTTGCTCGGGTGTCATTCTTTGTCCTGCCTGTCAGCTTGCTGATTGTCACATCATCAGGGACTGCGCCGCCCCTTCCCCTGCTTCGAGGACCCCTCTGCAGCTGACAGGCACTCAGCTTCTTTCGCAAATTTTATTATTGTTCCTGAGGATAGTTTTTAGTGTTTTCGTTTATCTCACTTTCGTACAACCTGTCAGTCTTCCCCTCTCTCCTTGTACACCGAATCCTCTACTTTTCTCTGTTTGTAATTTATTTGACTTTTTAAAAGCAATTAATTTTTTAATTATCTTTTTGTTTTTCCCTGCATTTACTTTTTTCCTTGTTTTCATTTTCGGTTTCACGCTTTTTTATCTTGAATTCTACTTTTTTGTGTTTTGTTGCCTTGATTTGTTGACAAAATTTTATTTGACTTTCTCGGTTTTTTGTTTGTCTCATTTATTTACTTAATTTTCACACTTTTATCTCTTTTTGAAGCTTTTAGAAAACATTTAAGAATTTTTTTCGAAATTTTGCGAATTTCTTAACTTTTTTTCTTGCCTTTTTCTTTCTACAGTACATCTTTTTGTTTGCCTTTTTGGGACCTCTGCTTATCGTGTAAATATTTAGAAATTAATTTGTTCAGGTGATTTTGGTTTTTGTTAAATTTTTCTCCCGAAATGAGTCACGTTTAAAGATTTTTTTAATAATTTTTTACTTTGTTTCGGTTCAAGTTTCGAAATCATTCTCATTTTGGTTTCGTGTGAATTCTCTTTTTCAGAGTAACACTTGGATAAAAGCCAAAAACAAAGAATATTTCGAAAATTGGCACAGATTCAAACGTTTCATAAATTTCCTAAATATTCCCTTTTTTAAATTAGTAAATGTATTTTTTCTTACTTGATCTTTGCTAATATTAAATGTGAAATTTGTTAGTCAAGTGCCATGCATTTGTGAAGGACGACTTCGAGGATATTCTTTGGCGAATTATTGAGTAGATAATTGATGACATTGAAACGTCAGTCATGATTTAGTGGCTTCTCCAGCCAACATCGGAATGAACACTGAAACCCACACCGAAAAAAGTGTCAAAGCCGAGTGTCGCTCCTTCTTTTCTGCTAGCGCAAAAAACCGATTCGGGGTGGCGAAACGACTGACGACCACGAGACAATAAATTGCGGCACAACTTTTTACGGCCATCTCCCTGTCTCCGTCCAGGTCCCGGTGGACCCGGACGCTAGCAGGCAGTAAAAAAGCAGGCGCACAGACAGCCAGTCAAATGGACAGGTGATAAGCAGACAGGCAGAGGGAAAACGCAAACGACCAGCCACGGACACGTTGCACCGAACACGGAGAAATGTAATAAACACGGCTAAACAAGAGCCGCCAGGAGAGCCGGAAGAATACAAGACGATGCAGAGAAGTGAGTTCGAGTCGTCGTTCGGTTGACTTCAATGCGGTCGACTTTAATCGGGTTGCCCCGAACGGGATTGGAATGGGTCTGAGCTCCGCTTGACTGGACGCTGTGAGCGTTTTCTATGGCTTCCGTTCGGGGCCCGACCTCTTCCCCGTGATGATAAATTCTTAGTCCTTCTTCCCACTTCGATCTTCGACTTTCTTCTTTGTGGTTTTCTCTGCTTCTACACATCCTTTTCCCTTTCCGTTTCTGCCGTTATTCCTTTTCATTTCCATTGCTTTGTCTTCTCTTCATGGCGTAAAAAGAATAACAAACGGAAAGAATTGCAAATAGAGTTTCTAAAGAAAATGTGACAGGAAATTTATTGGTTTCATTACAGAGTTAACTTTGTCCTTGTTCTTTTTCTGGACGCCCTTCCTCCCCAGCACCGTGAATACACAAATGGATGACTTTTCTCCGGACTCAGATTGAGTCGCAGAGGTTTAAGAGTTTTTAAAGAGCACAAGAGTTAAAACAAGAGTTAAAGCAAGTTTCTTGCTGGTAATGAAATCATCAGCACTTTACGGGGACCGCATAAAGAATAAACGCGAGCGAAAGGAACCCTGATTCACTTATGCATTGATTAATGGGTCATGGTTCCACGTAATTCAATAAATAAGCAACGCTGCTGGTTGACTCACCTTTTGGGCCTTGCAAGTGGTGCCGATCGGCTGCAGCTCGTGTCCCTGATGTCGCTGATCGGCCAAGCACTGGCCACACGACGGCATCTTGCAGCTCAGGCAGAACATGGCTAACGCCTCCGAGTGCTCGCCGCAGACGGACTCCCGCTGCTGGGCCGCCCCGCGCGGCTTCACCAGCGTGTGCTTGGCGAGGGGACCGCGTGCCGGGTGGCACAATTCGCGGCAGCCGTCGCAGTAGCGGATCTCGCACTGTTCGCACACCAGCGAAGCGACCTTCGGGTCGGTCTCGCACATCTGACAGCGCAGGGCTTCGCGGGCGCAGAAGCGGTCCACGATCGACTCCATGGCGCGATACGGCGGCAAGTTGCGCACGCCGCCCTCGTCGAAGAAGATCAGCTTCCGGCAGAGTGGGCAGGTGAGACAGAAGGCTGCGCCGGGCGGGGCAGCGGCAGCAGCGGCGGCGGCGCCCTGCAGCAGTCCTTGCAAGTGGGTGGTGCCTGCGTACGAAACGGGCCGCGATGTGTTCGAGCAGCAAACGACGCCGGAGTCGGCCTCGCTCAGGATGCTCAGCTTGTCGGCTTGGTCCTGATCGGAGGTGATGCTCTCGCTGCCGGTCGCCGAGCTGGCGGTGCTGGCGGCCGAGCTGTTGGACGAGTGCCGCGTCGAGGCGGGGTGCGGCGTGTGGGCGTGAGCTATGCAGTGGGAGGCAGCGGCGGCGGCGGCGGCTGCTTGCTGAACGGTGTGATGAGCGCCTAGAGCTTGACCAAGACTGAGCCCGCCGATGCCATTGGTGACGGTAGCGATGCCGGCGCCTGCGGTGACGGCGGCCAGAGCAGCGCCCGGCGTGTAGGCGGTCTGGATGTCGAGGGCGCAGCCCAGGCAGAGGGCGTGGAAGCAGGGCAGCAGCACGGGGTTGGCGAAGAGCTGCTTGCAAGTGGGACAACGCAGTTCGTCCTCCATAATCAAGCGTGGGCGCGGTGAGCAGACGGGGTGCGGAGTGGGGCGGCTTCTGGTCGCTCTTGAGCTCCTTTAATTGTCTTTCTTTTGCCTTGTACCTAGATGCAACACTTTAAATTTCCGGTTCCGGTTCCCGGTCGCGATTGCCCAAGACTTGCTTCAAGCGCAGCGCAACATGCACAACCACCTTTCAGCCGCCTTCCTGGCACTTCCGTTAATCGGAAAAACTAACGGCGTCGCTGCAGAGCTTCACAAGTGGACCGACAACTTCAAATGTCGCCTCCTCGAATATCACTGCGCCGGAGGGGATCGCAACGGACACTTCTTCCTCTTACGCCTTTTGAAGAGACATTCGTGGCGTTTTACGCATTTAACACGCAGCAGGCAACAACAACGCAATTAAAATATTGCACTGAAGCGGAGAGCAGAAAACGTTTCTGCCGTTAGTTGCGTTGAGAGTCCCTTTTTTATCGGCGAAGGATTTTTTTCTTGTTAATAGACGCACAAACTGAGGTTTACTGTGACTTCAGTTTTTATCTTGTCTCAGTCTTCAGTTTTGCTTTCTTTCGATTTGTTTTTGAAAACTTTGTCCGTTACACGAATTCAAACGATGATTCGATTCTTCCGATGATATTTATTGAATCATTTCTTTCACATTTTAGCACAGTCCTTTTCACACAATTCACCTACGAAAATTTCACTTTTCATGTTCCTGATTTCCAATTAATTCTCTGATTTTATCAAACATTCCGATATTGTGCTTAGTTCCTTGCAATTTGCACCACTTTTCACTGACAACAAAGCGATTGAAGCGCAACAACTACGACAACCACTCTGCACAACAGTTCGACGTCAACTGAAATTTGAACTGTGCTTCGTACGGTTTTCTAGCGGACTGTGAGCAACTTCCAATCATACTGACATGACACACCAATTCCCTACGCATTTGTGTGCGAAGCGCGCGACTTTTTTAACAGTTGGCTAACTGCTATTTTACTGTTTTCGTTTCAATTACTAAAGAACAAACCACTGCGAAGAATTTAACGAAGAGTTGAAGTTTATAATTAATTTAATTACAACGCGTAGATAAGGAATTATTTGCTACGTTCAGCAACGTGACTAAAACCTGGAAGTAAGTAGAAGCAATTGAAGAGAGATAAATTTATTAGTTTTTTAAAATTATATTGAGACCTTTTAAGCAACTTGAGTAAATTTAAAAAAGTTTTATAACTAAAAACTATACAAAGAGCAGAGTATTTACTTGAATGCTGTGTAGCGATCATCCATCGTTCCATAGAAAAATTCCAATAAGAAAGTTCTGTGACGAAAATTCATTGGAAATTTACTGGGAAAATAAAGCGGCCCTGCGCAATACTTTCCACGATGGAGTTAAAAACAAGGAAGATTTTAAATAACTTGCAGTGTTGCCACGAGTCGTTTATTTTTTCAGGTATTCCGCACTTATTTTGTTATTATTATTTTATAATTTTTATTATTTTTATTATTGTTTATTGTTTATTTTTATTATTTATTATTGTTTATTATTATTTTTTTCTTGCCTAAGTTTTCCTCCGAAATATTGGTTTTTTAATTTTGAACTTTTTATTGTAAGGTTCAATTAGATTTTAATTAAATTATTTTTAATTCTTAAAATTAAAATTTTATTTCATTGAAGTGTGGTATCCAAGGTTATTGTGTCTGTTTGAATCAGCTGATCTGCTGCAGAAGCGCATTTTTAGAGCTGCATCAGCAGATTCTAACGGGAAATATTGATGATTTTTATGTTAAACAGATTTTCCAACTGCAGCTGTGATTAAATGTAATAGGTTTTTCCAGACGTAGAAGCTAGCTGATGGCTTTCTAGATATTTAGAAACCATCCAATTCCCGAATCTATTCCCATAATTAGAATTTCTATGCATTACTATAATTAGTTAGGGAGAGTGTTTGCTTAAAACTCCTAGCAGATAACGTTTGCTTAGAAAAAATGCCTACATTTCTAATCTCATTCTTATTATCGTCCAAATCACTATCGTTTTTTGTGTTTACAAATATTTTTCAAATTTTCATTATTCACTCATTTCCGTATTCAATAACGCAAAACATAGACAAAAGTATTTAAGAAATCCTTTGAACAGAAAATCTTGCTCTAATTTCCCCTAACGCCTTCATACATATAACTCGTTTTTAAATTGCTCAATCAACTGATTTTTAAAATTTTTCATTATTATAAAACTGAGCTTTGACCTCCAAAGACCTCTGCAATTACATGCAGAGTCGATATCAATAAGTTGCTTTTCGTTAATATTCTGCTTTCATAAACTTGTTGTGATTAAGAAGAGTAATCAATCTTTTGAACACAGCGAATTCAATAACTTTTTTTACTATCTCACTTTGTGCATTTCCGTATTAAGATTTGTGAGAAAAGGTAACAAATATACCAAAAATGTAAATAGTAGCTGTAGAGAAAACTTTGAAATATTTTTAAATGGCAATTGTATTTTATTTGTTCCTTTAAAGGCACTCCTTCGGTTACATGTACCAATTTGAATGGGTCAACGTGTCAGAATTATTAAAATGTTTCGAGTTCAATCGTAGCTTGCGACTACGAGAAAAATAATTATGCATTAATTCATTGTAGATGTTTGTGAATTCCTCAATTTGTTGAATTCCAAGTTTAGAACAGCCCCCCCCCCCCCCCTCCCCCCACCCTTCTATCATAACCAATCGATTTCCGGACGACATTCAGCAAAAGTTTTGTGAATTTCCCACGACATGGCAACCCTGCGAACATCGAACATCGAACATGTTGGGAGCCAGGAATTATTCCCATTATTGGAAGGTGAATGCGAAATATGAATTGAATTTCTTTGGAATTATTCCCTTTATTGGTGGCTAGGAAAAAAGCCGAGTTTAATATAAAATAAAATATTAAAATTTATATATAAATGGTAGCAATAATTGTATATTGTTTATTTAGTATTGTATATTGTTTATTTCTATTTATTTATTAATTTATTCCTTAAATTTATTCTTTCATTTTATTCGTTTATTATTCTTTTTATTGAAAAATCGTTGAGTGAACAGCAACAGGAGCAAAAGCAATAATTACGATAAATGAGCAGCGTTAACCACCAACAACTGATGAATGCGATGGATGCGTTGATGTAACTGTAGAAAAATATTTAGGATCATATTTTGTATCATTAATGCACAACTTTATTAACATCATTATTAATCCCTTACTATTAATTATTAATTGTACCTTAAACTTTGAAGTTTTTCTTATTTTATTCGTTTTTTTTTTGTTGTTGTTGTTCTTCTTATTATAATTATTAAAGTATGTTGTTGAGCTTCTTTAATTTTTTTATGATTTTTTTTTTTGTTGTTTTTTTTTTCTTTTAAGGAAATAAACACATCAAAGTAACTATATTACGATATCTCCCTTTTGCCTACTGCTCTCTCCTCTACGATAACTCAGCAAAATCCTTCACAACAAAAAAAAATTCAACTTTTCTTCTTCTTCTTCAATATGTTATTTATTATTATTGATGTGATGAATTCTTTTTTCCCAATCAAACAAGGAACGGAGCGGAAAATATTTGAAAAGTTGACAAAAACGTCGAAGAAGTAAAAAAAGTGATAAGAACACAACCACAACGAAAACGACAGCCAGGAACTTTTATTTATCTATCGCTATTTACATATGTGTGCGTGTGTGTGTGTGTGTTTGATACATTTATTAACATGTCCATCACTCAAATAATTTCGGGTCGTTTCCCAAATAAATACATATTTAACTAAATCAATATCGAAATAAGGAACAAGAAGGAAAGCAAACTTCTTTACTCTTTTCGAATCCCTTAACACTTGACTGATTTTTCTTATTTTTTACGCTGATGATTGTCAACGCCAACATTTATTCTGCTCCTTCCTCACCGCGTCGCCCCCGCCTTGTTTATTACTTTCTCCCTGAAACATTGTTTCTCATTAAATTGTACCAGAATGTTAATTGAATTACTTGTGCTTATATCGTTGTTGGAAATGTCTCAATAAAATCGTAATTTCAACTTTAATTCGAACATTTCAAACATTTATTCCACAATTATTAATTATACAAAATGTGTAAAAATATTTGCTTAAAACAATTTTAATTTGGTTTCTCATTGCACGTTGGTCCCGAAAATATGCAACACGTTTTTTCATTTAATTTCAACATATGACAAAACTCACCTAAAAATATGTTACTATTTGTAGGAATTTCTTGCTGACTCTCATCCAACAAAGCAATGAGAAAGAGCGGTTTTTGTAGAGAGAAAGAGAGAGAGAGAGAGAGAGAGAGAGAGAGAGAGAGAGAGAGAGAGAGAGAGAGAGAGAAGTGATGAGTGAAGGAATGAGATAGAAAGAGGAAAGTAGGAAAAGTAGTAGAAGTTGTACTTATTTGCCTAAATTGCAAAAGCCAATAGAATTTAGTGCCTCGCGATGTGTCTGCAGAAGGAGTGATAAAGAGGGGAGAACAGCGAGGAGAAGGATAATGAAACTACGAAAAAAAGCGTAACAAAAAAAAAGACTCGTCGTCTGCGAGTTCGAGTAGTCGTCGTTTCTGTCTTCATCGTCATCGCTGTCGTCCTGTTATTAAAACTCGGATCCTTTCGTTGGCTTTCCGTTGTTGTTGTTGTTGTTGTTGTTGTTCTAAAGAGGAAGCCATTTTTCACAAATCACAAATTGGCGCTGCAAGCAACACGCCAACGAAGTGTTACCAATGCAAAGGACGTTATTTTTGCGAGCGTTAAAAAGGCTCGAAGAAAGCAACCCAAAAAACAGACCAACAAACGAACAAACCAAACATTGAATATCCGCGGAAGTGCTTTCCGAGTGCGTTTCGTCCTTCTAACTTTGCGCCCGACAGCAAAAAGCGCAATTTTAATTTAAATTTTAATATAAAAGCCACTGAAGTCAGTCGATTCGTTGAGTTGCGCTGCGCTGCGTTGACTTTTTACATCTGTTGGCTGTTTATTGCATTGTTGTTGGTGTGGTTGTTGTTGTTTGTAGCTTTTCACACCCGAGAAAAGGTGAGTTAAGCCCCGCGTTAAGCTCCACACAACAATCAACAAGCAGCAACGCGGCGTCGGTCTGAAATCCTATCGATGTCCACAACAACAGCCGACCGCAGCCAACAACAGGCAGCAACGAATACTCTCATTCACTTGCTTTCAGCTTATTATGTTCGTCGAGAAGGGGGCGGGGGGCGGGCGGGGAGTGGTTAATGGGAGGGGCATAAGGACGGGAGAAGGCGAAATAAACGAGAGGACGATGGAAGTTCAGCGCTTTTTGAATAAAACTACAAAAAAATGGATCACCGAAAAATTGCTTTTATTCCTTCCGGTGTCATGGCCAAGGACACACGGGCTCGTCCGTCCGTCTACACACTCATCGCCCTAAACTTCATCCTGCTGCGAGGATTCATGGTGCTTCGAGCCCGAACAAAATAAAGCGTTCGGCTTCTTTTTACCACTGAGCCGAATGAGTCCCCCTTCCCCATCCACAAACGTTGCGACCGGAATTATGTTGCCCAGGCTCCGGATGCGGTCACCCCGGGTGCGAAGCTTTTCGTGGCATCTGCTGTTGTTTTTTCCACACTCGTTCGTGGGCGAACGTGCGGTTTGTGGACGGTGACATCTTTTATTTTGCTTCTGAGGACGAATTTGACCAAAAAATCCGCGGTAGGTCGCTTGAACCCTTTCGCTTTGAAGGATTATCGAAATGGGCCAACCGGAGAAGTTTCGTACCGAAGCAGCCACGTTTGTCGCACGTCTCGAATAGGGAAAGCTCGAGAAGTCGGGCGTATGCTAACCACAGCATACTAATACAATGGGTCCTTGGGTCTAAGGGAGCACAGCGAAGTACTCCACCTACGGCTAGGGTCAACGAGACATCCCCGATTGTACATTGGGCCAGTGTTTCAGGACCTAATCTGGGTACTAAGACCGACCTATATTCCCTGGTCGTTGGCCGTTATTTGTTAAGCTGCCGTTGTAGGATCCCGCCAGCCCCGAAGTCGACCCATTGACAGGTTTGTCCATTCACATGAGCGTAATTTTACCCTGGAAGAAGCAATACGATTCGGATTTGGTGATAATAACATTAATATAAATACCAGGGGAGCAATTCCTGTGTGCCTCGAGATTCTGAAGACTCTTCGGCTTCGTAATATCTGTCGTCTTCGCTCATTTGCAGGTATGAAAGACGATGAAACTCTTGATAAATGTTCACTGAATGAAGCTTAAATAACAATCGAAGTAACAACAGTACAGTTCCGCCTTACTACGCCTTTTTATGCTGCTTTATAAAGCGATTCACTGTCATTTGCGTGGTTTACTTTACAAAAATGGGTCTGAAAAAGGGTCCACTCGAATTACTTCAGCTTCTTTCCTGCCGTGGGATGATTTAGTAGCCTGTGGTTTCGAGGGCTCGAAAGGATTTCGTAGTTTCGTTTTGCCCTCCTGCTCTGCTGTCCCTTCGCCCTTCGGCTAGGCCCTTTCAAAGCATCACATTGCAACATGTTCAATCTTGAAGTTTCGAGTTTATATTAAATTTCGTAATTGCAATTGTTGCTGTTGTCGGTGTTGAATGCTCGGATGTTGTTTGAAGCGGTTTCTGTTTGTTTTTCGCTGGGTCCTTGAAATGGTCCCTGGTCCCGCTGCAGTTGGGTGCGTCTTTCTTTTTGTCTGCGCTTTTTTAGGGTTACTCAAGGTTATTAATTCGAGTTGCATTTCCACTTGGAACGACGCAGCAAAACAACAAAAAACGAGGCCAAGGAAACGGCGAAAATCAAAGCAACCACGAAAAATTAAGCAAGCGGAAGAAGGAAGGAAGGAAAGGGAAAAACAGAAAGCCAAAACAAAGCAATTCATCGCGATTATTTTCAAATACATTCCATGTGCTTGAGTTACATTTCAGTACAACTTCATAACGGTTCTTGCAGCTTATTCATGCTCATTTTACTTTTGTTGCTGTTGTTGTAATGGCTTTTGTATTTGAAATTTATTTTAAATTCTTTTAAATAATTCTCTGTCCTTCATCTATTTACGAATAATCAGAACGACGCTCACTGAGGCTGACTTCTAGCTGCTTTTATTCGCACGAGAAGAAGTCCAATTAGAAAATGATTTATTGCGCAGCGAAAGAGATCAAGTGAGCAGTGATATTGTTACTCTCTCTCTCTCTTTTTTTTAGCTTTCAACCGTGTCGTAATTTGGAAGCTTCGTTGCTGAGAAGATGGGCAGCCATCAGGGTTGCCAACTGCCACTTTCCGATGGCCCAACTTTTAATATAATTCCCCCGCAAGAAGTCTTTTCAATAATTTACATAAAATCAGTTCTATTTACATATTATGTCCGTGTTTTTGTATTGAAAAACATACAAAATAACAAACAAAAACAAAACAACTTCCGATTTGCATAAAAATGTTGATTTAGCAGATATATGACCCTTTCTTCATATGGCAAAAGTATGTGTGATTCAATAATTATTCAGTTTTTATTTAATGTTTATTATCGCATTATAAAATCACACATTTTTTGATTAATTTTATAAATTTAATGCATTTATTATAAGAATATACAGAAGATATTTATTATTATATTTGAATATTAAAGTTTTCACGTTTTTGAATTTATTAAAGTTTTTCAATATTAAAGTTTTACTTCACAGCGACGATTTATTGAGTGTTTCTATGATTGCCAAAATGTCAGCAACTCATTAAAGCAACTGTTAATCATTGGAGGCAAGTGTTGACCAGGACAACAAAAGGACAATCGACGGACGACTGCAGGCCAACTGCGAAGGAGTCTGCAACAAAAGCAACTCCACAGAAACTCAACCAAATTCAACGCAACTCTCTGAAGGCAGAATAAATAAAGGAACATTCACTCATTCACTCACTCACTCATTCACTCACTCATTCATTCATTCATCTGTTTATTCATTTCAAGCTAATCGCAAAATTGTAATCTAAGCGTCAACAGGCTGAAATGTTGTTGTTGTTGTTGTCGTTGTTGTTGTCGTTGTTGTTGTCGTTGTTGCTGTTGCTGTTTTCGTAATTGTAACGAACATTAAATGAAATTAACACAACTGGTCGACAACAAGCAAAACATCGGCCACGGAAGTGACAAAAACAACGCCATTCACATCCGCCCAACGCCGGTGAGGAGCAGAGAGGAGGGGAAAGCGGGAGGGCCGCCACCAACGACGAGCTTCAACTTCCGCTGGGATCAAAAGTGTAAAACAGCGAAAGCGGACGCAGAGAAGCCGCTGATGAGGACGACGATGATGATTGAAGCCACTCATCAACGGAGGCTCATCAGCACCATCAACAATAGCTGCAAATCGAGGACGGACCCAACAGGCGACCGGACAACAACAACAACAACAGCAACAAATCCCAATTCACAAACTCATGATTTCGAATTCTGACTGAAAGTTTTGCTGCAAATTTCTAGCTTTTAATTGGATCAATCTAAATGTTGATGGGAAGAAGGAAAGGGAGAGGAAGGGGAAAAGGAAGGAAAGAGGAAGAGGAAAGCTGCAGATAGCGCAGGATATCATTTGCAATGTGGCGACAACAACAACAACAACAACAACAGCAGCGACATTCATAATAATAATAAATATTTTAGCTGCTTCAGCGTTTAGGGAAAAGCGAGGAAGAGAAGAGTGCCGAGAAAAGAGGAGATGCTGGCGAGAAAGAAAAAGGTGTGAGGAGGGGAGAAATAAGAGGGGAAAAGGAAGTGGAAAAGATTTTGGCTTCAGTAAACTTTTTTCAATCATTCGTAGAATCTTCTTCTTCTATATATATAAAAATGAATTGTTCGTTTGTACGTTCATAACATGCGAACGTGAAGTCCGATTTGCTTGATTTTTTGGTATGTTTTCATTATTTGCCTGTAGAAGGTTTGTGTGAAATAATAATTTAAAAAAATTTCATTTAAAAAAAATTATTATTTTTGCATAACGGAAAACAGAGGAATCAAAGTAAATTGAAAAATAAATTTGACGTTTTAATTTTGAATTTCAATTTGACAATGGAAGTAAGTAAATTGTAAATGTCTTCCATTATTGCTTTGTTTTGACAAATTATTTTGACACACATAGAATTTTATTTTAAATTTTGAAAAACAATTAAAAATTATAAAAGGCTTAATGCCGATTAATTACTCTGTTTCGGGTGTGTCAAGTCCAAAACAGTGTTACGTATGACAGAAAATATGGAAGCGTTTAAAAGTGATGAGCAGCAAACCGAAGCGAATCAAGAAAAAGACGAAATGTGTTTTATTATAAACACTATAAACACTTATAAACATTATTTGTTTTTTTTTTAGTTATAATTATGCCGCGACCGAGACGTGGCGCCAATATTGGTCGTCGTACTCATAATACAAGACGAGTTGCATCTGTTAGAGCAGGTGAATCTGAAGCGGAACGTGAAGTGAGACTTGAACAGCAAAGAGAGCGTCAATCGAGATCGCGTTCTGCTCAACCAATCGAAGAACGATTCGCGAGTAATTCTTCGGATCGAGCGAGAATGAGTCGCAATCGCGCTGTTAGAAGTCGTGCCAATGACAATATTAATCAGCGAGTAATGCGTGCTGCTTTCAATTATGATAGTGAAGTTGACTATTGTTCTCTTCCATGCCTTTCAATCGGAACTATGACTAATGTCTGCGAACAGTGCAATGCATTGAAATTTCCATCGGAAACTCCTGGAATGTGTTGTGCAAATGGACAAGTAAAATTGCCTGTTTTGAATCCTCCTCCTGAGCCTTTGAGGTCATTAGTTTCTGGTTTGACTCCAGAATCGAATCATTTTTTGTCTAAAATACAGCAGTACAATTCATGTTTCCAAATGACGTCTTTCGGCGCCACAAATATAATCAGAGATGGATTCATGACTTTTAAGGTAATTACTGAACACGACACTAACAATGAGTTCTATCGTGAGATTGAATCAAATGTTTCATGTATGCAGATTCAAGGTCAAATCTATCATCGAATTGGATCGTTATTACCATGTTTGGATTCCAATCATTCCTTTTTGCAAATTTATTTCATGGGAAATTCAGATGTTGAAATTGAACGGCGTTGTGTGGTGGCACAAAATCCAAATGATAGTAATGCAGTGAGAAGAGGAATAATTGAAAGATTGCAGCAGTTTTTTCACGATGAAAATTGTTTGATCAAATTATTTCAAACTGCCCTTGATCAAATGCCTTCGGATTCTCATAGAATTGTTATTCGGGCCGATAAAGCACCTGGTGGAATTCATGCTGGAAGGTTAAACGCACCAACAATTGATGAAGTTGCCGTATTAATTGTGGATGAAGGAGCGAGCAGTCGAGATATTGTACTTCATCGTCGAGATCAAAGTGTTGTGCATGTTTCGGAAACTCATCGTTGTTATGATGCGTTGCAGTACCCAATTTTGTTTTGGCAAGGCGAGGATGGTTACCATTTCAATATTAAGATGAAACATCGTTTAACTGGTTAGTTACAATAAAATGCATCACACATTTTGTGAATTATTGATACTTAATATTCGCATTTATTTCAGGCTTGGAAACAGCAAAAAAGTTAGTGCGATGAACTATTATTCGTACAGATTAATGGTTCGGCTGAACGAAATTAATCATATATTGAATTGTAGAAGGCTTTGCAACCAATTTATAGTTGATGTTTACGCTAAAATTGAGTCTGAACGATTGAATTTTATTCGATTTAATCAGAAAAAGTTAAAATCCGAACAATATATTCATTTGCGCGATGCAATTCAGAATGATGGGAATATCAACGATATTGGCCAAATGACAATATTACCAGCAACATATACTGGAAGTCCACGACACATGCACGAGTACGCGCAAGACGCAATGACGTACGTTCGGCATTATCATCGACCCGATTTATTTATTACTTTCACCTGTAATCCTCAATGGAATGAAATAAAGCAATATATGTTTCATGGTCAAAGTGCTTCTGATCGCCACGATATTGTTGCGCGTGTGTTCAAGCAAAAATTGAAAACGCTTATGGATTTTATTGTCAAACAACAAGTGTTTGGAAAAGTTCAATGTTGGATGTATTCTGTGGAATGGCAGAAAAGAGGACTTCCGCATGCACATATTTTGGTTTGGTTAGTTGATAAAATTACGCCAAATGAAATTGATAGCGTAATATCAGCCGAAATTCCTAATCCAATCATTGATCCAGGACTGTTTGAATCAGTTACGAAGCACATGATTCATGGACCATGTGGGGCATTAAATGTCAACTCACCGTGCATGGCTGAAGGAAAATGCACAAAACGGTACCCAAGAGCATTAATAGCGGAAACAATTTCTGGTAATGATGGTTATCCGTTATATCGTAGACGTTCACCTGAAGATGATGGCGAAACAGTTATGGTGAAATGCAAAAATCAAGACATTAAAATTGACAATCGTTGGATCGTTCCATATTCGCCGCTATTATCCAAAACTTTTGGTGCTCATATAAATGTTGAGTATTGTAACTCAGTAAAATCCATCAAGTACATATGCAAATATGTTAACAAAGGAAGTGATTTGGCCTATTTTGGAATTGCTGGGGATAAAAGTGATGAAATCACTTCATATCAATTAGGCCGTTATATTAGTACAAATGAAGCAATATGGCGAATTTTTTCATTTGCAATACACGAAAGGTATCCAAATGTACTGCACTTGGCAGTTCATCTTCAGAATGGTCAACGTGTGTACTTCACACCTGAGAATGCGGCGCAACGAGCAGAACAGCCACCGAAAACAACGTTGACTTCATTTTTTGATATGTGCAGAAATGACGAATTTGCTAAAATGTTATTGTATTCTGAAGTGCCACGATATTTCACATGGAATGAATCTGCGAAAGTTTTTCAAAGACGGAAACAAGGGCAACCAGTACGAGGCCATCCAAATGTATTTTCTACAGAAGCATTGGGTCGTGTGTATACCGTTCATCCAAATCATTATGAATGTTTTTATTTGCGTTTATTATTGATTAACGTTCGTGGTCCTACGTCATTTGAAGATTTAAGAACAGTCGATGGTGAATTGTGTGCGACTTATCGGCAAGCATGCCAGCGTTTGAATCTACTTGAAGATGATATGCATTGGGAAGCTACACTTGCTGATTCCGTAATTTCATCATCTCCACATCAAATACGAACATTATTTGCAATTATAATATCTACATGCAGTCCATCAAATCCATTTGAAATATGGCATAAATTTCGTGATGACATGACGGAAGACATTTTACTTAGAGTGCGACGTTCAGTTTCAAATCCTGAATTAGAAATCACACCGGAAATGCATAACGAAGCTTTGATTTTGATTGAAGACATGTGTATAATGATTGCAAACAAAATATTAGTGCAGTTAGGAATGATAGCGCCTAATCGTGCAGTTCATGATGTTATTAATCAAGAAATGCATCGTGAACAACAATATGATCGTAATCAATTGAGAACATTTGTGCAGTTAAAAGTTCCACAATTGAATAGTCAACAGAAATATGCTTATGACAAAATCATGGAAGGTGTGAACAATGAAGGAGGTGGATTTTACTTTATTGATGCACCAGGAGGCACTGGAAAAACATTTTTGCTGTCATTGATTCTGGCAACCATACGATCGGATAATAAAATTGCTCTTGCAGTTGCTTCATCTGGAATTGCTGCTACCTTATTAGACGGTGGTCGAACTGCGCATTCTGCACTTAAATTGCCTTTGAATATAACAACGATTGAATCTCCTACGTGCAACATTTCCAAAACGTCGGCAATGGCAAAAGTTTTGCAGCAGTGTAAAATAATCGTATGGGACGAATGTACAATGGCTCACAAAAGATCATTAGAAGCATTAAATCGAACCATGCAAGATCTTCGAGGAAATGAAAGACTTTTTGGTGGCGCCTTTATATTGTTATCAGGTGATTTTAGGCAAACTTTACCTGTCATTCCACGATCTACTGCTGCTGATGAGCTAAACGCATGTTTGAAGTCTTCAGTTTTGTGGAAATATGTTAAAACATTGCGTCTTAATCAAAATGTACGTGTACAATTGCAAAATGATCCTTCTGCAGCTGAATTTTCAAAACAACTTTTGGAAATTGGGAATGGTAAAGTTGCAGTCGATAAATCAACCGGATTAATAACATTACCAAGCAATTTTTGTAATATCACTCAATCGAAAAAGGAACTGGTTCAACGTGTGTTTCCAAATATATTGCAGAAGTACAGGAATCATGATTGGTTGAGCGAACGCGCAATATTGGCAGGAAAAAATAAAGACGTGAACGATTTAAATGCAAGTATTTTGCAAGAAATAGATGGCCAATTTTTTGCATACAAATCAGTGGATACGATAATAAATGAAGATGAGGTAGTGAACTATCCTACTGAATTTTTGAATTCACTTGATTTGCCAGGCTTGCCACCACATTATTTGGCATTGAAAGAGGGAGCACCGATAATAATGCTCCGAAATATAAATCAACCACGGCTTTGTAATGGCACCAGACTTTCCGTGAAAAAACTGATGGCCAATTTAATTGAAGCAACTATTCTGAGTGGTAAATATAGAGGCGAAAACGTTCTAATCCCCCGAATTCCAATGATTCCATCAGATATGCCATTTGAATTTAAACGGCTTCAATTTCCTGTCCGTCTTGCCTTCGCTATAACCATTAATAAAGCTCAAGGTCAGACTTTGAATATTTGTGGCTTAGATTTGGAGCAACCTGTTTTCTCGCATGGACAATTGTATGTTGGTTGTTCACGTTGTGGTAAACCCTCTGCATTATTTATAAACACAAAAGATGGAAAAACTAAAAACGTTGTTTATCAAAGAGCATTAAGTTAATTTTTAAAGTATTTTCATTTTCGACCTTTTTATTTGAAAATAAATTATTGTAAGAAATTGATTGTGGATGAGTTTTACTGAAAATTGAAAAGAAATTTCGCAAGTTTCTTTTGTGTATTCGCCCTGTGAAGCGGGCGAAGGTTTCGCTATCTTTTATTATAATTATAAATTTTCATAAATATCTTCTTATTATGTACAGAAAATATCTTATATATAAGAATTAATGTGGATTAATTAATCTATATATACGTTTAGGCGCCAGACAGACAAACAAGAAACATTGTTTATCCACGTGCATTAGAATAATTTTAGCACTATTATCTAGACAATCTTTTATATTTTCTTTTTCTAAACAAGTTAGAAAACAACAAACTTTATCTTTTTTTAACATTTTTAGTGGGGCAGCAAAGCGCACCGGGGCAAAGCTAGTTACATATAAAAAATATAGAATTGGCCGACAACTCGTTGTTGTATTTCTTCTTCTCCTTCTTCTTCTTCTTCTTCTTCTTCTTCTTCTTTTTCTTCTTCTTCTTCTTCTTCTTCTTCTTCTTCTTCTTTTCCTTCTTCTCCTCCTCCTCCTCCTTCTTCTTATTTGAACACAACAAAAATTCATGGAACTGTCAACGGCGTCCATTCGCCGCTTCTTCCATGAATATTTTTATTCTGTTTGCGTTTCATTTATTTGTCCTTTTTTTGATTATTTCTTTCCTGTTTCTGTCTTCTTTTTTTTTTAAGTGGTTTTTCCCTTTTTCATTTCATCTCCTTGATATTTCGCCTTTTTTAATAATAATAACAAGTTTCGTCCTTCAACAGAAAAACGTATGTTACTCACTCATTCACGCATGTGTTGTTGTTGTTGTTGTTGCTTCTATTACCCCCTTCTTCTTCTTCTTCTTCGTTTCCTTCTTCTTTATGTTGACGAGGAAAATTCCCAAAGGATGAAAACTACGCGAACTGTTTTCAAAGTCGCTGAAATTTCAAATCGTTGCGTTGCTGAAATGGAAGAAGAAGACGATGAAAAAGAGAAGGAGGAGGAAAAGAAGAAGAAGAAAAAGAAGCGCAACCAGTTTCATTCCTTGAGCCATTCGAAGTAGTTACTCGAAATATGTTCATTTGGAGAAAATTTTTAGATTTCTTGTTTCTTTTATTTATTCACTGTTAATCCCACATCTCCACGCCCCGCCGCCCAACAGTTCCTCCATGCAGTTTATTGTTCATTTTGATTCATTTTCGTATTCATTTCATTCATTTCCATCTTGATTTTGATTAATTTTAATGTTAATTTCGATTTTTTTCAATATTCACTGTGATTCCTTGGCAATTTTCATTTTTATTCATTTCGATTAATTTGAATATTAATTGCAATTCATTTTAATGTGCATTGGGATTCATTTTCATATTCATTTCGCTTAATTTCAATGTTCACTTTGATTTATTTTAAACTTAACTTCGATTCAATTCAATATTCATTTATATTCATTTTAATGTTCACATTGATTCATTTTAAGGTTCATTGTGATTCATTTAAATGTTCACTTTGACTCCTTTTATGTGATTCATGTGATTCATGTTAATGTCCATTTTGATTCACTTCAATGTTCACTCCAAACCTTTAATGTTTATTTTGATTTAATTTATTGTTAATTTTGATTCAATTCAAAATTTGAATTTTTGAACTCATTTTGATTCATTGATTCAGTTTTATGTTTAGTGTGATTAATTTTAATGATTCTATTGATTCATTTTATCGTTTATATTGATGAATTTCAATGCTTTTGTGATTCATTTCCATATTCATGGTTGATTTTAATGAATTTTGATTCATTTTAAGGTTCATTTCGACTCATTTCAGGGTTGACTGACTTGAAAAGGAACGAATTTCCTGGGGAATTCACCGATGAAATGCATCATTATTTGATAAATGAAGAGGATCCCGCAAGTGATAAGTTGTGAGTGAAATTTGAGCGACTTTTTCGTTGCCGAAAAGGATTTCAGTCGCACCGCACCCACAACAACAACAACAACAACCACGAAATTAAGTTGCTTGCCATGTGACTTCATTGTTTTTTCATTCGAACATCTGTTCAAGCGCTCAGAGATGCAAACGATGTCAGGCAGACTCCCGAAACGCTGTATTTACATGTCATCCGTCGTCCGTCATCCGTCATCGTCCACCACACAGCGTCCAGCACTCAACTGCGTCTGTCGGCCGGAAACAAATTGATTTACATCGATTTGGAGGCAAAGAGTCAGCAAAACGCAAACATTGCGATTGGTCCACGCCCTCCGCCGCCCACACGAGCCCCTCTCTGCGGTGAAGTGACCCGAGCGAAGGATCCACGAGCTGCTCGTGGATGAGTGAATGCGTTTCGCTTCTAGCTCTACGCCATTTGCCATGGATGCAAATTGACATCCAGAAATGACGTTTCTTCAGCTTCTTCTACGGCGGAGCAGCAGCGGATTCCTTGCCTCACGTCCCCTTTGGAGTCCACAGATTCGACTAACGAAGAGCTTTTCAATGGATGGAGTGGAGTTGAATAATAGACGCTGTATTTCGCCAAAGGAAAGAAGAACGAAACAGATTCTTTCGCTGTCTTCAGCAAATTTATTTATTCATTTATCATATGATTTCTTGTGTTTACATGAATGCTTATGATTTGGACAGATTCGTTGAAGTATTCGCTCAAATTCGGGGAAGTTTGAGTGAAATTCTCGAAAGGTGGTCAACGGGCCGGCGATCACCAAGTTGGAAACGAGCTGCTCTGTGGCTCGCTCTGGCTTTTCGAACTGAGATGTTTTCTACTGAAGGTTTTTACTTCAGAAATACGACAGAAGCATTCAAAATAAGCTCAGAGGAGGTCCGCGTGATTGTCAACGCCAAACTTCTTTTAACGCCCAGAAGATTCATAAAATTGATTGAAAATTAAATTCAACGAAAGTCCTGATTCCCTTTTTCCTCCGCAAATGTTTACAATTTGCTTGATGACTGATGAATTACATAATTGATTCTGATTCTTCTCTGCGGACTTCACCGACGAAATTAATGAAAACCGCAACAGCAACAGCGACTCCATGACAACTACAACAAAAACCGAAGAAAGAATAACAACAACTTCGCACTCAAGTAGATTCGTTTTCACTTCGATGACTTTAAATTGAATTCAACTCCAACGATTCAATTTCAATCCTTGTGGACGAATGTCACGACGTCTGCTGCTGCTGCTGCTTCTGTTGTACTTCAAAGCTTTTTCGAATTTCAGAGGTCGAAATCAAATTTTACCGAAATTGAGAGCCTGCAGCAGGCATCACAAACACACACAGAGACGTCATTCAGAGTGTCCATTCACTCAAAAATGCTGCAACCGCACAGAAATCACACACAATGCTATGGATTACCAAACTGTATTGCATTTTATATCCTGGCCTCTTTACCTCGTTACGCTGTCTCGTGTCGTCGGTGCTGCAGGCGCCCGACGGACGGACGGACTCATGTCCAGGTCAGCACGAGCTGCGGCAGCCACCAACGCCACGGCAGCCGCCTGAATTGATTGATTGTTTGATTGATTGATTCCTTGCGGCTGGCATAAACTCGGTGTTTATCCAGTCTTGCGTGCACCGCACTCCATTTCATCACTCTCTGCGGCTGACCTGTGACCTCTGATCTGCTCTAAATTTTTAAACAAGCTTTTAACTCCTTCGCTTAAAACGGAAATTTTAATGCTGCATCTGTTTTCAAACAAGAAATTCCTTTGTTTTCAGTTCGAAATTCGTCGTCGTCGTTGCTGTTGCTGTTGTTGGTCTCTTTTATTCAGCATTTTGCTGAAGTTATTCTTCGAATTTCACATCAATTCTCATCTTCTCCACTGCCAAAAACATTTCGCAAAACCGATTTCTGTCGTTCAGCCTTGATTCTGTTTCGAGTTTCAATTTCAGTCTGGAGTCTGTTTTCAAATCGCACCTCTTCGTTGTCTTTCGTCGCCTTAGAACCGGCCGAGTTCTGTTCCCAGAGGGTTCAGGAATTCGTATTATCTTAATTGACGTTTTGTGTGTTGACATTTCCGACACTTTGGCTGCTCAAACCGAAGCGACTCGATCCAAAGCGTTATGCAAATTACTACTCGGATCCTTTATTCGAATGGATTCCATCTCCCAGATTCTTGTTTAGAATGAATCACATATTTTCTCTCAAACAGATTTTTAAAAATGAAGCGCACTGATTTTTGATTCTTTAAATAAAGATTCGCTTTCGGATCTCGAAGATGATTTTGATGAAAAGTCGATGAAAATGAGGTCAATATGAAGACGGTGCCAAATCGTGATAAAGTCGAAATAAGGGATCAGCTAGAGATCGAGACAAGATCGGACAGAGATCGATACAACATCGGACAGAGATCGAGAAAAGATCAAACAGAGATCGAGGAAAGATCAGCTAGAGATCGAGACAAGATCAGCCAGAGATCGAGACAAGATCAGCCACAGATCGAGACAAGATCAGCCGAAAATCGAGGTAAAGTCGGTCCGGTATGTGAAGAAGTGGATATATGTACATTCAAAACAAGATCGAAATTCACAATAAGGAGGAAATATGATCTAAACGAGATCGGAATAAAATCGATCAAGAGGATTTCGACGTGAGGTGGGGAAGCGATGGACTAAACTCGTTACAATGGCATTAATACAGAGTTAAAACGTCGAATTCACATCCAATTATGCTTTTTAAATAAATAAAAATGTTGGTTTTTAACTTGTGTGTTTTTCAAGCTCACATATTTTTTATTATATCGTTATTCAATCCTTAAATATAGCATTTGATTAACCTCTAACACTTAGACTAGTCGATACTTAAGGGCTAAACTTGGATAATTACGGGAAGCTGCACCCTGGTAGCTCTTGCAGTCTAGAAGTCGCCGCGCTCCACCAGAGCCATCAACTTGACGAGCTTGTTGTACAGCATCTCCCGCGCGTTGACGCCCCACACGAAGTCCAGGTGATTGAACTTGTCGTAGTTGACCAGGAATTTGCCGATCACGTTCGGCAGCAGCAGATGCAGATGCTCCACGTCGGGCGGCGTCGCCAGCCAATCGTTCTGCGCGTAATGAAGCGCCACTTTGCTGCGGACATTCGCCAGTTTGTAGTTGGGCGGGAAGATGGAGTTGTAGCGCATGCGGTTCCTTATCCAGCCGTAGTCGTACTGGCGGAAGTAGCCGGTCCGCTTCAGCTGGCCGAAGTGCAGCATTTGCTTGGTGGAGGCTCCAGCCGGGGCGTGCCCCAAGATAACCGGCAGCATTGTCTGAAATGGAGGCGATCGAGTGAGGCTCAGTCACGGTCACACCTACTTCAGCCACTTACCAGATTCATTTGGGCTTTATCAAATCCCGTCACTAGAAATATGACGTTGGTGCAAATCTCTTTGGTGATCGTGATATCGTCGCACAGGATCTGATTGAACATGGTGAGGAACTCGTTGCTTGGCAGGAATTCGTGGGCGCCAATCAGTTTTAGCAGCACCTGTAAAGACAACAAGCCGAAAGGGAGTTTATAAAGAACAGTAGACTTAAATGCCGCTGCCTGACCTTTAAAGGGTCCTGAAACAGGGCCAGGAACTCCACAACTGGGCTCCTGCAATGCTTCACGAAACCCACGGGCGCCAACGCCTGCATCAGCAGCACCTTCGAAGCGTATTCAGGGCGCTCGCTGCACATGATCCAGAACACGGTGGTTCCCTGCGAGTGGCCGATGTAGTGCAGCTTCTCGTGGCCCGTGGCATTCAGCACGTGATCGATGCTGGCGGGCAGATCGAATTTGCCCATTTCGTGGAAACTGAAGTCCCAGAATTTGGCTTCATTCGTTCCGTAGACGGTGTGGTTCCTGGAGTAGGTGTTTCCACGTACATTCGCCATCCAAACGTCGTAGCCGAGATCGTGCAGGAGATACGCTAAACGAATCCGAAGCAAATGCTCATTGAAGGACGGAGGCAGTCGCCGAAAATGATTCTACTTACCGAGGCCCTTGCTGGGGCCCATCATAACCCAGGTAGCGGACGTGTCCAGCAGTCCGTGGACGAGGAGCACCGGAAGGCCGCCCTTGTTGACGACCCGGTGCATTTCTAGTACGTATCCATCGGCGGTCACCACGTGACGCACTTCGGCCGGGTAACCGTACTTCAGCAGTAGATCCGGCTTCAATAACATCGCAATTAAGACAACCTTTATTATTATTGTTATTATGTTTCGTCAACGAACCGTGTTCAAGTGTGAGTCCTCAATAATATTGGGATCGACATCGAAGTCCGGGCGCGCCGAGTCGTACACAGCGTTGTTGATGTCTGAGTAACCTTCGGTGACGCCCCACAGCGACCGTCCCAAGGCGGGGATGTTGAAGAGATCCAAGCTGCCGATCCGAAACGACCAGAGCGTCTCCGCAGCACACGACTCACTGCACAGCTGCAAGAGCACGCAGACTCCAAGCAGCGACGATTGCCGAGAGCACGACTTGAAGAGCGCACCGAACGACATGTTCACAGCGCGACGAGCAATTCTCCACTGATCGACAAAACTATTCTCAGCAGCCAGTGGAGGCAACGCGACCGACTCGCACAACAACAACAACAACAACGCACAAATAAATAGAATAAATTTAATGCTGTAAGCAGAAATCCAAACAAAACAAATAACAAAGTAAATGAGCGGAAAAGAAACATTAAATAAGCACGGAATGCAAGCGCAAACAGATTTTTTCCTTCTCTCATCATTTTGTAATAGAATTAAAATTAATAATAATAATAATAATAACCGCAACAAGACAAACAATAGCGTTCGATAACCTTTGTGCTGTTGTTTGGCGAAGGGGGTGCACAGCAGAAGTATTGCGTAGAAGAAGTCGGAGCAGATGATAAGATTTCGCGTTTGATTGTTGGCCGCCGCCACACGATGCGCCATGAGAGCGGCATCAGTGACGAGGTAAAAGAGTAAAGGAGAAAAATCACACAGCCGTCGGTTGTAATCAAGATTCAATAGGAAGCGGGCACTTTTTCAAATGAGTTCAGTTCAAATCTTAATTACGGCTGCAGCTGGCGTCCATGGGTAATTAATCGCAACCTTAAAATACATTTGCTGATGCTACTTGCATCCATGTTCACTTCCGCGAAGGCGCCTGCTGCGTTCCTATCCACGGCAAATTAAAAACGCTGCAGGCAAACGAGACAGACTCAGCCCAGCTTCGAGGTCTGTTTCAGTGTTCGATGTTCGGGAAGCAGTCCAAATTTGGTCATAAAAACTGCCGGCCGACGTGGCTCGAAAGCAGAGTGATTTACGTCGAGTCTTGATCATGAAATCAATTCCTACCAACGGAGTACTTCGCCGGATGTCGACTGCCTTTTGCTTATTAATAGTGAATAATGTGAACGTGTTTCTTCTGGTCCAACTGAAGCTCTCCATGGAATTCGCTTAATAGTGCTAATTTATTATTGAATGGAGGTATTTTAGCATCGCAGTTGCCTGTTGCGTTTATTTTTGCGGTAACAAGATTCTAATTCGTCGCTTTAGGTAAATTCATCTCTCTTTGAATCTTCCTTGATGCTGCATGAGCGAGAAGATTCTCCTGCCAACCACAATCAGTGATCATTGTTTGCTTCTCTCTCACACTCTCTCTCTCTCTCACACACACTCTTTTTTGTCACTTCGCTTTGTATAATTTTTCGCATTTTCAATCGCCCACGTCGCGAGTCTCACGATGGACAAATGCCGCTTTCTCACGATTTTTCTGGTTTGTTTTCGCATTGCAGTGGTCAGCTTCGTGACCTTGAGCGGGAATACTAGGTCAGTATTGCGAGACCCATTTATTGACAACAGGTTTCGCTGCTTGCCGTATTTTCAGTGATTCCATCGCCTAATCAAGTCCCGTGTTCGTGAATTTGAATCGATTTACTGATAATTGTTGTATTGAAGAGTTTCAGCGATTTATTTGCGCTGTTCGGTGCTCCAGATATAGTATCACGGCAAATGCTTATTGATAAGGCATTCATTTGCCAATCTGAAACGGGGCGTGAATCATGAAGCAGATGCGATCAAAAGTCACTTGCTTTGGACTAGTGGATTTCATTTAGGATCCACTGTGCGAGCCTCAAACGCTGTTCAGTTGAACCACTTCAATAAAATTCATATGAAAACCGAGTTCTCCACATTAAACAAATGGGCTTTGCAATTAACTCTATAATTAATGCTACCCTTTCGATCATTCCCATGCAACGTCATTTTTTTACAACTCTTTTCTGCTGTAGTTCAGAAAATATCCTTATAATTTTAGAATTCCCCAATTGTAGTTCAGAAAAATTTTAGTTAAGGCCGCTCAATGATTCTAAACAGTTCAATGTTTTTCAAAACTCATTATAGTTATATTAAAGGGTGCATTTATTTAATTTTTTGTAATAATTCTGATCTACAAATGGGAAATTTCTGATATTAAAATGAAAATCTGATCTACTAATGGAAGATCTGAACTAGAATTGCAGATTTCTGAAATAAAAATAACGGTTTCTGAAATTGAAATGACTTTTTCTGACCTACAATTGGAAAAGGTGTAGAGCTAATAAAGAAAGTTTTCCTTTTTTACATTCTTCTTTATTGCTACACCTTTCGAAGTGAAGTAACATTTGATAGTAAATAATTTGCATATTTAACTAAATTTTATAAGATTTATAAAGCTGTGGCTGACTCCATTAAATGGAACATCTTCTCGTACAGCAACGTCTTCGCATCCACGCCCCAAACGAAGTCCACATGATTGAAGTCCGCGTAATCGACCAGGAATTTCCCCACAACATTCGGCAGCAGCTCCGCGAGGTGCTCCACGTCCTCCGGCGACGATAAGACGTCGTTGTTGGCGTAATGGAGCGCCACCTTCGTGCTTACCCTCGCCAGTGTATACTCGGGCGGTGAAGTGGAATTGTAATGATTTGTGTTAGTATCTCTACTGAACGGACTTTGGCCATAGTCGTATTGTCTGAAGTGTCCGGACTTTTTCATTTGAGCGAAATGGTGCAGGTCTTTCAAGGAGACACCGGCGGGCAGATGACCAAAAATAACTGGAAGCATGGTCTGCAATGACGCGTTGGAATCAACTAAATATTTTATTCCCTTTGGTATTTTCGTAATGCATTTGTACCGTATTCAGCTGTGCCGAATCGTCGCCGAAGAATGAGAACAACGCATTGGACGCCCAGGGTGTCACCTTACTTAACATACGCATCCCAAAACGGAGCCAGAGGTAATTTTTGGGTTGAAATTCCCCAGATTCGGGCACAATAAGCTGTTGAGGGAAATATTACTGTTTTATGCTGAATTGCAACAAATCAAAAACTAAATTTCGCATTTAAAACCTCAAATTTTGCTATGTTGTTCAGAGGTGAACTTCTGCAGTGATTGACAAAAGCTACGGGGGCCAACGCCTGCATCAGCAGCACTTTCGAAGCGTATTCAGGGCGCTCGCTGCACATGACCCAGAAGACGGTGGTTCCCTGCGAGTGGCCGATGTAGTGCAGCTTCTCGTGGCCCGTGGCATTCAGCACATGATCGATGCTGGCGGGCAGATCGAATTTGCCCATTTCGTGAAAAGTGAAGTTCCAGAATTTGTCTTCATTCGGTCCGTAGACGGTGTGGTTCCTGGAGTAGGAGTTTCCACGTACATTCGCCATCCAAACGTCGTAGCCGATGTCGTGAAGTAGGTAAGCTGAATGAGAGAAAAACAACTAGGAAAAGACTCAAATAGACTTAAATATACCTAGAATTTTGTACGACTGATTTAGTGTGTGTTAGAAAGCCCACAAAATATCACAGAAATATTTATCTAATACTTACCAAGTCCCTTACTGGGCCCCATCATAACCCACGTCGCCGATGAGTCCATCAAGCCGTGGACCAGGAGCACCGGGATGCCGCCTGTGTTGACGATGCGATGCATTTCCAGTATATAACCGTCGGCGGTAGCGATATGATGGACCTCGGTCGGGTAACCGTACTTCAGCAGCAGCTCCGGCTATAATTATAGTACGGCGAATTACAGTTGAAAGTAAATCTATGGCTCAGTGTACTGACCGTTTTCAAGCGTGAATCCTCCGTGACACTTGGATCGTCGTATGCAATGCTACCATCCTCGACGAATCCTGGAGCACCGTAACCGTCACCATCCTCGAAGTTTTCGTCATTCGCAACGAATCCAGGAGCACCCCATCCGTCACCATCGACGAGGTTTTCGTCATTCGCAACGAATCCTGGAGCACCCCATCCGTCACCATCGACGAGGTTTTCGTCATTCGCAACGAATCCAGGAGCACCGTATCCATCACCATACACGAGGTTTTCGTCATTCGCAACGAATCCTGGAGCACCCCATCCGCCACCATCGACGAGGTTTTCGTCATTCGCAACGAATCCTGGAGCACCCCATCCGCCACCATCGACGAGGTTTTCGTCATTCGCAACGAATCCTGGAGCACCGTATCCATCACCATACACGAGGTTTTCGTCATTCGCAACGAATCCAGGAGCACCCCATCCGTCACCATCGACGAGGTTTTCGTCATTCGCAACGAATCCTGGAGCACCGTATCCATCACCATACACGAGGTTTTCGTCATTCGCAACGAATCCAGGAGCACCCCATCCGTCACCATCGACGAGGTTTTTGTCATTCGCAACGAATCCTGGAGCACCCCATCCGCCACCATCGACGAGGTTTTCCTCATTCGCAACGAATCCTGGAGCACCCCATCCGTCACCATCGACGAGGTTTTTGTCATTCGCAACGAATCCTGGAGCACCCCATCCGCCACCATCGACGAGGTTTTCGTCATTCGCAACGAATCCTGGAGCACCGTATCCATCACCATACACGAGGTTTTCGTCATTCGCAACGAATCCAGGAGCACCCCATCCGTCACCATCGACGAGGTTTTCGTCATTCGCAACGAATCCTGGAGCACCCCATCCGCCACCATCGACGAGGTTTTCGTCATTCGCAACGAATCCAGGAGCACCCCATCCGTCACCATCGACGAGGTTTTTGTCATTCGCAACGAATCCTGGAGCACCCCATCCGCCACCATCGACGAGGTTTTCGTCATTCGCAACGAATCCTGGAGCACCGTATCCATCACCATACACGAGGTTTTCGTCATTCGCAACGAATCCAGGAGCACCCCATCCGTCACCATCGACGAGGTTTTCGTCATTCGCAACGAATCCTGGAGCACCCCATCCGCCACCATCGACGAGGTTTTCGTCATTCGCAACGAATCCAGGAGCACCCCATCCGTCACCATCGACGAGGTTTTTGTCATTCGCAACGAATCCTGGAGCACCCCATCCGCCACCATCGACGAGGTTTTCGTCATTCGCAACGAATCCTGGAGCACCGTATCCATCACCATACACGAGGTTTTCGTCATTCGCAACGAATCCAAGAGCACCCCATCCGCCACCATCGACGAGGTTTCCGTCATTCGCAACGAATCCTGGAGCACCCCATCCGTCACCATCGACGAGGTTTTCGTCATTCGCAACGAATCCAGGAGCACCCCATCCGTCACCATCCACGAGGTTTTCGTCATTCGCAACGAATCCAGGAGCACCCCATCCGTCACCATCCACGAGGTTTTCGTCATTCGCAACGAATCCAGGAGCACCCCATCCGTCACCATCGACGAGGTTTTCGTCATTCGCAACGAATCCAGGAGCACCGTATCCACCATTCGCATCGTCAATATACTCGAGCGGAGTGATTCGTGCAGAGATTCTGGGCACTGACAGCGACCCTTGTAATATTAAGCATACCAACAACGAGTATTGGGCGAAGGATTTCGGGAAATCGAGGACCATTTTACTGCAAAGTACTGATATCTAAGGACAGTCGAAGGCTGATTGAGTTGTTGCAACTACGTACAACGTTTACTTTCTTCGTTCTCTGTTGAATTGAATAGGTGATCGGATAGATAGGTAACTGAAAAGAAGTGGATAAGGTAAGTCAATCAATAACAGTTCCTAGTTCCTAGTCTAGGCTTATATAGGCGAATAAGTCTTGGTGAAACCCTCAAGCTCAAAACAATCGCCCTTGATGATACTCAGCGCGGATTTTATCCACATCTGAGGTGATTTTGATCAATATTACGATAGTAATTATCTTTCTATTACTTTTGTGGTACGGCGAAATAATAAAGCAAGTACACAAACCAAATTCTGCTCTTTCTACGCTTCAGGACTTTCAATGCTGCATTATTTACACTTATATATTTTTGAAGAGAATTTCATTTCTTAATTTTAAGTCCAAAAATTATCACTCTAGCTACATTATGACGATAGATATTCCAGATTTTAGACCAACAGAGCTACTAATTCTCTTTTTAATTCTCTGGCAGATGGCGCCACTGAATCTAGTACCTTTTTTGTTTAAGAAGGAGTAAATATTGTTCACGTAGGATATTTACCAGAATTAACCATAATTAAGATACACATAAACTCTTTAATGACGCGTTTTATTTTTATTGCAACTGGAATCGAGTCTTCGCACATCTCTTCAATAATCTCATTCCGAAGTGGATTAAAGCGCAGCTTAAATTATAATGTTGATGCCAACAATAATGCAGATACTAAATGAAGTCCTCGTGATATCGTCAGCTCGTATCGCTTCGACAAACTGCAAAACTATGCAAACGCGAAAAAGTTTCATTTTTAGTTTATGGCACAGGTTTTTCGCCAATTGTGACTAATTCAAATGTTGATTTGCATGTCCAATTAATGCATGTCTAATTATTGTGGAAGAGAAGCTCGCAAGTGAGTATTTCCCCACACGATAGAACGAAGATCGTTACGGAAACCAGCGACAAAAGACGTTCGAAGCGCTTCGTTCGTATCCGTAACTCTTTACATTGTATCTTTCGACATTCATTTTCTTCTTTTCTTATTTAAATCGAAGCTCTACTCTTGCTGATTTATTATTCCAAGCTCAAAACCAACTACTCAAACTCGCCGCTGAAACATGGCGAGCTCGCCGCTGTTAATGAAAAGAACTCTGTTAGCTGCGTATTACGAATTCTGTTAAATATTTAAAAGAACTCTGTTAGCTGTGTGTAACGACCACTTTTAACTGTTAGTTGTCTGTTAGCTTCGTGTAGATATTTTCATCTACAGAAAGTAGAAGTAATTCGTGCAGTTGAATTTCATTTATATCTTCTCTTATATGAAAACAATTCTTCAAGCATTTATCAAATCGTATTTCAAACAATCGATTGTTAATGCAATCAACACTGAATTTAAATACAACGCAATTGTTTGCTGTGTTGTTGTTGTTGTTGTTGCGGTCATTGTTGCTGTAGTTATTAACCACTGTACGTGTTACCACATGTAAACATTTGAGATCTTCATGGCCCATTTTGCGTCCCCAAGCGAAACAATGTTCAATAATTGTATGCAAAACCTCAGCAACGGAAACTTCGCACCGATTTCATATGAGATTAGAAACGCATTAATAATTGCTACACTGCAAGAGGAAGCGAGAAGGAGAGAGAGAGAGAGTGATAGTAAGTGAGGTGTGTGTGTGTGTGTGTGTGTGTGTGTGTGGAGTCGTAATAGTTGCAAGGATTTAAGTAGTAAGTAAGGCTCAAACGTTCGCTACAGCAATCACAGCAACACCAGCTGCAAAACAACAATGACAACAATGACAACAATGACAACAACAACAACAACAACAACAACAACACCACTATCAGCATAAATACACAGAGACATTAAAATTAAACACATTCCGAGCTTCGGTCCCTGCAGAAATGTGCTTGGATCAAAGAGCAACGAGCAGCGAGTAAATTGCGCCGTAATGTGATCACAATGGAATGAAAGTGTGCGGAGGGAGCGAGATGCGGAGAGTAACGATTACAGCAGAGTACGAAGCTTATTCTCCACTGCAATTAAATTGCACATGAAGCAAAAAGCATGTGAAAGGACGATGGTAAGGAAAAGAAAGCGATTGCACTCTCTCTCTCTCTCGCTCTCTCTCTCTCTGTGGTGCCTCTCCCTGAACGACGCATGTTGTGTTATTGCAAAAGATCAGCCACAAACTAATTACAAATGCTTTCGAACAAGTGTTTCGTGGAAGTGGTGCTGTGATTAAATCTGCACTGAAAACAACGACCGAGGGAAGTAGGAATTCGGAAGTTCACCGGGAACGGAGAGAGGACACGCTGCTCTCAGTTATCCTTGCTGCTGAAGTGCTATGATGATGTCGTTGTTGTTGTTGTTGTAGGCTAAGTCATTTAGAAAGTATCTATCTCTCTCCCGCTCTCTCTCCTTCTCACTTTTTGCCTCTCTTTGTGGCGCCGTCATTTGCCTTATTTGCGACCTAAGCAACAATTTTGCCAGCTATGAATAGCAACGCTTCTTCAACAGACGCAGCAACAGTCTATGAATTTCCCTTTTTTTAATTTCGAAGTCTTCAAGACACCGCCCACGTCCCCGCCCTTCTTCGAGTAGAACAACATCAAAGCAACTTTTACTAGCAACTTGCTCTGATCCCGTGCAGAGTTCTCCAGGTATTCCAGCAAAATAAACCTCACCTCAACAGACCACGGGTCGTGGAAATCCAGTATCAGTGGTCACAGTAATCCACTGGAACAGAAGAGCCGAAAACTTCGACCGAAAAGAACTACTGCAACCGGAAGCTGTAACGAGCGGAGGCAACCCAGTAGAGGACACAGCTTCAGGCTTCCGAGCCACGTCAAGGCAGTAATAGCTGCCTTTTCAAAGGTCTGCAGTCGCCATTTTGTCTCTTGCCGGCCGTAGAAACATCCAAGGCAGAGAAATGGCAGAGTTACTTGCCCGAATCGGCGCCAGTATCCAGCTGCCTCCTCTTCAAATTGAAGAAGTCCCTCAAGCGGCAGGATACCCCGTCAACTGAGGCCCTACGACAGCAAGAGGTCCTCTCGTCGTCTGTTCGGTACCAGGAAATCACATCGGAGCAACCACGCGCAGCCACACTCCATTCTGGCGCCTTTGTGAAGATAGCAATGAGCAGGAAACTGTAGGAGGTTAGCTGGGCCCATAGGTCTCGCACCAGAAAAACCTCTTTTGGAAAGCCCATCTTTGATAATCTGAAGAATTTGTCAGAAATATTCGTGCTCGTCAGTCTTATTTATAAGCGCGACTAGAACAATTTCTCCATCGCAGAAAACCTGCTAATAGGTAAACGATAATCGAGTTAGCAAACTGTGATGTCTCCACAAGAAATCATGGATTACCTCGTTTTTCCTTGTTTTTCAGGAGAATCCTTTAAAGTGTCAGTCGAATTAGGAATCAGAAGACGACAGTTGACGGACAGAAGACAATAGGAAGGGAGATCGAACTGGAGACAGAATAAATCTGAGGAGGCGTGGCTTGAATGCTTTTTGAGGTAAAGCTGATATTCAAGTCGACTTGAAAATGTTTAATTAAACTTATTTGACGTAAATGAATGCAAATGAAGAAAGCAATTGGAAAAATTAATGAAGAAAATTAAATTTGCCAAGTTTATTTATTTATTTAGTTATTAAGATGACAACTAAGCAAAAAGTGTGCTGGTGACTACTACAAATAAATACTCAGATTTACAACAATTTATTTATAGTCTTTCTAAATTGTTTTAGAATTTACATCTTCATAAAAAAACAACTTCGGAAGCACGAAACACGAAGCGAGCATCTGTTGCTTTGTGAAGGTGTTCATTGGCTCTTCCCTTCCGCTTCCCCTTCCCAAACCCCTTCTACTAATCTCATCAGTCATTCATTATTAATTTACTTAATTAGACGTGAGCCAAAAATTAAACGCTTCGTTGATGAGTTGCTGCTGCTGCTAATGATTAAATGCATGACATTAAAACGCAAATCCACACACACACACACACACGTAAACAAACATTTATACGAAATGGCTTTACACCACAAAACTCATTTCTTCGCCTCACGATAATTTCAAGAGGAAATCTTTCAAAAATTCGAGGGGAAAACTGAGAAAAGTATAAAAAACTTCTTGAATCTCATCTCATGCGTCAAGCCTGCACAAAAAACCAGTTGACGTTCAACTGTTGCGCTAAATGAGCACTCATTGCACTCTCCCTTCGCTCTCTCACTCCATCAGGCAAGGCGACGCTCTCAACTCGGTTCTTCACCACGTTAATTGAGGAAATTCCACATCAACAGAGGTGAGAAAAAGCCACGTATGTTAACAGAGACAAAAAATGACATTAAAAAAGGGGAAACTTTTTAATTCACAAAATGCTCAAAACTCAAATTGCAAGACACAAAAACCTATAATAAACAATTCTGTGTGCAATGTTTTCGATTAATAATTCGATTTTCCTATTTTTCTACATCGAAATGAAATTTAATTCGCTGCAGGTGGATTTAGTGAATGAAAATCAAAGTTAGTGTAAAATATGCATTAAATCAAAAGTTTTCTATACACAAGAAATTCCCCCCCCCCCCCCCCCCCCAACACATTCCAACCCATGTAAGCTAAATCATTGCAAAAGGATTCAAGTATGGAAATAAGCTAGGAAAAAATATTAAGTGCAATTTGAAAAGAATCGCTGGGGAAAAACAAGTAGAAAGGGAGCCATTATGAGTCGCTCCAAAATTCAAAATAACATCAAAAGAAGAGCAGAGCGCGTTTTGGAAATTTAGCTTGCATACTTTTAGGGCTTATGATAAATTCTGCGGTATATTTTAGTAACTCATTTGTGCATATGAATTTGAAAATTCACCTAAAAACTAATTACTCTACGGAACCAAATCATGGAGTCATCGATGATGACATGCTCACCATTGAGTAGCTCCACCTGAAAGGATGACGCTTTCAAGTCTTGTCGACTCCTTCTTCAAGTTGCATTTATTTTAGGCACAAAGCCACATGTATTTAATATTTGTGTATATTTATGGCATTTATGCATTTTTAGACTTTATTGAAATTGTGCTTCGTTCTTCGTTATGCGACGTTGACAAGAAGAAAGAAAGTTTTTGTTAAGGAGAACATTTAAGATGTTATCCTTCTTCAGTGCTTTTTTTCACGATTTTTGTGTTTAAAATAACTTTTCTTTGATAGTAAGAAATATTTAATTTATAGCAAAATCATGCCACAAACATTTTCTTTGGCATTTCTTTGTTATTCTCCTGCCTTTCACACCCATTCATTCTTCCTCCTACTCCACCTGTTCCTCTCCTTTCTTCCCTTGCTTCCTGCTTTGAAGAATCCATTTAATATGAAAAAAACAGCCACATCAAAGCTGTTATTTAATCTTATATAAATTAAAATGGTTTTTATAGCCAATCAACATTTAAATAAAGATGCATATTTTTGATGTTACCCCTCCCCCGGCCGCCCACGAGCTGCCATCAACCGAATTCCCTGTGAAGTTGAATCGCTAGGGTCACCGGAAAAAGGGTCACTTTTTAGCATTAATACGAACGATATTCAAGCACAAAAGAAACATATTAAAAGCAAGGCGAAGTATATTAATAATTTTATATATAGAAACCAACAACAACAGCGATTAAGAAGAAAAAAACATATCTGAAATCTGTTATAAATTCCAATTATTACACAATCATTTTTATTTCATTCACCCACTCGGAACGAAGTGAAAGAGAATGAAATAAGCAGGAGGAAGCAAATGGTTTGAAAAAAACTTTAAAGTTCCGCCAAAAAACAAGATAAAAATATAAAAATTTGCATGCATCAGAGTCAATGGGGATTCTGTTGTTGTTGTTGTTGTGTTTGTTGAATTCCAAAATGAAGCAGAATTGATGAAAAAGCTTGGAGCGGAGGGAAGTGAGCAGATTGTCGTTGGAGCATGAAACAGAAGCTGAGAATCTTATCAGCTCAAACAGCAACAAAACAATTATTTGCAGTCGTTGAGCGTTGCTTTATAACGGTAAATGAAGCTTAAATAAACCGCCGCAAGAATTGAAGAATGCAACACTGGTGAAAAAGGGGCGAAAACAGGGCGCGTGGACGGGGAAGTGTTTCGACTTTTCTCCTCCTCCTCCTCCTCCTTCACGCAAATTCAACTCACTCATGGACAAAAGCTAATAAAATGGGGTTTGCTTATTTTGGGGACGGATACGAAATGTTTTTTGGGGTAAGGCAATAAACAACAACCAGCAAAAATACAACAACAACACAACTAAGCAGAAAATTTCTATTTTATCAGACAAATTAAAGGACAAGAAGACAAACAGAAGCGCATTCAGCCCTCGCCAGGCGCTTCTGACAGCGAACAAATGGGCCACGGGGGCTGATCACGCCCTCCGCCCACCCACACCTCCTTCGCCCATCTCAGATTAACAAACAAAAAGACAGGCGAAGCTAAAGTAAAACGAATGCTCCACAAAAAGGCAATAGAAATGCTGCGAAAGCCTGCGATTTCGAACGGCGACCGATGATAACGAAGGCTACCGATTGGCTACACTGAAAGAAAACCACTCCGACAACAATAAAAATAAAACTTTATAAATAAATTTAACAAAAGAAAATCTTAGAAAGAAATAACATCTTCAAGAATTCAGCTCAACTTTTAAATAAACTTCAAGTGTGACTTTATGAATGTTTTTTTTTTTTTGTCATTAATTCAATTCTTCCTTTTTCGATTTTAGTGCAATGTCCTTAACGTTATCTAAAGGACGCATACATTTATTACCAACTCAACCCCCGCTTGAAATTCCGAAAATATCGCCAAAGAAAATCATTCGCAGAAAAGATTATTTCCGGAAAACTTGAAAACAAACAGCGAAGCAATGATAACGTCGCCGGAGGAGTGAGCAAGGAGAAGAGGATGAAGACGTTTTTCCATTCCGCATTCTTCGATGTGAATTTTTGCATAAACATAAATACTTTCGCCCAAAATGAACCTTTGATATCTCGTTACACAGTCGAACGAAGAAAAGAGAATTAAATTTAAACGCCGACACAGAAGAACAGAGACAGAACAAAGCTGTGGTCTCCCCCCACCCCTCCTTCTTTAATCCCACCCCCCCCTCCCAACCCCCCAACAAATACTAGAAACTGAACAGAAAATTTTGCAACAGTGCTGCCAATTTACATCGCTCAAGGGACGGAAGAACGACATCAGGAATATGAAAATATTCCCTGTCAAATATTAATTTGATTTGTATACGATTCCTTCGCTTACCTTCTGCCGTGCTCTTATTTTCCGTTTCTCTCTCTCTTCACCTTTTCCCCCTCACACCATTTCTTCTATTCTTTGGCTTTAAATTTCTCCAGCAAATCATATTCATTTCAATTACTTTGTCGCTATGGAATCCTTGTTTATATCGCTTTTTGGTGTTCTTTTATTAGAGGCAATAAGGGACTGAATGAGTGGCTAAATGAGGGCTAAATGAGGGGTAAATGACGGCTAAATGAGGGGTAATTGTGGGCTAAATGAGGGGTAAATGTGGGCTAAATTAGCTGATGTCTGCAATAGAAGTAATTTTGAAAAACTTCTGCCGCGAATCTCAGTGAAATAAACATTTAGATGAATGGTTAACGTTAGGAATAAAAATAACTAAAAAGAAAAAGGAGCAAAAGAAATAAATTCCTGATCTAATCCCCGTTAAGAAGAGTGAAATGAATATAATTTGAAACGTGGAACCATAGCAATTTTAATGGAATAATGGAATTTAAAAATTTAAAGACTTTCATCCATGTTTAAAAGTAAGACAAAAACATTATTCTTTAAAAGAGTTCACATCAAGAATTAATAAAATAAATCATAGCTTTAAGTCCACATTTAATTTTCGTCATCAGCGTTTTAATGTTGGATTGAAGTGCAAATTTCCTCATTTTAATGAATTTTCTTATCAATTTTCGTATCACTTCGACTTGTTTAAGAAAGCAAAGAAATCTTTTGTTATATTTTTACTTACTTTCGGCTCAGTCAGGAAAAACAGAAAACCTCCTTCAACGTAATCCAACAGCAAATCGTTTACCACAGACTTTCAATAGTTTTTCAATGTCTTTTATATGCTTCACAGCTCTTATATACTATGTACCTACATATATGCTATGTATTATTTTCGAAATATTTCTTATACAAATATTAAAGTCGTGCAAACAATGAAACAATTTTTGATAAAAACACCTGAAAGAATAAAATTGAAAAAACAAAAATGACATTACAAACTGTTTAAATATGTATTAGAATTATGACACTCAGTAATTTAAACGTTACGCTGTTTCAAGAGATTTAAAAATAAAAGTACAGTTGTGCGATTAGTTTTAGTTAATCGCCCGATCGACGGTTTCGCCAGCAAACGGTAGAATTGGCTATTTTAAAGCGTCAAAAGTTCGAATTTGGCCTTTGAAAATGCTTTCAGAACACAATTTTAGAGTCTTCATTCTGAGTGTGCATCGATATAAACGTCGTCTATCCGGATTCTTACATTACAACGATCGCCCTTTCCACATTTTAGACTAACTTATTCATAAATAAGGCTTTAAAGATGTCATTATCGCGTGATCGTATCAGATTTTAGACTAGACTTAGATTTTAGGCTAACTTATTTATGAATAGGAATTTTAAAATCTTATTAGCCTTAGATCTTATTAGATTTTTAAGTCTTTAAGATCTGTCTAATAGAATTCTGCACCGAATCTTCTAGGTACTCCACGAACAACCTTTCAACTTCGACAACTTTTTCAAGAAGAAATTCAGATCTCCGGCAAAAATAGTTGTTCCAACTTTCGTAAAAATTAACAATGCAATAAAAAACAAATCCAATTAAAAATGAATAAATTATTGGCGCGAATTGTAGTCAAAATTATAGCCAAAATTGATTTGATAGTAAAAGAATTGAAAGCTTCTCCCTATTCTCCTAATGGTTTTGAGTAAAATTGAAGGATTATTATTTCAATGAGATGTACTTTATTTAATAGCACGAGAACTTTTCTTTTTATCAGGAATAATTTAAGCCTAAATGTCTTCCTAGTATTGTATTTATTATATTTTAATATACAATTACTATTTCGATCTCGTTTTTAACTTGAATTCAGCAACTAAATATTCAAGATTTGACGTAATTAAAATATAATGACCACTCCATTGGTATTCGAAGGACCTCCACAGGTTGGAAACACGATTCGGATGCAAAATAATTACAATATAATAATTTATCCCGAACAAAACGCAATTTATAGCACGAATTGGTCCATCAAATGGCATCCAATCTGCTGTGAATGATGATTATTTTATTCTAAACTGCATAAGCTATAAACAATTCTTTGGCAATTAATTGGGAACGGAGAACGATGGAGAAGAAATGCAACGGAAGTCATATCAAAACGTTATGTTGGCCGTCTTCCGTCTACACCTTTTTCACTTGTAATTCAGAAAGAGTCACTTTAAATTTAGAAAGAGTCACTTTAAATTCAAAAAGAGTCACTTTAAATCCAGAAAAGCCATAGATAATTTCTGAATTAAAAGTGACTCTTTCTGAATTTAAAATAAAAAAGGGGTAGAAATTGAATATTACATTATTCACGAATGTAGAATTATAAATAATAATAAAAACTGTTGAAATGCTGTTATGTTAATGGGACTATTTTTCCATTTTTCTTTATGTATAAAAGCCACAGAAGCGAAAAGAAGAAGAAGAAGAAGAATGTGAATCACAGCATACATACATACATAAATACATCGTCGAAGCATTTCACTCTAATTTAAAAGTGTTACTTGTTTCATTTCATACATTTATTCACAATTTTTTATCAATCATCCAACTCTTTCCACGAGCGATCGCACTCCATCGAAAACTGAGAGCATATTCTTGCCTTTGCGTCCGTTCAATTTCTTGGCCAAGTTGGGGAAATTGCTTTCAAAGGCTCCAGTCACGATGCCGCAGGTGCTTTTACGCTTTATCTTCTTCAATAACTTCGGCAAGGCGGCTGTCTGCATGACGCTGGCGAAGAGCCCGAAAAGTGCGACGATCATCAGGAGGAAATATTGCGGAGACATGCTGCTAGAAGGAAAGCGCAATAAGTAATCCAAAGAGCAACCAAATGTTAACGAATTCGCGTCAAACCAAATGATAATATAATAAATGTTAATATCTTTTTTTAGTTAATTTTGAATAAATAATCATGTAAGAATTTCGTTTCAAGCAGATACTTATTGTGAATATTCTTATTTAGACGGTTTGTTTATCCTTTGCGAAAGCTTCTTTTCCATACCTACTTTAACTGTTCCCGGCTGCTAGCGACGAATTTTAAAGAACTACTAACGACTGCTGAACGCTTTGCTGGCCCTTAAATAGCCACAGAAACTCTGACGAAATAAATAAACACACAATATTAACAAATATTTATTGTGCGTGAATAAGTTTGCCCATTCAATAAAGAATTTACGTAATAGAATTCATAAATTACTTAAAATTATACGTTAAATTATTTCAACAGAACGTCAGAGTTTTTCATGAAGATTCTTCATCATCGTCTGAAGAAAATAGACGAGTATTTAGTAACAATAACGGATTGAATGTTATAATATAAAACATGAATTGTATCGTTGATCAGCTTTGAGTTATGCATAAAATTCTATCAAATCCTTCGAGGAAAAACTTCTTTTTGGGGCGAAATTTCCAAATAGGAGTTTTAAAATTATTCCAATGGGGAATAAAGTTGCTAAAATTAAACATAAACTAATCTAAAAATCGTGTACATATATTGAAACTATTTAAAAAGGGTAAAAACAATGCAAATATGTTTAATTTACTTAATTTATTTATAAATGTTATGACAATGTGCATTTTCTATAAGAAACCAATGAAACAATCGATCAAATCATCGCTATATAAAAATTAAGAAAAATAAAAAGCTTTTTATCATGACATTTATTAACGCCGCGACACATCCCACATCTCCACTAACTAAAATTCATTTAATTTGGCAGCACTAGTAAAGTTCCAACAAAAATCACGCAAATCACGCAATTTCCCCTTTGGAGATTGGGCCCGGGTATTTTGTGAATTGCGTGATTTCTCCGCCTTCGTGAACTTCGAAATAAAGCGGTCAAATAACATTAAAAACAGCTTGGGAATTATCGCAACAAGCAAATACGTTTACATTTTCTTGCATGTGTTTTTTACTGAAGTTTCATATGCTGAGGAATTATTAACTGACAAATTACAAATGACATAAGATCGTCCTCGCCAAAGAGATGTTTTAGCACAGCATTTTGTCTTTGTCATTCCTTAAAATAAGCATCAACTTTTTTTTTAATATTAAAATGTATGAAATCAGATGATACAAAAATAATTTACTCAAACAGTTATAACACAAGTTCCGTTATAACTACATACATACATACGTACACATTTTCACATCGGATCGAGAGCATGCATAAATCACTGAAATAGTCAACAGTCAACGTAAATGCACAATACAAAATTATGGATTGGTTAATTTTATTGGCAAATATTTATCAGTAATTGCTTGCTTGGGATGAACCCTTGAATCCATTAATGGTATCGACGCCTGATTCAATAGCTCCAATCACCTTCTTGGTTCTGCGGCCGCTAAATGTTTTAGTCAATTTCGGAGCAGACTTCTTAAAGCTTCCACTTACTAAGCCACATCCCTTCTTAAGTTTTCCCAACTTCTTGAAGATGCTCGGTGTCCTCCAGGACAGGGGATTAGTCCAAGCATCAGTCGCCTGCATGACGCTTGAGAAGACGGCGAAGAGGACGGATATCATTAGGAGAAAATAACTCGGCGACATGCTGTAAAAGCAAATCAAAAATTTATCCAAAAATTCAAAAGTTAATGAGAATATTATAACAATCCTTCTGTGTGCTAAATGTTTTACTCATACCTTTATTCTTTTGTTTAATTTGCAGCCCACGAATTAGAAAAATCTACTGACAACTGCTAAACCATGCGCTGGGGCTTAAATAGCAAACGCAACCCACTTCAAATGAATGAACACCTGAGATATTAACAAATATTTGATATGCGTGAATATTCGAACAGAGCAATTCCTTAAATTTAAAATATAATGATTATTTATTCAATAATGAGCCTATTTAATTCGTGACGTGTCACATTTATATTGTCATAATGGTATTTTGCACATTATACTCATATAATTATAATTATAAATACCATATTTATTACTATGAATTTACAGAATTTAGAATATAAATACTAAATTGGTTATTTAGAGAATTACTTCAAGAGAAACGTGATTTTATGTTATTGTAACTTGTTTAAATATAAGTTAGTTCAAACATCTTCAGCGATTTTTTCCTCAAATTAACGAATGCTAGAGTGCAAAAAATATTTATATAGGTAATATATATGGATATGAGAGCCCAAAGGGAACTGAAGACCAGTGAGCAACCTAAAGAAATTAGAGAAAAATATTAATGAAGATCTCAGCTCTTGATGTCTTCATGTGTCATGAGTAAAATAATGTTTTATGGATGTTTTTAATAAACATGGAGTATTCATTTATTTGTATTTTGAAGCATTTCATCAATTAGTTCAATACTTTACATTCTGATTTCTGTAGGTCTATTTTCTGATTCATATCCTCGTTTCCATACGATGAGTTGGCTCTTGCCTTAGCGATCAGTTGGTTAAGGTTGCCAGCTGTAGTTGTCGGGCGGGACAGCCCGATACCCGATGCCGAGCGAATGCAGCAAGGTGAGCGTCGGCTGTGGAATGTGCCCCACCACCGACAGCGCGTACAGACCCGTGACCCAGCCGTTTTCGGGCACCATTATGAGGAAAGCATTGTTGAACGTGTCGCTCGTGTGAGCGAAAACGGACCTCTGGTCGCCGCGCATCAGCAACAGCAGTTCACAGTTGGCGCAACCCTCGACCAGGAAAAGAAAACTGCTCTTCACCAAGCCGCAAACCATGCAGGCGCGAGACCAGCCGAAAAAATTTTGCTGATGCTCCTCTTCCGTAGCTTGATTATCACCAATTGAGAATGGTTCCGGGAAATCGCACATTGATTAGTTTTTTAAATTTACGTCTGCTTCAGTTCAAATATTATTGTATGTATGTATGTATGTGTTCAATGAATTATTTTGTTTGTTTTACACATTGTTCAACGGCGTCCTTTCTTAATCAAAAAAGTCCAGTTTCAAAATATTATTTCGATTATTCGTAAATCAGGTGAATAATCGTTTGCAACTCGGTATAAAGAAATACATAACGCTCAATAATAAAATATGTACTATCATTAAAATAGTAAATATCTAATACATCGAAATTTCGAAATATCCCGCGATTACAATTCCTTCTTGTTGCGCAGAAGAAAGAAAAAACGGTAATCTTCATTTGCTCTACATTGCAATTCGCTGTTGAGGTAGGCAAATGTTTCCAGGATTGTATTTATTTTTGAAAGTGCCTTTTCTATCATTTTCAATACATAACAATGAACGGTAGTAATTATATATTAATAATATTTATTGACAAATATTAATATAATATAAATACAATTCATTACTCAACATTCGATCAATTTCTTAATAGATAAATGAAACATATTAGCTGTATTTTAATTTAAAGCTATTTTATTTAAATTAGGAAATATTTTGTATATATGAAATCTGTTGTAATTACACCTAAAATCTTCCAATGCAACTACATCAGCACTTGTTTACATCCAACACAGTTTGACCCACAGAGAACAATATCCGCGTAGATGAGACGATCACGACTAAAAATCAACTCCTTGACGTTATCGAATGTAGCCAAAGCTGCACGCTCCCAAACGGCATCCGCGTAGCAAAGTTTGCCGCACGCGCATTTCGGCGACTCCGATAGAATGTCGACCAACACCCATGGCAGTGTAGCAGACGTGTAAGGCAACCTCGCAGCCACGACAATACGTGCGGCTTGCAGCCAAAGGGGCGGCGCGACAGCCGAGTGCGCCGGACGTTCAGGGAATTCGTGCTCGGTTTGGTGGCGAAAAGTGTTATCCCACACATCCAGAATTTCGAGACGAGTGTCATTAAAGGCAGCTGGAAGCGATTCCAGCTTGTTGGAGGAAATGTGTATATAACGCAGGCTGCGAAGACGACGCACTCCAAAGGGCACCCTACGCAATGAATTGTTGTTGAGCTTAAGGGTAACCAACTGTTCTAACTTGATAAGCGGGGGCGGAAAATAGGCCAGATCGTTGCCCGACAAGTCTAATTCGCGCAGAGATTGGCGTAAATTGGCGCCCTGTAACCACTGCCACGCGTTGGTTTTGCCCAGATCGTTGTTACTAAGGTTAAGCTCGACCAGTGATAGACGACCCATTTCGGATGGAACCTATATCAAGGCATAAAACGCAATTATATAAAGGAATGAATGAATTTGGTAAAAAATCAATGGATTACTTTTGTGATATTGTTGAAACTAATATTTAACGTCGTCAAATTCCGAAGCGAACATATATCAAAACTGATTTTGCATAGACAAATCCCGGAGACTGTCAAAGACTTTAGGGTCTTTGGAAAACCTTTGGCGGGATAATCGCTACGCTTGACTACGGAGAGCTTTTGCACAGGCTGCGATTTCTGAGGAATGGCTGTTGCCGTGGCTATGTTGAGTCTCAAATTCGCGTCTTTGCCCTCTAGTCCCAGCTTGATTGTCTGTAGAAAACTTTTCAACTCTATTGGATTACATTTAATCAAGAGGTTTTCCGCAGGTTGCACAAACGATATCGTCGCCTTGCCGTCTTGCATGAATTTCGTAAACATTTTCACGATGTTGTTCTTTATTTTATAACGCTTTCCAACCTTATTTTGTGTTGTAAAGTGTACAATCTCCATCTCCTTCTTGGAAGCTCCATTAGCATCCTTAGAGGTAGTGTGAAAACCCAGTGCTAACGTCGCTTTAACCGCTCGTGCTGGCCTGTGACTTGGCGCCTGACGATTGACCACTTGAGTTTCGCAAAGAATTTTCATCACGTAAACAGTGTCTATATTAATATTTAATATTATTTGTTATTATGATTATTACTATATTAACTCACGTATTTATCAACATGTTTGTTAATGACAGATATTCCAGCTCTTCATGAACTGTAGCAAATTTGAAATCAGTGTTGCAGAAACCTAATCGGCGGATTTTACATTTCATTTAAGGCTAATTATATTTTTATGTCTCTTCACTCCAAGTTAATGTTCCTCCTAATATATTTATATTCTTGGACGCCATTAATATTATTCAATAGATATTATCGATCAAGACACTTCCATAAAATTTTCTTTTTAACAGAGGGTGATCCCAACCAGTGAGTGATGTATCTATTTTAAGGAATGTTATTTGCATTGGAATACTAGCTTAAGTACAGAAGTCACCTAGCTGCGGTTAATAAAATTTACTTTAATTTTAATTTACTCAAAAATTAATAAAAATTATGATTTGCCTTTTCTGCAAAACATTACTTTAGAAGTTAAGGCCCTGTTCACTGGAAGTCTCTGATAAAAATATTGTAAAACTTCTAAGGCGGTGATTCCACTTGGGTAAAGTTACCCATGCAATTTTACTCTCTCAATGTGTTCATCGAATTTTTACCCCGAGGTGATTACACTTGGGTATTTTTACCCAAGAATATTTGATACTTTTGCTACCAAATGGCGTAAAAGTGGCGTCGATTGTAATAAAATTTTACAGATAGCTAATAATATGCAATCTATTATTATACTAATACAAAAATATAGAATAATTATAATTTAATGTAATTTTTGTTAGTTTCTAGATGTCTTAAAAAACATAAAATTAAGTTACAAAAGAAAACATCATGTCATAATAATCAAACATAGAATTGAAAAAATTTAATTAAAAATATATCGGAAATACCAAATTGATCGACTCTTAAACAAGTCATAATTAGCAAAACTAAAACATTTATTTATGTGCGTAATATGTTAAAACAATTAATATAGAACGTCCGTACAACACATCCGCATTGATGAGCGGTCATCGTTGAACTAATTGTTGCTATGTCAACAGCTCAAAACAAATGAAAAAATGTACAAGCGCTCGAAAGGGTTTCCTTTTGTTATTTTTCCATACATTTTGCGTGCTAATCTGCCGCTTTCATTGATTTTACATACGTTTGCATACTACCAAACGGTTTTTGCTGCTAAAGAACTCTGTTCTCCAAGAAAAACCAGCAAAATTCTTGGGTAAAATTTTACCCACGGATGAACACACTGTTCTCTCGTGAGCGAGTGTTCATTTTTGTGATTTTGCCGTAGAGCAACAACAAAATTTTACCCATTTGGGTAACTTTACCCAAGTGGAATCACCGCCTAATTAAAAATGCCGTTTACACAACCTAATTAACAATGAAAAATAATTTAAATTTTTCCGCTTGCACATATTGTATAGTTTAAGGTTAAAACTACTTTGGATAACGCAATGTTAGTGTTATTGCACTACAAAGAAACTGACCCAAATAAAAGAGGTCACACATTGAATTGTATATCTATAGGAAACCGAATTGTTAGGAAAATTATGAAAAATTTGACCTTATATCTTTTAAACTATGTGTAGTTAATGAAAATATTGTGTCAAAGTTTGCCAAACCTTTCACATTATTATTTTTTCACATGATTCTTTAATTATAGATTTATTAAGTTACCAGGTTAAAACATGATAATATTATTTATATTTATGTAAAGTGTTAAAAATATAGACATTGTAACTCGACGTGATGCTGAGATTATAAGATACGTCCCTATTCCATAATAATAAGAACAAATACTATTTGCGATGCTGAAATCCTGGCAGTTGTATGGCGAAAACCCATATAGTGCATTAAGGCGGGTTTCACACCAATGAGACAAGAGACATGAGATAATTCTTCTTCACTTTTGACTGTTGTGGAATTTCCATTGAAGGAATTATTGTCTTAAGACTTTTTGCTAATTTATTGGTGGTCAGTATTGTCGTAGTGGCAGCTCTTCTGTTTCTTTGCCTCACGAAATGCCATGAGTCAAAATAGAACCAAAGACTGAAATTCATCCGCTTGTTCTTCTTACAATTTATTAGCAAAACAGAAACAACATTATCTCATGTCTCTTATCTCCCTGCAATAAAGACAGCCTAATAGAAACCTTAGTCATTTATCCTACAACAAACCCCGTTCATTTCAAAAATCACAAATTTCGCAGACCTAATATATGTATGTATATGTACATACATATCTACTGGCAAAAAATCCCATCGACAGTTAAAAAATCCCAGACTGTTGTTCTTTGAATATACTAAAAACTTCATCAATCCAAAAACTCATGAATTGGAGAGAATAATCAACGATTAAAATTATACTTTGCGGAGGTTTTGTTAAATACTTACACAAAAAAAACGAATGACTTTGTTATCTTAACTGCAACAAAATAAACTATGAAATGTTTACTATGAACCTTTAATAAATTGCATTATAATTTATGTAACAGCTATTTATTAAACGTAATAATAATAATAGGTGTATATGACATATTATACTTAATTTATAACAAAACTGAATATAATTGCAACTTTTTATTATTATAATTATTGTATATCCCATATTAATTTAACAAATACTATGATTTCAGTTTCTCTTCTGCCCGATTACGAAACATTGTTTAAATCTTTTTGTGCGTTAAAAACAAAGTGCAGGAAAAACAACAAAATGGGGTCTTAGGGAAATAAATCTATCAACAATCGTAATTAATTTAATATACGGACTTATAATTATGAAAATGATCTTAATAATACATGTAAAAAATTTGGAAAACATATTTATGGAGTTCTATTTTGCTTGGAGTTTTCTGAGGTTTCTTAATTTCTTTAGATTTTCTTATATATGTATCTATAAATCTGTTCATAAGTAAAAAGATATATGTAATTACGGTGTGCCGATTGAACGTCTGTGATTTTAAAGAAAAGCAAAGTTTCAAGGAACAAATTCAGTCTCAATAATATAAGCAAAATCTATAGTTTCTTAATTTAATAATAATTAATATTTATTTTTCCGTTCTTCCCATGAACGCAATGTAACCACTTTTTCATTTGTTTTGTGTCTTTATTATTACATATGCTTAATTCCTTAAAAATGGTTACTGCTACATTATATTAACTCATACTATTCTATAAAGAACTTCAACATGAAAAATTGATAATAACGGGAAGTATAAATCAACAAAATGGATTACTAAAACCTAGAAATAAATAAACTAAAACTAACCCAAACCTTTGCTAACTAATGAATACAATGGTGAGTTGCGGATCTCATTCAGATTTCCTCCATTGTATTGTGCGTCGATCGACACTAAAACAATCATACACTTCACCACTTAAAAGAACATTTACCTTATCAGACTCATCAACTGAAGCACATTCAAGGAAGTCGCTATCATCACACTCATCATAGTTTGCACAAACAAAACAGCAGTGGTATAAAAGCGCCGATGGCGATGAAGACTGGCAACATCACCGACGTGTCGTCCATGGAATACGGATTGGGCTGTCGAGGACCACTTGTTTTGCGCGTTGTCAAGGGCGGCGCAGCAGGCAGCTCCTCAATATCATCATCGTTAGATGAGGACGTGGGTGGCATTATGTCCGCAGAGACACGATCATGAAATACGGCCATGTCAGGATCCATGGGAAGGGCATCATCAGATATCGGCGGCAGACGGGGTATTCGAGAAACATCTCCTTTCAGCAAAGCAAAAGCATTGATCTTCGGATTGTCGTAAGGGCCTTTGATGAATTCCAGTCGAACGGTGCCATGACGTATGTCCGACTCCTCTTCTTTGTAAAACAGACGTCCACGAGAGACGGTAAAGAAAACATACTCATCGTGAGCTGTGCCTTTGCCAGCCTGGTGAAAAATATCTAGTTCAGATACGATTGTGTGCTCATTATTAAGCACCACATCGAAAACCTACAAAGAACCAATATTAATTATACAGCAACTAAAATATGGAAAACATGGTATCGAGTGATGCCAAATAAAGCCAACCTTCATGTTAGGATCATTGAAATAGACCTCGCAGAATTTAAGAATCAGCGCATATTCACCATCGCCCTTTATAGGCAGATCGTAGCCAAATGTTGCAGTATGATATCGTTCGGTACGATACAAGACCTCATCCTGTCCCGGAACACGTCCAATGATAAGCAGATGATTCCCGTAATCGGAAGCGGTGCCTATTTTATTATGTAAGGGATCAGCTTCATAGTGAATACCATTTTTGTCTGTGTGTTCGTCGCCGCCTGCGTTGACAGCATAGATAACCTTAAGGCTGCCAGCAGCCTGTGCGCTCTTAGTGCTTATGAAAACAAGCAACAGCAGCAAACCATACCAAACCCAAGGTTTTCTACTGAAGCAGCGCTGCGGTATTTTAGCATATGCCATAATTGTGCTCAAAAAATTATTATTTGTTTTTACTATAAATCCGTTTGTCTATTAAAACTCTCTGCGACTTCCCGTTCTATTTCTTTGCTATTTTTGGTAAATAATGTGGCGAATATTGTGCACACCTTGTGTTCAAAAATAAACATCAGCCACGTTTCTACTTCATCGGTCACAGCCTTCAATTTTAGGATGCAGTTTCTTTCGCATCAATATAAAATTTGGAAGTGTTATTTATTTTTTTAAAATTTATGAGTTAAATCAATAAATGTTTGGCAAGAACTAAATAATTTTTCATACACTACCAAACCAATTTTCTAGAAAAACTCGTGACAATATTAAAGTTTTCATTGGTGATATGGGATTTTATAATTTATAAGGGAATTAATGGAAATACATGATTAACACCAAGTTACCACGACAATTTCTTTTGAAAGAGCGCTCAAATTCAATTAAAATTTCACAAAATAGTACTACGTTTCGATTACAATGATAACTGCTCTTCTTGTTGATTTCTTGCTGAAGTTTATTCTGTTGACGTTCTTACTTCCAAATTTAAACACAATTCAATAAAGATGTTCTAAATTACATTTCACATTTTAAAATTAAATTTTATCAATTAGTTATTATTTATCACTTAAAAAAGTTTATTGTTTAGCGAAGTTGAGATTATCATTTTCAGTTACTTCTCGGATAAGTAGAGAGAAAAATGTTGCACATTAGAATATTTTTAACGTCACCAACAACAACAACAACAACATTTATGCCATCACCATTCAAAACTTGCAAGACAACAGCTGATCAAAAACAACCAAAGAACTTTTCGCAGAATAGATTTGGAAATATGGAGTTTTTAAGAGCTTTAAAGTTTTCTTCCGGATAGGAGTTCGAAATAGGTAATAGGTGGCTTTTCCAGTATGCGTTATTAAATGCTTCAATAGGATTTGCCAAGAATACTGAAGCGTGACGCTGTTTCGTCCATATATGTATAACCTACCTTGGCCACACTGATCCATGAAGCACTTTTGCCCGAGTTGGAAGTAGTTATAGGGAACTTTCCCCACAACGGACACTTATCTTTAGAAGAAATATATGTTTGAACAAGTCAACATCCTTTAATTTCAATTGCTCTGCATGGAATGTAAAAATTAAGATTGAAGAACAGCATTAAATCCCATACAATGTCGTCTGCAGCCTCATCGACGTGGCGAGCATGTAAAACTCGCATGCATCCCTTGAAATTTGGTGCTTTGGCAGCACCAAAAATAAAAATATATTTTGCTTGATTTTACTTATCCATTTCAAATATATTTTCAAGTTCTCTGTTTTTATAAATAAAATGTTTTTACCATAATTTTTACTTCCTTGTTTTTTTTTTTTTTTGCGTTCAGGCTTTCCAGAAATATAATTTTTGTAGCTATTTTTTATGTATTTCTACTGTTCTATTGTGTTTTTAACGGAAACCAAAAACTAAAAAATCATTGTATTATGTATTTTATTATAAATAGTAGGAGTAGTAGTTGCTATAATAGTAAGTAGCTTAGCTGCTTGCTTAGTAGGAGAAGATCTGGTATTTATATATAGAATACATTACAATTTTTAAAAATTTAAAGTTATTAAGTAAAAGGTTTTCATTTCATTTCCCTTTCTTGCAGCAAATCTAAACCATAGCATATATATGTATCTACATCGAAATTTTACCGTTTATGTGTATGAGAAAAATATGTGAGCCATGTGCATCATCTCAAATATGTTATTCTGTAATTATTATTTTAAATTTTTTAATTTTGCTTTATTTGCTGCTAAATTGAGTGACCTTTGCGTGAGATTATGTATATAGCCTTTTTAAGTTTTCCTTTAACAGAGGATACATGTCTTGAATCTTTTGATTCAAGATGATTTTTACATATTTCCTTGTTTTCTAAATTAAGTTATTTACATATATTGTAAGAAACATTTTCCTATAATATTAATTTTTATCATTAATGCTGTTTTATATATTAGAAGAAGCACTACTGAGCTTTTGTTAGTATTTTCTTGAGTATTATTAAATCAATTATAAGCTGCTCTGTTTTTCAATGAACTTGCATCTCTATAATTATAAGCTGCTTTGTTTTTATTTAAAGCTGCATTCCTATAACTGTAAATCATCCCTTACTAATTGCCCTTAGAATAACCAGCAATCAAATTTATATTTTACTCTATCCAAATTGTAAACCTTCAAAATTTAAAAGTTAAATCGATTACATTCGATATTCCCCCACCCCCTTCCTTTGACCCACTGCCTGAAATAAAATCCCCCCTCTCTTTAATAAGCTAACACACTGCAATTTGAACATAGTATGTATGCGATGACAAGAAAATATGTATGAAAAATTATATGAAGAGTTTCTATAGCAAACTAATCATACCGAATCACCCTCTCACAGGTTAAATGGTGCACTCATTCCAAAATATTTAGCAGCTGAAATATATAAATGAAAAATAAATAGTGGTTATAGTAATGAAGTAGTAAATATCTTAATTCAAATGGAATCCTTTCTCTTTCGTTGCAGTCAAAAGACGTTCCTTCATAAGTTCTTCGGTTTCGTAGTCCGGCAGTTTTAAATAGTGCACACACGTGTTGACTGATGGGTAACTGCCGTGGCCGGCGTCCACCTTGCGCACAACAGTAAGTCTTGGATGTAAATTGGCTAGCCCGCCAGGAGGCAAGCTGCTGCAGCCGGTAGTGAATTGCAAGAAAGCTTTGCGTTCGGGGCCCGTCATGCTTGTTAATACGTTGACGAAGCGCAAAAATCCGGGGCTATAAAAGAAGCGAAAATCATTAATTAATTAATTTTTAAATTTGTTCATCTTTTAAAAAGTTCTTTTCTTTTCTTACCTATCTTTTGAGTAACCCAGTTTGGGTTCGGTGTAGTTAATTAAATCTTCTCGAGTCCATTGTGGATGCTGCTCGCCACAAATCATCATACGGGCCTCCGCTGGGCTAAATGCAGCCAACTTGTTAAGAGGGAAAACTTGACAGAAGCCACGATGGAATGCATCTAGCTGCTTAGCGATGCCATCTTGAATTAGGAAATTTACAAGCAAATCGCAGTAATCCTCCAGGTTGTGTATAGTCACGTCCAATTCAGCTCCATTCGGCACCAACTCAGCATACGAATAGCCGTAGACAATTGAACTGGGCAAATAAGTGAAGTTTAGAGCCAAGTCCTCCAATTCTACCTCCACATTGTTTTTGGTACGCAACTTTAGTTTGTTGATAGCATCGTTGCGCTGCTCTGCACTGAGTTTTCTATCACTTTCGACAGCTTGTTTGCGTGCTACCAAATCTTGCAAGGCCTTTATAAATTCGTAACGCGTGGGATCAATTTCGGCCAGGTTCTCCAGTGAGAGAACTCCGTCGTACCAGCAGCTTGTAGAATCAACTCCCAGCAACTTGGAACAGCTATCGGCCAACTCCGAGTCGTCGGACATCAAAGATGTTGCCATCAAATCATCTGAGGCCACAGTTGCGATTGATCGCAGCTGATGTACTCCACGCAACAGCACTTTGTTGTGGCAGAGTAGTTGAAGGAACGAGTTCGATAGCGGCAGATCGACGAGCCGCATATCCTGCAAGACTTTGGCAATAAAAACGCCCAAGAACCAGAAGTAGCTGGAGACACGTTCACACAAGGCCGAATCCTGCGGCAACGGAGCTGGGAACAAGCCGGATTCGCGACGATTGACGTAGTAGCCGATCGGTTTGACATTTATCTGCTGGAACTGCTCTTCCTCCACACCATTGTCTTGGCTTGAGTGATGCTGCTGTTCATCGTCACAGAGCCACATGCACAAATCTGCGCGCTGCAGTTCTGCTGCTACGAGGGCATAAAATTCAAGTGTGGGACCAAGTCCAGTGCCTTCTTCATCAATAAACTCCACTTCCAGAACAGATTTGCGATTGCAGTGCATCTTCATGACCTGCATGGCCCAGTCCAGCAAGTTTTCATTGCGTGGAACTTTGACACGTTCGTGCTTTAGACGTCCGACGCGGAACTCGTGCTGCTCATCGCGACGAGGACTGAAACCGGGCACGCGTTGGCGCTCCAACGTAACATCACGCTGCGACTGCAAGCAAACAATGCTGCGAGAAGCTCCAAACGCGGTGCAAGTAAAGTATTGTTGACGCGTCTCGAACGGAAAGAGAAACGGGTACGACTGGTTGATGTCCTCACACCAGGATGGAAGGGCATTACTTGATAGTACCAACGGATCTTGTATTTGTTGCTGCAGTTTGTTAGTGATTTTCTTGCTCAGGAAAATATCGCTTGGAAGTCCCAGGCCATTCGAGGCTGACGACGAGTCCGGCAGTTGCTCGTCGCTGTTGCTATTTGAAATCTGTTCTCGATTGAGAGCATTTAGTTGACTCAGCAGTTGCAGTACATCATCCACTGAGCAGGTAGCGTTATCGGCCCTGGCGCCGAATCCACCGCAAGCTCCCGAGACGCGTATGGGCGAGTTAGGTGATAGGGTTGAAGCACCACTTTTCTCAGATGAAACGACTGGAGTATTGGGTCCACCATTGCCTTCTTCGTCGACTTCGGTCTCTGAAGACAGCATTGCTCCATAATCCTGGCATGGTTGAGGCATTTCTCGATACACGATGGTGTAGGTCGGCTCCCAAACTTTGCGGAACTTATCGCCCTTACTCAACTGCGAGGCTTGAAGCAATTCCTGCACGGCTCTGAATATTGTCCACTCGCTATTGCGCAACTCCACTTCAACATCTGGGACGCCTGCGATTCCTGGGCCACGAAGAGTCAACGCCAATACAGGCGGTTGTATTGAGACAGTATCGCTGCGTGTAGTTGCCTCTGCATTGCCAGACGTATCTGGAGGTGGGATGTCTAAATCTGTGGTTTGGTTGACGTTAGTGCGGCCGGGACGGGGGTCGAAAGCTGGTATCAAAGCTGAAAACTGGCGCTTCAACACGAATTCATCGTCCCAAGACTTGCGCTTGCTCACGCCGACAATGCGATTCTCCAATGCTTCATCGTCCATGAAGGTTAGCAGGTTGCGAGAAACCATAACTTGCAGCAGAGTGTTCTAACCAAGGAAACAGATAAAACCGAAAACTCGATATGAAAGTACGGATCATATTTAGTGAAAGTTGGTAATGAAGACGCCTATTGCTGTCGTCAATCGAAGATGGGTGCACGACTGTTATGGACAATAACCAATCGATAATTGGTGCACGACTGTTATCAATTGCCATCAATGCATGAGGAATATAGACTTGAAGATTGGAATTTCTATTCATATTCGCATTGCATTGATTATTTGTATTGCCATTTCAGCAACTGATTGATGCCTCGATTGGCTATTGTCATGTCGATTGTCGATTGATAACAGCAATAGGGACCCATTTTGTTTTTCAAATGAAGAGGTTAAATATTTACAAGATTCCTTACACCGACTTCTTCGTATTCGTCTTCGTTCTCCTCGTCTTCATTATCTTCGTCCATGTCGTCGTCATCGTCCATGTCGCCCAAGAGGGCAGGAGCGCGGCAACTTTCTAAGAAGTCCTCCAAAGACACCTGTTCACTGTCGCTAGACGTGGACGTGAGGCTCATGGTGAGTGCTGGATTTATTACAGCTTGCTGACCGCCACTACCTCCACTGATGGAAGAGTTAGCGGCATTGGCCACATTTTGTACACCGCTGCCATTGGCTGTATTGGTATTAGCTAAGTTTTTTGGAAAATAGAGAGGAAAAATAAAAAGGCCGATTATGGGTCAGCTGCATTAATTACCTGCGTTATTTGATGACAAGCTAGGATAACTCTGAGCAGTACTAAGCAGTCCCGAGTGGAAATTGCTGGATAGAGCCAACTTTACTAAACTGGTTACAGAATTGGGACCTCTGGGAAAGAAATTAAATCCACCGCCATTGCCAGCGCCACCGCCGCCACTAGTACTTTGGTTGTTGCGTTCATTGGCATCCACATTGGTGCCAGAGTTGACTATTTGAGCATTCGGAAGATTGTTTCCTTGCGAGGTTCGTCGGCGGGCCAGAGCGGCGAATGTTTCCAACAAACCTGAAGGCGTGGCTTGGTCTGTTTGTTGTTGCGGCGCCGAATAGGCAGCCGAAACGGTAGTCAAATTTGGTACACTGACGCTCATCTGATTTGAGACCGGAACGTTATTGGAATCGCTGCTTGCTTCGTGAACTTCCTCCTGAACGGTACAATCATCAACTGTGGTACGCTTGGCGCTGGGCGTGGCACATTCGTCACTTATCGATTTCTGTTCGAACAGATCTGGCTTACGACGATGCGGCCCTATATCGTATTCATCGTAATATTTAGTGCTTTTCACAAGAGTTGCTATAGTAACACCCGACGATGAGGAAATGGTTGCTGGCGGCTGTTGTTCGTTTTCAGGTTTTAATGTTGACGGTGCTATTTTTACAGCAGGTGGCGCCGTTGGTATGGAGAGAATATCTGCCGATAGGATGTTATTAGTGTTGTTGCGTATCATGTCCACTCCATCGCGCATCTTGTCGATCATCTCTATGGCTTCGGTTGAAAATTGCGATACACGTTGTGAGCCAGATGATGAATTCACGCGCAGGTTCACCAAAAGACCTTTATTAATGCTATTCACCGAGTTGTTTGCATTCATTTTGTTATTCGCCTCGATGTTTGTCGACTTGCACGCTGCCGAAGTATGCGCAGCAGACGATATGCTGTTGCTCGAGGAAGCTGCAGCACTACCGCCAAATATAGCTCCCAATGCGCTCTTGCTGCTGGTCGTACTACCTTCTAAATCTTCATTGGCCGACGTACTGTCGGACATGTCGCTGGCATCATTCAGCGCTAGGTTTTCTGTAATTGTAGCTAGATCTGAGATCGTCAATTGACTGTTAATGGCTTGCATTGAGTTGTTGATCGAAGTGAGATCAGCTAAATGCTCACGATCGCGCAACAAGGTCAAAGGAGATGTTACGGCTGTTGTGCATCCCGCACCATCTTTCTCATCCGGATTCCTTGCAATACCACCCGCATTGGCAGTACCAGTAGCATTGCTATTATTAGTTCCGCTTAGCATATCCGATTTGGCAGCCGAGAAAACGTTTTCGGTGATAGTTTCCACCGCTTGGCGGTATGCAATGTTGTCAGCGGAGGCAGCTTGCTCTGAAGCAGCTACTGAGTTCTTGTTCAGCAACTGCTCGGTTGTGGCTTCCGGCAGTGATGGTGTGGAGCTGGATTTCCGTGAAGTTAAAGTTGCTCCTGCGATGCTACTGTTAGCTCCTTTCTTCGCGGTCGTTGGTGCACCGGCGCTGCTAACAGCAGGACCGCCCTCGAACATGCTCAAATTTTCGCAATTGGCAAGTTTTAGATCGTATTTCCCTTCGGCCCCCATTCGATACGAATTCCGGCCTCCGTGATCCCATTTCACGTCAATCCAACCGTTGTGTATCTCGCCAGTAACGGTGCCTTCACATCCCATCCCGTCTTGGTCCTTCCAGTACCAGTCGGCACCGCGCACCACGCGTGCACCCGTTGTTATGTACTTCAGTTGAGCTCGTATTTGTCGACGCTCACGGCGAAGTCTGGCCTCAGCTTCCTTCACGCCTTTGCCGACGTCTTCGCAAACGCCAACTACTCTGCCGTATACTTCGAAGCCGCTAAGACTGAGATAGTGCGTCTGGCCGGATGCGTTGCGTCCATTCTGCTGAATGCGCAGATGTCGATAGCCGGGGCCTTCATCAGGACATGTAATGGGCCAGGTGGCTGTGCTGCCGGGCTCTGCGAGACTCTTGTCGTCGGAGTGTGTTATCAGAGTCAACCAAGTTATTCCGTCTTGTGATCCTTGCAGCAGCCAGTTGCGCAAAGCAGAGCGGCCGTAGCCACGTGCATGGCGCATCGTATAAGCATTAGGTATGATGTAGACGCCCAAATCAATCGCAAACCAGGCCTTTTTGTTATCTTTTGTGTGGCAGTTAACCGAAACAGTGTCACGGGACAAGATGTCTTCCATTCTGCCATAGGGCAATGTTTTGCCCTCGGAGCTTGTGATTTGCACCAGTCCGTACTGGGCAGGATTGACCCAGTCGGTGGTCTTGCCATTCGATCCAATGAAATAGATGAGCCCCTCCTCGTCAAAATCGTACTGGTGTTGGAAAAGCATGCCTTGTTTGTGCTCTCGCAGCTTGCGCAAATACAGGAAATTAATACGCTCCATGTCGTACCACTGCTTAGCCACCATTTTCAACAGATATTTGGCCAACTGGCCGACAGTGGCCAGCGGTTCCGTTTTCAGATTACGCCCGGTGCGATCGAAAAGCGTCGTTTCACAAGCAGCGCGTTCCAATCGAAAACGGAGGCGTTTGGTTAGAATTTGCAAGCCGTAACCGCTGCCGGGAGCGTCGTACAAATATACGGGCAATTTTTCAGTGCTCTCCAAGACGGCGACTAATTTCTGTACTAAAATTCCGGGCGTGCTGTTCTTGCCAGTATCCCAGGCTTCACCGTTATCATCTCGTAGGCATTGCTTAAAAATGGCAATGCGCTGTTTTTGCATTTTGTTCAACTTGTTTCGGGACAAACCTGGAGCATCCCAGAAATTTTTCGACAGCACTGCTACGAGTGCCTGAACTAGTCCAGATGAGTGCATTTCATAAGCACTTACCACACCATCCTCATGAAGTAGGTGAGACAAATCGGTCAAGGCATGACGGAGCAGCTCTTGCCAATTAACGTTGTTGCAGTCAGCATTGCCGTTGCTATGTAATTCATGCGATGGCACAGCCAGACGCTGTTCCTCCAGAGCCAATTCGATCATCTTGACAATAGCACTTAGCTTGGCGACAGCTCCTCGCGGTATTGCTTGAGCGGCTTTAAAGTATTTGTTGTATAGATCACGAGCCAAGTTTTTGACTTGTGTCTTTTGAACTTCGGTTTTGGTTTTGATCTTTTTCTTCTTGTGTACGGGCCAGCCAGAGGCGAAGTCTGGCCCGAGAGTGGTTTCAGCGGTAAAGGTGTGTTTAGTGCCACGGTTACTTTCGAATGTGAAGCCAGCCAGATCGTCCTGCAAGACTGTTACCTGATGACCTTCGGTGTTGTGTATCTGCAGTTGATTAGGTTTCTGAGACTGCAGTACCCAGTTGCCGATGACCAATCGCAATACGCTCACGTTGGGCAGAACGGGTTGAGAAGGTGTTCCTGGAGGTACTAATGCGCGTGCACGCAAGAGTTTCTCCAAAAACTCTCCGCGGTTTTCTGGAAATGGTACCAAGAAAGAAGAGAAACCAGTTATTATATTCTCCTATTGAATAACGACAAAGCATCTGGAAAATATTTAAATATTGCCATCTGAATTTAAACTACTACATATTCGCAATATACTCGTATGAGAAGAAAGACACCAACCAACAATTCTACACAATTACCAAAAAAAAAAAAAAAAAATTTACGATTTTAAAATATGCAAATATTAAAAGTAATTTTCACTTGGTTTATGCAGTAATAAGAAATAGAAATCATAAAATAAGCATGCAAACGGAAATGAAAAGATAGTTTAATAGAAATGATAATATTTTGAAAGGGTGCACATTTATAAATACAAATTTACAACAATGTTTCGTTCATTCCATAAAATTCTTACTTGCTACCGATCTTAGAAGCGTGTTACCTGTGAACTCATCGTACGACAAAGTATACAGTGACTTCCTCTAGCGTTGCTATGTTAGGTCTTTGGATTTTCAAGAGGAAAACTTTGCAAAATAAATAAGAAGCAGTAGTTTTGGAACTAAAGCGAAAAACCGAGGTGGCAAAGTAAAAAAGTAGTATAATTTTCACAATACACATTTTTGTAACGGACACAAAAACAAAAAAACAAAAGAAAAGAAAAACGTTGGTGTCAATTTTAAGCCAATATAATTTAAATACGTAGCAAAGTAACTAAATAATATGTATAAAATACCAATTTGTAGGAATTTTAAAGAAAGTAATCTTTAATGAAACAAATAAACTAAAACAAAAAATAGTAATAATAACAAAGGAAAACTCTCACCTTCACTATTAATAGTATCCATGTCTCGTCCTCTTCCTAGGACAGAAATATTTCTTTTATTGAAGTTTTTTGTTAAACATAAAATTTCAGTTAGAAAATAATAAATGAAGACATATAAAATGAAACTTTTATCTTTTTTAATCACGAAAATAAAAATAATCAATTGGAAATTAAACACTTAACGGAGAGATTGGAGTGTAAAGTATAGAAAATTCAGTTGTTACTTCCCGACCCGAACGCCAGACACAACAAGCTTAGAAAATTAATGTACTAGTCCATAATGTGTTCGGGTTCGGGCTTTTACAGATTTCCAAGCTACACGCATCATTAACAAATACAATTATAATACAAAAAATGCTGCTTTGCACACATTAATACTCGATTGTTTCCTTCACCATATAATTTAGGATCCTCTGACAGATATGTATGAATATATGTGAAATATTTATGGAATTTACAGAGATGCTAAATAAAATCAAGGATTAGTTGTATTCCATGTATGAAAAATGATATAAAATGAAGAGATAATTAAATATAGAGCATTAATAAACAACCGAAACTAAAAGTATATCCATCTCAAATACAAAGCTACAGAAAAGAACCAAGACTTCAATAAACTGTTTCCAAGTGTAGATACCATGGTTGCACTTTTATCTATGTTATTCAGTTATTATAACGTATTTTACCTGAGCTATCGTTTCCGTTTTCCGGGCTGCCGCTAGAATACATTGTTGCTAATTTACCGTCAAGTATAAAACGGAACCATCCATTCGAACCGTTTGAGAGTTCGAGAGCCGCTGAGTCAGACCAAACGTAGACACAATCACGTCCCCGGCAAATGCTCCACTCACGCCAATGATACGCCTTACCTTGAAGAATTTCTTTGGCGTCTTCGAGGGGTTCGTCTTTGATGTTTTCGAAGAAAATGAAAGATAAGTATATATATCACAATATATCACAATATAAACGTAGAATAAATGATGAAATGTTTGAAGAAAGAATTTGATTGTACCTGGTTGTACTATAGCATTGGATGTCCCGGCCACTTCTAGGCTAGCATCGGTAATGGCAACCGATGATGTTATTGATGTTGATGGTTGCAAGCTGTCGTTTTCGTAGTCTGGGCCCATTAATGCTTGCACTTTGGTGAAAACTCCCAATCTGGCAAAGTGATCTAAAAATTCATCATGTGTCTTGGACATTAGCTCCTCTATTATAATAAGTACAACCATATGGCCATCATCATCATCCTTAAATAGTGAAAGTACAAATTATCATATTATTATGGGAAGGTTATAGAAAAGAAGATAAAGTAACGCTTTCATCATCATCTGATGTTAGTTTAAGCTTCTAGCAACGAAATAAGTCACTATTTTTAGTTGTGTTTAGCCTTTTTTTTTTTGATTTTATTGGTAAATGCGAGTCAATACAAAGCAATGAAATCAAAAACAATGATGCATCAATAATATTAATTCTTAGAACAACAACAAGAACAAGAACAACAACAACAACAACAACAACGATGAGATTGTAAGGATATACAACTAAGCACTATTATTAAACTTCGAACTTACATGCCTACATGTATACATGCCCCATATACATGTGTGCATGTACATAGTATGTATGTATGTATGTTGCTGGGTCTGTAATTAATTGTTTGGTATTTAGTAGATACAATTTGGAAAGCTCTCTAGTTTTAAGTGTACGGATAACGAAAAACAAAGGCATTGGCAATGATCGACACAGCTATAAAAAACCAAAAAATGTTTGAAAGGCCTCTGCTCCCATCCTGGAATGATTCCATAAAGCCGCATAACCCAGCTTAGCTAAAACTATAAAAAAATAACTATATTTCCTATAAAATCTATCGCACAAGCTTCAGTTTTATATTAATCTCGAATAGTTAATAAATTCAATAGTTAAAGGAAGAAATAAATACTTTGGGATCAAAATTGTTAAGGTTAATTGTAGGGAAATATTTTTTTCAATTAAAAAATTAAAAATGGAAAATATTTATGTAGCCTAATTGAATATTTTATAAATTCCCCAGCTGAAAACTAAGCAAACAGATTCTACGAGCCATTTTAACGACCAAAATCATAAAATGCATAACATTCACTTCATCGTTAGTGTAAAAAATAACACGTAATAAAAAAGGGGTAGATACTAATTTCTTTCAATACTTGTACTAAGTTCAAGTTTCGGGAGTGGTTTACATTGCAGATGCAGTCATTTAAAAGGGACGTTACTTATCAACGGTTGGTTTATTGAAATACGTTTCCCTATTGAAAAACGCGATAAACTTCAAAGTCAATTGGTGAAAATTGCTTCTGTCTTTTGCATAAAATTCATTAATTTAACACATTTCTTTTTCGGCTTTTGTCTGCTTTCAAAATGGAAACTGTGCTAAATATTCAAAAATGCGTATTGTGGTTGCCATTAAAATATCCACAATAAAACGGCTTTCGCTATGTTTCTTTGGCGGAAGGATGGGCGAATAGTTTTGAATGCTGGTTAATAATCTGGTCATTAAGTATGAGTAACTAATGAGTTTTAGAGCGGATGTGAATCAAATCGTTTTTGGTTGGTGGTCGTAACACTGTTCAATATCAAGCCAACAACTTTACAGTAGTGAACACAAGACATAATGCCCGAGCTACCTTAGCTTTGAGTGACCACGACGCTGGTGGTATAATGTAACGCTGCACGTTTCCTGCACGTTGTGCCTGTTGTTGTTGTTGTTTGCTTTGTGCTTCTGTGACCGCAGTGCATTCGCCGGCCGGTGCTTTTGCAACTTTTCTCATGATAGCTTGTCTGATCGGGGGCATTGGTGGCCCAACATCATAATTTAGTGGTGCAGCGCCGTTAAGGATAGATGAAGCTGAATCAGCTGCATTTAAAGTTGCACTTCTATAATCACTGCTGCTGTTGTTGTTGTTGTTGTTGTTGTTGTTATTGTTGCTAATGGCACTTGCAGAATAAGGCAGGAGAGGCGGAAACATACCTTGGGATGTGGTATTGTTATGGAAAGGCATGCTCGTTGGCCAACTGTAGCTAATCTATTTAAGTAATTTTCATTTAAATAACCAAGTAGTTAAATTAAAATTGGTAAATTCACAAGCATACAGATGAGAGTTTTTAATTGTTTAATCGTTTGTTTGTATGTTTGTTCATGTAGTTGTCTATTTGTTTCATTGTTAAGCAAACGTTGCAACAATTTGTTTTTGATTTTTGATCTTGTAAAGCAGACACTTAAAGAAATGTGGATTTATTGTTAATATAGTGGAGCTGTTGATGGTTCTATATGCACTTACTTCATTATCTAGCACACTGGCCACTACTTCGACCAGCAGCGAGCCCAAGCTCTGCGGTGCGGCTGCTCCCCTTGCATTTGGCTGCGACAGACAAACGCCTTTGAGTACAGATGGCTGCGCGTACTGCACCATCTTCTTGATGAGTCCCAAGCTGGCGCGGCGTACACTGCTCAGCATGGTGCCCTGGAAGGTGTGACAGAAAACGGGCAAGAAGAACTTCAAATATATTGGTGCCATTTCGGGGTCGCCACGCGGCTCAGTTGATACTATCGCTCCATCTTCAGTAGAACCGTTCTTGACTGTCGATACAGCTGCCGCCATCCATTCGCCGGGTGATTGCAAAATAGCAGCCACTTCGCGGTGACCATCATCGGCACGTTCTCGTGCTTTGTCCAGTGGCGTTTTACCATCTTCATCGCGCAAGTCTGGATAGGCACCGTATTTCAAAAGAACCTTCGCTATACCCGGCCGGCCGAAACAGGCTGCATAGTGGAGTGAAGAGCTGCGTTGGCCTTTGTTGACATCGGCTCCCTTTTCACACAAGTACTCGACCATTTCGAGAGTGCCGAAGGCTGAAGCCCAATTCAACAGCGTCTGACCAACATCGTCCATGCAATTCACATCGATGCCAGCCGATTCAATTGCTTCTTGCAAGGCTTCAGTATCTTTCGAACGAATGCAATCAATGAGTTGACGGTGTGTGCGCTCAGCGCTGGAGTCTGTACGGCGATTACGTGTCGGCAGCTGCCCGGCTTGAACGCCAGATGCACCCACACGATTCAATGCTTGGCGGCCTTCGAAAAGCAACAGCAGCAACAAGTCTGCTAGGCGCATGCAATCCAGAACACAGCGCTCATCACCCTTCAGGGCCCGTTCCATGGCGTCGGGCAGCTTGGAGCGCAATATGTCATGGGTGATGGTGGGAGAACCGCGGCAGAGTGTGGACAGTAATGAGATAGTAGTTGAAATTGATTGCGAAGAGCGCGAAGACCCATCGGACGTTTGACCTTTGGGAGGTGTTGCGGACATTGGTGCTGATGTGGTTATGTTGGTTGTCGTTGGGTTTGCAGTTGGAGCCTGTGGAGTGTTTTGGCCAATCGGCGATGATGCTGCATTCGGTATAATTGCATCTGCATCGGCAGATGTCGATGGGCCGTCAGCGGTAGCTATAGGTGCACTAGTTGCAGTTGAAGACGTTCCCCCAGCTGCGTTTTCAAGGCGTTTCAGCAATTCAGTGACCAAGCCATATTCAGCCAAAGGTGCTGGATCTACCCATTTGCGTGTGAAGCGATCGGCGACGGAAGCAAAACATTTGAGAGCGCCATCAGCTACCATGGGATCCTCATGCTTCAGTAAAGTGCTTAAATTATCGACGCAATTTTGAATGCACGGCGAGTTGGGCTCAACTTTGGTGCATAAACGTGAAACAACTGCCATGGCAGAATGTAGAGTATCTTTGTGGACTTGAGAGCCGCTGTCGCGTATAAATGAGAGTACGCAGTTGAGGCCACCGCCGTCGAATACAGCGCCAGCTTCACGTGTGCATATTAACTCGAGAACTTTTATGCACTGCTCGGCCAGATCGCGTGATGTACGTGATGATAGATCGGCCACGACCAGACGATTGCAAATAGCTTTAGTAGCTCCATCGATGGCGACGATACGTCGGGTGCACTCAGCGGAAACATCGAGATAGTAGGTAATAGCACGAGCTGTAACTTCCAATACATTTTCGGGTGCCAATTCGTCAAGGAAGATTTTGCACAGCGCTGGTAGAAATGTTCGCGGCGGACAGCTGAACGGGAAATATTTCTATAAGAAGAGCAAATATTTGGGAAAATTCGAGTCGACTTGCCTTTCAAAACAACGATCTACATTGTCGGACATCAACAGCAACATGCAGAGCTGCTCCAAGGCTATCAACTGCATGTCGCGCTCGTCGCCCTGGCCCATTGACAGCCATTCCAGAAGCGTTTCTGGATCAACGTCTCCCATCTAAAAAGGAACAGAAGTAATACTTGTATAATTTTGTTTTCTATTTTAATTTTGTTTTAAGCTCGTCAATTTTCAAATAGAATAATTAAAATTCAGTTTATTCAATATCGACGGCTGACGTTAATGGCTTTAAATATGAATCGAATAGGTTTCAATTTGTTCCCAATAGTATAAAAAAATTTTGTTTATTTTTTATTGTTCCTGAAAAACTGGCAATTTTGACAGTGTGTGCTTATGTTTCATTAAATAATAAAAATTAATAATATTCAGCAAGTAACAGGCAGCAACATGAAGTCGAAAATGATTCCGACATGGGGGATAAATAAAATGGCAGTACGCCAACAATGCCACCGATTGTTTTCCATGCAACAATCCCCGATATTGTGATGTGATAACGTGAAAAACAGACGCCTAAAACTAGCGAAATAAATGTCCCGCATCTCTTTTTTCACCATTACTTGCTTACATAAAACATTACAAGTCGAGATGAAGCTACTTATAATGCTCCACTACCAGCTACAACTCCACTTTTTGTAAAACTTTAACCTTTAAAAAGGTGCCAAAATGTTTGTCACCCATTATTTTATTATTTTTAAGCATCTCAGATGGAAAAAAGAAGAAAGTTCAACCAAAGAAGCTGTGAAATATCGGGAATCGCTGGACTGATATGAGATCTGTCTTCAGAAATTTGTTACATGTTCGATTGAGAGTAATGTTGGCTATATACAGCATTCTAAAAATACTCCGACTGCGTGGCCGAAAAGATTTTTGGACCAATTTGGATTCGCTTTTGGAACCAAAGCGCTGTGCATTGCCGATTAATCAAAATGAAACATCAAATGCTTTCGTAGACTTTGTTACGACTCATGTTATTATGGAGATTACATTTCCTAGTAAATGAAATTTCAATAAACAAGGAATTTTGTGGTGCGATTGTTTGTTTATTTAATAATTTCAGTAATTCGACCGTAACGAAAAGACTCCCAAGTTTATAAACAAATTTTCTGATCTTCTGAAATAGCGAATAACACAAATACATATAAAACTTTTGCTCAGTCTATTAAAATAAATGACGAGGCAACGGAAGTTACTTTGCAAGTATTAATAAACTCTGTAGATTATAATAAACAAATGATTTTCTGTGTTCAATATGTACGCTTCCACAGAACAGAGATTATTTATTGAATTTATTTAGCAAATATTTTCAGAAAAAGTCTGCTGTCTCACGCTAGAGTTCGTCGACCTATCAGCAAATTTTCTTTTACAAACGCAAATTCAGAAAAATACGTAGAATCAAGTGTAAATTTGTTGCTTTTTTGTTTCGAATTTGTTTGGTATTTAAATTTTTTATCGAATTAATTTTGAAGAATGCTGTTTTTGGTCTTAAGTCATCAACGAAATGTTAATCTTAATTACTTACTTATTATACACACAACAAACATTGTACAAAAAATAATACACAAAAGAAACAAAAAGGTTTACACGAGTTATTTTCGTAGCCAACAACAAGCCAAACACGATGCAATTCTTTTTAAATAACAAAAGTCAAAATTCTCGCAAACGTTTCTTTTCGAAATTTGTTCTTGATACGTGATGAAGTGAGGGTGATGAGTAGGACAATTGAATGCATGTGTATTTCTTGTTTTGCGCAGTTAATTAAAATACGTATTAGGTTTTAATTTTATGCATAATTTTACGATAAAAGTTGTCTCTATGTCGAATTAATTTTGACATTTATATCGATATGAAGACATTTAAATTAGTTGCAGTTATTGTCTTTATTTAATTTATATTTACAAAACATTCAGTTGAAGATTATCATTGAATTAGATCCAAAGAAGTAATTTAAATATTTATTTCCTTTGATTTTAATAACGTTCGACACAGAAATAATGTCTATAAAAGCTATAGAATTTTTAATAAATTCAATTACACTTTATTACAGAATTTAATTAATCATTGCAAATCTTTTTTCAAAGTCATTGAACATTGAAAGTTTAACTCTTTGTAGAAAAGGCGTTAGTTAAAAAACTCAGGCGTAATTTCAGATATTATTTAGGTGTTTATTTGTGGTGCATTTGGGGTCTTTTGGTTAATTCTGTTTAATAATAATATTGGTGCATGCAGAAAGACTTTTTTTTTAACTGAAAAGGAATTTTAATCAAGTACGTATCAACCATTATTAATCTTTGACGTTTTGTCATTTTCTGGGTAAATTTATAACTCCATTTATAACTCCAATCGTTAAAAACTTGCTCAAGCGATTTACAACGGTGATTTTTGGAAATCGTATCAAATGTTAGACGAACAGGCTCCGAAAACACAACTCCATTTCTATTGGCCAATTGCTCTTCTCAAATAGTCGACTTGTGTACAGTAAAGGACTGAATTTCACTCCAATCCAATCAAACAATTAACATAAACTTCTTTTTTAATTTGTTAATAGTCAGCAGCCATTGAACATGATCGCTTCCATTTCTGATTCTTATATTTCAGTTTTCCAATTTTTCATCCGCTGCGGATCGTAATTTGATCAATCAAATTATTTTCCCCTGTGTCACTGAAACATGCCGCTTCCTTCGCTACTCTGATCCTGTCAAAGGATTCCAAGGTGTCATGTGGGTCACTGGGTGGCGGTCTCACCGCACCAATTGCCAAATTCAATCGACACAGCGAGCTGCATCTTTTCTTCTCGGTTCTTCTTTCACTTGCAGCGTTCTCATCGTACATTTAACAAATTTTTCGGCATCTGTTGTAAACGTTTTTATCCTTTTTTATACTAATTTCCAAATCAATGCAGCTTTTTACACGGACAACGAATTAAAATGCTACCATCACAAAAAATGTTCATGGCTTCCTTTGAAACAATCAACACAACAGAGACTTTTATATGACACGATATATGTACGTATATATTTACTTGTAGTACATAAATAAGTGTCCTGCGTTTGTATGACTAAGCAAATGGATCGTTAATCATCGCCATAAACAAACGACAAAAGTTAACAACAGTCTTATTAAATCGATAAATATATTAAATGAATTTCGAAGCATTTCTGAAGCACATACCATATCCATAATTTTTTAAGACAACACAGCGAATATCTCTACAAGAATCCGCCGTAACTTGTATTTCGACAGACGCAATAAGAAGTGTTTTTATTTTTTTTTGTTGCTTTAATTATGCATCATAATTATAAGTAATTTCATAACATTTATTCTTGTTGCTTTTACTATTATTATTATTCAACTGAATATCGCTGATATTTGCAATATTATAATTCGATTGTTCTTGATTGTGAATATTTTTCCTTTTTCTTTTATCTGCAATTATTCATTTATGCATTAAAAGTTCTCTTCACTAACGATTGACTCGTGAATTCATTTATAATGCTGTCGTGTGTGTTTTTTCTAATCGATTAGCAGACAAATAACAGGCAAACGTCCAACTACAGCAATTTCTAAAACTACACTGAAACAAAGTCTTTGTGAACAAGTCGTAATTATTCTAAATTGCATATAGTATTTATTTACATTTGCACACACAAAAGAGAGAGCGGTACCAGAAAACTGAGCAATCATTAGTCAGTTACTCAGACAGCCAATCGCTCAAAACCACATCAACTCAACCCCAAATAAGCCGAAGAACTCCGAGTCCAAAAAAGTGCACGAGTACGAGATTACGAATACAAATTACATTATTGTTTAAAAAGGAAGAAACTTTGTTATTATTTCTATTATTATTGCGCCAATTCTCTCGTGTTTACGCTTGTGCCGTGCATTTCGTCTCAACTTGTTCGGTGATCAATTTTCATTTTAAATGGCAGAGAGCGAGAGCTACGAGTGCAAAGAGTAACAAATGGGCCTGTGATGATCGGGTCGCGTAGGTGAAGACTCACAGCAACAAATACAATGATCTAAATATCAACAAAAAGAAAAAAGAAAAAAACTAAAACAAATATGAACTACTTCCTAGCAAAAACATTCCACGGAAAGCTACGCATGGCAGCATCTACTAATTCATGGTGGCATACGTTCTAGGTGTATCTAATTACGAAAAAACCGCACAAGATGTTATTTCCAATCCACCGAAGCAAATATCCTCAGACATATCGGTCCTTGGTATTGCCGAATTTCTAAACTTATTTCAGAGGAGCTACCCTAAAAAGCTATGAATGGGTGTGGTGCCTGAATTGTTGACTGAGGAGGTAACCTAAAAATCTATACCAGACAGAAATGATACGACGACACGCAAATATCGAAATAAATGGACCCACATGCAATTCTTAGTAATACTGTTTTCAAACGCCTTAAGCTCGAATGCTATTCCTAAGATAGAAATTCGTAACCGGGGTTTAATTAAACTACCGCAACTCATACTTGACTTCATAAAGGAGAAGAAGCGTTTGAGGCGTATTCTTGAAAGATGCAGGGATCCGCAGAGATCGAACTTGCTAAAAGCTATGATTAAGAACCTTAGCAAAATTATACAAGACAGGATTAGGATGAATGATAGCAATTTTTGGGAAAAATTCTTTGCTAACATAAGAATGAATAATATGACGTATAAAAAAATTAAAAATGTATGTGGTTTGAATAGTAAAACAGAACTACCGGATCTCGTTTTGCAAGATTCAGTAAGAATAACTTCTGATCTTCAAAAGGTAAATGTTTTAGCGGAGCAATTTGAACAAGTTCACTGTAAGAATCTTCATTTAGGTGATGTCAGTTTTGATAACTATGCTAAAGATTCTATTGAAGAATTGTTGAATAACAGTGTTCCACTTATAAGTTTTAGCAGCATTTTGACAGCAAATGGAAATTCTGATGTTAACCTGCTGACAATGGATCAGCGAGTTAGTTATGGAAACTTCAATAATTTGGAAGGCTTGCAGAAACATATTGCTAAATTTAATACTAAGAAGAGTGCAGGTGATGATGGCATCTGTAATTTTGTTTTGAAACAAACGGATAAAACGTTTTGGTATTTTATTACAATATTGTTTAATCATTGTTATAACATTGGATATTTCCCAAAACAATGGAAATTGGCGAAAATTATTCCCGTTCCTAAAGCTAAGTGTAATGTGCGCGAGCCGTGTAATTATTGGCCTATTTCTCTGTTATCTACATTGAGCAGGTTGTTTGAATCTTTCCTGATGGAAAAAATAAATAGTCACATTGATGAAAATGATATTTTGCAAGAGGGTCAATTTGGTTTCAGGAGAAATCATTCCACGAACCATGGGCTCTGTCTGGTATCAGATTTTGTAACTTCTAATTTCAATAGGAGGCAAGGTTCAATTGCGGTGTCTTTAGATTTTGAGAAAGCATTCGATACAGTTTGGAAGGATGGACCGATTTATAAATTATTCATTGTTCATAAATTTGATAAATATCTATGTAGACTACTGTATAATTATCTCTATGATCGTTGTTTTTACGTTTCGTACAATGAATGCAAATCGTCTATAAAAAGTATTGTTGCAGGAGTGCCGCAAGGCTCACTCTTAGGTCCTGTATTGTACAATTTATATATTGCGGATCTTCCTAAAGTAGATACCGACTTGTTACAATTAGGCAAGATGCTTGTTCTCAGTTATGCTGATGACATTCTTGTTTTGGGTTCTTCTCGTTTGCTTAAAAGGGCAAATATGTTGTTGAATCAATTTCTGAATGAATTGTTTATATATTTCATGACATCGAAGATTAAGGTTAATGTTGACAAGAGTAAATGCATTACGTTTAGAGAAAAGTGTAAGAATTTATTTCCGAATGCTCGTAAATATATTCCGAAAATTAAATTAAATAATATTACACTTGAACATAAAGATACTTTGAAGTATTTAGGTGTCTTCTTCAATTCTAAACACAACTTTATTCCTCATGTCGACTTTGTGTTACGTAAGGCAAAAACCAAGTTCTTCCAATATATAAAAGTGATCAGAGGTGCTAAAGATCTAAAAAATCAGATTAAGCTAAATATTTACAAGCAAATAATTAGACCTACTTTGACCTATGCTTTCCCTATTTGGTTTGACATTTCTTCCCATCAAATGGAGAGGTTAAGACTTTTTGAGCGGAGCATTTTACGTTACTGTACTAAGCTTTACAGACGACCTACACAAGTGAATGGTGTGTGGAAATGTACATCCAACAGGACTTTATATAATTCAGCCAAAGTTTTAAGAATAGATGCTTTTATGATTCGGGGAGCGGCTAAGTTTCTTTGGAACTTATCTTTTTTGGATAATAATCTTATAAGAAGATATGTTGAAAGTTTTGAAAATCCTGAACCGATTAATAATACAAAATATCTATCACTTTTGCAGTTATTGCAACTGTGGAAGCAGGACTTGTTGTTTGTGGGTAATGAACTCCTTTATTACCATAGGAAGTATAATTGCAGAAATAATGTTTCTCATAATAATGTTTCTTATAATACTTCACAGTATTTTCATTTTAGAATTAGTAATGATGATTTCTTCAATCTGTGTAATTGAATTTATAAACAAGATGTAATATATTCTTTTGTTATATTCTAGTGTAAGTTTAGGTTAAGTTTAAAGCAACCCCATGTAAATAGTAGTAGTTTAAACTTAGTTAAGTTTAGGGTTGTAGTAACGAGTAGCTGCAATTAGGTTTTGCAAATATATTAAAATTGTAATCTTAATATAAATAAATTTGTTATTTTCAATATTCAATGTAGCAACTTTTGAAAAATACTTGTTTTAGTATGTTAAGGATTTTAATAATAATGTTATTTGTTGTAAATTTCTAATAATTTTGATGAATAAATTGGGACGTTTATGCTTAGTAATACTGAATGTAGTATTGAATACATTGCTACAACTATGAGCTATTTGGGAACAGAAGATCAATGGATCTCTCACCATGTGGCTTTTCACAGTTCTGCAAACAAACAGCAGGGAAAGTTTAGTGATAGTCCCATACTAGTACTTCTTCAGGAGCATTTACCCAAGGCTATTTACTGTGCTTGGCTTTATAAGTAACTCTATTCAAGGTTGTCTGTGGGACAGCAACAGACAGGTGACAATGACCTCAGAATAATAATTGACTTTAAATCAAGTACTCACGAAGCTGGCGGATGTTTTTTTGGCAATGATGTGACTTCACACAAGAAACATTTCTGCTTCTATTTGTAAAAGAACTGTTGCGCTTTGCTTTTATCTATTGCTTAAAGTCTCTGGGTTGCTCGAAATGAGGAAAAAGATGCATTGTGAATGCTATGATTTTGTTCTTATTGGAAACAGTGTAACTGCGTTTCATACAAATGCCATTTGCCTTGCTAATTTGCATGATGACTGCTATAATTAATTTAATACAATGAAATTAAATAATATTTCACATTGCTCTTGAGCAATTCTATGGACATATATTTTAACATAGTCATTAATAATTTATAATTGACGGTGTTTATAATTCCAGTCTTTTACGGGAAGAAAGTGACGAAATATCAATAATATTACTTTTAAAAAGTACAATTTCTATTGAATATAAATTAACACACATCCTTCTATATATTGCAATCAAGTTATTGACTATAATTATTGCATTTAATTAATTTTTACCTTAATAACAATTATACTTTATTTCAGCATCACTAAAAAAACCAACGAATGATGAAGAATAACTTTTCACCTTTCTCTTTGCTCTTATTTGCTTTTTACACTTTCACAGTTTACTTTAAAATTTAAGCCATTCACTTTATTTGTGGTATAAAATTGAATTTTCGCAATGAAGAACTTGTATTTAACATTAAAATTAGAAAAACCAATTAGATTTACTGTAGAAAAACCAAATTAGAACCAGTTTAACGAGCGCTTTCATATTCTGATCAAACAAATGAGAAATTCGTGGATAATTCGCTTCCGTTGCACAATGTTCTTAGCTAATCTTCACGCTCGATTAAGAATGAACATTTTTCTCATAAAATTGTTCAGCTCGACGTCATTGATTCGCGTTTACGTTGTAGTAAATATAAGTTTTGCTTTCTTTTAGTTTTTGCATCTGTTTTCAGATCGTTTGCGAATCGCATCAATGATTTCAAAGATATTCATTCGTACGGAAAGAAGATTTGCACTAAAAAAACACTCATGAAAGAACAATAAACAAATCGACTACATTTGCACATGTGTACGATTATTGAAAACAGTCTCGAATGACGTTTATTATTGTTATTATATTGTTTTAGCACAATAAAATATTTTTACTAACGCCTTGATGGGAAATTTTCCCATGAAAGCATTTTTAATGGTTTTTATATTAAGTGTTTATAAATATTTACAATTTATTCATATTTATAATTTATGGAAATTTAATTCTTTATTCGTATTATTAGTTTATTCGTATTAAGGCGAATGCGAATTTCTTTTTATTGTATTTTCGAGAGGGAAAAGCAATGCGATTAATCAATAAAATATAAACAGCAGACATTTTTTTACGAGTGCTTTTCTAATATTTCAGCTCAGTCTGAAGGTCGTCGACGTTGTTCGTCTTTGTTGAAAAGTTTGTACAGGTGAGCAATAAATAAATACTTGGCTGAAACACACACATATTTCAGCACTTGGACGTGTGGGAAATAACCTAATAATTGCAAATTTAGGATAAGTAAATAAGGTTCATGATTTTCGTTTTGAGTGCCAAGATATTAATTTAGTTGCTATGCTTGGTTAAGCGTCACCTTGCTTTTAATGACGCAAAGACCCAGTTTTTGTGTGGTTCTGTGCAAAAATTAGGTTAACGATTGTTTGTTTGGAATATTGTTTTAGTAGCGAACATGGAATTTACACATTAAAAATACAATTAAATAAGAAGAATGAGAAAACCAAAGACGTCTATCAAAACATCATTTCCGATAATAAATTTCAACTTTAAATTCTTATTTGAATTCTTGACTGGATCAAATTTCACTTGTTTTAGTTTTACGTCGCTGCGAAAGCTTTCAGAAAGATACTTTAATTTCCATTTAACATAACGAAAATATTGAGCTTGTTATTTTATTTTAATATATTTAAAATTTGATGCTGAATTCAGTGGACTGGCCAGGCTTTTTTTAGTGTCGACTGAATGCTCCCATAAGAGCGAATATTTGTTTGCCCCTATCTGTAATTTCTTTCAATCCATTTTTAAACGATGGAGTCGACAAACGAATTTCAGCTTTACATTTTTTCTACAAGCTGAGAAATTGAGCCATAAACACGAACTTAGTTTATATTGACAAAGAATTTTCGGGCTAAATTTAAATTCCACGAAACCGACTCGAGTTCGTTTCGGAACTGAAGATTCAGCTCAATGAAGTTCATGAAAAACTGAAGCGACAAGCGCCTGCAGAAGTAAACATCTTCAGAAGCCTTCAGATTTGGGCTCAAGTTTAGATTTGTTAATGAAATCTTCGCGTAAACATCTTTAATCTTTCTTCACACATCTGAAACATCTTTAATGTTTCATTCATTCATGTTGAGCCGTTTAATCGCTCCTTTCCACTCTGCAAACTTTTGAACGCTGCTCTTTTATTATTGTTTTCTCAAATGAAGGAACAACGTTGAACTCTATGCTCATTTTATACTTGGAGCCATAATAGTTCGCAGAACCCATTGCATGGTGTTTAGTTGGTTATGCAAATGACTTAGTGTGAGCATAAACATTTAGAAAGAACATAGTTTAGCATTGATATGTAGTAGCCAAACGGAATAATCACATTGCAACAGCAATACTCACCCTCAAGTAGATAAAGCTCACTAATTCACAGACTCAGGATTCTTCTAAAGCCAGCTACGATTCCAACTGTAAATAGACATAAAATGAAACAATTAAGGAGAATCAAATGACAGCATTTTAATAAATATTCGAATTTATACTGAAATCCCGCAACGTATTAGCAAGAACTTTGACCATGACAAAGCAAAATGTGGACAGGCGAAAGAGAAACTTTGTTTTACTTTTTTATATGGTCAGAAGCTGATAGAAGGTCAAGTGCACATGTGTATAAAGCGCCTGCATCTGGATCGGCAACAACAAAAGCAGACTCGACGCGGCACTGCAATAAGAAGTTGGAAGACTGGTTGGCTGTTTGTCTGCCTGTTCGTCTGCAAGGTGAAGGTTTCAGGTGTTTGAATCATAGTAAAAAATATTTATATGAAAAAGTATTGAACAAAGACACAGTCTTCCGGGAGGAAATAGGTTTTATCTCTGTATTCGCTAATGTTGGAAATATGCCGGCACAAAAAATGCTTTTCAATTTTCTTGAAGCAACTGAAGCAACAAAAATATGTGAAATGTGTCCGAAATAATACTCACATGAAATTTAATATAATTCAAATTAATTGATAGTCAAACGAGCAAAATTTTCTAGATTTTTACAGACACTGAACGGTAAACTTCATTCTGAACTTGGATTTATATAATGAGACGTGCAGATACACAAACCGGCCACGGAAATTATGAAAAATGAATGACTATTTTTTGTTGAAAAATTTTGAAATTCAAAATGTCGGACGAATATGTAGAAACTATGACAGGACAAGTACAATACTTATACACTTTGCATATATCATGACATACTTACAGAAAGAAAAAAAACTCAAAGTTTCAATTGGAAATTTTTTAAAGTAGATACCGGGATTTATGGAAATATTGGAAGAGTGTTATTAATACTGATTTAAACTGCAATTTCACTGCATGATAAACTTTCACAATGATTTCCGCAACCGAAAATAAGAAAAAGGTTTTGATCCCTTTCTCAGTGTTCATATAAATCCAAATCTTTGATGAATATGCTTTCAGAGAAGCCCGAAGGAAAAAAAGTTTTAGATTTAAATATGAACATATTTTTTATAATACACAGGCACCAGATTAGTTAGTTACTAGCTTTAAATATTGCAAAAATTATACTCACATGAAATTTAGTATAATTCAAATTTATTGACAGTCAAACGAGCAAAATTTTCTAGATTTTTACAGACACTGAACGATAAACTTCTTTACTGAACTTGGATTTATGTATATAAAATGAAAGGTACAGGTACACAAACCGGCGGCCGAAATTATCAAGAATTAATGACTACTTTGTGTTGAAAAATTTTGAGATTTAAAATTTCACGCAAATGCATTCATACATTTGTACTTCATGACATACTTACACAATGAAAAAAAAAAATCCAAAGTAAGCACAGTAGAAATGTAATATAAAGATTAAGAAGCAATTTTTAATTTAAGTAGAATTTCAACTTCAATCTCTATAAACAAATATTAAGGCAATGGATAAACTTTCACAATGATTTTATTTCAATTTATGTACATCGTAGTATGAGCTGAATGTGGGTCAAGGCCAATTGAATAAGCAAAATTATTCAGACGTCAAAATTTTAAGTCAAGAGTTTAAAAATAACTAAACAAAAAATCACAGATGTAGAAGGCGCAGGAAGGAACGAACATAGCCAACATAAATTTATTGCATAAAACATGCAACCGACAATAATGAATTTTCTAAAAGTTCAATAGAAGTATTGTATGTATGTATGTATGCATGTCGGCTCTTGTCACATGACCTTTTCCTCCCTTCTCTTTCAAGCAGCGTTCTTAAAGTCTTTGAATAGTACAAAAAAGTCTTAGATTTACCTCTTTTTTATAATTAATCACTGGATTCGCTATAAAATGTTGTAAATATGCAGACAAAACAATGTGTTCTATGTATATATGTACATATATATAACAGCGCGCTCTTCAACTTTGTTGAAGCAAATGTTATAAAAAATTTCCTTAATATTAATATTTAAATATTACTTACATAATATTTATTTCAATTCAAATAATTTAGTCAAACGAGCAGAATTTTCCAGTAATTTAAGGTGACTTTAGACACTGACCGATAAACTTTTACAGAACTTAATTTATGTAAGACGTACAAGTACACAAAGCGGTGGCCGAAACTATTAGAAATGAATGACTACTTTTTTATGTTGAAAAATTTTGAAATTCAAAATGTCGGCTGAGTCGATTAAGAAAGAAAAAAATCAAAGTTAAATATGCATATATACACTTCTGTGTACATATTTCATGACATACTTACGGAATGAAAAAAACAAATTCAAACTCAAGACCGCAGGTTAAGCATGCGGTAAATCGAAGAACAAGTAAACTTTACTAAAGCAATCGTCAATTTTCACACGCACTGTATAATGACACTGGAGGGAATCACTAGATCAGGGAGATACACGTAATGGTAAAATGCGAAACGCAATTCAAAATGGATTTGACCACCAGGTCAAATTGATTGGTTAAACTTACAAAGAGAAATTAGGTTGAAGGGACTAAGGCGAAAGCAACCGAAAGTGTATGAATATGAATCCAACTGTATTTAAATTTCCTTTTTATAAGTTTTCTGTATTAAGTTATAATTCGTATTTATGCAATTTATCACATTCTGAAGCCACAACTTACCTTGAACTAATTCTGAACCATTTTGGCTAGTTTTTAAAAATTATTTGCTGCCCCTCTTCCTACTAGTTTTTCTACAGGAAAATTTTCTTATTGGATTATTCAGTCACGCACAATTCGATTATTTCGCGTTCCTACGGCCCTTTAATTTTGATCTATTTTTTCGAGTCGGTAAAGATTTATATAACACAATAGAATATGTCTGAAAATATGCGTACTTTAAATTTTAAATGTTTTCATCAACTCTATTGTGCTTAATTGATAAGAAAATTTATGAAAATTCGCAGATGGAAAATGTTCATGCAGGATTGAAAGCACAACGAACGAATAATACAACGAAGACAAAAATGTAACTTGACTACAGATATTAATAAACCTGCATTCACACTGAATTACTCTATTTCAATAAGGCTGATATTACATTACAATCAGTCCATTGGCCAATCACACATATTGTGTTTAAGAGTTGACATAACAATAAGAAGTCATCAAAAACTGAAATTTCCAAAAAACGGCAAAATTTTGTACATTGTAGTGGTTTGCGCTGGCAAAATTCAGTTTTTGCTGATATTCTTCTGCTGGAAATCCACCATTGTAGAATCGTCAACCCCCAATGGCATCACTATTATCCGTGAAATCAATAATACCAGTTTTCTTTAGTAGAAAATTATTTATATTTTCATAATATTTTTAGAACGTTTCTGCGTATGCAGAAAATAAGAAACTAGTCTCCTGTACGATGTATGTATTTCTAGTTCGGAGGCATCCTAATGGGTCATAAATCCTATGGCTATTAATCTTTGTAATGCTTTCATTCGCATTTTCAGGATTTACAATTGGTTTGCGTTCAATTTGTCCACGAACGTAGTGACCGAAAAAAATTGCTTTGGCTGATGCATTATCTAATATGGAGGTACTCTATGAACTGTCGTTGCCAGACGAGCAACCTTGCATAGAGGCTCGACCTTGATCCATTATATAAAGCTTTGGGAAGGCAAATCAGCATCCATTCAATTTTTTTAAAAATTCCAAATTTTTAAAGATAACCTTAAAAACTGTAGATGATGTACAAGTTTTTTAACCCTTATTTTTGAGAATCGATGTGCAGATCCATTTTACATCGTGTTTTCATTGTCCACTTGACAAATGCCCGTGATTCTGAAAATTCAACGAAAACTGTCATTTTTGTATATGTAAATTGTTATATGCATTCACAATATGTAATGACTGCTATTATATTTATATTTATTTATCCTATATAGGAAGAGTTTTGTGTAAAAGTGATTTGCAATTTTGACCTTTTTAATATAGTTTTCTTGGCTTTGAGTTTTAATGGTGCATATTAGATGACCAATTAGTCATGTCTTAACTATACTTGCTTCAGGAAGGTTTTATTAAACTTACAAGTGTATTTGAAACAAATAAATATGTACATATATGCGATATTATTGTTAAGATATATAAACAAATAATTTTATGGTTTGACTTGTTAAGTTATTAGGGAGATTGGATTTTCCTTTTATTTATTTAAAATAACTGAAGTTCAATATAGTTTATACTAAATTTCTGTAATAATAAAAGTTTTACTTTTTCATTGTAGTTTATTTTATATGGCAATTTCTTCAAGAATTTCGATTAATTTCAATAGATTTGAAATTTTAGTTAATCGCAACCATTAATATGTATTTATATACATATGTATGTATAATAAGAATAGCATGTATAAAAAAATTAATTTTTCTTAATAATGACGTGGATATTGGTGTTCTCGAGTAAATTTTTGTGTTAAGATTTTTGTTAATTTTACTTGTGCGCACTATTAAATGCGTAAATATGAATTTTCCTCATAACAATCCTGGAGCTGTTCAATACGGAAATTTCATTAATTATTATCAATTTAATCCAGCAATAGAACGATTGAAACTATTACCTACGCATGTCTGGTTAGAAGATAAAAATTCCACGCAGACCACTTTTAGCAATTCCGGCAGGCATGAAAGCCCTTACCTTGTGCTTGATGTAGGTTGCAATTGTGGGGACCTTACGCAACTATTGTGGAAGTTCCTAAGCGAACACGTAAGTCAACCAGTACTCATCCTTGGTATTGATATCGATAAGGAATTGATTGCACGAGCAGAGGCGAAAAATAATAAAGAAGCAAACATTTCCTTTGCTACCGTTGATATCACGGAAGCAAAAGATTTTGTAGTGGTGGAAAACTTCTTGCACAAATATCAGCGTTTAAAATTTGATGCTGTATGTTGTTTCTCGATAACTATGTGGATACATCTTAATCATCATGATTGTGGTTTGCATTATTTTCTGCGCAAATTGTCCTCGATGGCAGAGCTGTTTGTTGTGGAACCACAGCCATGGAAGTGCTACCAGACAGCTCAACGACGTATGAGGAAGGCTGGCAAATACTTCCCATTGCTTTCGGAACTGAAATGGCGTAGTACAGTAGACCAAGAGATACAGGCATTCATCGAAAATCTGGGACGTAGAATGGTTTACCAGTGCTATCCTACAAACTGGAATCGTCGCATATGCTTCTATCGATAAGGGATTTTTCCCTTATAAATTGAATGCTAAACCTAAACTGATTTTTCTAATAAGAACATTTTTAAAAGTATCTATTTTTGAAAGTTTTACATTTCTCACTCGTTTTGTCTGATTTACATAATAATGTAACATTAAAATGATAATTATAGTTTATGCGAATATGTATATGTTTACAAATAAAAATAAGTATTTTTGTAAATAAGCTGAACAGCAGATTTACTTCATGGTTCTGCTACCGTTTAACATCTTGTATATTCAACGTAATCCGATGCTCATAACGTGGAGGATATTATTTAACTGCTGTCGTTACTTTTATACTTAAGAAGCCTAAACTATTGCATTATAAAAGGTTTCTCAGTTTTTAGTATTAAAAAAATAGTAATCATCTCCGTCTACAACCTTATCATCAACGTCGGTGTCTGTTGGAATGACGCCGGCGGTCGTTAGATTTCATCCGACCACCTCTTCGCCGGCGAAATCTAACTTGGCAACATCGCTGGGCAGGTGACACTCAGTTACATCCTCTGCCTCATCATGTTCCTGAGTGTTTAGGCGATTTAAAGTCATCATTACGTCGGGACCGCATTTGAGTCCAGTTGACGGTATTGCAGTCACTCCAACACTACCAGCGCTGCTGCCTGAAGTGTCAACAATTGTCGCAACATTATTCGATGTTGCAACGGTACCAGAAACAGTGGCGCTAGCAACCACAACCGACTGCTTTGCTGTACTAGGCAACTGTTTATGCTCTTTTAATTGCTCTGCTGTTTTGGCGAGTATTGTGGAGGGCAAGCTAACCAATGTCGTTGCTGCAGCTATACTTTTTTGTTGCTGTTGCATTTGTTGAAATTGCTGCAAGGTAACTGTGGTCGTTTGCAACTGTTGCAATTGGTGCAATTGTTGTGGTTGAATGTGCACAATTTGCGGTGTTGTTTGATGTTTTTTGGCTGTTAGCGCAGGATTGGTTTGATGAATGATGATTTGTTTAGGAGCTGTTTGCAATGGTTGTGAATGGTGCGATTGTGGCTGATGTGGCGTGGTTGTGGAAATTGTTTGCACTGGTAGGATTTGTTGTATGTGCACGGTTTGAATTTGTTTTGGTTTTTGTGTGCTACTAGTTGGCTGTTTCGTAGGCTTTGACATCGCCTGTTTTGCCGGCAACTGCTTGGCCGGAATGCCAGCATCTTCCAATGCTTTCTTTTTTAAGGCTTGTCTGATCTGTGACCTAAAATGTGAAAAGAAATCAATTTGAACTTATTTTTACGCTAAGTTTGGCCCTTCGCTATATTAATTACATATTGAGCAACATTCAACAGTAACTTCATCGTTAAAAAGAATATAATATCAACTATTTAGAACTTACACTGTGCGGTTCTTAATTAGCAAACTAATCTTGTTCAGATCATCGGAGAAGCGGACAATCGACCTATGCAACATGTTGACCTCATCGTCTGTCCATTTGCTGCAGTAACAGATATCGTTTTTGCATGCATGGATGGATGGATGGAGACAATATGTATATCATCAATATAGCGACGGAACACAGCATAAATTATAAATAGAGAAGTAATAAATAAGTCAATTCGCTATTATGCTGTCTCATATATATTATTGTGTATTTACAAAACCATTTGCTTAAAATTAGAAACCTCTAATTTCTAGTAAAACGACACGTAAAACGACGTCATTTGTTATTCAAGAAATATTCTTTGTTTACAAAATAGTACCAAATAGCCAAAATATTCGATGTAATCATTTATAAACATACCCAGTTGGTGTGTCCGAGTTTCCATGCAATTGCATTGTAAGATCTCCGAGACGGCTGAAGGCCTGTCCGGCGGCCGTAAATATTTCGCCAACCTGTAAGTGCTATATGTTTAAATTTAAATGTAATAGAAGAAACCAAACATCCACCGAATCTTTCAGCAATTACCCCTTCTATCATAAACAAAAATGCAAAGAATAAATTTAACGCGACTCCGTGATAGAATATGGAGTCTGTTAGCCGTAGGAACAGACAGACTTCAATGCACTCCGCCAAAGTAAGTCAGACAAAAATCATTAACACCACCTTAACTATCCATTTTATTTACTGTTTACTTACTTTTGTTGCAGAATTCATTGCAAATTTTTTTCAGGTAATTCAGTTTTTCTATAAACGCAGTCGCGTACAAATGGACCGTTAAAAGTGCGTACAAGTCAATTGAAATTCGATATCTTGGCACCACAGTTCTCTGCGACAACGAAAATTCTTAATTGACTGCTTGAGGCAGAAGTTTTTCTAATTTATTTCTAGTGTTGTTTTATAATATGTTTATATTTTAGGTATCGAATTTCTTATTCTCTCTGCTACTCCTTTCGTAAATCGGAAACTATTTCCAAAATTTATTTTCAAATTAGTTAATTAAAACCAATAATAACCAATTCACAATTGGGGCGTCCCGATACAACTGCAATTAATGTTATAAACACAGGACCAAATTGTCGCTGTCGTTGTTGCTGTTTACTATCTAGGTTACACAATACGAAACAATCTATCTCTATCTATCTCTTATACGAAACAAGAAAAAATAAAACTGACGTAGCTGCCTCTGCAAGCCGTCGTCAAACTTGGAAATTTTGGATTTATGTCGTTGTCGCCGCTCTTGTTCTTGTTTTATTGGTGTGTTTACAATGATTTCACAGCCTGTGTGTATCTGCTGTTGCCTCTGCTGCGGCAAATTTGACGTAAGCTGTCGTTCTCGTTGTCGCTGACCATTTGCTCTGTGTTTATCCAATAATGCTTGCGTTCAAGCTTTGGAATGAAACACAGTCATAGCTCCATAATCTGGCGGCCATTGTATGCAAAAACATTTTCTATACAAACATCACGTGAAAGAAGAAGGAGTTATGCCGCCATCAAAGGCACTGGACATTAGAAATTAGCCGAAAGCTGATAGCGTAGCTAAGAAGCGGAACTTAGCAGGAATTGGAAAATTTTTTTTTTTCGTACAGGTAAATATGACAGCTGCGAAATGTAGTTGAAGCTGTCGCTCGAACTATGTTTAGGCTTCATATAATACTAGGAAATTGGCAGTATTGAATCGAAATACAGTGGAATTACTGTATGACTGCTTTGGTATCCAAAACTAGATTACAATATACATAAAATACAATCTCTAATTTTTGTATCCAATGTGATTGCATGTCTTTAATGGTGTCATTCTCTATCTTTCAAACGAAGCGTTCGTTCCTCTTCTCCGGGAACGTTATCGTTCTTAAATTTCTATTCTCAATCTTTCCCCTTAATTTTCGTTGAGCGAGCTCTCTATCGTTCAACTTTCCAGCCTTCTTCCCATGCCGAAACCATGGCTGTGTATACATATTTTATACATGTGCTTGGTAAACACATTGTTCGCTCTTTTTCTCTTATAATTTTATGGACCAACAATTTGTTTGCGATACCTGTGCTGTTCTGATGCATGCATAAAATGATGATGATAAATGTGTTTGAAAAGGCTCAATAAATTTCAACTTCAACTTCATAAAATGATCAAGTTTCTGTGCTTATTTATCTGAGCCAGAAAACATGCGAAAACCATTTGGTCTTCAATTCTATTTTGCTATTTAAATCAATAATTAATATCAATAACTAATAATAATAATCAATAATTAATCAATAATACTAGTATTATTTGACAAATTCAATTCAATAAATTAAGAGAAATAAATAATATCTCTAATAATATAAAGATAAATCTAAATTAAATAAATTGTATTTATAATTTTAAGCATATCAAAAATTATTATTATTTACATAAAATAAATCTACAAATAAACTAAAATAAATAGATATTAATAATAAAATATAATATCTACAATATAAATATAACATAACATCGACGCATAATCCTCCGCTGTGTACTTTCACACTCAGCAGAGGAATGGCAACTACTTGCTTTGTATGCAAGCGTTTGCTTTTTTGCCTACGTTCGATTTCAGGGAAAAAACAGCGATAATTTCGTTCTGAAAAGATCAAGAATACAACTTTCCTGCGCGCTGCTGGAAATACAGAAAAATACTGTGGAAAGTGTTGTTGTAAATTTGGAAATATTCCCGGTTCACGTTGCCTAATGTAAACTTTTCGTTTCCCCATTCTCTGCTCTTTCGGCAACGAAAATTAACAGCTGTTTCACGAAAAGCACAAAGCAGAGCGTAGGACTACGTTGTCGTTGAGAGATAGAGAATGACCCCATAAAAGAGTAAAAAAATACCCAACATAAATATATTACATTTAACCTTTTTTTTTTTTTTTTTTTTTTGAATTGTGGTGGTTTCCATCGACGATGGTGCACATCGCACATTTAACCTTATTCTACATATGTACATATTCTTTATCTATACTTTTGCACTTCTCCACGTTTCCGGTTTTGCATTCACTAATGTAACTAAGAACAATATTTGGAGAACGACAAATACGCGCACGAAGTGTCAAATATTTACTGATTCTCGAGTAAAATTTTGTACTTCGCCAAAAATTCACATCCATTAAAAAAGTCTTTGTATGTACATATATCACGCATGAAGAGCACAAAAAATGGCAGAGCACAAAAAGCGCTAAATACAAGAGAAATAGAAAATATTTGAATTTTTTTCGTACTGACGTACGGGAGCAGCGCCTATAGTTGATTTTTTTCTCAATTCCCATAAGAGCCTGTGTAATGGCGACAGTTCGTGCGAGTAGTTGTCGTTCTCCAAATGGTGTTCTGTTTACAACATTACACAAGAAATGCATTTAAGCATTTATTGAACGATCGAATTAAGAGTTTAGTTCTTATTATCTATCTGTCAAATCTATATATGTATCTATATATATAAAAGAAAGTCGTGCTAATTACACCATTTATAACTCGAGAACGGCTAGACCGATTTTTATGAGTTTTGATTTGTTGGATTTGTCTCAGCTCCGAATAGCAGAATAACTATTAAATCGAAAAAAATCAAGAGGAGGCGTGGCAAATCGGTAAAATTTAATATTTAGCGACATATTGATCCCATCCGCATAAAATTTGGTGGGCACTTTTGTATTCTGACCAGTTACCTCCCAGCGTAGATCCAGCTTATTAGGTTTTCCCATAGTTTGTGGACAACTCCTAAAGCCTCTGTCATGCTTGAATGGAGCTCTGCAGCTTCCAGTTCAAGATCATCAACAGTCCTAATAGATGTTTCAGAGCGATTAACGATCGCTTTTAGAAAAAAGCGATAGTTGGACCAAATAGCTCTCCTGGCGTTCCTGTAAAAACGGCAAGTTGAATTGTGATCTGCCGAGGCACCCATGGTGTACGTTACATGTCTATGGTCAGGCAAGGATACCTCTCGCGATACGTGCCCGTTTGAGATGATACCTGCCATACTGTCCTTAGCTATAGTATAGTCAATGACGTACCTCCGGACAAAATTGACAAAAGTCGGCTTATCACACCGGTTGTTGATTGCAATATTATTTCTAAGAATGAATTCAAGACGTTACTCACCCCTAATGTTGGTGTCGCCGCTGTCCCATGTCATGTTGTGGGCATTAGCATCGAAGCAGAAAATCCAGGGAAGTCGTCTTCACTGGCAGTAGTCAACCAGAGCACTAATTTCCCTTGGTGGTACTGTCCAGGAGTCCACTGGAAAGTAGACAGAGGCAATAATTGTTTCCACCTCCCCATTAACTGTTCGCACTTTTGCCCAGACAGCAAAAAGGTAAGCAATGATGTAGCCTGAAAGGTCCTGGGACGGTGACAATTGGTACAATATATAACTCTACCATTTGTAAAAGCGTTGTCCTTGTTAGTTCCACGATAAACCCAAGGCTCCTGAATGATAGCAACGTCCAAGGCATCCGCCTAAAAGATCATACACTCAGTCAGCCTCTTTGGTAGACGATAATGAACTTTCTTGCCACGGAGTAGAGCCCTCTCGTCCGGTGAAGCTCTTTCACCCTTTATAGCTCTGCCAGTACCACCAACCTGCGACCTAAGAGAGGACGCCATTATTACCATTAGTGGTGACAGTATTTTTGGGCTTCTCCGTAGCGCCCTTTTTGTGACCAATAGCTGTAGTAGATGGGGTTGATTGCCTCCTGAATTACAGCCTTGGTAGACTCAATGAAATTGCGCGGTAGTTCCACCTCAATAGGTGTGGGAGCTGTGGGTGCAGCTGGCAACTTTGGCACATTGGCCATTGCATTGTAGGCTCAGTATGCGCCTTTACCTTGGGCTTTATGGTGACTGTGCCAAAGCCATATCCTACCTTGTGCTGGCGATCCCTCAGCACCTCTGCTGAAAGCGGATCAATTGCCAGCACTTGCTCCACGACTGCTCCTTTGTGAAATCTGCGTATACCGCTCTAATCTCCTACTCGTAGTCCCTCATGTTGTCCTTCGAGTAGCGCCAACATGTTCGCAGTCGTAGTACTGGCGACTTGAGGGAACTAGTCGACATATAATCGGGCCTCGGAGACCACATCCTACTGCACAATTGTGATTCCTGCAAGTTCTTGGACAGAACGCATATTTTGTAAATTGCGGCTATACGGAGCCGCTTTTTAATCTGTGCACCTCATTTAAAATGCCGTGCTGTACGGCCTTTAGTTGTTCCGTGCTCCACACGGTATGCGGATAATCCGCAGGAATTATACCAAGCTTGATGCCGGATTTCACGTCCCAAAAAGATGTATTTTGCATCAATTTAGAAGTGACGGGAGGTGTTGAAGTGGCTCTAGTAGCCCCAAACCCCACCCTTCCGTCGACATCTTCGGCGAGCAAAGCGCTTTATTTTGGGGATTGGCATGCGGCGTCGTTTGTGCAGATCTGACCCGTTTTTACACAGACCAGTCTTCACACATGCTTGTAATAGGCACAACCGCTATTCTTCGAGCCTTGTCAATGCTGTAGCCCTTTACAAAATAGAAACTTAGTCGTCTCCTCGCAGAACCGACTAAAGCCGACTAGGTAGGCGAGTTCAAGAGTTCAGGCCCTTAGCGACCACTGGAACCGTAGAACATAAATTAGGCTCATAACCAACATCCGTAAGGCACTTGCCTCTTCGATTGCTGGCCTTCGTATTGATTCGCCATCACATGCAGCAGTAGTCACAGCTGATGGGTAAAGGCCACAAGCGACCTAATTATGTAGTTTAATTAGGCACAATATCCTGTGGTGTATTTTGTTTACTTTTAGTTGTCTCCCCAAGACATAGCGCCTACTGTCTAGGCAAGGCTAATTATATCCAGAGGGCGCCAGGTATCTGGAGGCCACCGTTATAAGACACACTAACGTGGCACGCTTCGAATGACACCGAGTTTTTTCGAGTTTTCCGCTCTGGATGAGCTATCTTTCTAGGAGCAGGGTCACCTCGTGCAGGGTGACCCTCTTCACCACGCATAGCCGGTGTTAAACCATTCAGCTACAAGCCTTTCGGTCCCAGGGGCAGTACTTAAAAAATCCGAAGACGTCAACATCTTCACCTCCCAGTCTAAATATACGAATATATAAAAATTCCATGTCTGCTTGTTAATCCCGGTAATCTCAGAAAGTATATCCCTACGATGGTAAAACTTAGTGAGGTAATAGTTTATCTGTCAAGGAAATTTTCTGCATCATTAATTTTTGGAAAAACTCGCCCCCTTTAAAGGCGCGTTAAAATGGACATAATATGCAAACTCCTATACAACTTTTGCATGCTGATTAGTTTTACACTGTTGCGGAAGGAGGAATCGCAAGTGGGTGACGTCGACTGCGTTAGAGAGCGAGTGATTGATAGATGGCCAAAAATAAAGAAAAGTTCCTAGAAAATGGTCACCTAAAAATGATAACGCAGTGAATTATGGAGATTTTAAATAATTGAATTAATTTCATCTCTGGCATGCCTTTCAATACAATTTCAATGAGATTTTTAACGGTGAGCTTTTTCCTCTTTTCGTATGTCTCTACTCATGCTTATGCTTTGCTTTGTTGCTGGCTTAATGCTTTGTTGCTGGCTTCTTCTTCAACTGTTGCTGCTGGGTTGCAGCGCTTTTCTTTCCCTCTTGTTGCTTGGCTACCGCATTCTTCTTCGCATCGGCTATATCCTTAACTTTCGCAGCCTGCTGCTGACGGGCGCGTTTGTTTGCCAGATAAATGCCGCTACTCCTAGGTAATACAGCATCGCATTCTTGAATAATGGTACTGAACACGCTAAGTAGGACGATGGCCACGATAATGAAGTACTTCATGCTGAAAGATATAAAGCACATATATAGATATATCAAAAGTTAAGGGCATTAGAACATCCTTAAATTCCTCTCTAAAGATTTTACATAAATTAGTCCCGAAATTTGTTCTTCAGTCCTTTCGAAGTTCCTCAACTTATGAAAATTTTTTTTAATTTTTGTTCTTGATCCAAGTAACTTACGTTTTTCTATATTGGTGATGACGAGCATCGAGTCCAGCAATGCTGTGTTCCACGAGCGTCGTTGATGAATTTGGTGACCGCACTTAGACTTTTAAATTGGAATTCCCATCTATCTTCTGATAATGTCTTCAGTAGAATCTCTTTATATATTATGATTATTTGAAAATATCCAAACGCGATTCACGTAATTCTCTTGGCCAATCTAAATGCCAGAATGATTTAATTTCCATCATGGCTGTGGTTAATAGTGGATTAGCAAAATGTACGCAGAATATGGAAGTCAGGAGACACTATATAATTCTCAATGAAGTGGCTCCTGTAGCTCCTGTCTCTGATCTGGTTAAATTTATTGTTAAGATGTCTAATGATATTAGAGTGCAATTTTTCGATGGTGACATAGTCAAGTGCTTTCTGCTCTGTCTAGGGACTCTCTCTTGGCATTCTCCTCCAACTTACACATTCGTGACCGTTAGTTGAAGGCATACTTCAGATGAGGAAATTATTGCTGCTACGCGGCGATATTCCCTGGTTTACTACAGAAGCGCAGAAATACATGAAAGATCCCCTGACACCGTGCCCTCAGGGAACCTAGAAGGTGTATTCATATGGTGAGGACAACTTTTCGTCTTTAAAAAGCTTGGAAATAATGATGACCGCGTTATTATCCACGGGCCATTGTTCACATTCATTATTTGTCTTCCTTGCTAACATTTGTTTAAACTTAAGACTTGCATAGTAATATGAACATGTTAATTTCCTTAGTAATAGTAATAGTAATATGACCATTGCCGATAGAAGGGACTTTCTACTTATAGGCCTGATAATCGTCACAGCATAGCTATCTTTGATCAGTCGTGGATATCTAATGTCTGAAAACATGCACTTATATTCTGCGTGTTGAATAAACAGCCGAGTTGGCCGAAAACAGGTTATATTTGAGTAGCGTGATTTTAGAAGAGCTAATACCAAGAATCTACTTCTGTCATGTCAGTACTACGACTTGCGACGCTTCTTTAATGAGGCATATGAAAACACCAAGGTGCAAGGTTTGAACGCGGCTGTCTCTGAGTTGTCCGGTACAATTGTTCCCATGGCGACATTTTCCCTGAGGCACATTTCTTTCAGAGTCATCAAGATTTCACCGAGTACGGCTCATTGAAATAATCACAGTTAGTTGAGAAATGGGGTTACTAACCTCATTAGAAAGGCAATATATGAGTATGGGAGAAGGTTTCTTAATGACTTTGGAGATGAGGCTGTATGCGTGTGCGGAAATTTGGCATACTGTGAAAGAAGTCGCCAGCAGTCTTTCTTAACCCAGCCGAGTCCCGCCAGCAGTTTTTCGATACCCACCTGGCCTGAAAGTCTCAATGATTTCTCCTTCAGAAATGTTGGCCTTGATTAGGTTACATTGAGGACTACTGAGTTAGGGCTGGACAGTGTCCACCTAAAGTTTATTGAATTAATCTTTCCTGAAATTGCAACGATTTTCCTAGCCATGATTAGCAGAGCTATTTGACCTCATCCTGCTTTCCTCTTGAGTGGAAGACTGCCTATCTCAGCTAAGCTACTCATGAATAACTAAATTCTTGAACTTATTGTCTCCAGCACCACATAAAACATTTACCGAGACCAACCTGGCTTCAGGGAAAAATTCAGCACAAACGCTGATTTAGTGTATAACAGTGATGAGGTTAGCCGGAGTTTAAATAACCTCTTTCCTGGTAGCTCTCGATTTTATTAAATTATTTCATCGTTTTGATTGAATTATCATGTGCCTGAAACTAAATAAGCAATTTCATTTCTCGGATGCAGCATGCAATATTATTTTTTTCTACTTATTCAACTGATTCCAGCGCGTTATCTCATCGCCTTGAGGTGGATAGTAGAGTACCGCAGGAATCTATTCTATTCAATTGTGTCACACTCAATTGCGCATATTTTTTTGCTGAGAATATTTAGTTAATTTTATCTTCGGACATGTCAGTCGTGAGGGAGTCATGGAAATAATTACTGAGCATCTAACTGCAATCTCTTCATGTGCGGATCTGAATAAGCGTACCATTGTTCTTCTTTGCCAAGCCCAAAAATACATGACGGCTTATCTTTTGCCTACTGTAATACAGTCAGAAGCTTGGTCATTGTTATTTCAGAGGACTTATCATGGGATAAGCATGTAGCACAGGTATGCCGAAAGGCATATTGAGGTGTCTATATAGCAAAAAACAGTTCCTACCGCTATCAGACATATTGCAATTTTATGGCTGTAAAGCCTATGGAGGTTGCATCTCTGCTTGCTGACGCAACCTCAACGTCTGCTTTCGAGCAGACGCTTACTCCTCAAAATACACAAGATTACGAATAACCGTGTTAATGTCAACATTTTTAGTAAGCTTAGCGGTTCAAGCTTAGTCATCGAGTCTCATCATACCCAGATACCGATCACTGACGAGGGAACGAAGGATACCAGCCCTTGTTAGGTGTTCAGAGCCTCGTTTTAAACCTGGAGTTACTCTTTTTCAAATAGTGTATTTACCTGGAATTTGCCAAACCGGAACAGTAGGTCGTTCGCCCACTTTGGTCTTTTCGTTTTATTTGTTGTATTTATCTATCAATGCGGACACCGTGTAACGTGGTGTATTTGCGGTTTGAGTGTGATTGTATCTTGCTTTTTAACTTCTAATCTTGTTCTTACCTTGCTAGGCACTTGGTGTACTTATGGAGTAATTATTTTAAGTTTATTTTAGTATTATTAAGGTTCAACCTCTTATGTTTTAGTCAGATGCTGGATAGTTTATTTATTTTCTGCAGTACATATTTGTACTACATACAAGTTGTCTGAACCTTCCTTGTACAGCTCTTATTAATGGAAGATTGAATAAACAAAGAAAATTCTTATTTGAGAAAAAATTAAAGGTAGTGAATTTTTCAGATTTTATATGATGGAATTTATTTCATCTCAGAAATCAACACATTCATAACAATTTAAATGCAATTTTTAACGGTGGGCTTCTTCCTTCTCTGCGTATTCTTCTACTCATTTCAATGCTTTTTTGCTGGGCTCTTCTTCACCTGTTGCTGCTGGGCTGCACCGCTTTTGTTCGCCTCTTGCTGTTTGGCTGCCCCATTCTTCTTCGCATCGGCTATAGCCTTAACTTTCGCAGCCTGCTGTTCACGGGCGCGTTTGTTTGCCAAATAAATTCCGCTACTGCCGGGAAATATAGCATCACATTCTTGAATGATGGTACCGAACAGGCTAAGAAGGACGATGGCCACGATAACGAAGTACTTCATGCTGAAAAATATATTTTTTGATAATTATGAAGAACATATGTACATATATACATATATCGAAAGTTAAGGGCAGAAAAACATCCTTAAATTCCTATCAAAAGATTCTACAAAATTGAGTACTGAAAATTGTCCTTCAGTCCTTCCGAAGTTCCTCAAGTTATCAAAATTTTTTTAATTTGTGTTCTTAGTCCAAGTAACTTACGTTTTTCTATATTAGGCTTTCAAATTGAAACTGTGAGGATCTACTGACTCTCAAAATTGTTTATTGGGGCTTAAATAGGTGTTCAAGGTATTTTATAGAACAACTGATCCAATATTAGTTTGGCCTCATTTTCTACACGTTCCTCAACAGCTTGTCTGAAATTATTCATGGTTCTTGGGGGGTTGATTTTCCACAAACTTTGCAGAATAAATACCTTGAATAAATTTGGAATGTTTTGGCTTTAACATGAGAATAAATAATGGATTCGACTATTCAGAGCTGTAAGTTTCCAATGATTAACAACTTTAATGTTTAACTCGAATCAGACACAAGGGCCCGTTGACCCTTGTACTGTTCAATTTCTGATAAATTACACAAGGCTGGTCAAATATTGCATTGTTAAAGAGTTTTATTTATTCAGTTTTGTTTGAGCGCTTCTCAGTTTGCTTGTTTTAAACATTCTTGATCTGTTTACCATTCTATAGCGAGCTGTTACAACTTATTTTGTAAGATAATACGCAAAATATGTGTTATTTTTCAACTCTTTGATAATTGATAGTTGAGAATGTTAAAGGACTTTCCAAAGAAAAGTAAGGACTATTTGGAAAGAAACGATGTGTTCATGTTTTTTTGTTTTGCTTTCTGGAAGATATAGATCTTCACCTGTAAATTATACAAGGTTGTATTTTCCAATACAGACATCTTAATTATATCCATATACATAAAACGCCTTCCTACCTCGTCTATCGAAGAAACTGTCAGGGAAGCAAATCGCTTTGCGCTTCTTGATGCAATATAATTTCTGTTAAGTTTTAACCGCTGTCAGTTACCGCCGTGGTAACAATATTTCTAGCACAATTAAACAAATTGGGGATCCTTCCGAAATATCGTGTTTTATAATGAACTCGCTCAGATCTAGCATTTATTGCATTCAGTTATCGATGACGAGCATCGAGTCCAGCATTGCTGTGTTCCACGAGCGTCGTTGATGAATTTGGTGACCATACTTAGACTTTTAAATTAGAATTCCCATCTATCTTCTGATAATGTCTTCAGTAGAATCTCTTTATATATTATGATTATTTGAAAATATCCAAACGCGATTCACGTAATTCTCTTGGCCAATCTAAATGCCAGAATGATTTAATTTCCATCATGGCTGTGGTTAATAGTGGATTAGCAAAATGTACGCAGAATATGGAAGTCAGGAGACACTATATAATTCTCAATGAAGTGGCTCCTGTAGCTACCGTCTCTGATCTGGTTAAATTTATTGTTAAGATGTCTAATGATATAAAAGTGCAATTTTTCGATGGTGACATAGTCAGGTGCTTTCTGCTCTCTCTAGGGACTCTGTCTTGGCATTCTTCTCCAACTTAGACATACGTGACCGTTAGTTGAAGGCATACTTCAGATGAGGTAATTATTGCTGCTACGCGGCGATATTCCCTGGTTTACTACAGAAGCGCAGAAATACATGAAAGATCCCCTGACACCGTGCCCTCAGGGACCCTAGAAGGTGTATTCATATGGTGAGGACAATTTTTCGTCTTTAAAAAGCTTGGAAATAATGATGACCGCGTTATTATCCACGGGCCATTGTTCACATTCATTATTGTCTTACTTGCTAATATTTGCTTAAACTTAAGACTTGTATAGTAATATGAACATGTTAATTTCGTTATTATTGTTAGTTGTCGCTTCTTTTATCATTTATCTCATTTTTATGGTAATTAAGTTAATGAATGATTTCCGGTTTTCCCTGTATTGGAATCAATAGTTAAGGTTATTGCTACTTTTTTTTAGCCTAAGAACCTAAAACAAATATAGTAAGCTTGTAAGCTCACTTCTACCGTTCCACACTATATCTGGGGCTTGTGCCAGCAACTATTTTGCGCAGTTACACTTTTTGTCCGCAAATGGTTTGCGATCGGCAAAGTTTGGATCTCTGTATTTAGGTATTACGGATAGCATTCGTGGTCGACCTGCCAGTGATTGTTCGGTTCTAAGGGAGACCATTGCCGATAGAAGGGACTTTCTACTTATAGGCCTGATAATCATCACAGCATAGCTATCTTTGATCAGTCGTGGATACCTAATGTCTGAAAACATGCACTTATTTTCTGCGTGTTGAATAAACAGCCGAGTTGGCCGAAAACGGGACATATTTGAGTAGCGTGATTTTAGAAGAGCTAACACCAAGAATCTACTTCTGTCATGTCAGTACTACGACTTGTGACGCTTCTTTAATGAGCCAGATGGAAACACCAAGGTGCAAGTTTTGAACGCGGCTGTCTCTCACAGTTAGTTGAGAAATGGGGTTACTAACCTCATTAGAAAGGCAATATATGAGTATGGGAGAAGGTTTCTTAATGACTTTGGAGATGAGGCTGTATGCGTGTGCGGAAATTTGGCATACTGTGAAAGAAGTCGCCAGCAGTCTTTCTTAACCCAGCCGAGTCCCGCCAGCAGTTTTTCGATACCCACCTGGCCTGAAAGTCTCAATGATTTCTCCTTCAGAAATGTTGGCCTTGATTAGGTTACATTGAGGACTACTGAGTTAGGGCTGGACAGTGTCCACCTAAAGTTTATTGAATTAATCTTTCCTGAAATTGCAACGATTTTCCTAGCCATGATTAGCACAGCTATTTGACCTCATCCTGCTTTCCTCTTGAGTGGAAGACTGCCTATCTCAGCTAAGCTACTCATGAATAACTAAATTCTTGAATTTATTGTCTCCAGCACCACATAAAACATTTACCGAGACCAAGCTGGCTTCAGGGAAAAATTCAGCACAAACGCTGATTTAGTGTATAACAGTGATGAGGTTAGCCGGAGTTTAAATAACCTCTTTCCTGGTAGCTCTCGATTTTATTAAATTATTTCATCGTTTTGATTGAATTATCATGTGCCTGAAACTAAATAAGCAATTTCATTTCTCAGATGCAGCATGCAATATTATTTTTTTCTACTTATTCAACTGATTCCAGCGCGTTATCTCATCGCCTTGAGGTGGATAGTAGAGTACCGCAGGAATCTATTCTATTCAATTGTGTCACACTCAATTGCGCATATTTTTTTGCTGAGAATATTTAGTTAATTTTATCTTCGGACATGTCAGTCGTGAGGGAGTCATGGAAATAATTACTGAGCATCTAACTGCAATCTCTTCATGTGCGGATCTGAATAAGCGTACCATTGTTCTTCTTTGCCAAGCCCAAAAATACATGACGGCTTATCTTTTGCCTACTGTAATACAGTCAGAAGCTTGGTCATTGGTTTTTCAGAGGACTTATCATGGGATAAGCATTTAGTACAGCTATGCCGAGAGGCATATTGAGGTGTCTATATAGCAAAAAACAGTTCCTACCGCTATCAGACATATTGCAATTTTATGGCTGTAAAGCCTATGGAGGTTGCATCTCTGCTTGCTGACGCAACCTCAACGTCTGCTTTCGAGCAGACGCTTACTCCTCAAAATACACAAGATTACGAATAACCGTGTTAATGTCAACATTTTTAGTAAGCTTAGCGGTTCAAGCTTAGTCATCGAGTCTCATCATACCCAGATACCGATCACTGACGAGGGAACGAAGGATACCAGCCCTTGTTAGGTGTTCAGAGCCTCGTTTTAAACCTGGAGTTACTCTTTTTCAAATAGTGTATTTACCTGGAATTTGCCAAACCGGAACAGTAGGTCGTTCGCCCACTTTGGTCTTTTCGTTTTATTTGTTGTATTTATCTATCAATGCGGACACCGTGTAACGTGGTGTATTTGCGGTTTGAGTGTGATTGTATCTTGCTTTTTAACTTCTAATCTTGTTCTTACCTTGCTAGGCACTTGGTGTACTTATGGAGTAATTATTTTAAGTTCATTTTAGTATTATTAAGGTTCAACCTCTTATGTTTTAGTCAGATGCCGGATAGTTTATTTATTTTCTGCAGTACATATTTGTACTACATACAAGTTGTCTGAACCTTCCTTGTACAGCTCTTATTAATGGAAGATTGAATAAACAAAGAAAATTCTTATTTGAGAAAAAATTAAAGGTAGTGAATTTTTCAGATTTTATATGATGGAATTTATTTCATCTCAGAAATCAACACATTCATAACAATTTAAATGCAATTTTTAACGGTGGGCTTCTTCCTTCTCTGCGTATTCTTCTACTCATTTCAATGCTTTTTTGCTGGGCTCTTCTTCACCTGTTGCTGCTGGGCTGCACCGCTTTTGTTCGCCTCTTGCTGTTTGGCTGCCCCATTCTTCTTCGCATCGGCTATAGCCTTAACTTTCGCAGCCTGCTGTTCACGGGCGCGTTTGTTTGCCAAATAAATTCCGCTACTGCCGGGAAATATAGCATCACATTCTTGAATGATGGTACCGAACAGGCTAAGAAGGACGATGGCCACGATAACGAAGTACTTCATGCTGAAAAATATATTTTTTGATAATTATGAAGAACATATGTACATATATACATATATCGAAAGTTAAGGGCAGAAAAACATCCTTAAATTTCTATCAAAAGATTCTACAAAATTGAGTACTGAAAATTGTCCTTCAGTCCTTCCGAAGTTCCTCAAGTTATCAAAATTTTTTTAATTTGTGTTCTTAGTCCAAGTAACTTACGTTTTTCTATATTGGGCTTTCAAATTGAAACTGTGAGGATCTACTGACTCTCAAAATTGTTTATTGGGGCTTAAATAGGTGTTCAAGGTATTTTATAGAACAACTGATCCAATATTAGTTTGGCCTCATTTTCTACACGTGCTTCAACAGCTTGTCTGAAATTATTCATGGTTCTTGGGGCCTTGAACTTCCACAAACTTTGCAGAATAAATACCTTGAATAAATTTGGAATGTTTTGGCTTTAACATGAGAATAAATAATGGATTCGACTATTCAGAGCTGTAAGTTTCCAATGATTAACAACTTTAATGATTAACTCGAATCAGACACAAGGGCCCGTTGACCCTTGTACTGTTCAATTTCTGATAAATTACACAAGGCTGGTCAAATATTGCATTGTTAAAGAGTTTTATTTATTCAGTTTTGTTTGAGCGCTTCTCAGTTTGCTTGTTTTAAACATTCTTGATCTGTTTACCATTCTATAGCGAGCTGTTACAACTTATTTTGTAAGATAATACGCAAAATATGTGTTATTTTTCAACTCTTTGATAATTGATAGTTGAGAATGTTAAAGGACTTTCCAAAGAAAAGAAAGGACTATTTGGAAAGAAACGATGTGTTCATGTTTTTTTGTTTTGCTTTCTGGAAGATATAGATCTTCACCTGTAAATTATATATGGTTGTATCTTCCAATACGGACATCTTAATTATTTCCATATACATAAAACGCCTTCCTACCTCGTCTATCGAAAAAACTGTCAGAGAAACAAATCGCTTTGCGCTTCTTGATGATGCAAGATAATTTCTTTTAAGTTTTAACTACGAGAATAACGTTAAATAAAGCGTCAGTTACCGCCGTGGTAACAATATTTCTAGCACAATTAAACAAATTGGGGATCCTTCCGAAATATTGTGTTTTATAATGAACTCGCTCACATCTAGCATTTATTGCATTCAGTTATCGATGACGAGCATGGCTGTATCGAGTCCAGCATTGCTGTGTTACACGAGCGTCGTTGATGAATTTGGGGAAACTGTGACCGTACTTAGACTTTAACCGAAAACAGGACATATTTGAGTAGCGTGATTTTAGAAGAGCTAAAACCAAGAATCTACTTCTGTCATGTCAGTAATACGACTTGCGACGCTTCTTTAATGAGCCAGATGGAAACACCAAGGTGCAAGTTTTGAACGCGGCTGTCTCTGAGTTGTCCGATACAATTGTTCCCGTGGCGACATTTTCCCTGAGGCACATTTCTTTCAGAGTCATCAAGATGTCACAGGGTACGGCTCATTGAAATAATCACAGTTAGTTGAGAAATGGGGTTTCTAACCTCATTAGAAAGGCAATATATGAGTATGGGAGAAGGTTTCTTAATGATTTTGGAGATGAGGCTGTATGCGTGTGCGGAAATTTGGCATACTGTGAAAGAAGTCGCCAGCAGTCTTTCTTAACCCAGCCGAGTCCCGCCAGCAGTTTTTCGATACCAACCTGGCCTGAAAGTCTCAATGATTTCTCCTTCAGAAATGTTGGCCTTGATTAGGTTACATTGAGGACTACTGAGTTAGGGCTGGACAGTGTCCACCTTAAGTTTCTTGAATTAATCTTTCCTGAAATTGCAACGATTTTCCTAGACATGATTAGCACAGCTCTTTGACCTCATCCTGCTTTCCTCTTGAGTGGAAGACTTCCTATCTCAGCTATGTCAGCTACTCATGAATAACTAAATTCTTGAATTCATTGTCTCCAGCACCAGATAAAACATTTACCGATATCAACCTGGCTTCAGGGAAAAATTCAGCACAAACACTGGTTTAGTGTATAACAGTGATGAGATTAGCCGGAGTTTAAATAACCTCTTTCCTGGTAGCTCTCGATTTTATTAAATTATTTCATCGTTTTGATTGAATTATCATGTGCCTGAAACTAAATAAGCAATTTCATTTCTTGGATGCAGCAAGCAATATTATTTTTTTCTACATATTCAACTGATTCCAGCGAGTTATCTCATCGCCTTGAGGTGGATAGTAGAGTACCGCAGGGATCTATTCTATTTAATTGTGTTACACTCAATTGCGCATATTTTTTGCTGAGAATATTTAGCTAATTTTATCTTCGGACATGTCAGTCGTGAGCGAGTCATGGAAATAATTACTGACCATCTAACTGCAATCTCTTCATGTGCGGATCTGAATAAGCGTACCATTGTTCTTCTTTGCCAAGCCCAAAAATACATGACGGCTTATCTTTTGCCTACTGTAATACAGTCAGAAGCTTGGTCATTGTTATTTCAGAGGACTTATCATGGGATAAGCATGTAGCACAGGTATGCCGAAAGGCATATTGAGGTGTCTATATAGCAAAAAACAGTTCCTACCGCTATCAGACATATTGCAATTTTATGGCTGTAAAGCCTATGGAGGTTGCATCTCTGCTTGCTGACGCAACCTCAACGTCTGCTTTCGAGCAGACGCTTACTCCTCAAAATACACAAGATTACGAATAACCGTGTTAATGTCAACATTTTTAGTAAGCTTAGCGGTTCAAGCTTAGTCATCGAGTCTCATCATACCCAGATACCGATCACTGACGAGGGAACGAAGGATACCAGCCCTTGTTAGGTGTTCAGAGCCTCGTTTTAAACCTGGAGTTACTCTTTTTCAAATAGTGTATTTACCTGGAATTTGCCAAACCGAAAGAGTAGGTCGTTCGCCCACTTTGGTCTTTTCGTTTTATTTGTTGTATTTCTCTATCAATGCGGACACCGTGTAACGTGGTGTATTTGGGTTTGAGTGTAATTGTATCTTGCTTTTTAACTTCTAATCTTGTTCTCACCTTGCTAGGCACTTGGTGTACTTATGGAGTAATTATTTTAAGTTCATTTTACTATTATTAAGGTTCAACCTCTTATGTTTTAGTCAGATGCCGGATAGTTTATTTATTTTCTGCAGTACATATTTGTACTACATACAAGTTGTCTGAACCTTCCTTGTACAGCTCTTATTAATGGAAGATTGAATAAACAAAGAGAATTCTTATTCGAGAAAAAATTAAAGGTAGTTAATTATTCAGATTTTATATGATAGAATTTATTTCATCTCAGAAATCAACACATTCATAACAATTTAAATTCAATTTTTAACTGTGGGCTTCTTCCTTCTCTTCGCATTCTTCTACTCATTTCAATGCTTTTTTGCTGGGCTCTTCTTCACCTGTTGCTGCTGGGCTGCACCGCTTTTGTTCGCCTCTTGCTGCTTGGCTGCCGCATTCTTCTTCGCATCGGCTATAGCCTTAACTTTCGCAGCCTGATGTTCACGGGCGCGTTTGTTTGCCAAATAAATTCCGCTACTGCCGGGAAATATAGCATCACATTCTTGAATGATGGTACCGAACAGGCTAAGAAGGACGATGGCCACGATAACGAAGTACTTCATGCTGAAAAATATATTTTTTGATAATTATGAAGAACATATGTACATATATACATATATTGAAAGTTAAGGGCAGAAGAACATCCTTAAATTCCTATCAAAAGATTCTACAAAATTGAATACTGAAAATTGTCCTTCAGTCCTTTCGAAGTTCCTCAAGTTATCAAAATTTTTTTAATTTGTGTTCTTAGTCCAAGTAACTTACGTTTTTCTATATTGGGCTTTCAAATTGAAACTGTGAGGATCGACTGACTCTCAGAATTTTTTAGTGGGGCTTAAATAGGTGTTCAAGGTATTTTATAGAACAACTGATCCAATATTAGTTTGGCCTCATTTTCTACACGTTCCTCAACAGCTTGTCTGAAATTATTCATGGTTCTTGGGGCCTTGAACTTCCACAAACTTTGCAGAATAAATACCTTGAATAAATTTGGAATGTTTTGGCTTTAACATGAGAATAAATAATGGATTCGACTATTCAGAGCTGTAAGTTTCCAATGATTAACAACTTTAATGTTTAACTCGAATCAGACACAAGGGCCCGTTGACCCTTGTACTGTTCAATTTCTGATAAATTACACAAGGCTGGTCAAATATTGCATTGTTAAAGAGTTTTATTTATTCAGTTTTGTTTGAGCGCTTCTCAGTTTGCTTGTTTTAAACATTCTTGATCTGTTTACCATTCTATAGCGAGCTGTTACAACTTATTTTGTAAGATAATACGCAAAATATGTGTTATTTTTCAACTCTTTGATAATTGATAGTTGAGAATGTTAAAGGACTTTCCAAAGAAAAGAAAGGACTATTTGGAAAGAAACGATGTGTTCATGTTTTTTTGTTTTGCTTTCTGGAAGATATAGATCTTCACCTGTAAATTATACAAGGTTGTATTTTCCAATACAGACATCTTAATTATATCCATATACATAAAACGCCTTCCTACCTCGTCTATTGAAGAAACTGTCAGGGAAGCAAATCGCTTTGCGCTTCTTGATGCAATATAATTTCTGTTAAGTTTTAACCGCTGTCAGTTACCGCCGTGGTAACAATATTTCTAGCACAATTAAACAAATTGGGGATCCTTCCGAAATATCGTGTTTTATAATGAACTCGCTCAGATCTAGCATTTATTGCATTCAGTTATCGATGACGAGCAGCGAGTCCAGCATTGCTGTGTTCCACGAGCGTCGTTGATGAATTTGGTGACCGTACTTAGACTTTTAAATTAGAATTCCCATCTATCTTCTGATAATGTCTTCAGTAGAATCTCTTTATATATTATCATTATTTGAAAATATCCAAACGCGATTCACGTAATTCTCTTGGCCAATCTAAATGCCAGAATGATTTAATTTCCATCATGGCTGTGGTTAATAGTGGATTAGCAAAATGTACGCAGAATATGGAAGTCAGGAGACACTATATAATTCTCAATGAAGTGGCTCCTGTAGCTCCCGTCTCTGATCTGGTTAAATTTATTGTTAAGATGTCTAATGATATAAAAGTGCAATTTTTCGATGGTGACATAGTCAAGTGCTTTCTGCTCTCTCTAGGGACTCTGTCTTGGCATTCTTCTCCAACTTAGACATACGTGACCGTTAGTTGAAGGCATACTTCAGATGAGGTAATTATTGCTGCTACGCGGCGATATTCCCTGGTTTACTACAGAAGCGCAGAAATACATGAAAGATCCCCTGACACCGTGCCCTCAGGGACCCTAGAAGGTGTATTCATATGGTGAGGACAATTTTTCGTCTTTAAAAAGCTTGGAAATAATGATGACCGCGTTATTATCCACGGGCCATTGTTCACATTCATTATTGTCTTACTTGCTAATATTTGCTTAAACTTAAGACTTGTATAGTAATATGAACATGTTAATTTCGTTATTATTGTTAGTTGTCGCTTCTTTTATCATTTATCTCATTTTTATGGTAATTAAGTTAATGAATGATTTCTGGTTTTCCCTGTATTGGAATCAATAGTTAAGGTTATTGCTACTTTTTTTTAGCCTAAGAACCTAAAACAAATATAGTAAGCTTGTAAGCTCACTTCTACCGTTCCACACTATATCTGGGGCTTGTGCCAGCAACTTTTTTGCGCAGTTACACTTTTTGTCCGCAAATGGTTTGCGATCGGCAAAGTTTGGATCTCTGTATTTAGGTATTACGGATAGCATTCGTGGTCGACCTGCCAGTGATTGTTCGGTTCTAAGGGAGACCATTGCCGATAGAAGGGACTTTCTACTTATAGGCCTGATAATCATCACAGCATAGCTATCTTTGATCAGTCGTGGATACCTAATGTCTGAAAACATGCACTTATTTTCTGCGTGTTGAATAAACAGCCGAGTTGGCCGAAAACGGGACATATTTGAGTAGCGTGATTTTAGAAGAGCTAACACCAAGAATCTACTTCTGTCATGTCAGTACTACGACTTGTGACGCTTCTTTAATGAGCCAGATGGAAACACCAAGGTGCAAGTTTTGAACGCGGCTGTCTCTCACAGTTAGTTGAGAAATGGGGTTACTAACCTCATTAGAAAGGCAATATATGAGTATGGGAGAAGGTTTCTTAATGACTTTGGAGAGGAGGCTGTATGCGTGTGCGGAAATTTGGCATACTGTGAAAGAAGTCGCCAGCAGTCTTTCTTAACCCAGCCGAGTCCCGCCAGCAGTTTTTCGATACCCACCTGGCCTGAAAGTCTCAATGATTTCTCCTTCAGAAATGTTGGCCTTGATTAGGTTACATTGAGGACTACTGAGTTAGGGCTGGACAGTGTCCACCTAAAGTTTATTGAATTAATCTTTCCTGAAATTGCAACGATTTTCCTAGCCATGATTAGCACAGCTATTTGACCTCATCCTGCTTTCCTCTTGAGTGGAAGACTGCCTATCTCAGCTAAGCTACTCATGAATAACTAAATTCTTGAATTTATTGTCTCCAGCACCACATAAAACATTTACCGAGACCAATCTGGCTTCAGGGAAAAATTCAGCACAAACACTGTTTTAGTGTATAACAGTGATGAGATTAGCCGGAGTTTAAATAACCTCTTTCCTGGTAGCTCTCGATTTTATTAAATTATTTCATCGTTTTGATTGAATTATCATGTGCCTGAAACTAAATAAGCAATTTCATTTCTTGGATGCAGCAAGCAATATTATTTTTTTCTACATATTCAACTGATTCCAGCGAGTTATCTCATCGCCTTGAGGTGGATAGTAGAGTACCGCAGGGATCTATTCTATTTAATTGTGTTACACTCATTTTTTTCTACATATTCAACTGATTCCAGCGAGTTATCTCATCGCCTTGAGGTGGATAGTAGAGTACCGCAGGGATCTATTCTATTTAATTGTGTTACACTCAATTGCGCATATTTTTTGCTGAGAATATTTAGCTAATTTTATCTTCGGACATGTCAGTCGTGAGCGAGTCATGGAAATAATTACTGACCATCTAACTGCAATCTCTTCATGTGCGGATCTGGGACCGCATATTATTTATTATTATTTATCATGGGATAAGCATGTAGCACAGGTATGCCGGAAGGCATATTGAGGTGTCTATATCGCAAAAAACATTTCCTACCGCTATCAGACAGATTGACTTTTACGGCTGTAAAGCCTATGGAGGTTGCATCTCTGCTTGCTGACGCAACCTCAACGTCTGCTTTCGAGCAGACGCTTACTCCTCAAAATACACAAGATTACGAATAACCGTGTTAATGTCAACATTTTTAGTAAGCTCAGCGGTTCAAGCTTAGTCATCGAGTCTCATCATCCCCAGATACCGATCATTGACGAGGAAACGAAGGATACCAGCCCTTGTTAGGTGTTCAAAGCCTCGTTTTAAACCTGGAGTTACTCATTTTCAAATAGTGTACTTACCTGGAATTTGCCAAACCGGAACAGTAGGTCGTTCGCCCACTTTGGTCTTTTCGTTTTATTTGTTGTATTTCTCTATCAATGCGGACACCGTGTAACGTGGTGTATTTGGGTTTGAGTGTAATTGTATCTTGCTTTTTAACTTCTAATCTTGTTCTCACCTTGCTAGGCACTTGGTGTACTTATGGAGTAATTATTTTAAGTTCATTTTACTATTATTAAGGTTCAACCTCTTATGTTTTAGTCAGATGCCGGATAGTTTATTTATTTTCTGCAGTACATATTTGTACTACATACAAGTTGTCTGAACCTTCCTTGTACAGCTCTTATTAATGGAAGATTGAATAAACAAAGAAAATTCTTATTTGAGAAAAAATTAAAGGTAGTGAATTTTTCAGATTTTATATGATGGAATTTATTTCATCTCAGAAATCAACACATTCATAACAATTTAAATGCAATTTTTAACGGTGGGCTTCTTCCTTCTCTGCGTATTCTTCTACTCATTTCAATGCTTTTTTGCTGGGCTCTTCTTCACCTGTTGCTGCTGGGCTGCACCGCTTTTGTTCGCCTCTTGCTGCTTGGCTGCCCCATTCTTCTTCGCATCGGCTATAGCCTTAACTTTCGCAGCCTGCTGTTCACGGGCGCGTTTGTTTGCCAAATAAATTCCGCTACTGCCGGGAAATATAGCATCACATTCTTGAATGATGGTACCGAACAGGCTAAGAAGGACGATGGCCACGATAACGAAGTACTTCATGCTGAAAAATATATTTTTTGATAATTATGAAGAACATATGTACATATATACATATATTGAAAGTTAAGGGCAGAAGAACATCCTTAAATTCCTATCAAAAGATTCTACAAAATTGAATACTGAAAATTGTCCTTCAGTCCTTTCGAAGTTCCTCAAGTTATCAAAATTTTTTTAATTTGTGTTCTTAGTCCAAGTAACTTACGTTTTTCTATATTGGGCTTTCAAATTGAAACTGTGAGGATCGACTGACTCTCAGAATTTTTTAGTGGGGCTTAAATAGGTGTTCAAGGTATTTTATAGAACAACTGATCCAATATTAGTTTGGCCTCATTTTCTACACGTTCCTCAACAGCTTGTCTGAAATTATTCATGGTTCTTGGGGGGTTGATTTTCCACAAACTTTGCAGAATAAATACCTTGAATAAATTTGGAATGTTTTGGCTTTAACATGAGAATAAATAATGGATTCGACTATTCAGAGCTGTAAGTTTCCAATGATTAACAACTTTAATGTTTAACTCGAATCAGACACAAGGGCCCGTTGACCCTTGTACTGTTCAATTTCTGATAAATTACACAAGGCTGGTCAAATATTGCATTGTTAAAGAGTTTTATTTATTCAGTTTTGTTTGAGCGCTTCTCAGTTTGCTTGTTTTAAACATTCTTGATCTGTTTACCATTCTATAGCGAGCTGTTACAACTTATTTTGTAAGATAATACGCAAAATATGTGTTATTTTTCAACTCTTTGATAATTGATAGTTGAGAATGTTAAAGGACTTTCCAAAGAAAAGAAAGGACTATTTGGAAAGAAACGATGTGTTCATGTTTTTTTGTTTTGCTTTCTGGAAGATATAGATCTTCACCTGTAAATTATACAAGGTTGTATTTTCCAATACAGACATCTTAATTATATCCATATACATAAAACGCCTTCCTACCTCGTCTATCGAAGAAACTGTCAGGGAAGCAAATCGCTTTGCGCTTCTTGATGCAATATAATTTCTGTTAAGTTTTAACCGCTGTCAGTTACCGCCGTGGTAACAATATTTCTAGCACAATTAAACAAATTGGGGATCCTTCCGAAATATCGTGTTTTATAATGAACTCGCTCAGATCTAGCATTTATTGCATTCAGTTATCGATGACGAGCAGCGAGTCCAGCATTGCTGTGTTCCACGAGCGTCGTTGATGAATTTGGTGACCGTACTTAGACTTTTAAATTAGAATTCCCATCTATCTTCTGATAATGTCTTCAGTAGAATCTCTTTATATATTATCATTATTTGAAAATATCCAAACGCGATTCACGTAATTCTCTTGGCCAATCTAAATGCCAGAATGATTTAATTTCCATCATGGCTGTGGTTAATAGTGGATTAGCAAAATGTACGCAGAATATGGAAGTCAGGAGACACTATATAATTCTCAATGAAGTGGCTCCTGTAGCTCCCGTCTCTGATCTCCTTAAATTTATTGTTAAGATGTCTAATGATATGCAATGTAAAAGTGCAATTTTTCGATGGTGACATAGTCAAGTGCTTTCTGCTCTGTCTAGGGACTCTGTCTTGGCATTCTTCTCCAACTTAGACATACGTGACTGTTAGTTGAAGGCATACTTCAGATGAGGTAATTATTGCTGCTACGCGGCGATATTCCCTGGTTTACTACAGAAGCGCAGAAATACATGAAAGATCCCCTGACACCGTGCCCTCAGGAAACCTAGAAGGTATATTCATATGGTGAGGACAACTTTTCGTCTTTAAAAAGCTTGGAAATAATGATGACCGCGTTATTATCCACGGGCCATTGTTCACATTCATTATTTGTCTTACTTGCTAATATTTGCTTAAAGTTAAGACTTGTATAGTAATATGAACATGTTAATTTCGTTATTATTGTTAGTTGTCGCTTCTTTTATCATTTATCTCATTTTTATGGTAATTAAATTAATGAATGATTTCCGGTTTTCCCTGTATTGGAATCAATAGTTAAGGTTATTGCTACTTTTTTTTAGCCTAAGAACCTAAAACAAATATAGTAAGCTTGTAAGCTCACTTCTACCGTTCCACACTATATCTGGGGCTTGTGCCAGCAACTATTTTGCGCAGTTACACTTTTTGTCCGCAAATGGTTTGCGATCGGCAAAGTTTGGATCTCTGTATTTAGGTATTACGGATAGCATTCGTGGTCGACCTGCCAGTGATTGTTCGGTTCTAAGGGAGACCATTGCCGATAGAAGGGATTTTTACTTATAGGCCTGATAATCGTCACAGCATAGCTATCTTTGATCAGTAGTGGATACCTAATGTCTGAAAACATGCACTTATTTTCTGCGTGTTGAATAAACAGCCGAGTTGGCCGAAAACGGGACATATTTGAGTAGCGTGATTTTAGAAGAGCTAACACCAAGAATCTACTTCTGTCATGTCAGTACTACGACTTGTGACGCTTCTTTAATGAGCCAGATGGAAACACCAAGGTGCAAGTTTTAAACGCGGCTGTCTCTCACAGTTAATTGAGAAATGGGGTTACTAACCTCATTAGAAAGGCAATATATGAGTATGGGAAAAGCTTTCTTAATGACTTTGGATATGAGGCTGTATGCGTGTGCGGAAATTTGGCATACTGTGAAAGAAGTCGCCAGCAGTCTTTCTTAACCCAGCCGAGTCCCGCCAGCAGTTTTCGATACCCACCTGGCCTGAAAGTCTCAATGATTTCTCCTTCAGAAATGTTGGCCTTGATTAGGTTACATTGAGGACTACTGAGTTAGGGCTGGACAGTGTCCACCTAAAGTTTATTGAATTAATCTTTCCTGAAATTGCAACGATTTTCCTAGCCATGATTAGCACAGCTATTTGACCTCATCCTGCTTTCCTCTTTAGTGGAAGACTGCCTATCTCAGCTAAGCTACTCATGAATAACTAAATTCTTGAATTTATTGTCTCCAGCACCACATAAAACATTTACCGAGACCAATCTGGCTTCAGGGAAAAATTCAGCACAAACACTGTTTTAGTGTAAATCAGTGATGAGATTAGCCGGAGTTTAAACAACCTCTTTCTGGTAGCTCTCGACTTTATTAAATTATTTCATCGTTTTGATTGAATTATCATGTGCCTGAAACTAAATAAGCAATTTCATTTCTTGGATGCAGCAAGCAATATTATTGTTTTCTACATATTCAACTGATTCCAGCGAGTTATCTCATCGCCTTGAGGTGGATAGTAGAGTACCGCAAGGATCTATTCTGTTCAATTGTGTTACACTCAATTGCGCATATTTTTTGCTGAGAATATTTAGCTAATTTTATCTTCGGACATGTCAGTCGTGAGCGAGTCATGGAAATAATTACTGACCATCTAACTGCAATCTCTTCATGGGCGGATCTGAATAAGCGTACCATTCTTCTTCTTTTCCAAGCCCGAAAATACATGACGGCTTATCTGTTGCCTACTGTAATAAAGTCAGAAGCTTGGGCATTGTTATTTCTGAGGACTTGTCATGGGATAAGCATGTAGCACAGGTATGCCGAAAGGCATATTGAGGTGTCTATATCGCAAAAAACATTTCCTACCGCTATCAGACAGATTGACTTTTACGGCTGTGAAGCCTATGGAGGTTGCATCTCTGCTTGCTGACGCAACCTCAACGTCTGCTTTCGAGCAGACGCTTACTCCTCAAAATACACAAGATTACGAATAACCGTGTTAATGTCAACATTTTTAGTAAGCTTAGCGGTTCAAGCTTAGTCATCGAGTCTCATCATACCCATTTACCGATCACTGACGAGGGAACGAAGGATACCAAACATGGTGTATTTGCGGTTTGAGTGTGATTGTATCTTGCTTTTTAACTTCTCATCTTGTTCTTAACTTGCTAGGCACTTGGTGTACATATGGAGTAATTATTTTAAGTTCATTTTAGTATTATTAAGGTTCAACCTCTTATGTTTTAGTCTGATGCCGGATAGTTTATTTATTTTCTGCAGTACATATTTGTACTACATACAAGTTGTCTGAACCTTCCTTGTACAGCTCTTATTAATGGAAGATTAAATAAACAAAGAAAATTCTTATTCGAGAAAAAATTAAAGGTAGTGAATTATTGAGATTTTATATAATGGAATTTATTTCATCTCAGAAATCAACACATTCATAACAATTTAAATGCAATTTTTAACGGTGGGCTTCTTCCTTCTCTGCGTATTCTTCTACTCATTTCAATGCTTTTTTGCTGGGCTCTTCTTCACCTGTTGCTGCTGGGCTGCACCGCTTTTGTTCGCCTCTTGCTGCTTGGCTGCCCCATTCTTCTTCGCATCGGCTATAGCCTTAACTTTCGCAGCCTGCTGTTCACGGGCGCGTTTGTTTGCCAAATAAATTCCGCTACTGCCGGGAAATATAGCATCACATTCTTGAATGATGGTACCGAACAGGCTAAGAAGGACGATGGCCACGATAACGAAGTACTTCATGCTGAAAAATATATTTTTTGATAATTATGAAGAACATATGTACATATATACATATATTGAAAGTTAAGGGCAGAAGAACATCCTTAAATTCCTATCAAAAGATTCTACAAAATTGAATACTGAAAATTGTCCTTCAGTCCTTTCGAAGTTCCTCAAGTTATCAAAATTTTTTTAATTTGTGTTCTTAGTCCAAGTAACTTACGTTTTTCTATATTGGGCTTTCAAATTGAAACTGTGAGGATCTACTGACTCTCAAAATTGTTTATTGGGGCTTAAATAGGTGTTCAAGGTATTTTATAGAACAACTGATCCAATATTAGTTTGGCCTCATTTTCTACACGTGCTTCAACAGCTTGTCTGAAATTATTCATGGTTCTTGGGGCCTTGAACTTCCACAAACTTTGCAGAATAAATAACTTGAATAAATTTTGCATGTTTTGGCCTTAACATGGGAATAAATAATGGATTCGACTATTCAGAGCTGTAATTTTCCAATGATTAACAACTTTAATGATTAACTCGAATCATACACAAGGGCCCCTTGACCCTTGTACTGTTCAATTTCTAATAAATTACACAAGGCTGGTCAAATGTTGCATTGTTAAAGAGTTTTATTTATTCAATTTTGTTTGAGCGCTTCTCAGTTCGCTTGTTTTAAACAATCTTGATCTGTTTACCATTCTATAGCGAGCTGTTACAACTTATTTCGTAAGATAATACGCAAAATATGTGTTATTTTTCAACTCTTTGATAATTGATAGTTGAGAATGTTGAAAGACTTTCCAAAGAAAAGAAAGGACTATTTGGAAACAAACGATGTGTTCATGTTTTTTGTTTTGCTTTCTGGAAGATATAGATCTTCACCTGTAAATTATAGATGGTTGTATCTTCCAATACGGACATCTTTATTATTTCCATATACATAAAACGCCTTCCTACCTCGTCTATCGAAAAAACTGTCAAAGAAACAAATCGCTTTGCGCTTCTTGATGATGCAAGATAATTTCTTTTAAGTTTTAACTACGAGAATAACGTTAAAAAAAGCGTCAGTTACCGCCGTGGTAACAACATTTCTAGCACAATTAAACAAATTGGGGATCCTTCCGAAATATTGTGTTTTATAATAAATTCGCTCACATCTAGCATTTATTGCATTCAGTTATCGATGGCGAGCATGGCTGTATCGAGTCCAGCATTGCTGTGTTACACGAGCGTCGTTGATGAATTTGGGGAAACTGTGACCGTACTTAGACTTTAACCGAAAACAGGACATACTTGAGTAGCGTGATTTTAGAAGAGCTAACACCAAGAATCTACTTCTGTCATGTCAGTACTACCACTTGTGACGCTTCTTTAATGAGGCATATGAAAACACCAAGGTGCAAGTTTTAAACGCGGCTGTCTCTGAGTTGTCCGATACAATTGTTCCTGAGGCGACATTTTCCCTGAGGCACATTTCTTTTAGAGTCACCAAGATTTCACCGAGTACGGCTCATTGAAATAATCACAGTTAGTTGAGAAATGGGGTTTCTAACCTCACTAGAAAGGCAAAATATGAGTATGGGAGAAGGTTTCTTAATGACTTTGGAGATGAGGCTGTATGCGTGTGCGGAAATTTGGCATACTGTGAAAGAAGTCGCCAGCAGTCCTTCTTAACCCAGCCGAGTCCCGCCAGCAGTTTTTCGATACCCACCTGGCCTGAAAGTCTCAATGATTTCTCCTTCAGAAATGTTGGCCTTGATTAGGTTACATTGAGGACTACTGAGTTAGGGCTGGACAGTGTCCACCTAAAGTTTATTGAATTAATCTTTCCTGAAATTGCAACGATTTTCCTAGCCATGATTAGCACAGCTATTTGACCTCATCCTGCTTTCCTCTTGAGTGGAAGACTGCCTATCTCAGCTAAGCTACTCATGAATAACTAAATTCTTGAATTCATTGTCTCCAGCACCAGATAAAACATTTACCGAGACCAACCTGGCTTCAGGGAAAAATTCAGCACAAACACTGGTTTAGTGTATAACAGTTATGAGATTAGCCGGAGTTTAAATAACCTCTTTCCTGGTAGCTCTCGATTTTATTAAATTATTTCATCGTTTTGATTGAATTATCATGTGCCTGAAACTAAATAAGCAATTTCATTTCTCGGATGCAGCATGCAATATTATTTTTTTCTACTTATTGAACAGATTCCAGCGCGTTATCTCATCGCCTTGAGGTGGATAGTAGAGTACCGCAGCGATCTATTCTATTCAATTGTGTCACACTCAATTGCGCATATTTTTTTTCTGAGAATATTTACCTAATTTTATCTTCGGACATGTCAGTCGTGAGGGAGTCATGGAAATAATTACTTAGCATCTAACTGCAATCTCTTCATGGGTGGATCTGAATAAGCGTACCATTGTTCTTCTTTGCCAAGCCCGAAAATACATGACGGCTTATCTGTTGCCTACTGTAATACAGTCAGAAGCTTAGGCATTGGTTTTTCAGAGGACTTATCATGGGATAAGCATGTAGTACAGTTATGCCGAGAGGGATATTGAGGTGTCTATATAGCAAAAAACAGTTCCTACCGCTATCAGACATATTGCACTTTTACGGCTGTAAAGCGTATGGAGGTTGCATCTCTGCTTGCTGACGCAACCTCAACGTCTGCTTTCGAGCAGACGCTTACTCCTCAAAATACACAAGATTACGAATAACCGTGTTAATGTCAACATTTTTAGCAAGCTCAGCGGTTCAAGCTTAGTCATCGAGTCTCATCATACCCAGATACCGATCACTGACGAGGAAACGAAGGATACCAGCCCTTGTTAGGTGCTCAAAGCCTCGTTTTAAACCTGGAGTTACTCATTTTCACATAGTGTACTTACCTGGAATTTGCCAAACCAGAACAGTAGGTCGTTCGCCCACTTTGGTCTTTTCGTTTTATTTGTTGTATTTCTCTATTAATGCGGACACCGTGTAACGTGGTGTATTTGGGTTTGAGTGTAATTGTATCTTGCTTTTTAACTTCTAATCTTGTTCTTACCTTGCTAGGCACTTGGTGTACTTATGGAGTAATTATTTTAAGTTCATTTTACTATTATTAAGGTTCAACCTCTTATGTTTTAGTCAGATGCCGGATAGTTTATTTATTTTCTGCAGTACATATTTGTACTACATACAAGTTGTCTGAACCTTCCTTGTACAGCTCTTATTAATGGAAGATTAAATAAACAAAGAAAATTCTTATTCGAGAAAAAATTAAAGGTAGTGAATTATTCAGATTTTATATGATGGAATTTATTTCATCTCAGAAATCAACACATTCATAACAATTTAAATGCAATTTTTAACGGTGGGCTTCTTCCTTCTCTGCGTATTCTTCTACTCATTTCAATGCTTTTTTGCTGGGCTCTTCTTCACCTGTTGCTGCTGGGCTGCACCGCTTTTGTTCGCCTCTTGCTGTTTGGCTGCCCCATTCTTCTTCGCATCGGCTATAGCCTTAACTTTCGCAGCCTGCTGTTCACGGGCGCGTTTGTTTGCCAAATAAATTCCGCTACTGCCGGGAAATATAGCATCACATTCTTGAATGATGGTACCGAACAGGCTAAGAAGGACGATGGCCACGATAACGAAGTACTTCATGCTGAAAAATATATTTTTTGATAATTATGAAGCACATATATACATATATCGAAAGTTAAGGGCAGAAAAACATCCTTAAATTCCCATCAAAAGATTCTACAAAATTGAGTACTGAAAATTGTCCTACAGTCCTTCCGAAGTTCCTCAAGTTATCAAAATTTTTTTAATTTTTGTTCTTAGTCCAAGTAACTTACGTTTTTCTATATTGGGCTTTCAAATTGAAACTGTGAGGATCTACTGACTCTCAAAATTGTTTATTGGGGCTTAAATAGGTGTTCAAGGTATTTTATAGAACAACTGATCCAATATTAGTTTGGCCTCATTTTCTACACGTGCTTCAACAGCTTGTCTGAAATTATTCATGGTTCTTGGGGCCTTGAACTTCCACAAACTTTGCAGAATAAATACCTTGAATAAATTTGGAATGTTTTGGCTTTAACATGAGAATAAATAATGGATTCGACTATTCAGAGCTGTAAGTTTCCAATGATTAACAACTTTAATGATTAACTCGAATCAGACACAAGGGCCCGTTGACCCTTGTACTGTTCAATTTCTGATAAATTACACAAGGCTGGTCAAATATTGCATTGTTAAAGAGTTTTATTTATTCAGTTTTGTTTGAGCGCTTCTCAGTTTGCTTGTTTTAAACATTCTTGATCTGTTTACCATTCTATAGCGAGCTGTTACAACTTATTTTGTAAGATAATACGCAAAATATGTGTTATTTTTCAACTCTTTGATAATTGATAGTTGAGAATGTTAAAGGACTTTCCAAAGAAAAGAAAGGACTATTTGGAAAGAAACGATGTGTTCATGTTTTTTTGTTTTGCTTTCTGGAAGATATAGATCTTCACCTGTAAATTATAGATGGTTGTATCTTCCAATACGGACATCTTAATTATTTCCATATACATAAAACGCCTTCCTACCTCGTCTATCGAAGAAACTGTCAGAGAAACAAATCGCTTTGCGCTTCTTGATGATGCAAGATAATTTCTTTTAAGTTTTAACCACGAGAACAACGTTGAATAAAGCGTCAGTTACCGCCTTGGTTAACAATATTTCTAGCACATTTGAAGAAATTCGGGATCCTTCCGAAATATCGTGTTTTATAATGAATTAACTCACATCTAGCATTTATTGCTTTCAGTTATCGATGACGAGCATGGCTGTATCGAGTCCAGCATTGCTGTGTTACACGAGCGTCGTTGATGAATTTGGGGAAACTGTGACCGTACTTAGACTTTAACCGAAAACAGGACATACTTGAGTAGCGTGATTTTAGAAGAGCTAACACCAAGAATCTACTTCTGTCATGTCAGTACTACCACTTGTGACGCTTCTTTAATGAGCCAGATGGAAACACCAAGGTGCAAGTTTTGAACGCGGCTGTCTCTGAGTTGTCCGATACAATTGTTCCCGTGGCGACATTTTCCCTGAGGCACATTTCTTTCAGAGTCATCAAGATGTCACAGGGTACGGCTCATTGAAATAATCACAGTTAGTTGAGAAATGGGGTTTCTAACCTCATTAGAAAGGCAATATATGAGTATGGGAGAAGGTTTCTTAATGATTTTGGAGATGAGGCTGTATGCGTGTGCGGAAATTTGGCATACTGTGAAAGAAGTCGCCAGCAGTCTTTCTTAACCCAGCCGAGTCCCGCCAGCAGTTTTTCGATACCCACCTGGCCTGAAAGTCTCAATGATTTCTCCTTCAGAAATGTTGGCCTTGATTAGGTTACATTGAGGACTACTGAGTTAGGGCTGGACAGTGTCCACCTTAAGTTTATTGAATTAATCTTTCCTGAAATTGCAACGATTTTCCTAGACATGATTAGCACAGCTCTTTGACCTCATCCTGCTTTCCTCTTGAGTGGAAGACTTCCTATCTCAGCTATGTCAGCTACTCATGAATAACTAAATTCTTGAATTCATTGTCTCCAGCACCAGATAAAACATTTACCGATATCAACCTGGCTTCAGGGAAAAATTCAGCACAAACACTGGTTTAGTGTATAACAGTGATGAGATTAGCCGGAGTTTAAATAACCTCTTTCCTGGTAGCTCTCGATTTTATTAAATTATTTCATCGTTTTGATTGAATTATCATGTGCCTGAAACTAAATAAGCAATTTCATTTCTTGGATGCAGCAAGCAATATTATTTTTTTCTACATATTCAACTGATTCCAGCGAGTTATCTCATCGCCTTGAGGTGGATAGTAGAGTACCGCAGGGATCTATTCTATTTAATTGTGTTACACTCAATTGCGCATATTTTTTGCTGAGAATATTTAGCTAATTTTATCTTCGGACATGTCAGTCGTGAGCGAGTCATGGAAATAATTACTGACCATCTAACTGCAATCTCTTCATGTGCGGATCTGAATAAGCGTACCATTGTTCTTCTTTGCCAAGCCCAAAAATACATGACGGCTTATCTTTTGCCTACTGTAATACAGTCAGAAGCTTGGTCATTGTTATTTCAGAGGACTTATCATGGGATAAGCATGTAGCACAGGTATGCCGAAAGGCATATTGAGGTGTCTATATAGCAAAAAACAGTTCCTACCGCTATCAGACATATTGCAATTTTATGGCTGTAAAGCCTATGGAGGTTGCATCTCTGCTTGCTGACGCAACCTCAACGTCTGCTTTCGAGCAGACGCTTACTCCTCAAAATACACAAGATTACGAATAACCGTGTTAATGTCAACATTTTTAGTAAGCTTAGCGGTTCAAGCTTAGTCATCGAGTCTCATCATACCCAGATACCGATCACTGACGAGGGAACGAAGGATACCAGCCCTTGTTAGGTGTTCAGAGCCTCGTTTTAAACCTGGAGTTACTCTTTTTCAAATAGTGTATTTACCTGGAATTTGCCAAACCGAAAGAGTAGGTCGTTCGCCCACTTTGGTCTTTTCGTTTTATTTGTTGTATTTCTCTATCAATGCGGACACCGTGTAACGTGGTGTATTTGGGTTTGAGTGTAATTGTATCTTGCTTTTTAACTTCTAATCTTGTTCTCACCTTGCTAGGCACTTGGTGTACTTATGGAGTAATTATTTTAAGTTCATTTTACTATTATTAAGGTTCAACCTCTTATGTTTTAGTCAGATGCCGGATAGTTTATTTATTTTCTGCAGTACATATTTGTACTACATACAAGTTGTCTGAACCTTCCTTGTACAGCTCTTATTAATGGAAGATTGAATAAACAAAGAAAATTCTTATTCGAGAAAAAATTAAAGGTAGTTAATTATTCAGATTTTATATGATAGAATTTATTTCATCTCAGAAATCAACACATTCATAACAATTTAAATGCAATTTTTAACTGTGGGCTTCTTCCTCCTCTTCGCATTCTTCTACTCATTTCAATGCTTTTTTGCTGGGCTCTTCTTCACCTGTTGCTGCTGGGCTGCACCGCTTTTGTTCGCCTCTTGCTGCTTGGCTGCCGCATTCTTCTTCGCATCGGCTATAGCCTTAACTTTCGCAGCCTGATGTTCACGGGCGCGTTTGTTTGCCAAATAAATTCCGCTACTGCCGGGAAATATAGCATCACATTCTTGAATGATGGTACCGAACAGGCTAAGAAGGACGATGGCCACGATAACGAAGTACTTCATGCTGAAAAATATATTTTTTGATAATTATGAAGAACATATGTACATATATACATATATTGAAAGTTAAGGGCAGAAGAACATCCTTAAATTCCTATCAAAAGATTCTACAAAATTGAATACTGAAAATTGTCCTTCAGTCCTTTCGAAGTTCCTCAAGTTATCAAAATTTTTTTAATTTGTGTTCTTAGTCCAAGTAACTTACGTTTTTCTATATTGGGCTTTCAAATTGAAACTGTGAGGATCGACTGACTCTCAGAATTTTTTAGTGGGGCTTAAATAGGTGTTCAAGGTATTTTATAGAACAACTGATCCAATATTAGTTTGGCCTCATTTTCTACACGTTCCTCAACAGCTTGTCTGAAATTATTCATGGTTCTTGGGGCCTTGAACTTCCACAAACTTTGCAGAATAAATACCTTGAATAAATTTGGAATGTTTTGGCTTTAACATGGGAATAAATAATGGATTCGACTATTCAGAGCTGTAAGTTTCCAATGATTAACAACTTTAATGATTAACTCGAATCAGACACAAGGGCCCGTTGACCCTTGTACTGTTCAATTTCTGATAAATTACACAAGGCTGGTCAAATATTGCATTGTTAAAGAGTTTTATTTATTCAATTTTGTTTGAGCGCTTCTCAGTTCGCTTGTTTTAAACATTCTTGATCTGTTTACCATTCTATAGCGAGCTGTTACAACATATTTCGTAAGATAATACGCAAAATATGTGTTATTTTTCAACTCTTTGATAATTGATAGTTGAGAAAGTTAAAAGACTTTCCAAAGAATAGAAAGGACTATTTGGAAAGAAAGGATGTGTTCATGTTTTTTTGTTTTGCTTTCTGGAAGATATAGATCTTCACCTGTAAATTATACAAGGTTGTATCTTCCAATACAGACATCTTAATTATTTCCATATACATAAAACGCCTTCCTACCTCGTCTATCGAAAAAACTGTCACAGAAGCAAATCGATTTGCGCTTCTTGATGATGCAAGATAATTTCTTTTAAGTTTTAACCACGAGAACAACGTTGAATAAAGCGTCAGTTACCGCCGTGGTAACAATATTTCTAGCACATTTGAAGAAATTCGGGATCCTTCCGAAATATCGTGTTTTATAATGAATTAACTCACATCTAGCATTTATTGCTTTCAGTTATCGATGGCGGGCATGGCTGTATCGAACCCAATGTTGCTGTGTTCCACGAGTCATTGATGGATTTTGGCGAAACTGTGATCGTACTTGGACTTTTAAATCGGAATTCCCATCTATTTTTTTTGAAACTATAGAAAACACGAAACGAATATTTTCACTTTAGATGAAGTAATGAGAATTGAAATTTTCCATTTATTAATAATTTTCTAATTAAACTTTTAATAGTATAACCAGCTTTTGTTTTTAATATGTTTTTATTATTTTTCAAATACATTTTACATTATATAATTTGTTTATTGTTAATAATAATAATAATAATGATAATAATAGTTTATGGTAAACCATAAAATTCTGAAGTTATTTTTCTGCATTTTTTCTCATTGCTTACTTAAAACTTAACTTAAACTAATAATGAATTTAATTGTTTAAGTTTTCCAAAAATGCTTTTATTAAATCCAAACAATTTTAGAACAATTTCAAAATTCATCAAATTTTGAAATAAAATAAGTGTTTGCAACCTTTTTAAGAGTTTCACTAGATTATAGATGAAGTAATGTTTTCAATATATTTATAAAACATGTTTGTTCTTGTTTCTCGTCTTTTCTTTTTGGCTTTATTGCAATAATAAAGTTGGAATAATGCGAAAAACGAAAGAAAGACACGATTTCACGGAGCAAAATTAGAAATGCAATTTCGATTTCTTTATAAATAAGTATTTGAAATACTTGATGATGTTGTTGATTTAAATGCTTGTTTTGTGTGGGTTTCTACTCCATTCTTAGGCTTGAGAACGCTTCAGACTTTAAGTTTTTAACTGAGGTGGTTTTACAAATAAACATGCGAAATTATTGCGTTATTATTAGCTTTAACTTTAATCTATTTTAAGATATTTTTAGTATTTATCGTAGAAAATATCCTTTGTTAAAACCCAAAACAAAAAACACATTTAAAGTTGTTATTTTTTACTATTAATAATTAAACTAAAATTCCTTTCTTTCACTCTATTTGTTGTTGCTGTTGTTGTTCTTCATTTTAGTTCATAAACAATATATGCAATGTATATATATTTTTTAAAAATTTCTTATAATCACAGTTTTTTTAAAAATATTTATACTATTTGTGGTTTTAATGTATTTTAGTTTTTTTCGTTTTTGCTGTTTTCTTTTGTGGAAAAATGTTGCAAAATAAAGAACTGAAATATTCTAATTAAATGAAAGTTTTAAGTTGTTAAACATTTTTAAGCCTTCGTTTATTTCGTAAATTATTTAGTTTAGTCAAGTTATCAGCATTTATAATATAAATTCTTATATTTTCCATTTTCCATTTCGTTTATTAACTTCATTTAAACATTTTCTGGTTTTCTTCTTATTTTCTTTTTTTTTTTTAAGTGATTAAAAAGAGAATTTTTTATGTTTATTATTTGGTTTTTGCTTGTTTGAATTATTTGCTTTTTATGCAATTCCGATCGAATTCAGATTTAATTATTTATTATTGCTCTGATGCGTAACATTTCATTTTTGTTGCGCTTTCTTTTTATTGTATAAATTGTATTGTAGCTTTAATATTTAATTCCTGAGTGTTTTCCGTATCGTATTTCGTTTGATATTGTTATTTGGATTTTTGTTTTAGATTGTTTTGGATAGAAATTTGGAAAAATGCACAAACTTTATACATTCTAGTTAATAATATTACTGGCTATTGGTTGTTCTTGTTGTTGTTGTTGTTGTTGTTGTCGTGTTCGTGAGTCTTCATTCGCCCTGAGTTTTGCCATTTTTAATACTAGAATTAAACATTTACTTGCGAAATGCAACGTGTGTGTTTACATTTGCTTTTTTATTAATTTTAATGAACTATTCTTGCAGTTCAGGACAAAACAGAAAACGACATTCAATGATTTTTAAATGTGCAACTCAAGTGCCGCTAAACAAATCAAAAGTCGTGCAAATCTATTACACGAAAATTTCGTTAATTGCTGTGAGCTCGTTAAATGAATGTGTCCGCCGCTTGCAACCCTGCAGTCGAACAACGGAAACTTGAAATTTTAACGCACTTTTCAAACGAATAAATTGCGGCAAGGAATTGAAGCGAAAAATGTAATCAAATTTTATATAAATCGGTGAAATTAATAAAGAATAGAGAAAGTGAAAATTTCATTTATTATTGATGTTGGGAGGGAGAAGCTTTTAAATTTCTTTCATCGTTCCATTTGTTTTAAACTTATTTGCCTACACATCGATGATTTCCTTCATGTTTAATTGCTAAACATACAAAAGTATTTCGTGTTCACATTTGTTAAGTCCGAAAAATTTGTACAAATTATTAAACATACAATTTTGCTTATAACATTAATAAATTTTGAATTTAACTTCATTTACGTCTCCTGCCTCTTCGTCGTCGTCGTCTTCTTTGTGGTTTTCTCATATGCTCGGTTTTGCAAAATACATCCTGAAATTTTGTACTAGTTTTCCGAAAGATTTTCTTTGTTCTTGTATTGTTTTTATTATTTTTCGTTTTTTGTGTTTTCTTCTTTTTTTGTTATCGGCCGTTTAGACCGTGTTTTCTTTTTGAACGATGAAAAAAAATTAAAATCTTAAAAACTACACAGAGAAAAAGCGTCTCTTTTATAAATAATGTGGAGATTTATGTGATGTAGAGAAAAGGGTTAATAAATGATCATTCTGTGTCGTTCATCAACAGTTTCGAGTATTATTCGAAAATTGTGGGATAGTGAAGGAAAAGTTGTTGTTAAATGAAAGGGGGGAAATCCAACAAAATTCACAACAATTACACATTTATGAACATCTTTAGAAAACAATTATTTGTACTTTAATATCGAGTTGCAACACTTTTCTCGCCTCTTTAATTCCTTTCCATGTTCTGTTGCTGCTTCAACTTGATTTACACATTTATAATAATCGAAATCGAACGTTTCTACAGTAATTCCGAGTTCAATTTTACGATGATTTATTAAAAGTTTAGACATTTAGGATAATTTTGCTTGCTCATTACAACTACATACATATTTCCATTAACGAAACGTTTCCAAATATTATATAATTCAATGAATGAAGAATTGCGCTCTGAAATGTGTTTAGGAGAAAGTCAGGACAAAATCTTTATTTTCGAAATGGTTTCGAAAGATTTAATAATACACGGTTTCCATTAGTTTTATAAATTTTTCCTCTATATTCTATTCTATCTGTTGTATTCACACTTAAATCTATGTTTAGTATACTTTTTAAATGCATATTGCAAGATTGATTGGTTAATCATGTTTTTGGAAATGATAATTTTAAATAAAAACTCATATTTAATTATTAACGCAGGTTTAAATAAATAAAGCTGATTTTTATATTTTCAATTGGGTTTTCGGAAGTGAAATTTTAACAATATTTTTATAGTAATTGTTATTAAAATTAAAGTGCAAATTTAGAATTTAAATATAAGAAGGCAATATTTGCAAACACAAACAAAAACATGGAAAATTAAATTTTGATTTTATTGATTTTCTAGACAATTTGAATGCAACCTGCTGCATACGCGACAACGGAATATTTTAATGGACAAAAATGCAGTGCCTACTTTTAGGATGTAATGTGAAAACAAAGCCAGCTGCGTTGATTGAGTCAGAGAGAAAGAATTCTTATTAGTTATTGTTTCTCTATGATTGAATCTAACTGCAATTGGTCTTTATGCGGCCGACTGTGATACCCTGAAGGAAAAATGTCTGATTTAATAATTGGAAATGTGTAAAAGCTGATTAGAAAAAGTTTGTTACTAACTAAAAACACCATTAAATAGAAAATGAAAAATTTAGACAAAAGAAGAACAAATTCAATGCAAATCAATTATAAAAACGGAAAGAAAATAAACGAGTTGCTCTTGTTGTTTGTTTTTGTGTATATATTTGTCTATTTCTTGATATTTCTTGACTTTCGTGCATTAAAACTAAAAATGTCAATATTTCACTTTATGTTGCTTCTCTTATTGCACATTTATATTAATGTCGACTAATAGAAAAAGCTCTCGTTTTGCATTTCATTTGTAATTTAGTTTCGATTTAAATGAAAATGTCCAGATTTTGCGTGCTGTTTACCTTTTTTCGGCTAAATAATCAACTAAAATGCTTGATTTAAATGTGTTCAGTTTTATTGATTTTATAATAATAATCAAAATAATAATAAAAGTAGCAATAATAATAATAATAAGAATAACATTAATAATAATGTGATCGCAATTATACAAGATTCTATTTAATTTTATTCTATTTGATTTGTTTTGTTTTGTCTCCTTTTATTGTGTTTGTCTTCTATTCAACATTCTTTTGCATTGATGTTTGTTTTTATTCTATGTTTGTTTCTTTCGTATTTCACGTTAAAAACTATTGAACCTGAGTTATTTTTTGCACACGTGACTAGTTTTGGGTTTTTCTCTTCTTTTTTCTACGATTTTCGCGCATTATTTTTCCGTTTTTAATGTGTTTATTTTCGAATGTGTGTTGTTGTTGTTGTAGCTGTGATTTAATGTAATCTGGAATTTGTTGTTATTGTGTTTGCAATTTTAAATTAAATTCAGATACAGAAAAAAAAGAAAATGTAAAAAATTGTAACAAATGGAATTGAATTTTCTTTATTTTTTTATAATATTTTTTTTTTTTTTTTGTATAAATCTCTTTTTATTTCCATTTAAACGAAAGTCGAACAGAGTCAGTGGAAAGTTGCTGCTTTGTTTCTGATCGACGAACGTCAACGCACAGCAGCACGTTCGTCACTTCGTCGTTTCGAAACAAAGCAACGAGAAGCTTTTCAATCGATGACCAGTAATAATAAATATTACACAATTTATTATTTATTCTGCTGAGTTTTGTGTGCTTCAAATGAAAGTCTTCAAATAAAAAAGCATTAAAAGTAGAAAGCATTTTTCTTGTATTATTATTATTGTATTTTGTGTTGCTTCTGTTTGTGTTTTGTGCTAAACATAAACCTAAAACTTCTCCTTCGTAAATGTATAGATTTTTTACACTTTAAACCTAAATAATATTCAAAATGATAGACTTTAAATTGTAAAGAAACAGGAAATGCTCTAAAACAAGTATCAAGTAATCCTAACAATATTCAAAGTAAAAATAGTTTCAAGTTTTGTTGAACAAAAGAACGAATAAAATATATAGTAGATAATAAACAATTTGATTAACAACTTTTCAATACAATTTCTCGCGTATTTTCTTTAGGTTCAATTCAGTGTTTGTTTAATTTTATATTATAATCAATAATTTCAATATTATAATCATCATTAATATTAATTTAATTGCTGTTGGCTTTCTTGATTTTCTCCTCTGGTTTTTACAAAGAAATCAGCGCCTTTTTTTTGTGTCTATTGTTTAAATAAAACATTACAATTGTGTTTGGTTTTTATGTTTTCTCAAGATTCACTCGATCCAAAGAGATTTTTGTTGTGTTCTTCCATTCGTAATTCAATCATTTTTGCCCGAATTTTGCGAATTTTGCGCCTTTTTATAGCATTTGCATGGCTACAAAGGACTTGATTAACATATAACTACAAATTTTAAGTATTTTAATTTTGCTCTTTCTAATTTTGCCTTCGTTTTTCTGTCCTCATTTCACTTAGATTTAGATTTAGTTTTAGTTTTCATTCAATTTAAATTTAGTTTTTATTTCGATTTATTATGCATTTTCGTATTGAAAGTGGATTTTTCCTTTTTTCAAGATTTTCGCATCCGTCGTCATCGACATTCTTTCAATTCCCCGACATTCAACGGAACAAGAAAAATTGGAAAAAGGCTTTTCTTCTTTATTTGAATTAATTTAATTTGAAGAATAATTGAGCTTCTGATTCAATTGGACTTTATTGTAATTGAATTTAATTATTTGTGGTTTATTCATTGAATTTTTATTTAATTTATAATCCTTTTTCTTTGCTTAAATTGCTATCCTTTGCATTTCATATTCATGCTGCTCGATTTTTCCCATTGCTAAATTAATTTTAAGCTGTATTAAATTTAAGTTTTTACATTTTACATTTTTTCCAAAACTACACAAAATTTTCAATGCCAAATACATTTGTATATAGATAAATATACATAGAGTAATTTATTCATTAATTCATAGTAATATTTTAAGTAATTTTCCCTTTAAAGTTCTTTTGAAATTTTGCTTTCATTTTTCGAATCGGTGTTGATTTAAAATTTCCTCTTATTCTGCTTTTGCTTTTGCTTTTGCTTCTGCTTTTGCCTTTGCTTTCTTTTTATTATGCGTACCTTAGTTTTTAATTTTGCTGAAATATTTACAAAAACCTATCTAAAAACATGTTGTTGTTGTTGTTGTTAATCGTGTCTCCAACTCTCGGAACTTTTCTCTCCTTTTTCTCTTTTTGTTAATTTAATTAATTCACATGCACAAGTATTCAAATTTTTCCCCATAAAATGTTATATAATCGAAATGTATTTCATATAATTTTTTTAATATTTTGCCGTATGTTTTTTTTTAATGTATGTAGATAAATTTGCCGAATATGAACGATGAAATTGTGTTGTTAGTTTTAGTTTAATTTATTTACAGCTCATCATCATCGCCGCGCCATCGTCATAATTACCGTAATCATTATAGAGTTTCATGTATGCTTTATTTTTACATAAGTTTTTTGTAAATATTCTAAGTTTTAGCCTAAAAGAGTACGAATTAAATTTTGTTTTGTTTTCTTTTCCATTTAATTTTAATTTATATCCAAACTTTCTTCTAAAATCTTATGACCAAAAATGAATTTTCTTTTTTTTTTCTTATCTTCTCTCTTTGCCTTTTACTTCCTTCTTTTCTTTACTTCTAATAAATTTTAATTCAAGTTTTCACATTAATTTGAAGTGGTTCAAAATTTGAATGCCTAAATTTTTAGTTTTTAGAAATGTTTGCTTTATTTTTATACAGCTCAAAATCTATTCTTCTCCTCCTCCTTCCCCCTGCTTGCAAATACTTTATCCGATGCTTTTATTAGTTCATTAGTTCATTAAACTTAAATTTATTATCGCATTTAAAAGACCGAAAAAAGCAACAAAACAAAAAAAAAACACAGACGAAAAAGAATTTATTTAAATTTCTTCGTGAGGAATTTAAAAAGGCTTCGGTTTACACAAGACACAGAAAATAGTATTTAATAATAGCTTAATAAAAGAATCACAAAAATGAAAGTACGAAAAAGCATTTTCAACGTTATTTAAAATGTTTAAGTTTTGTTTAAACTTTGACTTTACAATTGAAACAATCGAGAAAGCATTTATTATTGTTTTATTCTTTTAATATATTTTAACTTTAATGAAATTCAATGATTTTCTCGTGTTTATCGAATACTTTCTGTGCTTTATGTTTATTTGTGTGTTTTTAATTATTCATGTTATTTTTTAGTTGTTTTTCGATTATTATTTCAACTCATTTTCATAGTTGTTCGTTTATAAAATGTGTCAACTAATTTTTAATTGTTGATATTGCATTTTTGTTGTTTGTTTGTTGGGTTGTGTGCATGTTCAGCGCCTTCTATTGCCTATTGAGGTAGTTTTATTTCTATTGCAGTTCATTTGTTGGTTGCATTTGCTTATTTTTTCCCTTAGTGCTGCGTTTTCTTTTCTCTATTTCGGTTTTTTGCTTATTGTTGGACTGATGTTTCATACATTTTCTGTGTAAATAAACAAAAACCACGAAAAGAATTCCTTAAAATATAAACTTAAAAACTATTTAAAACTCAACTAACAATAATTTCACTAATAATAATTACAATAATTTGAATAATAACTAAAATATTTGTAATATTTGCAATAATAAAGATATATTTAGATTTATATTGTAATAAAAATAATGTACATTTGAAAGTTTGAGGTATATGAGTTCCGTTTCTATTATTATTAAATATTATTATTTGTGTGTGTTTCGTTTGTTGTTGTATGAAATAAAAACTACATAAATCGAAGAGCTTCTATTTCATTGCTTGTTTTAATTAATCACTATTATTAACGTTTCGCTACAAGTCTAAAATTACTAAATATTATTTAACAAACCGCAGCAGCTAAGCAAGAATTTACAGCTAAATAATAATAATTATTTACACGTAGGTAAATTCCGTATTTATGTATATAATAACGAACATATGTATATTTAAGTGTGTGTGTGTCATTTAAGCATATATTTCGAAATACATATTCACAATCTTCATAGTGCAAATTCAAAAAACTTACACATTAACAACAAAAACTGTCCAACGAACTTTGAACGTTAACGTAATTAAATTGAAATGGCGAAAATGTGTTGCGTTGGTGCGAGAATTTCATCGATAATCCATTGAATGAACAGTTGCAACAATGGAAACGATCGTATTTTAAAATTAATGTAATTCAGACTCCTTGATACACGACCTTTTCCGCTGTCGAAAACGCCAATTCAACAGACAATCGATGCAAATAGATTTCCTCCTAGGAGGACAATGCGAAAACGTCTCTGAAATTTGTTGCCGAAGCATGAAATGAAGCAGTGTTGAAAAGGGAGGATAACACGGAATTATTAAAGGAATAAATCACGGAATTATTAAATAAATAAATGAACATTTTCAGCTAAAATTAATTCGCACCAACAACAAGATTTTCGCAATTTAATTTAGCATATAAAAAGCAATTATTTCATGGCTTTTTTACAGTTTTTTATACACACGTCTGCTTTAGAATTATTAATAATTAATCATTGATAATCATTGAAAATCAGTTGAATTATAAACAGGATTTTTCATCAATTTCTCGGTTTTTACATGTGCTTCGTTTATTATTATTTTTTAATAAATTATATTTTATATTTTTCTGATTACTCTTCGTTTCAATTATTAATTAATTAATGTATTTTATTTCATTTTAGTTAATTGCAGTTAAATTTCATTTGACGTTTTCTTTTCTTTCCTTCTTCCAAGCATTTGCCTGAATTTTGCATTTTAATGTGGCTTTTTTTTGTTGTGTTTTTGTGATGTTCTGAATAAATTATGGAAAATTAGAAGTATTTATTTATTTCTCTATTAAAACCTTTTTTTAGTTCGAAGCAGTTTCTGCATCTGTTGACAGCTATTTTCAAATATTATTCATAATTCATTTTATTTCCTTGAATGTCAACCATTTTGTTTATATTTTCTATGTTTGTATGTAAATGTATTAAAAGCTAAGAGTGGTTGTTGTTGTTGTTGTTGTGTACGTATCTATGTATGTGTGTAGAAAAGGAAGTTATATTTCTTAAATGTTTAGATTTGTATGATAAACAAAAAACAAATAAATAATCGCATCACAGAAATAACTGGTTATAGTCTAAAAACTATTATATATATATTTATATAAATACATATACATATTTGCATATGCATGTGTGTGTGTGTGTGTGTGTGTGTGTGTGTTTATACTGATGTTCAGCAGCTCGAAGGCTGCACACTTCTTTTCTAAATAATAATCTTTTTTATTACAATTCTTTTTCTATTTTCATGAGTTTCATGTTTTTTGGCTTCTTTACTGTTTCTATTGCAGTTGTTTTATGTAATATTGCATTTAAAAAAAGTGTTTTCTATTGTTTTTGATTTTGTAGTCTTCAAAACTGTTTTCTTTTCTTTCTGTTTTATTTCTCATCATCGCTTTGATGTCATTTGGAGCGTTTCTTACTTTAATTCTTTTCTTTGTTTGTATTCCTTTTAGTTTCCGATTCACCCTGTAATTAAGTTATTTTCATTATTGAAGATTTTCTCTCTTCATCGCTTCTTCCATTTATTTATTATTGATTTCTTTTTAAAATTCAAATGATTTTAAGCAATTTTCTTTCATTTCAAACAATAATAATAAAAAAAACTCATCATTCGCATGTGTAAAAAAAGGCATTTTCCCTCCAAAAGGATTCTGAAAATTCCTTTTCTTAAATTAATTCATTTTTTATTCTTTATTGGAATTGTATTTTGCTAATGGTTGTGGCTATTATTGTGGCTTTTCAAACTCTGTACACAATTTTCAATGGAAGAGTTTGTTTTTCAGTTATTTTTTATTGCTCAGATTGAATGAAATTAATAATAAAAAATTTGATACTAAAAATTCTGTAAAAAAACACAATAATTTATCGATTTATGTACAATTTAAAAGTGGGCACAGAATTGAAAACTTTTCATTGTAAATTCTCGGAAATTAAGTATATAGAAAGAAAGAAAGAAAGAATATTAATAAATTATGGAAATCCGGAAAATGCTGTTCTTTATATGTTTTCAATATTTATTGATTTTATTATACAAATTGGAATTAATCAAAAGCAGATTTTATTGAAATTCGACAAAAAGAAATCGAAACAACGGAAACGGAACGTTTTTGAAAGGTTTTTCTTGAGTTTGTTGTTGGCTTTTCGACAATTATTTTTTTGTTGGTTTCTGTTGTTGTTGTTTATTTGATATTGCACCTCTTCTTCTTCTTCTTCTTCCTCTTCGTAGTCTTCTTCTTATTTCGTATTCATTTATTTAACTTTAATATATTTTTATTGCTTTCTTTCGGTTAAAAAAATTTCACTATGCGTAATTTTAATTGGTTTTTTTCGGTTTGCTATGATTTTTGTGTATTCTTGCTTTATTTTTATTATTATGTTCAGGCACCCGATTATTAAGAAATTTCTCTTTTTTTTTTATGGTTGTTTTAAATTAAAACAAACGTCGATTGAAATACTCGGCACTTGAAAGCAATGACTAAGGAATGGGATGGAAATGGAATCGTGATCGGCCGGAGGGGGAAGAGGTGAAGGGGAAAAGGTGAGGGGAAGGGGGGGCGGGGGGATCGAGGAAGCGGTTCACTGAATCGGCGATTTTAAGCTTAACTTTAATTGAATGATTATTTTGATAATTGCAGAAGAATCGAAGTTGTTCTGTCTCCAATTTTTATTATTTTCTTGATTCCTTAAATTCCTTTCTTAATTTACAATTATTTATGTATGTTTTTAGAAGATGCGATTAATATTTACCATTCCGTTATTATTACTATTTCTTTTTTTATTACTTACTATTTTTAATATTGTTTCATTATTCCTATGACGTTAATATTATTTGTGATTTGTTTTTACATTTACGCTTGCTATTATTCATATTTTTACATATATTTATAAATGTAGTTATCATTCGTGTGGCAGGTACTCGCGGTTTCTATTTAAACTATTGTGTGTTTGCTTATTAACGGTGTTTTTTCCAAGTCCGTTCCGTGCCCGAAGACTCTTCGAATGCTGGAAAAAACACGCCTACGAAATGCTACTTAACATAGAGCTTTGCTTCACTGTTCTCGTTCCGTGGCTGTTCGACGGGGAGCCATGTCGCACGCGGCCGCATGAGGCATCCCTCAATCGGTCTGATTGACACTCGACGCCCTCGTACGTCGGTTTTTTGGTGCTCGTTTCATCTCGTCTCCTCAAATATGCTTCTATTTATTAATAATGACACTTGTGGTGGTTTCTTTAACGGTAAATTATATATATTTCTTTGTTTATTCATTCATTAACGGATCAGGTAAGGAATGATAATGCGTAATATGTTATAAATAGGTTATTGATAGGCTATTCATATGTTATTTGTGTGTGTGTTGCGTTTGTGTTTGTTGATGCCGTTTCTATGATTAGGAAAATTATTCTAAATTGAAATAAACCATTTTGCATTCTAATGATTTTTATAGAATTTTCATCCTTGTCTTCATTTGTATATTAGCTGGATAATAAGCAAACAATTACTAAGCAATTTGTCGTTCGTCTCATTCAAAAAAGGAGTTCATTTCAATCGATGTTCATCTCGTGATTCATTTTGCGCTCGATGCTCTATTTAAATGCATGTTCATCTCATGGTCCATGGTTTGAATGCTTGTACATCTCATCATTTATTCAAAACGATGTCCGCCTCATGGTGCATTTCACTCGCTGTTCATCTCATGATTCATTTTAGCGATTGTTTATCGCATGAGATATTTTAATGATTGCTCGATGCTTTATTTAAATGGAGGTTCATCGCATGGTTCATTTGAATTCATTTCATCTCATCATTTATTTAAAAAGATGTCCAACTCATGATGCATTTCACTCGATGTTCATCTCATGATTCATTTTACTGCTGATTGCTTAAGGATTTATTTAAATGTTTTCCTCATCTCTTGTTCACCATATCGACAGTTCACTGTACTGGAAATTATATTAAATAAATTTGATGATTTTTGCTTCATTAAAAAATTATTTCTATTGATTTCTTTGCTATTTCCTTTGCTTTTTTCTTTGTAAGTTTGCATTGTTTTAAATTGTTGCTGTTGCTGTTGTTGTTGTCGTTGCTGTTGCTAGGTTTATTGTTGCTGTTGTTGTACTATTTTTCGCCTTTCCAATGACCACAAAATTGCGTCCGATGCGAGGTTTTCTAGGACCGATCTTCTTCGTGTTCGTGGACGTGGACGTGCTTCTTGTTGTTGTTGTTGTTGTTGTCATTAAAAGGTTTTCTGCTTTTGATTTTAGTTGCTGCTGTTTGTTTGTTTTTTGTTAATTGATTTGTTCGCTAATAAAAGCTATTGCATTATTAATCGTTAATAAATCGATTATTTTAATAATTATTAAATAGATGCATGTAAAAAAAAGAAACAATTCCAATGAAAAATCATTTCAATTTCACTTTCTTTAATTATTGTGTTTGTTTCTTTATTTATTGCAAGTTGTTTGCGGGTTTTTGTTGTTTTTATATTGATATTTGTTGTTGTTGTTGTTGTTTTGCAAAGGTACAAAGTTTTATGGCCAGTTTTTTAATCGTAATTTAAATGAAATTCTGCTTGAATATATGAAAGTTTTCTCCATTTAAATATTGTTAATTTCATTAATTGATTTTCAACTGATTATTTTGATGGTTGTTGTTGTTATTTTGTGATAAAAAAAAAAGCATTCTGTTTTATTTGATTTTAAAGTAAAGGAAATTTCTGTTATAAATATGAATAAATTGAATTCTGTTTCGTTTTTTGTTTAATTGTTTGCGGTATTTTTGTTGCTGTTATTGTTGTGGTCGTGGTTGTTGTTGTTGTTGTAAAGAAACCATCCAAAAACGTTCATCAAACATTACAAATTCATTTCAATAAAAATAAGCGATTCATTCACATGAAATTCATTCATTTTACATTAAAATTTTAATCGTGATCAAAGCAGCAGTTTTCTTCTTTTTGTTTATTCGCAAAATTGCATTGTACAAAAACAGAAGAAAACAAAAGAAACTCTGTTCAAAGATGGCAAAGCAATAAACAATATAAACTTAATTATTTATTTTATAACATTTGAGTGAGTGTTTAGTAAAAATAAAAGATTTTCTTGTCTTTGCAACAGATAAAACGAATGAAATTTCACAGTTACTTTTAATCGTGGTTGAAATATGTATTAAAAAATTGATTCTTCTTTCGTATTTTTAATCTTTTTTTTTTAAGAATTATTAAACAAAATTTGAGAATGTGGATTTTGAATATTTTCTGCTTCTACGCTTTGTTTTTTACGATTTGTTGTTGTTTTTAGAACGGATTTTGTTAATTGTCTTATTAACAGTCGCCATTTTGTTAACAGCGGCTGGGAAAGGGTTACTTTAATCTTACGAAAAACTCCTTCTCGTATCTTACGTTAATTTTTCTACTTGGTTCATTAGTTTTTTCTCCGAGAGCAACAACAGTTGCAACAGTAGTTTCAAAAGCTTACCGCAGCGCGAGAGACGAGTCGCAAAGAGAACCTTTCTCTCTCCTCTCTTCCCGCAAGGTTGGCTGCTCTTTAAAAACGAGTGCGCATAAACGAATTTCGATCTTTCTATTGAGCCGTGGTCGTTGGCACAGCTTCGACTTTGACTTCAACTTCGGCTTTGATGTCGGCTTCGCCTTCGGCTGTCGTGTCGCCGTCAGCTTCGTTTGCTTCGCGTGGCTCTGCTTGCATTTGTGCCGATGCGTGGCTCTGCTCCGACTCGACGTCGCGTTGTGCTGACGTCGGTGCTTCTGGGAGCTCCGCTGGTGCGTTGTCCGGCGATGCGACGCTGCTGGCCGAGTCCACCGCCGCTTCGGTCGTGTCCATCGGCTCGACCTGCTCGGCGTCGACGATCTGCTGACGCTGCACGACGTCGGCCACCTGCTTCAGAGCTGCTTTCGTCGCCGTCACCGTTACCGTTGGTGTCGTCGATGCGGTCGCGTCTGCGTCGGTTGTGGCCGAGGCTGCCGACGCGGCCGCATCTCGTCGCTGCATACACTTCTCCAGAGCCATTTTCAATGATTTTCGTTTACGCTGCTTCGCTGCTTCCGACTTGCGCGCACTCATCACTACTGCTGCCGCCGCTGTTGCGGCCGCATCCTATTGCGAATGGTTGGCGGCCGCTGCTGCCGCCGCCGCCGCTGCTGCCGCGACCACCGCGGAGGCGGGCGCGATCGTGCTCGACGCGTTGATGCCGATCTCCTGCTTGTGCTCGCGCGCGATGTGCCGGCGCACCGTGTTGTTGCGCGTGAAGGTGCGCGAGCAGAAGGGGCAATGGACGCGAATGTTCTGATGCCGCTGGCGAATGTGCGCCCGCAGATTGGTCTCGTAGCCATAGAGACGGTCGCAGAACAGGCACTTGAGTTTCTTACCTGCACCAGCCGAAGCGGGCGACGGAGAGAAGGGCGAAATCATTAGCGAGATGGTGGCAACAGTGGCAGTGGGTGCAACTTACCGTCGGCTGTGTTGACGAGGCCGCTGTTTTTGTTGTTCAACTTGGTGGCGTTCCACACGTTCAGCATGTCGGCGGGGGCGATCGACTGCGCCAAGCTGCCCTGCAGCCCGCTCTCCACGCTCTTCAGGTTCTCCAGGAGCCCCGGCGGCGTGGACGGCGAAGCGCCGCTGGCAGCGCCGGCCGCGGGAGTTGCCGGCGGCGGCGAGTAGCTCGAACTCTCCATATTCACACGCAGATCTTCGGCGCCGTTCTGCAAAGATTCACGAGATTGTTAGTGGCTGCGGCGCCCGATTTTGACGACTGTGCTTACGTCAATTGATTCGTCGTGGTCGTCGCGGTCGTCGTCGTTGGCGTCGTGGGCGCTGCCGTTGTTGCGCTTCCCCTTCACGGAGCGCTCCAAGCTGCGGCGCATCGGGGCGCTGCTGCTGCTGCCCGGCGGGTTGTTGGGACTGTGCGGCTCGTAGCGGCTGCAACCGAGAAAGAGAAGAGAGCGAATAGAGAAGTGGAAAACAGTTTGGCGAATGTGGGCGCAGTACCTCAGTGGAGAGACGCGGTCCGACGGCAGCGTCTCTGGCTCGGTGGGCGCCGTCGACGAGGCGCTGGACGACGGCCGGTGGTAGGGCGCCTTGCTGATGGGGCTCGCGCACTCCGAGGAGTTCTTGGAGCCGTCGCGCAGCACGCTGCCGCGCACCTCCTGCTCGGCGTAGGGACTGCGCAGCGCACGCTTCCGCAGCGGCTCGAACGACATCGGGCGGTAGATGGGCGGCACGTAGGGCGACATGCTGCCGGGGTGCATCAGCGGCTCGCACTCCTGCTTCAGCTGGCAGACGCCGCTGCTGGCGCTGCCGACGCCGACGCCCAATCCAGCTCCGGCCACACCCAAGTGATGGGCGTTTACAACGCCGATGTTGCTCGAAGCGTTGTTGTTGCTGCAGCTGTTGCCGTTGCTACCGCCGCCGACACCGACACCGACACCGACGCCGCCGCCGTTGCCGTTGCCGTTGTTGGTGCTCAGCGGACAGCCAAGGCCGCCGCCGGCGATTAAATTCGGCGAGCCGCCGACAGCACAGCCGCCGGAACTGCCGCCGGACGCAGCCATGTTGCCGCCGCTGATGCTGTTGCGGATGCTGCGCCGTCCGCCGGGCGAAAGCGGCGACGTGTCGATGTTGTGTGCTTGCTGCGAGTGCTGCAGCAGTTGTTGCTGCTGCTGCTGCTGGTGCTGTTGTAGGGGCGGCAGCGGCAGCGGCGGCTGCGCATGCTGAGCGGCCAGGCGCCCGGTTTCGGTGGAGAGTCCCTTAACCTGGCGTGGAAACGAACAGAAAAGGCCGAAGCGTTAGTTCAGGCTGCGTGCCAGCGACTTCTGAGGCTCACCTGTAGGTTTTCCGCTGACTTCAGGAAGCTGTTCAGTGCCTCTTGCGACACGTGCACCTCGCCCTTGTACATGAACTCCAGCAAGGCCGCCATGTTGTCGGCGGACGTCGCCTCCAGGATGACGACGCACTGGCCGTTCGTGGGCGTGTTCTCGAACAGATCGGCGAACTTCTTCGAGCACGCGGCCAGAATCAGTTTGTGAGCCTTGAAGACTGCGCCTGGAACGAGTCGAAAAGGGAAAAGGAGGTCAGAGTTGTGAAAGGAGGTGTAAAAGTGTAAATCCGGATGGAGTTCAAAAAAGGAACCAACTGAAGATGGGGAAACCGCGAATAAGAAGACCTTGAACTAGGTCATGGTCCAGAAAAACCATCTCACGAAAAGCTGTACACTCTTTCGTTTATCAGTCGCTTCATTCGCATCCACACCCACTCTAAAAACAACAGTTCCCATAAAGAAACCCTTGTAAAGGATTTCTTCAACTTGGAGCAGAAGCAGAAGATCAAAAGCAACGACAAGAGGAACCGCCTGCTGATTGATTCGGTGTTACGAAAAAGGAGAAGAGTAATAAAATCACCCCACCAAAGGAGCAGAGCGCAAAAAAAGAAAAGAAAATCATTTTCTAGAAGACAAGTTTTGGAAATTCCTTGAATTCCGACTCGCAGAAGCCACGAGACGGGAAAACGCCAAGGTAAACGAGGGCGCCGAGGTACCACTGAAAGACAGCCCAGCATCAATCACAGCCGACGAGGAAGAAAACCCATTATTCTTCATAACAAGGTTTGGGTTTGTTTACAGGGCCGTAGGACCGCAGCAACGTCGAAGCAAGAATGGATACGTACATACAAACCGTTTATGTACGTGTACAACCCCGCAAATGGGCCAAGTGAAAGCACGTTTTACAACGGCTAAAAACAAGTTTTTTAGGCAGGATCTCGGGACATCTGCTACAGGATCTCCTTTCATTCTTTGGCTATTTCTAACCGTTCGAGAGAAGCTATTCGAGAATTTGAAGTGTTCCCGGCAAAGCCAAGATTAGGGCCGTTTGTCTAGTTATCATATATCAGTTTTCCATATCCTGTGACAGCTTTTATTGTTCATTATTTGGTATATAATTCTATTTGTTCAGTTCATCACGCGTTTTACTTTTCCCTGTTTTGCAAAATAGGTCCAAATTGGAAGATTTCTAGTCCAGAAGTTCATTTGTGAATCAGAAATAATCATTTGTCACTGGGAACAGTCACCGGTAATTATAAATCTGCATTACAAAGGATGTTTCCGGATTTATAATTGAAAACTGTGCCCTCTTTTATGTTTTTCTATTAATAGTTCGCTTTGTATTCATCCTCACTCGAATTTATTTGATATCGTTCAAAATATGGACTGGAGCGAGATTGGACTAATTTTGCAGTTTCTTATCAACGTATTTTCAAATTTGTAGCAATTTTTATACATTTTTTTTACAATTTTTTAAACATTTCATAGAAAATGTTTTTTTTTGTGTTGGTCTAATCTTTGAGCTCTTCAAAAACCAAATCAAATATTTCAATGGAAATAGCTCCATTTTATTTGTTGCTGTTGTTGGATTAGAAAAGAAATTCGTTGACACGGGTTTTTGCCATTTCTGTTTGGCTGTTGGCAGTTAATAGATAAATAATTCTATTTTTAAGCATTTAAATTTAAATTTGTAGCTTCTTTAATCTCTCTTTTTTCCCAGCATCTTCTCGAAAGATTATTTCAAATGCAAGACCAACGTCACATTCCGCAACGAGACTCAGAATCACTGCTGCCTACATTCATCAGTGGAGAGCATCGCAATCGGCGCGATGGAGGCCGCTCTCATGATGCCGATTGTGGCATGACCCTTGTATTAAAGCATAGAAACTAGTGCGACGTCGTCCTCATTTCCTCAGAGCGAAGTTTTCTATGCATCACCATTCGTGTCTCTCTTTACAGTTGGCAAACTGAGAATAGCTCAACACTGAATAAATGCGAATAAAGTTCATTGATTAGATTAAAGCTGCAAGCAGAGGAAATGAATGAATGTGCCGAATTCGCGGAAATATTGTCTTCATGCATGTACGTCATTAAAATGTGTTTTTTTCTTAGAACTTATGCATAATATTTAATCGCTTTTTCATTATTTCAGAAGCGTGTGTCGTCGTCTTATCACACGTCACAAGCGTTTTATTATTAGGAAGTTTTTCTTTCACGTTTGCATTATTTTAAAATATAAACATAGAAAAACATTACTTAAAAATCTCTATGCCCGAGGCGCCCACAGAAAATGTCCTCTGCTAGGTTCATTCATTTATCAATAATATTGTTGCTCGTTTTTTTGGCGTTTGTTTTTGTTTTTACACCCTTTTCACATTTTTTTTTTAAATGAGATTTTGTCGCTTTATCCTTTTTCTAAGCTGGAAACCTATGTCGCAGGCCGGTGCCAGACTACGGCGCATGAGGACGGACTCACAACACGCCGCTGCATCAATCAGCTGCAGTGAGGCCGACCTCATGCGGCTGTGTGCGACATCGGCCATGAGCAGACTGCGCCCAGGAACAACGGAAGAAAACCCATATGAATATTAAAAACAATAACATTGTCTCTCACACACACACACATTAATAAATAAATGGATGATGGGCATTGGTTGGCGCTGGTGAGAGCGCAGAGGAGGAAGACATCGCTGGGGAGAACGAAAATTTAACGATGCGTGGGCGAACGGAGTGAACAAAGGTTTACGTAAGCTCTTGTCAGCGGGGTTGACATCAAGAGCGGCTGGACGAGAGCGAGTGCAGTGAGAGTGAGAGTGAGAGTGAGCGCCAAAGGGAGCCATTTTTACTTTAGGGCTTTTTTAGTTGCTCTTCTGTTTGCTTTAAATGTGTTCGGAAAATATATTAAAAACCACAATTAAACTGGATGAATGACCAGAAACAACAAAACGAGCCACGACGGGGATGACAACAACTGATTTCCCATAGACTGCATGATGATGGATGAATTAATCAATTTTTCTGAACTTGTTGTGCATTTGATGGGTTTTAGGAAATTATTCTTTGATATTTTCCATAATTTTATAGCACAAATGCTGCGAAGGCTCAAAACAAAAGTAAAATAAATGAAAGGATTTTAGGAAGACATCGGAAAAGAGTGAAGATGGGGAATATAATGTCGAAGGGTTGGGAATTGTTGGAGGAGAGGGCCGCCAATAACGATAATAAACCTTCTAGTGCTTCATGTGAGGTTGAGGCAGGAGCCGTCGCCGCCAGACAGACCCACCCACCCACCCACTCAGACCTTTGGCCGAGCACATGCGACTGCTCTTGGCTCCATCTCCAAGTCCCATTTCACATTTTGAAGTGGCTTCGGCAGGCAGCCGGCCGAACGCACCACGCATCACTCATTCAGCGGAATCGCGTTAACGTAACGGTTTATGCGAGCGAGAAGAAGCGCAGACAGAGAGTGAGAGCGCGAGCAGGCGTGAGAGGCTGCTGCAGTGAGAGAAGGCGGCCGAATTGCAGAGCCACGCTGTTCGTTGCTTGCCGGCTGTGGATCGCAGTCGTCACCTTCGTCCCAAGCAGTGAAGAGCGCAGGCGAAAGAGGAACACGTACATCGCTCCTTCCACTCTCTCGATTTTGGTTTTCATATTCGACTGAATGAAGGTGCAAACTCGGTTACCCGGAGGAGAGGAGTTTACTTTACTTAATTTAACAGAAATCTAAAAGCAAAGAAATCTACACAAAAAATCCACTTATTTTTATACACTACACGCTTTTTAGGAGTGATATAGAAAAGTCTATACATATATTAATTATTATCCTTAGTCAATTTAGCGGTGTCCGTCCGTCTGTCTGCACGTTTAAATCACGATCACAGAAGAACCGTTGAAGATATCGGAATGAATTTTGGCAGAAATATTCTTTGTTCTAGCGGGATAATTCCTATTGAAAATGGACAAAATCGATCAACAAACACGCCCACTTTTTATACCGAGAACGCCGCGACCTCTGTTTTCCTGCTGCTTCCCTCAACAACATTTCTTATTCGACTTGGTAACCTATTCCATAACTTAATATTGCTGACGAAAAACAGAACTCGGAACAACAGGAGACCTACTACGCTGGGATTGTCCAAACATTAATTTCATAAAGAGATATTCAGCAATGGCAGAGTTAATTAGTTTACAAGAAAGGCAATATTGCGGTAATTTAAGTAACCGCTCACATCGCAACTAAGTAAAGAATACCTCAAATCACCGAAATGGTCAAACAGCCTTCATTCAGTAGAATATTTAATTTATAACGAGATATCACGTCCAAGCTATAATAAATCGAATAAGTTGGAATAGGCATTACTCGCTGAAGTGCAATGGCGAGTTGACAGAGGTACCCATCAGCCGAGGACCCAAGATTTCGCAAGGTACAGGAAATTTACGTGATGCGTAGAGGTTAAGTTCGAGTTGATGCAAATACCCAGATTAATTCTTTTTGAGACGAACTCAATTATATAAACAGAGAGTTAACAGAGCTCTGTTAATGCCGAATATAGTACTCCTTCAGCTCCTTCATTCCTTTGTTGTTGCTCTTCGTCTTAATATTCACGACCTTCATCATGATTGCGATGTGGTTTGTCTTCGAAGCATTCATTTAAATAACATTCGTATAATAGAATAGAGAGTCATGATTGGGAGTCAACACACACACACACACACACACACACACACACACACACGCACACGCCACAAGAAGGTCATCCCAAAAAGAATACAGCAAAAATCCTATAAACTCAATGAAAACACAGACTCAGATGTTTCAAGGAAGAACCAACGAAAACAGAAGAAAAGAAAACATTGCCCCACATTTAAATATAAGTAAAAAAACAACAAAAACAACGCAGGACGAGGAGAAAAAAGAAGAAACATTGAAAAAAGCATGGAGTTGAGTTCGTTTCTTAAGTCTCCATATGAGAAGAGTTGCGCTTTAACGCGTTCGTTTCTTAAGTCTTCGTATGAGAAGGTTTCTTTTATACCGCGTTTGTTTCTTAAGTCTGTATATGGAAGGTTGCGAACAAGTTCGACTCCTAACGAAGAGCCATGCACAGATTTGAAGATCATAAAAAGTCCAGAAAGTCCCTAAGCGAAGCTAAATGAACATAGAATCTTTTGTAGAGACATGGATCGAGTCAGGTTCCATTAGATGCAACATTAATAGCGGATCAATATGAATCAAAATGAGTCAATTATGAATACGAAGCTGAAATGAATCACAATGAATCTAAAATGTCTCTCTAACGAATCATGATTCACAATTATGAAATGAGATATGAATCGTAATGGATTCTAAATGACTCCCAATGAATCATAAATGAATGTTTTTTGAATCATCCACGAATCACAATTAAATGAGAAATGAATCACAATGGATTCGAAATTACTCCCAATACTAATCTAAACTGAATCATAAATGAATCTCAACTGAATCTCAATGCATTCGAAATTACTCCAAATGAATCAGGCATGAATCAGGCATGAATCATAAATGTTTCTCAACTGAATCACAAGGGATCCCAAAATACTCCCAATGAATCAGAAATGAATGCTCCAAATCAGAATTGAATCATAAATGAATCATAACTGAATCTCGAATGAATCTCGAATGAATCACAAATGAGTCATAAAATCAGAAATGAATCCCGAATGAATCACAAATGAGTCCTCTCGAAAGAACCAGAACAATGGCTCTTTCAACAGATTCTTTTCGCCAGCATTTGAAGGAGTATTTCAAGTGTTCGAAGGCCAAATGTTGATTCGATTGCACTCACCATCGCACGAGAGCGTCACGTCGGCCAGCAGATCGGACTTGAAGAGGCTGGAGAACGTCGTCGCCAGGTTCGACGAGTAGCTGTTCCACTTCAGGCAGAACTGCTGCTGCGGATCCATTGTGAGGCCGTTTCGTCGCAGCAGAACTTCCTAGCGACTTCCTCAATTCGATGGGGGTTCGATTAAATGCCAAATATTATCAATCACTGATGCCGAAAATGTCGAAATTCCGATTGGAGCTGCGTAACGTGGGGATGAACAAAGCAAATTCAACGAAAAAACTTCTGCATCGTTTTCTTAATCAAATTTAAATTTCCAAATTTTCCAACTTTTTCTGTGAATTTTCTTCCGTCTTTCAAAATGTCGCACGAGTTGCAAATCGCTCTAAATTTTCGCTGACTGCTCGTCGCTTCTGGCGCTGCTGTTGCCGTCTCTTTCTGGCGTGCTTTCAGCAATTCACGGCGCTCGGACTTCGAATCGGATGCGGCGCCCCTCGCTGGCGGCCGAAACAATCAAATTTTGCGTAATAATAATAACGATAATTTTGCTGCATCAAAGCGACGCCCGGGTCTGTTTTTGTGCCTAAAAAAAGCTGCTGTCCAAAATCGTGCCAAAGGGAATTTTTCGTTGCCAATTTTGAAGGTTTACGAACGTCGTTGGTGGTGCGTCGGTGCGTTGCGTGCATTTAAATGTGTTTGAGGAAAGCGCGAAAATCCGAAATCGTTTCTCGTCGTCGCCGTCGACGACGTCTGTTTTGACTTTGTCCTGTGGCGAATCCTGCAACGAAATTAAAGAAAAGAAAGATAAAGTTAAGAGCGATTAAAATTAATAAACATCAGCCGAAAATTCTAGATTTCTATTCAATAAATTCTACGTCTTATGGCATAAAATATGTAATCGAATTCTTCGACTTTCAGAAGTTGTTAATTAGCTTTTCGCAATGCCTCGAATTCAATTGGCTGCGTTAATCGATTTCCGACTGTATAAACTACGCCTGGAACCCATTTTATTTCTGCTTCTCATAACTCAACAACAACAACAACGCAATCAGCGCTGGAGTGCATTTTTTTCCTAGAAACGCTCGCCACTTTTTCAATGTCATCGCATTTCAAACGGCGATTCCGCCGCTGCAGCCGACGTCGTGCATTCGCGAGTCGTCGTCACATTCGCTGCTCGGCACGAAGAGCGAGAGTGAGTAACCCGAGCTGAATGGCTACCCGCTTCGGCTGTCGAGTGCGAGTGCGAAAGGGAGATGTGCTGAAGATGCGCTGCGACGCCACGAATTATCTTATTAGAAACTAATTCGGCGATGGCTTTTTGGCAGCGAGCCACGAGTGAACAGAATTGACGAAGTGAGCAACTTATGCAGTCACTGAGTGAAGGTTTCGATTCAATTCCTAGAAATGAGCTTCCTCTTCCTCACCTCCTTTCAGAATCAACTGGTCACCGTGATGAAGAAGGAACACACTGGACAACGAAATTAAATTAAAGAAATAAAATGAAAAATTATGGGAATGGAAAATATTAAAGAAAATAATCCAATTGGGAATAATTTTCACCCTTTAATGAATAAGTACAGCCTTATAATGAATCTATCGCGTTTGCGTTTCTTGCTCGTTTTGCTTTGTGCTTTTCGTTGTTTTGTGAGAATTGAGAGCGCAAAATAGCGTCAAACTCTCAAACGCAGCCCAAACGCGAACGCGAACGCAAGAGAGAATTTGTTGGGAATTTTCATGCTTTGCAGTCCCCGTCGCGTTTACGAGGTATAACAGAGTAGTCACTTCGTAGAAATCGGCTGTCAAACCAAGCTATCGAAAAAACATTGCGTTTGGCGTTGTTTCAATCAGTTTGGGAATGAAATTTGTAAGTCAAATAATTACAAATTTGTAATTTGTAATTTGTGGAATGAATTTGTAATCAATTAGATATCTATATACTTATAATAATATATAATATATTCTAGTGCAATAAAATTGACAATTGATAAAATGAGAAGGTGAGTAAATTGTATGCATGTACATGTGCAAATTGCAATTCATTTCCAAGTAAAGGAATTCTTGGAATTCAAGTCAATTCAATTCAATTCAAATCTAGAACAATTCAATTGGCTTCTGTTGTAAGTATACTTTTGTTACATGTGTTCCTTCTTGCAGTTCCAAATCTAACTGCGAGCAATTCAAGACGCTGTTAAATGAGCTGAGAAAGCGGCCAGAGATGGCATGCAACACACCGGTGTTCGGACAGAATCGGCAGCAGTGGGAAAAAGAGTGGATACGGATTTGCGAACTGCTGAACAGCCTTGGCCCACCCGTGAAAAAAGTTTCTGAATGGAAAAAGGTTAGTTTTTAGTAGAAAGTTGATTTTAGTTGTATATGAATTCCTGTATAATGTTAGGTGTGGACTGATTTAAAAAATCGTACTAAGAGGAAACTCACTGAAAACTCTGCCGAGATGAGGAAGACTGGAGGTGGACGCGCCTGTTTGAGCTTCCTTACTGAAATAGAGCAAGAAGTCGACGAACTTCTGAACATGTCACACAGTATCGTCCGACCTGGACTTAATGATGGAGCCATCCAAGGGCCACGAAAACGTCTATGCCTCGATGGGGAAGGTAAGCTATGAAATGTTTATGTACCGCTTTTTACTTATTATTCCAAAATTATACTCTGCAGCAACTACGTCCTCGGCGACCTTGTCAGTTTCTTCTGTGATGTCGAAGGCACCGGTTTTCACTGCATATACTACGCTGCCAGCAGCTTCACCAGATTCGCCAGTGCAGTTGCTGCCACCAACTTCATCAGGTTTGCCAGTGCAGTTGCTGCCACCAACTTCACCAGATTCGCCAACGCAGGTGCTGTCACCAAGTTCTTTAAACACTCCTACTGCGGCAACTTCAGCATTGCCACCAACAGCGCCAAAGACAACACGTGGCAAGTCCGAAGATCAGTGCATTGCAGTGCTCCATCAACAGTCTGTCCTGCTTTCTGGCATACGTGATGCTGTGGAGCGCATCGCAACCGCACTGGAAAACCAAAACCTTATCAGGTTACAGTGCAAAGAAAATTAAAGTGCTATTTTATGTGCCTGAATGAATGCTTAGTTCTTTTATATATATATATGCTTACACACGTACTGTGAAAACGGTTGAAGTTCCTTATTTTGTTTTGGTGTTTATAGACATGTTAAGCTGATTCTTAAGTTATGCTGCTCATTATAATGCATATGTAATAAAAAATTTTTTCTCTATAAGGAATGTCTTCTGCCTTTGCATCTGTTGCGTTTTTAAAGAAAACATGCGTATTTTAACAATGAAAACAAATAATTATTTATTGGTACGAGTGAAGTATGATATTGTATTAGTATTGGTATGATTTTATTAACGCCTTAGCGACACTGCTAATGCATCCCGGATGGCCGATGCTGCCACTGATGTCGTCTCGTCTTCAATAGTCAAATCTGCAGGAGCATCTGGTTCCTCAATTACTTCTTCAATCGGCAAATCATTCCGTTTGGAAATGCAAATGTTGTGCACTGCGCAACATGCATTTATAATTTTAGTCGCTTGCCTGGGTGAATAGTGCAATCCTCTTTCGGATATAATGCATCTAAACCGGTTCTTCAATACACCGAAACAGCGCTCGACAATATTCCGGCCTTTGCACAACTTTTTATTAAAATTTTGTGTTTCCGGCCGTTGAGGCATTCTGTATGGTGTCATAAGGTACGGTAAGAGCTGATAACCAGAATCTCCTGAAATTTTTGGGAATGGGTAAACTTGCTAAATTGTTGTTTGATATGGCATAATTCTTACCTAACAACCACGTGTTGACTTTTCCGCTATTGTACCCTGCCTTCAGTATAGCATCTGCAGGACTAGTCTTCCAAGCGAAGGCGTCATGGTTTGCACCTGGAATAGTGGCATCGACGTACCGAATTACCATATCAAAATCGCAAATCTAAAACGATTTGTAGGTACTTTTTTTTATTCCACACATATGTATCATAGAGTTATACTTACTATCATGGCATTGAGGCTATAGAAGCCCTTGCGATTATAATATAGATGGCGGAGTTCACCGGGCGACATTATTTTTACGTGCGTTCCATCTACGCAACCAATCACTCCAGGTAAGCCGCAATGACGATAATATTTTGTCTTCATCGCAGTTTCCTCGTCCACCGACATCTCAAATTGGATCCATTTTTTGCATATGTGGCGCTCGAAAATATCCAAACATTCAGATATGTTTTGAGATACCTTCGCTTGCGTCATGGATGCCATGTGTTCGTTGCCTACAGCTGCCTGATAACTGCCTGCTGCAAGGAAACGCAAAAATGAAGCCAATCTGAGGATCGGAGGAATCGCACTTCTTCTGGACACCTTTTTCATCCACGGCTGCACCTCTTCCAAAATGCCTATGAAAACTTCTCTGCTCATACGATAGTTCGCTGCAAACCTGTTCATGTAGAGATAATAATTTATATATGTATATTTCGGGAAAAATGTAAGAACTTACAAATCTTCCGGCAATTCCAAAATATTGGACGCGTCCCTTAATCGTCGCCGCTGTATTACAGCGTTTTCCTCCTGTCGATGGCGCTGCACTATCCTCCTAACCAAAGTTACTGCTGCCATAATTATTTTTTTAAAAAAATTCTCACTTTTTATATGAAAAACAAAGTTCCTCACAATAAAAATAATAGCCTTTGAGCTGTCAGTTTTGTTGGTTTAAAAATTGTTGCCATACATCAATAATCACAGAATTACACCCAAAATAGCCCTAATTGAAAGCGTTATTGCATACATGGTAATCCCTTTTTGTCTGCAAACAATGGCATGCGATACACGCCCTATCAGAATGCATGCATCAACAAAATTTACGAAGGCCATGTGCACGTAGGAGAAATAAGAGATGCGCTCATATTGGTGCTCGTGTGTCATGGGCATCGTAGTTGTCTGCAAGAATGTTTATGTTTTTGTTTCCCCTCAAAATCTCAAACGCAGGCTACTCGATTAAGTTCCATTATGCCATTTCAAACGCATTGCGTTTGGTTTCGTAGTTGAGTTTGCGTTTGCGTTTGAGATCCATTATAAGGCTGGTAATGAAATCTAATTAAAAGAAGTTTTTTTGTGTTCCTTCTGTTGCTCGGGATTTTTTTTTCCTTTTGCCATTCAAGGAAGCGTTTTTGAGGTCGTTCCTTAGAATCGCACGAGGAGTAATTACGAATTCACTGCAACAACAACAAAAACAGGTTCACTATGTGTTCATATAACCTAAATTCTTCCATTTCTTTTGCTAGGAATTCGTGTTCTATATATTTCAGGTCTCTGGCTTGGATTTCTGTATGAACGCGCGTGTGTGTGTGTGTGTATTTATATCCCTTCTATTCAAAAGCCTTGGAAGCTTTGTTGAGAAATTATGTTTGACGAGTTCTTTTCTCTTTTATTGCGTCCTTAAAAATTGTATAGATTTTTTCTGTGCGCCTTTTGTGAATGGATGACATAAGAATACGAAAGAAGACGACGACGAAATAAACGGCGAGAGCAGGAAATGTGAAGTATTTCAATAATGTTCCGCGTCCTCAACATAATTTCGATGTGGAACAATTCTTTTTATTTGCAGCAACGTTGAAAGCGCAAGACGAAAAAAGTTGACTAAGTACATTTTTATGTTCGTGTGGTGGCTCGGCTCGGCTCGCATTAACGACAAAAATACTTCCTATAAACAATTGTAGAAATCACGTAGATAGCATTTCAATTCCCTTTCCAATTGCTTAATGACTCCAATTCAAAGGCCGATGACACACGACGTCTTATGAGGTCGCACGCAACCTCGTTGGCGAGCTACAATCCGATGCAGTCACAACGAACGCCGTCGATCTCATGCGACGTCGTGCGACATCGGCTCCATTAAAAACACATTGGAGCACAAAGTAGGAGCTGAATGAGAGAAAAAAAAAAACACACATTCGCTCCTTGTCGTAGTGTAAATAAACAATTGAAATCAGTGGCGCTGAAGCGAGAGAGCGAAGACTCGATTTGCAAATGGAGTGCACTTTGAGCGGGCGCGTGTATCATTCGCTGAGCAGACGCCGCCGCTCTCGTCACCGATGCCAACCGCACATAACAACAACTCATTAAAAACAGCAAACAAGCTTTTATTGTCAACAGAAGAAATTAACACGCGGCGAATGGGAGAGAGCGCCAAGAATGGGATTGCTCACAGTGGAGCAAATACATTATTTTGATTACGAATAAACAAAACATTTTCTTTGTACGTTAAATAATAAATAAATAAATTTGTGCATGTTTATTCTGGTTGTGTGAAGGCTCGCACACACAGTACTCGGAATTGGAAGTGTTTTTCGCATGTTTATTTGCAGTCTATAAATCAATTCAACGTGTTGTGTTCTGTTGTGCAATGAATTTCTATCAATTAACTGAATATTTTATTTTAATATCAACTGCATATTTACACAGAGCGGAATTCGAGTTTCTTTCCCTTTCCTCTCCACTCTTTTAATCGAGTTTTGCGTTGTTATTAAAGCGAACAGAAACAGTTTCCATTTCTTTTCTTTATTTCCAATTCCAATTCAAAAATGAATCTTTTTGAGTGCCGCTGCGTCTCTGCACAACCAACGACTGCATTTAATAAAAGTCCACGAGCACCGCAACAACAACAACAACGTCGCTAACCTTGAAATGCCCCGAATATTCTTTGGAATTTTCAAACTGCTTTTCGTGTTGGCTGTCGTTTTGTTGCTTTTACCGATATGTATCCAGCGAAACCGTTCATTTCATGCTTGCACACCGTTCGGCTGCTTCTTGGGAGCGGCTGCGACTGCTGCTGCTTCACAATGCACGATGACGATCATCGCTTGCAGGACTGGCGCTGTGTGTGTGTGTGTGTGTGTGTGTGCATTCGTGTTCTCTCGTTCGGTCTTGTCTCGTTCACCTCGATTCAGCTGCGTCGTCGTCTTCTCCACGAGTAGCAAGCAGCAGGATTTCGCGTTCTCTTCTTGTTGTTGTTGTTGTTCTCTTCGTGGTTCTGTTGCGTTTATTTTTGTGACCTTCATTTTTCTAACCTTTAAATCAATTCCAAGAAAAAGCGCACGCCTCTCCTGCTTTTTATTGTTCCACTTTCTTGTGGTTTGTTTGCTGCTGCTGCTGCTGCGTTTTCGTAATTCTTCCATATTCCTCCGAGTTGCTCCACTTCCACTTCTTTTTATTTATTTATTATTGCATCATGACTCACTCACGCCTTCACCTGCGTTCGGAGTTTGGAATTTGTTTGGCTTGCGACATCGTTTCTCAGCGAACGAAATTCAACTAAAATTATTTTCAATACCAAAACAACTCAGCTTTGGTTTTATTTTTAAGCACTTTCTTTAAAATTGCCCATTAATTTTCCAAAAAGTTTGTTGTTTGTTTGAGTTGTGCATCTTCTTTTTCTGCGTCCGGTTGCGGCATCTCACAGAGAAATTTTTGAGCTGCACAGACAGCAAGAGGGAGAGAGAGGAAAGCATCTCGAAGCTCGTTTCTAGGAATTGAATCGAAAACCTTTCAACTTCAAGTCATTTTAGTCGTTTACTGCGTCATTTCGTCACTTGGTCGTTCATTCGTGGATCGCTGCCAAAAAGCAATCGCCGAATTAGTTTCTAATAAGATAATTTGTGGCGTCGCAGCGCATCTTCAGCACATCTCCCTTTCGCACTCGCACTCGACAGCCGAAGCGAGTAGCCGAATCAGCTCGGGTTACTCACTCTCGCTCTTCGTGCCGAGCAGCGAATGTGACGACGACTCGCGAATGCACGACGTCAGCGGCGCAGCTGCAGCGACTGAGCGAGCATTTGAATTGCGATGACATTGAAAAAATGACGACCGTTTCTCGGAAAAAAATGCAGAGCTGCTTGTGTTGTTGTTGTTGTTGTATTTAAAAGTAAACCGCGTCATCAACAATTTAATGTCAGCTGGAGGCGAATTAAGGGACATGTTGCCAAAGAAACGATGTCGCTGGCCAACGTTCAAACAAAATTTCTCATTTTACTCAACTATTTCTTTTGATTTATTCCTTTCTTCATCTTCTCATAGGTGCATTTTCTTTATATTTTTGTGAAGGAAAACCAAAAATTCATAGCAAAATTAAAAAAACTGTTGCCGTTTCTGATGACGCCGACCATGAGCAACATGTTGCCAAGCATGCTCTTTGTGTCTAGCAACAATGTGTCTAGAGCGTCGTTGTTGTATTTAACGTGATCCTGGACAAAGGCACGTCCACAAAAATCCATCTTTCATCAAAAAAACTGAGAATAGATTTTTTCAATTAATGAATTTTGGTTTTTAGCCATCGCCGCAGCAACTGCAACAATTTTTAACTGGTTTTTCGTTTGTGTTTCGAAATTGTTGTGAAATTTCAGTGTGTGTCGCCGCTTCTTCTTCTTCTTCGGTGCCTTCGTCCTTGGCTCCCGATTGGAAATCTCAATCAAATGTCGAAAAAGGTAACAGACGACGTTTTGTAATGTTTCCAATGTTTTTTTTAGTGTATTTTCAGGATAAAAGACTTACACGTCGGGTTAAAAAGGGCGTGGCTGGCGGAGGGGCGGGGTCGGGGGTATTTGAGTGTGACTTGTGTCCATTGAATGCAAAAAAAAAGAAAAGTAGAAGCAGCGACAGAAATTAAAATGAGAAATCGCAAAGTTCAGCAATCATCAATCGCAGTGGCGACATCTAGCGGGAAGAAGAAGAAGAAGAAGGGGTGGAGGGGGTGTTGGAAGAGGGGGGTGACAGACGGCAGCGAAACTGGCGCAAATGAATGGCTTTTGGAGTTTGCAGCTGTCAAAGAGCAGCCAACAGCAGCCGATCGATGGAGTGAAAGGACGAAGGGAAGAGGAGGAGGAGGGGGGCGGGGGTGACAAAACTGCATCCCTAAAATAATCAAATAGCTGCTAATCAAAAACATTCCAAAGAATATTAAAGAAATTCTTCACCATTTCGAATTTTGATGTTAAAAATTAAAAATTTCCTTTTTCATTCAAATTTCATTGAAAATTAATTACGAATAACGGTTTTTTGGTCGATTACTAATTTTCAATTTATGAATTCATTCATTTTCGAAGGTTGACGATTGGAAATAATTCAAATTTCGCTCGGCATCGCTTCAAACGTCTTCAATAAAAATTCAACGATGCGGATCGCGGTTGGTGTCCGTCCTGCCTCCTCCGCTCAGCCGCCCCCTACACACCACGTGACCTTCACATCACATTTTTTTTTGACATTTTCCTCCAATTGAAGCTGTAAATAAGTCATCACACATAAAAAACAACAGCGAAAAACAAAAAAACACTTTAAATATTTTATTAACTCTGATGAGGAACTTTTCTCCCTTCCTCTTCTCCTCTTCTCTTCCTCTTCTCATTTCTCTTTTCTATTCCCTTTTCTATTCAATTTTTATTTCTGTTTTCGATTCAAATTCACGTTGCAATTCTTCAAATTCAGTTTTTTTGCTGCTTTATTCGGAAAATTCCGTCGTCTGAGTTTGTGAATGTCGAAGGGGTTGACGTGGGGCGGGAGTTGAGGGGTTGACGCAGCCAACGGATAGCAGCCTGTCTGTCATGCATGCATGAGCGTCATGATAAGCAGCAGCATGTTTTTTAAAAGGATGAATGCTCTTCTTCTTCTTCTCTTAGTACAAAAAAAAAAAATAAAAATTTCGTTCCTGCAAAAACTTGATTAAGATTGAAATGTGAAATCGAAAACGTTTTACACAATTAATGCAACAACAACAACAAAAACAACAACAATTTATTGCTTTGTTTGACTTTGCAAAAACAGCCATCGATGGCCTCTTCTTCTTCTTCTTCTTCTCGTCCTTCATTCATCGACTGTTCAATCGAACACCGAAAACCACTCAAAAAACCGACAGCTCAGCGACTGACGACGAGTGACTCGACGCAGGCTTCCGTAGACAGGCGAAGTTTTTCAGGGGAGGAAGAGTGGGGTGACGTCGACCCCCTCCGGAGGCTGGCTGCCCCAAGGTTTAACCCTTTAAGCCTCAACGGACGGCGCATTGTGCTTCTCTTTCTTTGGTTTTTTGCATTTGCTGAAACTTCTCAGTCGAGTGCATAACGAGGAATTCGAGGAAAATTCGTTTCTATCCCAACATCTGTTGGAAAAAATAACAAAAACTAAAAATAACTACAAAAAAGTCACAAAATGGAAAACTTCATCTCCATGGGTAGGGAGGAGGGGGGGGGGGGGGAGTGGGAAAGAGGAGTGACGTGGTTCCTCTGAGGAGATTTTCAACTGTATCCACGCCATTCACCTCCTTCGAATTGCTTCATTCGTACAGCCTCAACTTATTCATTATTCATTCACAATTCATTTTAAATTCATTCTTAGTTCATTCATCATTCATTCTTCATGGAATCTGAATGCATTCCCCAAGTCATTCTAATTCGCAAAGCATTCCCAATTCATTCCACTTTCATTACACTCACTCACATTCAAAATTCATTTCCAATTCATTCTTAATTTTATCTCAATTCATTCTCAGTTTACTTTTAATTCATTTCTTAAATTAAGCGTCATTAATATTCAATTCCTGCTCAATTCATTCTTCATTCATTCTTAATTTAATTTTAAATCATTCTTAGTTCATTGCCAATTCATTCTTAATTTATTTCAATTCATTCCAAATTTATTCGTCATTCATTCTCAATTCATTCTTCATTCATTCGTAATTTAATTTCAGTTCATTCCCAATTCATTGCCAATTCATTCTTCGTTCATTCTTAATTTTATCCTAATTCATTTCAAATTCATTTCCAGTTTATTCTCAATTCATCTTTAATTCATTCTCAGTTAATTCTCGACCATTTTTTGAGTATTTCCTATTACTTAATTCACTTTCACTGCATTCTCTTCCTTTCTCGTTATTAATTATTTACATATATTTATAAAAATTTATCATAAATTTATATATTTTTTGTACCAATTTTTAATCGATTTCGCACATTTTTCGAAATGAGAAGAGAAGGGAATTTAAAGGGAAAAACAACAAACAAACAACAACCGACGAAACGGGAACTTTTTTGTCGCTGCGATTGAAATGATGGCGCTAAAATGGTTCAATCATTGACTAACTGTCAATTCGATTACGTTTTAAACTAAAGCAAAACAACAACAACAACAGCAACAGCAGCAACAACAACAGCAGCAGCAACAATGCGATTAACATCATCAACTTAATACCGAAAAAACCATTCAATTCAATCGAATTTCGAAAAAACTCTAAGCTCAGCGTTGTACAAAAAGGAAATGAAATGAAAAAGGAGAAGTGGAGAAGGCGGATGAAGGAATACGAAGGAAAGGAAGGAGGATGTGGAAAGGTATTCATTCAGTTGAGGCAACATCGAAGCCGCAGTCAGATCATGAATAAATGAAAATCTTTTGTCATATTTTCTCTTTTTTTTTTGTAAACGTTATCCAATGATTTTTAGGTTTCTAGCAGCTGAATAGGAAAGGAAAGGGGAGAGAGAGAGAGAGAGAGAAAATTTCCCTTTCCTCGGCTGAAATTTATCAAAAGCAAAACACGAGTTTTTTTACCTTCATTTCAAAATATTGAATTTATAAAAATAAATTTATTTAAAAATTAAACAAATTTCACATCAAATTTTTATGTATTTAAAAAACTGCTGAATTCAGCTGTTAAAAATAAATTATTGAATTTGGAAAAAAATTGTACTTAAAACTAGTAAAGGTGTTGTCTACAGCCGGGCTGTAGCCGAAATACCCTACACCTTAAAGCTGCATATATACTCGTATATATATTTAGAAGTGGTGCGATATAATATACTCGTATATATATACAATATATATATTATATATCTAATAATAAATATACAATATAAATATAATAATAATAATAACTAGTAAGGGTACCTTCGGTCAGACCGAAGCTTATATACCCTACATCCCGCCGATTTTCACCATTTTCAATACAGAGTTATCTATGATGGCAGAGAATATTCGTACCGAATTTCAAGTCAATTCTTTCAACCGTTATTCTGGAATTGCGGTTTATATCAATGTCATATGTTCGTGGGCGGACACGCCCATTTTTTTTAAAAATTTAATCTACCTGTACCGATGTATTCGGAAACAAAATTGAAGCTCAAAACTAAGTCTACAAGTTGAAATATTGTTAAAAGAATTAGTATTTGTTAAAAAAGTAGGCGTGGCGCTGCACCGATTTATCCCATTTTCAATCCCACAGAGTTTCGGATGACAAAGAATATACGTGCAAAATTTCATCGCGATAGCTTCATTCGTTCTCCTGTAATCGTGATTTCCACAGACAGACAGACAGACAGACAGACAGACAGACTACGGACATGGCTAAATCGACTCAGGAGGTAACACTGATCAAGAATATATATACTTTTCCATACCTGCCACGCCTCCTTTAATGCGTTACACACGGAAGCACAAAGTGAATATACCCTCATTCCTTCGGATGTAGGGTATAAAAACAAATTTTTTTTTTTTAAAGTGGGCGGATCACGCCCATATTTGGCATATTAACTGGAAGCATTAGTATAAACCTACATATAAAATTTTCTTGTCTTCTCTCAAAAAGTGATGCTGATATGGCCTTTTTTAATAGGCAAAACAGAGGTACCAGCACTCTCGATATAAAAAGTAGGCGTCGTCCTTGGGCGATTTTGCCCATTTTCAATACGAAACACCCCAACATAGCAACGAATATTTTTGCCAAATTTCATTTTGAAATCTTAATCCGTTCTCGTGTGATCGTGATTTCAACGGACAGACAGACAGACAGACAGACGGACAGACATCGTTATTTCAATTTCGGTGGTGATGCTGATCAAGAATATATATACTTTTCCATACCTATCTTGTCTAGTTCTATGCGTTACACACTCCGGTAGAAAGTGAATATACCCTCAACCTTAAGTTGTAGGGTATAAAAAGAAATGTTATTAACAGTGAAAAAAGTGATGAAAAGGCGTTAAAAAATGCGCTGAATTCGTTTTGACGAAGCTGAATGTGATAAAAATTAATCTGAATTCGTCAAACTGTTGCTGAATTCGGTAAAACTGTTGCTGAATTCGGTAAAACTGTTGCTGAATTCGGTAAAAAGATTCCGACACCGTTAAGAAAGTGATGACGGTGTTAAAAAAGGAGCTGAATTGGTTTTAAAGGTGCTGAATGATCATAAAAATGAGCTGAATTCATAAAAATTATGCTGAATTTTTCGGGAAAACAGATGTCAAACGTGGTAAAAAGCGATGACGGTGTTTAAAAGCTGTTCAACAGTCAACAGAAAGAGCTGAATGTCGTGAGAAGGCGCTGAATACTCCAAAAGGCGACTGCATTGGTTGAAGTGTGCGCTGAATTCACAAAGAAATGTGCTGAATTTGTAGGAAAAGCTGCTGAATGAGGAAAGCTGTAAATGACAAGAAATTGAAGTGTTGCTGAACAACCAAAAACAAGCCGAATGCGTTGAGGGCGGCGTCGTTCATCGTGGCGAGGAAACATCAATTTTCCGAAATAAAATCGGCCGCTGCCGACGCCTATCGATGGCAGGCGAATGAACGACGGACGTTACAAAAAATCGACAACCGAATTTCGTATCCAACAGCAACAACAACAACAACAACAACGACTGCCATTTTTGCACTTTTCTCTACTTTTTTATAATCGAACGCGCGCTGTTTTTAAACCCAGTGGCAAAAAGGAGAATAAAACGAGGAGGGAACGAGTGAGAGAGAGAGACAGAAGATGTGTATGTATGTGTGTTGAAAGGTGCGCGTGTTTGCCGAAGGATAACGAACGACAAAACATTTCAAACATTGGAACAGAGACGCGAATATTGAAAATGAAAATTCAATCCTTTCAGAATTAATAACGAAAAAAATGAATGAAGGAGAAATGTTATACATGAGCACACACACACACACACACACACACATACACACACATACATCCATATTTATATTTACAATGCGCAAACAGCAGAAAGACACTCAGAAACTTTCACTTTTATTCACTCGGCCGTTGAAGGATTTCGAGATGTTGACTTCATATAAAAGCAACAACAACAGCAACAACAACAAAACACACTCATTCATCCTTTCGCAGGATTTCTATATGACTCGATTTCCATTAATTTGCTTTGTTTGTTGTTCATTGCTTTAAAAAAACCGAGGAAATTCAAAGCAGAGGCGAAAAATAAAAGCAAAAATGACTCGCGACATCATACAAAATAAACAGAAATACATCAGCCCCAGCCACCGCCTACCTCGCCCCCTTTTTCTCCATAAACACAGAGTCACACTTTGTTTTTTTCTGGTTCCCGGAGCTTCCAAACCTTGAAAATATCCACAAAAAAAACGCGTAAAAAGGCGCCTGACAAAAAAGGACAACGGATACTAGAATCCAGGAGTCCAAATGTTTGTCTGACAGACAGACACGACGCAGCGACTCCAGCAACGCTTCTTTTTACACGTTTTACACGAGACGAGCGTTTGGAGCTGCTTCGGAGTCTTTCGGAGGCTTCTGCAGCGCTCAACAGCTTGAAATGTGTCAAACTCTCGACGTCGCCATCCTTTTGGACCTTCTTCTAAGGGAGTCGGTGTCTGGGTGTAGGTCGGAACTCACAGGAAGCACCACGATGCTCCTGTAACGTCCAGCAGTGAAAGGTAAAAAAAGTTATAGATAAAAATTAAATTTAACTCTTCAAATATTAAAAAACTATGGAAAATATTAAAAACTGAAATTTTATTATTGCAATATCGAGTTTCAATTTATAAAATTGGCGGCAATTAGTTTATTTTACAGATTTTAAAATTAAATTTGTCTCGCTGAAATTACTCACAACTGTCTTTAAAGAAACAGTTTATTAAATTTACCTCTTCGACTATTCAAAATATTACATTAATATTAAAAACTTAAATTTTATTAACTAAATTCAGATTTTCAATTTATTTATTTATTTACTTATTTTACACATTTTGAAGTGGGATTTAATTTCAGCTTCAATTTCATTTTGAATTCCATTAGAACAAAGAATTTCTGATTGGAGCGAAGGAGTTTCGCTTGGCTAGACAACAACAACAACAACAATCAACGGATATTCATTCGTTTTTTGTTGTTTCTTCAGAATTTCCAACCAAATTGAGTATTTATTATTATTTAAGCCGGGCTCGAAATCTTACAAAGAATCGTTGAATGACTGAAAAAATGTTGCTGTGATGTTGTAAACGGCGGCTGTCGTTGTTGTTGTTGTTGCTGGTGCTTCTGCTACTGATTGACGTGCTTTTTATTGATGCCTCTGATTGGATTGGTTTTTACCTGTCCTCAACGGATGGACGCAAGGATAAAAAATATCATTGGACAGGTTGAAGGATAATGAAAAAGCAGAAGGAGTAGGAGGGGGAGGGGGAGGGAGCTATTGAAAATGATGAGAATATGAAGAATGTGTTCGGTGCTGCGTTGGTCACTTGGCCGAGGACACACGCAGCCGCATGACGTCGTCACTCGCGGCTCGTCACAGCGCGCACTCGCTGCGGAGCTGCGAAAGCGAGGCCGAACTCATGGCGCGCGTGTGGCGTCGCCCAATTGGAACTGGAAAGTGTGAGAGCGGCGAGAGAAGCTTTTCGATGCGTGTATTGAAAGTTGGACATTTTTTCGGCGCGTGGTGGGTTTTTTATTATTCGGTTGTCTTCTTCTCTGCCGAGGCTGGAATTTTTCCAAAACTCATGCACCGTTATGATTTTATTAAAACTCGCCTCCGCGGTGGGTGTGGGCTCGAATGTTGAAGGGAGCGCGATGGACGATGGCGGTGGGTAAAGCTGCCGAGGAAGGTAGCGGGAGGGGGGGGGGGGGGGGGGATGCGTCTCGCGTCGAACTGATGAATTGGTTTATTTCAATTTTTATTCATACAACTCATCGTTTCCGTTCCCCTTCCCCTTCCTGCGACCGATTTTGTTGTAAATTTCTTTGACAGATTTCGTCATACGCAAATCCACAGCCGAGACCCTCCCCCACCCCCGCCCACGCCCACTTTTCATCCTTCAATCGAATTTGCAACCCGTTATTTTGCTTTTATCCTTTTCTCTCCCTCACTCTCGCAGCGCCGCTCTTTTCTAATCCCGCATCCGTTTTTTGCGGCGATTCCTTCGATGTTTGTGTTTTTAATTAAGGACAACGACGACGACGACGAAAGCGACGATTGTTTGTTGTAGTTCAGTGCGTCTCTCCCGTCTCTCTTCTTCAGCAAATATTAAAACAATAAAGCAGCCAACAACAACAACAGCAGCAGCAGCACGAGAAGAAAGCGAAGAAGAAGCGGCACGATGAGGTGAATTTAACTTTATCGTAATTGCATATCTTCGCGTGTAAATAGAATGCAAAAAAAACACACACAAACACATTCACACCAACGCCTCTTCCAACGCCCAACACAAACTAATCAAATGTCTGGCATCATTTCATTGTTGTTGTTGTCGTTGTTGTTGTTGGATAAGTTACACACGTTAAAAAGTGCTGCGATTTAAAAACGGTTTCTTCCCTTTCTCGCTCTTCCGTTTCCACAGCCGCATCCAAGGCAAGTGCGCTGATGAAGTGATTGATTGATTGTGATACGTTTGCTTTGGAATGCAAACACGAAAGGAAGCGGCTTCGTCTCCATACTCAACACTCTCCAAACACAAACGCTCTCATTCCAATTGCTCTCACTGCAGTCGCTCTCGTTTCTTTTGCACTAAGCTTTAATGCTTTTCGAAGCACCTCAATGAACACACACACGCACGCACGCACACCCAACTAATGCTCTCACGCTCTTTCAAGTAATATTAACAAACCTAGTGACAATGGAAATTAGTTAATGATTTAATTGCGTGTTTTGTGAGCCTTCGACAAGTGAGCAACAAACGTAAAGCAGTGTTTTTTCTTGGTCCTTAACCCTTTGCGAACGAAACGAAATTATTAATGCGAATAATAAAAGAAACGCCGAAAGAAGTGTGCATAAAAATAATTAATTACGCACACAAAAACAGGCAAAAAGCTAATTAAGCAGAGGAAACAACGACAAATGAAGGAAATTATTTTTTTTTTTTTTTTTTTTTTTTAATTGTTTTCTTCTTCACATTTTTTTATTAATATTTTGAATCAGTTTTGTTCAGTTTTTGTAATTTTTATTCAATGCTTTTGACAAAATCGAAAAAAGCGAAAAAAGCGCCTTTTCAAATTTTATTAAGGAACAAGGAAAGCGGAACAGATTGAGGCCGAACTCATGCGCGATGAGGCTTCTTTTGACGCGTGTCGGAAAGGGGCGGCGTGTTGGGGAGGGAACGAGGAGTTATGAATGAGGAACAAGGGGAAAAGGCAACATTAGAAACCCTTGACTGCACATCAAAGGCGAAAAAGCCTTTCAAAAGACACTCATTATGCTAACGACACGAACACTGGGGGCACTTTGAAGCCTCCCCGCGCCCATAGACTGCAGCGTCAGGCTTCGACTTTGGCAGTGACGCGTTCAACTGTCGAAAGGAGTTCGATTTTCGGCTGGTGATGAGCGTGGGGCCATCGGCAACGCATCGATCGCACGATTGCAGCCAAATTCGGAGGATTTTTCAGCTATTCCAGCTCCTCAACTCAATTTTTGCCTTGGGCCTTGGCAAAGCGTTGAAGTTGAAGTTTGAGGGATTGATGCACTCGTGGTCCAAACCCTGACTCGCTTTTTCTTCCCTTGCTCTGTCACATCATCTGTCATTCAATTCTCTGCACTTTGTGAAGTTTTCTGCGTTTCTTTTGTGCTCTCTGCGGCGGCTGCTTTGAATGCATCACGAAAAGAAAGGAAAAGGCTGATGGATGAGGGAGGGAAATAAAAGGAAAATTTTCAGTGGTTGCATTAACAAAGCAACGCCGACGACGCTGACGGCGACGCTGACGCTGACGCCGCACGTGCTGGAAAACGGCTTTTTATGCACTTAAATTAAAAATAATAATAATTTCATTGTTGTTGTTGTTGGCTGCACTTCTACGTTTTTTTCAGTGTTTTAAGGGTTGTTGCTGCTGCAGGAGTTTTTTGCATGCAACGTGCAACGCAATCGATCGGTTTTTTTATGCATTGAAGCATTAAATTAGCCCGGAAAAATGGGAAAAGGGGCGAGAAAAGCGATTGAAAGAAGCGTAGAGCAAGCAGCCGGCCGCCAGCCACGCCGCCGGCTGCCGTCAACGACTGCAGCGAAGAAGAAGAGGAAGCTTTGCCTCTCCTCCATCCCCACACAACAATTTTGCCAAAAGCCCGAAATCACACCACTGACGATCGTTGACGCTGCAGAACTTTTTCACAAACAACAGTCGCCATTTTTTAGAAAATCGCTTTTTTTCCTATTCTCCCACATTAAAATTTTTTTTTTGTTGCTTTGGCAACTCTTTTGATGCATACGATGCCGCTGTTGTTGTTGTTGTGCTTCTGCATTCACACGCTCGGCTGCCTACACAACAGCAACAACACCAACAACAACAACAGAAAGAGCAACGATATTTTATGCATTTAACAATCCGTTGAAAAGAGAACTTGAAGCTTGAGCATGCGAATGGATGTGTTCCGGCGTTGTGAGCGAGGGAAGGCCGAAGAGAGCGAGCGAGCGAGCACACAGCCACTTTAGCCGAAATGCGCCGAGCTGCTCTTGCAAAGTGATCGTCTTTTTGCTTTCGTTTTGCATAAAACTCATAGGAGCAGAATATAAATTAATTAAAGCAACACACAGCCGAGTGGTGGAGACATGAGAGCAGAGTGCGATACGAGAGCGAGAAGAAGCTAGTACAATACTACACAACGACGCACAGAGAAGAGAAGAGAACGACCACGTCTAGTCTCTCGCTCTCACTCATCCCACAGCCGACTGCATCGAGGTTTTAGGTCGGTTTTTCAGCTTTTTGCATTCATTGCAATGCCTCGTTGGTGCGTTCGGTCGTCGCTGCTTCGTGCGACGAGCTGTGGACTGCAATTTAATTGGGAGCCGAAGATGCTCCCCGACGAACTGCAGCCAATCACAATTAGTATATTGCAGTGTTTTTGCTTTTCGTACTGCGCAAAAAGAACATGCATCGTACTTACAGCAGATTGCGAGTAGGATTCGCAAAAAATGCCTTTTTTTTCTTATCAGGACATGCACTGTTGTGCCCTTCGTCTCCCCCGCCCATGAAAATTCTAACTAATCGATTTCAGTGCAGCAGCAGCATCAACAGACTATGTAAAGATAGCAAAACATTGCCAATTGGAAAAAACCAATGCTTTTAAATGATGAACGGGCATTTCCCGTTTTTGTTTTTTGTGTAACGCAATAACAACAACAGAAGCATTATTCCAACAAGAAATCAGCAGCCGTCATGAGTTTTGATTTTATTTGTATGCACGCGTTCTTCTTTAATGTTATCCTCTCCCGCTCAATCAACGAAGCCGAACGAACGATCGAGCCTCTTCGCATTCAGCGACTCGGCAAACTACTAACACCTCGGCAAACGCATTCACTGAAATCTACAACAAAGAAAACAAAAAAGCCAACAGCATTAGCAACGTGAGCGACGGAGCAATACAATGCTTCGTTCGCATTTCGTTCGTTCCCTCGTTGTTGTTGCTCGGAGATCGACGAGGCGCTCATAAGAAACAAGGTCAAATGCAGTTCTTCGTGTTGTTGTTGTTGTTGTTGTTGTATGCATGTTATACATATTTTTTTATAATCATATCTAATGCGGAGTTGTTTTGCTATTGAGTAATTTCGATGATATTTGAATTTCTTCCGTTGTTGGTGTGTATAGCGAGATAGAAAAAATAAAATTGAAGAGGAAGCAGAAAGTGGGAAGAAAACACAAATACAAAAATTGTTAAATGTAGTAAATAACGGCGAATAATGAATAACCTAAAAGTTGATTTCTTTCAAGTTTTTAAAAGAATTAATAAAAAATTTTTGATTTTGATTTTCTTTAATTTTTCTTTTCCTTTTAAAACCAAGCAACGATTTTCTATTTTTCATTGATATTATTTTAAATTATCGTTTCGGTTTTTATCGTCTCGTAGGAAGTGTAAAGTCTTTTTTCATTTATTCGATTTTTCCTCCCGTTCAGAAAATGGCTTTTATTGCCTCTTATTACTTACATATTTAAATAAAGCAGATTTTCGGAAATTTATATCAATTTTTTATTGCAATTACCAATTGTTTTCTTGTTTCAACGATAAAATGTGTTTTTCCTCTTTTTATGAGTTGTTTGCAACTCTGTTTATTGTGAATGCGGTGGCCGGCCGCCGTCGTCGTTGTTTATTTTACTTTTATTCGGCGTGTTTTTTTGCTCGCTCGTGTTTCTGATGGAGCATCGCAGAGTTGAATAGCGCATTAGCAGCGCTGCTCGCTCGGCACATGCGACCTTGGCTGCAATCTAAATAATACAGCAGCAGCAGCAGCAGCAAAAACACGTCGCATTGAATGCCAAACGCAACAACGACAACAACAACAACCGCAACGGCGTCATCTCCTTCAACAATTTTGTTGCTTTTTATTAGTTTTTCGTTCGTTTCAGCTACGCCGCTCGACGGCTCACTCTCTCTCTCTCAGAGAGTATAAACATCAGTTCTCTTTATAAATACAAATAATTAATATATTTTTGGGTGCTTCTTTGTGCTTTTTGGTGCTTTCCTAATTATCTGTTTCCGAAATGGAATTTCTCAATGGCCGACGACACACTGCGCCAATGAGGTCTGCCGCACTCGTTCCCCAGCAGCTGCATTCGCCTGCAGTCGGCTTGCGTGAGAGCAGCCTCACGCCGCTCGTGTGACATCGGCCAACGTCAGACTTCGTGTGTATGCGATGTTACTTGGCTGCGGCTGCGGCTGTGTTGTTGTTGTTGTTGTTCTAATGCTGTGCAGTGCAAGTTTCTTCCATAACCACCGAAAATAATGCGTCACTTTCGTCAAGTAGCCAGACGAAGGCGAAATTGGGAATTCGAAAAAGAGGAAATTTATGCATAAATAAATGAAGGGCGATTGTTGAATATTTTGTATGATTTTCTTTGAAAGGAAAAGGGGGGAAACATCGACACACTTTTGTTTCACTGTTGTTGTTGTTGTTGTTGCTTCTATTTTAACACAATTCTTTTACTGCTATCGCGTTGTTGACACATCGTAGACGAAACTTTTTTCACTGAATTAAACAAATCAAAAAGAAAAAAAAATTCACAAAAAAATTTCTTATGCACGAATTAAATTTTTTGCGTTTGGTTATTTTAAAAAAAATATGTGATAAAAATGTTGTTGCTTTCTATTTACGGAAGTTGCTAAAAGATTAACAAAAATTATGTATTAATGGAAACTCGGTGATTACTTGATTATTATTAGAAACGCTCGAGACGACGTCGATTTTTATTCGGCAGCTTTTTAATTTGTTGTGCAGTTGCAGTCGCGCTGCTTTCCGATCCCGAGCCGACGAAGAACCGTTCGCGAATCCACTCGGCGGCGAGCTGAGAGCGGAGAATCTCCAATTGGGAGAAGCTCATCTCCAATAGCAGAGTTCGCTGAAGGCTGTCAATAGTAGGTCCACACAAGAGCCAAAATAGGTCTCCTTAAGACCTCAACTGATTTAATTGTTGTCTTCCACTTCCTTTTATTGTGCTCTTTCTTCTTTAATCTACGTTTTTCATATTTTTTTCGTTGTTATTGCGTTTTGTGTTCACAATTTGCATTTTCGCCTTGATTTCTGTCGATTATCTCATTTTTAATTGCAAAAAATATTATTTTAAACGAAATTAAATGCACTTTCATCGTTGTTGTTGTTGTTGTTGTTGTTGCCGTCTGCTTTTTCTTAATTTGGTTTTTTTATTAACTGTCGACAGAATTGTTTATTATTTGCATTTTAAATTTATTTTCGTCGGAGTTGATTTTGCATTTTATTGTTATTTCTTTTTGGCTTTTATTATTATTTATATTATAATTATTATTATTATTATTAAGATGATTATTACGATAATTATTAAACTTTTTGCTGCTGCTCATTTGAAAATCTCTTCATTTTCCATTCGAAAAACGCGCGTAAATAATTTATAGCAATTTTTTATTATCCTTTACTCCCTCTTTTTTCTTCTTATTTTCTTCTTGTAATTCGGTATAATTTTTTATTAATTCTTTCGCCTTTTCAATGATTTTTATGCTGATTAAAATTTAATACATAAAAAAAAATATTTTTGGTGGTGAAAAAAGCGACAGCGAAAAATTTTCAAGTTCAAGTTCGAAATAAAATTAATTTCTTTCAATTCCTTTAGTCCTCCATTTCCACAGTTTTCAAATATTCTCGTCTTCTTCTTCTTCTTCACGATCTATCCATTTCCCTCATCAACGAATTTGTTTAAAAAAAGCTTTCCCCTTTGTCGTCATTGCTTAAATTTGCTGTAGTTCCTCTGAATTCCTTATACACACGCCCACACACATAGACTGCCTCCCCTCCGCCCTTGCAAACGGTCCCCTTCTCCAACACGAACGAAAAGATTCCTAGTAATACGAATTTTCACTCATTTCCTTATCGTCTGTGATTTTCTTAGCCAGACAACGGAGCAGACGGTGTTCAAAGAGAGGGAGGGGCGTGTCGACGGGGGAGAACGGTCGTTTCAAAGGACATTCATCGATGCACTCGCAAAAAACTGCGCCGGAAAATGCGCTTTTCTACTACGGCGACGATTGCTACTACTACTACGACAACAACAACAACAACAACAACAACAGCATCTATAAATAATAACATAACAACGTTGCTGTTGCTGTTGCTGTTAACGTTAACGACTCACAAAACGAAGCAGAAAAATCAATGAAAAGCAGTTGCTGCTCCTCTCAACGGCCGAACACACACGCAGCTCCATGAGGAATGCTTCACTCGTCGCGGCTGCAGCTGCGAACAAACGATTTGTCGTTGCGCGATGACGACCTCATGCAGCTGAGTGTAACGTGAGCCAATCGTTCGCTGATGGCGCCGTCCGTCAACATCGGAGAGTGAGAGCGAGAGACAGCGACTTCCAACCCTCGCTGCAAAACAACAACAGCAGCAGCCGCAGCAGCAGCAGTCGCATTGCGGTGACACCATCAAAAGCAATGCAAATGCGAAGTGAGAGAGAAGCACCACCGCCGACGAAGCACGCTCGGCCTCGTGTCCAAAACAAGAGCAAAAAACTTTCACTTTTTGTTTCCTTGCGTGTGGAGAGGGGGAGGGGTGCCGGCGACGCCCGAATTCGTGGCTCTGGTGCAGTGCAACGAGCCACCACCGCATGCAAGGAACGTCACGAGACTTGAAATGTGTTTGCACACGAAGCGAGGATACTTTGTTGATGGGTGGAGCGATGGATGGCGGGGGGTGGGGGGGGGGGGGGGGGGGGGAGGTGAGTACTGAGGAGGAGGGTTGCTTGTAGTCGTCTGCTGAAGGATTTCGACTGCGCCAGACGTTGCAGTGTTACTGCAGGCAGAGCGACAAAATGAAAACAGGACGAAGGGCGGAAAAAATAACATTTTGGGACACGTCGTCAGCCGAATTCAGGTCGCCAGCCACAAGAGGGCGAGGGAAGTGGGGGAAACTTCGCGCTGTTTTAGCGACAAGGAAGCGAGAGTGGTTCTTGAGTGGGAAATGTTTGGGAGTCGCTGCCTGTGCAACTGTTAATAGAAAACTTCCTTTCGAAAGCTGTTCAAGGCTTCCGTTTGCTTTGTTGCTTGTGCTCTTCGTAATTCGCTTTCGCTGTTGCAGCCGATAAAGCAAACTGAAAACGGAAATGACGCCTGCCTGCGTCCCACGACCGCCAACAGCCGCAACGACAACTTTTACGTTGCTCACTGTGCTGCTTCTTCTCCTCATCGATGTGCGCCTTGAAGTTTCGCAGCCGTCGTTCGTTCGTTTGCTTGTTTTCCCCACCCGCGACGCAACTCCTCTTTCAGAGTGTTCGGCGATTGCTGTGAGAAGGAGTACGAAGAGTCTTACGCTCCCACGACAAACCACAAATCCTGACAGTGAAGAAGAGAGCAGAGAGCACAATCACGGAGAACTGCACTGAGTAGAGCGAAGAGAATGAAGGCGGCAATCGTCGAACGATGACGACACAGCACAACGACGTCCGCCATCAGCTGCAATACTAACACAGCCCGGGAACACTTTCAGCCCGGGCGCATTCAGGAGTTGCATGCAAGAGCGCAGCAGCAGCAGGAAAAACGCAGGAGCAACGACAGCGTTTCGTTGTAGTAAAAACTACATCAGCCTACGATGATGTACTATCGAGTGTGTGTGTGTGTGTGTGTGTGTGTGTGTGTGTGTATGTGTGTGAGGTGAAATGTGGTGTTTGCATGTAACAGACGTGGAGCAGCAGAGAGCATGAGTGCGAAGGAGATGGATACAGACACTGGGCGAAAATCTAACGGGCTCCGTTGTTCATTGAAGCTGCGAAAAAACCTGTTTGTGTGTGCGGGCGAAGGAAAACGGGGAAGGGGCGAGGCTGTTGAGGAGGCGGAAAACCGGATGTTTTTTTGTTTTTCTATTTTTTCGTCCTGCTGCAGTTTGGAAAAGTTATTTCAACACAGAACAACAACTAAAAAAGATGGGTAAAAAGGGGAGTAGAAGGGTTACCCCGCCCATTCTTCCCTCCCTCCACCATACAACAACTTTTTGCGCTTGCTTTTGCCTTTCTTTAATATCCTTTGCCTATCGTTTATTGTTGTATTTCTTTTTTACAGGCTGCAAAGTTAATTTCTGTGCTCCGTTGGACGGAAGCAGTAACGTTTTTTTCTCAGTGTTTCATTTTTCCTGCACTTTTGATTTCCTCTTTCTCCGATTTCCTTTTGCTTTGTTTCTACGTTGATTAAAGGATAACTTCACAAGTCGAAAATCCTTTCAGTTCTCGACGATTCCTTTTGCTTTTCCAGATAGAGGCCCTTGACTTTTGACGTACCTTCATAAATACATACATATCTCCTAAACCATACAAGCTTTCAAAAAATTGCCTAATTTTAATTACAAAAAATAAGAATAAAATTTTTGAAGTGGTCCTTGGCATTTCTGATAGGTTTTCCTTCAAAATTGTGGAATTACCTTAATGAAGGCAATATTGGGAAAGTTGGAGCTGTCAGCTTCTCAGAGGTGCTTCTATCTTTGATTTTGGTTTCGGAGTTGTAGACTCCAGCGCATGATTGGGTCCATCTCCGACTCCGACTTTGACGTTGACGTACGTAACCATCAAAAATAGTGGAATTTGTGCCTATTTTCGACGAGCCGGGACCGCGTTCGGAGGATTTTCCAACATTTGTGGAAATCCTCGACTTATTTTTGACACATTTTGGGTACAGTTTTCATGCTGTTTACAATTTTAAGTCTTCATTTGTGTAATAAGTCGCTTATAATTAGGAATTTTTCATTGAGCGTTCAAGATATTGATTTAAATTTAGATTAAATTATTAAATTAAAAGGCTAGTTAAAGGCTAGTTAAAGTGGCAGTTAACCAGTTAATCGCAAGTTAAATTGAAATTTAATTGGCGTTGACTTTGACGTTGAAGTTGAAGCCTTAAGCAATCAATGGGCCATGAATTCGGCTGGGATTTTCATGGGAGGACTTTATTCCATTGATGGAATTTATTCTGTTTTTTTAGCATATAAAATAAGTTTAAATTTTTCTACATAATCTAAAATTATTTTTCTACATTTCTTTAATTATAAAAATATTCATTTACTCACAAATTTCGAATTTTGTTTCCGTGTATTTTTTACTATTCAATTTTTTCATACCTGAAATGAGAGAAAAAACAAATAAATTCACTAAAATATTTAACAGTTAAACTTAATGTGAAAATTTTATGGCGGAGCAAATTAAAATAACGTCGAATTTTTATGTGAATGCATTTTAATTATTTTATTTGTTTATATAAATTTCTATTTCAATTTCTACATACAAAACTCTCTCCCAGTCTGTGTATTGTTGCTGTTGTTGTTTCGTTTACGCTTCGCTGAGTGCATTTTAATTGAGTGCATCGCGATGAGTCTCCAAACGGGAGCCAGCCACGAAGCGTCGATCGGAACCGTTACATCGGCACAGCTAACAACAACAACAACAACACCAACAGCAGCAAAAGCCAAAGTCAATAGAGAAATGCATTGAGCATAACAATAACAAACCGACCTCCAAAAACCCAAAAAAAAAGCCAGCTAATTACGCATTTACATGAGCAACAAAAAGTTTTGTTGTGAGCTAACAACAACAACAACGGGCATTGCATTAATTACGATTTCTCTTTGTTGTTGTTGGCGTTGTACGCAATACAACCGACCTCTTTCGCTCCAATCTTCTCATGAGCAAAATCCACATCAATGAGGAGGCCTCCGTCACACGCAGCGGCATGAGGCCGCCCTCATTTCGGTGCAGCTGTTCCAGTGAATGCAGCTGCTGCGGCCCTTTGCAGCCGCGTGTGACATCGCTCACTCACCCACTCCATATCGTGGTCGCTCCCTCTTTCAACAGCGCCAATGAATGAAGCTCCCATTCACGAACCCGAAGCGTATTTTTTAATGAGCTGCTTCAGCAAACACTTCGTCAATGAAGCGCTTGTGTTAGGAGAGAACTGAGAGTTGTGGTTTTCTCTTTGCCGAGAGATGTGAAGTGCTAATGAGGACCGTCGATGCTCACGGCGCGGAGAGAAGAGCTGCGACGCATATTGTGCAACGAAGCAAAGCGCAGTGCGTGCATTGAAAAGTAGCACACGTTGACGAACACGAAGGCGCATGGAAGATGAAGAAGAAAATGAGGCTGCTGCTGCTGTTTTTCTATTGAAGTTTTGTCTCCGCTTCACATAACGTGAAAAAGTCAAGTGAAGTGCTTGGGAAGAAGCAGCGGCAGCAGCATGAAAATTGACATTGCATCCGCGTGATGGAGAGAAATGAGTTCGTTTTGTGATGTAGGAAGAGGAAGGGGAGAAATATTTGGTTGCAACACTAAAAAACGAAACTTTTGTTGACTTTTTTTCGTATTGTCCTATTTCGGTATTTATTAATTCATGGTTTTTTTTTGTTGTTCGATGGTTTCAAGTTTCTCTCTTTCATTATTTGTTGCCATCTCCGAATCAACAAACAAATTTAAAACGAAACTTCATTTTTTTTGTAGAAAATGCGAAATGTTAAAAATTTAACAATTTGGAAATTTGACTGTCTCAAATGTGACTGTAGCAAGTACTAAAATAATGGAAGTAATCGAAATATTGCATATGTACATTGGTACAAAAAAGTAAAGTTTTCAAAAATATTTATAATTTTTTTTACAAAAAATTTATTTAGTACTAAATATTTTCACTACGCCAAATATTTAGTACTACGTATTTCTGCTATGAGCAAAGGTTTTAGTACTAAAACTGTCGACTCGTGAAATTCATCATATTACGTACTACAAAATCGCACGACTAAAAGGGTCGGTTCGAAATGGTAGTACTAAAACTAGAAGTATAATTAGTTTTAGTACTAAGTTTAAAGGCATTCGTTTTAAGGCATGTATTACTAATTGTCATGCTACATATTTAGTACATATGTGTACTAAAAAGTTTGTACTAAAATGTCGTGAATACTACCTCTATAGCAGGAACAAGATTTAGTGCTGAAACTACATATAAATATGTATACGAACATCCAACGTCTCAATAACATTTCCATACTAAACATATTGAGTATGCGAACAATGTTTAGTACTAAAAATACATAGCAAAGAAATGAATTTAGAACTTAATTTAGCACAAATGATTTATTAATTTAATGCGAAAATGAAAACGCTACGATTTTCAGCATGTACTAATTTAGTACTAAAATTTTCTAAATTTCTGAATTTGAAACTTTTCTCATTGATGATAATGATGATGGCTCCTCCCCCGCCTCCTTCAACCTCATCACCATCAGCGACGAAAAACATCGACGGAGTTTCTTCAGTTTTTCCGTTCCGAACGAGTGAGTCTTTTTTGCTAATGGGCGTGGCAGGGTAGAAAACGGGGCCGAAAACGAGGAAACAAGGAAAAATAATGTTAATCAAATCTTCAACCGTTATTCGAGGTTCTCTTGTCTGTTTTTTTTTCGTTGTTTCTTTTTTATTTTTTTGATTTGTTGTTTAAAAAAAAAAGACGATTTTCTTTTTTAAAGTTTTTTCTTTACTTCGAAATCATTAGAAAAAAAAAAAATAAACGAAAAAGAGGAAGAAGAAAAATTGTATTTTCGACCGTAATAAAAGCAGAAGATCCGAAAATATGTATGTAATTGTTTTTTAATTATTCTGTGTTATTATTATCTACAATTAGCAACAACAACAACAACAACAAATTCAACTTTGTGGTTTTTCTTTTAATTAAATTCAAAAATGATGAAGACTCAAAAAAACCGGATCAGCAACAGCAATGTGTCTGTCAACATGTTGCTGGACTTATGTTGATAACGTAACAAAATTATTAATTACACCTAAGTCTGTTTTTACACGGTAGATTGGTTCCAGAAGAAGCCGTGTAAAAAAAAACCGTGTAAAAAAGACATTGATCTTATACAAAAATGGGTGATTTGTTCCTAATCTCTAAAACCTATTAAAATCAAATATATAATACTTATTTTCACAAGCATAGTAATTAATGATAAAAAAGATATGCACTCTAATCTTAAAAGTAATATAAATTAAATGTATGGCAAGTTCAGGAACTAAAAAACTATGTTGTGAACGAAAAGAATAGGTTATTCAATTTTTAAGGTAAAAAATAAAATAAAATAGATAATCATAATCACTTAGATAATCATAAATACAACAACATAAATTTAATTGCTGTTTCAAATCGTGCTAAATGGAATAAAATCGTGTAAAAAAATTAAAAATATTCAATTTTCAAACCGTGTTATATCAAAACCGTGTACAAAAAGACCGTGTAAAAACAGACTTAGGTGTATTTTGTGTTAAAACTTAGAATAGATTGAATTTCGTTGATGAGCCAGAAGCCGACTCCTACAGTCGCTTAAACAACAACAACGACTACAACAACACGAACAATGAATACTCTTCGCTTATTCATTCGCTCTTTCATCACTGACTCCTAAAAACAAATCGAATTTCTTCTACGCACTTTTTAAACTTGAGCTTCTTTTCTACGGAATATAAAAAAAAACATATTCCAAGTTGTTGTTGTTGTTGTTGTACTCGCAGTTGCCGTAGGGCTTCTGTGTTCGTTGTTGTTGTTGCTGTTTTGCGTTCTCCCGCTCTCAAAAGTGTTTCTACTGCTCAATGAGCGTCGCTGCTGTCGTCGTTGTTGTTGTTGTTGTGTGGTTCGCTTCGCTTCGTTCGCTTCGTTCGGTTGCTGTTCATTGTCGATCGTCGGGAGCCGTCGTCTTCGGTCGGGAGTCAACATCTACACATTTTTAATTATGTTGTGTGAGCCGAAAAACCTTGGATTTAATACAAACAGCAGCGTCGACGTCGACGTCGTCCTCGTTTTTTTTTGTCTTTGATGTTTTTCTAATGTGGTTGTTGTTGTTGTTGCCGTGCACGGACTTACGCACTTTTCGTGGTCGCTGCCGACGTCGCTGTCCCTAGCATTTGTGTTGCCCTATTTTTTTAGTTTTATTTCGGTTGATGGAGCAGCTTTTTTCGGCGTTTTTTTCTAGTTCGCTTTTTGGGCATTGCTGCTACTGTTGTTGTTGTTGTTGTTGTTGTTGCTTCTGTCATTAGATACGATTCAATGTAGTACACAGAGTTTTGTGCGTTTGGAATGAAGCATGTGGACGAGGAGGGGGAGAGCGGAAGCTGAAGAAGCTTGAAGTTTTTTTTTGGGTTAATATTTGGTTGCTCGATGATGATGACTAGAACAACAACAACAACAACAACAACGCAATTGTTAACGCAGAGTTGAGGATGCGTTGCTGTTGCTATCATCGTCGTCGTTGTTGTTGTTGTTGTTGTTGTTTTCCCGTTTCTTTCTATTCGCTTTATTCAAGCTTCTATCGTCGAGTTGCTGATGAGTTTTATTGCTTTTTTGGACCTCTCACAGAATCACATGAAAAAAACCCTACAAAAAAAAACAATATGTGAATTTTGCTTAGTTGGTGCATCTGTGTGTGTGTGTGTGTGTGTGTGTGTGTGTGTGTGTGTTTCGATTAGTGCTTTTTTTAGTCGTTGTTTTTTTGTTGCTTTCACATTGCATCAATTTTGTTTCGTCCGTTTTCTTTGCTTTCGTCTTCCTTTTCTCCTCTTCTTTTCTTTCTTTTCCTTTGCCCTCCTTTTCTTCTACTGTTTATTCTTTTCTTCTGTCTGCGGCTTCAATTTTTCGCGTTTTTATGCTTGTTTGGCTTCTGCTTTGTCTCTGTTCGTCCCTCCTTTGTCCTCCTTCGCTCCATTTCATGACCCTTTTCTTTATTATTGCTCTTCTTTTGCTCTTCTCTGCTTCTCATTCTTCTGTTACCATCTTTCACTGTTCATTTTCTTCTTCTACTTTTCTTCTCCTTTTTCTTCTTTTCTTCTTCATCTTCCTGCTCTTATTCTTCTTTTCCCTTGTCGCTGTTTTTCCTTCTTTTCGTTTGTTCTTTCCCCTTTTTTTGGTTTTTTTGTTTTTGTTTTCTTTTTATTTTTGTTCTTCTTCCTCTACTTCTCCCTCTTTCTCTTCTTTTTTCTCCTTTTCCTACTTTCTACACTTATTGCAGTTTTTCTTCATCCTTTTCTTTTCTTTCACTTTTCTTTGTATTCTTCCTTCTTCCTCTTCTATATATCTTCTATAGATCTTCTATAATTCTTTTTTCTCTTCCTCTCTTTTTTCCCTTTTAAGCTTTTATTGAGCTTTTCTAAGCAACATTTTTTACTGGGTGCGGCACTCTTTTTGCATCAATCCGTGTATGAAATGAAGTGTGTGTGTGTGTGTGTTGTTGGACATGTGTTGTTTTTCCCCCCTTTCTTTATTTTCTATTATTTATCATCCACGTCATTCGCTGTGCGTAGCTTTTTTCATACTAATTTTGGTTTTTTCCATTGTTTATTTTTGTGCGTTGCTGTTGTTGTTGTTGTTGTTGTTGTTGTTGTTGTTGTTGTAATATTCGCACGAATGCGAACGCAACAAATTTTATGAATTTCTCAAAAACCAGAAGACAAAAAAAAAAGAGGCCTACAAAGGAAATGAAAGTTTCTAGAAAGTGGGAAAAAACCTCCTTTCTTTTCATATCAAATTTCAAATTCAACTTGCAAATTAATCATTAATTATAAATGATAATAAAAACTCAATAAAAAAAAAATAAAAAATAATTGAAAAAATCGATATAAAAAACAAATAATCACGCACAAAGAAATAATTATATTAATTAATTATTGTAATTATAAACAGTAAATGACAAATAATAATAGAAAATCATGGCACCTCTTCATTGAGGAGAAAAATGGGCGAGGACCTCGTCTAAATTAAACAAAAAAACGTAGGAAGGTCTTAGAAAGGACATAGAACGGTCATAGAACGAGCAGATAATCCTTGAACCAGGAAATAACATTTCTTTGAAGCCTAGAACCTATGAAAAATGTTGTTTCCAGAGATGAGACTCGCACTTGAGCCTTCCTGCAGCCGCACTCGCACTTCGTCAGCAGCAGCCGAACCTCTCCTGCAGCCACAGAGACCCTGAACAACTACGAGCAATACAGTCGGTATTTTCAAGGCCCCCTCTTGGAGCTATACCCAACGGAAGACTGGCGAAGGGAGTCCAGCACCTCGTACCGCTGCACAGACTCTCAAGTAGGTTCCTAGGCACACCGCATCCACAGGAATTACATCGAGACCTCCCTAGAGATGTCAGAAAAACGGAGCAGCGACCGATCATGTCTGCAACACCAACCACGGGCCATCAAAGCGCCAGATCCCCATAGGCAGAAGCAATTCTTTTGGGTCTCCGCCGTTGAAGTATTACGCCGTGGTGGTTCCCGAGTAGCCAATCACGGGTAATAATTGATAGGAAGGTGTAATAAGTGTCTATTGAAAGACCCTTTAACTGAAAGTGCCTCCAATGGCAGCCTTGCCCTTATCAGAGGCGGGTCAACGACTCGACCTGCTCCTGATGTTGGCCTGGTTCGGCGTCAGTCAGTCTCGTGACGTCATTACAGTTGGTCATTAGTAGCGTTACTGTCCTGGGCTGTGGTCAGCCCATTTGCGGCTGAAGTCTCGTGAGGTGTACAGTACGATTGTCGACCCTTCGACGACTTTCCTCTTAAATTGTTCGCTAATTATCAATTCTCGATGCTAATTATTGTTTTTGCTATATAGTCTGACTATAATAATCACGTTTGGGACGATTATTAAGCCTCCAATGCCTCCAATGCCTCACATTTCCAGTATTCAATGCATTAAGACCCATGTTATTCTTATTTTATAGACGACTATTTCCTATACAACCACTTACCTTTTTCTCTTGCTCTCCCTCTTTCCACGCCTTCTTCCGCCGTCTCTTTTCTTCTCTCCTGTTGCAATTTCAACGGTGAATTCCCAAAAATGTCGACGACTGTTGCCGACAAATTTCCCAAGAATTTAATTTTTTAGTTGCTTGTGGATGAATTTTTCACTTTAATTTCCGGATAGAAGTGAGGGGAAAGGGTGTTTTTGGGGGGTGGGGGACTGATTGCGGGGGTTACCGTAATTTTCAGTTAATTTTAGCGGATGTTTTTTGGAATTTCCCGCGATTCTTTGACGAATTGAACTTTGAATTTCATTAGAAATTGTTTTTTGTTTGTTTGTTGCCTTCTCCTCTTCGTCTCACTGTTCGTTAGTTTTTCCTTCTTTATTTTTCCAAGAAGTTTATTTTTTTTAATGCTTTTTTTTAGTCCTTTCGCAAGTCTTTATTCAATTCTTTTTAATTCTTTTTCACTCTTTTAACCGAAACGAAATTTTTAATGCAATATTTTAACACACGCTGCAGTTGCTGATGTTGTTGTTGCTGTTGTTGTTGTTATTGCTGTTGTTGTGTTTGACTTTTGCTGTTGTCTTTTGTTTTGTGCTTTTATCCGAACCAAGAATTTTGAAAAAGAGTCAAAAATGTTTAAAGAATCAAATTTTTGTCGATTGTTTTTTCCCGCGTGGGAGTTTTACGAGTTTTTCTTGTTGTTGTTGTTGTCTCTTCCCCTTGCTCCCTTTCTCTTTTCTCTTTGTTACTCTCCTCTTTCCAAGTGTTTTTGTTTTTTGTGAGTTTTTTTCTAAATTAAATCAACAGATTTTTCAAGTTTTTCAAAAGTTTAAAGTTTCAATTTTTCCGCGTGTTTTTTTTTCTTCTTTTTTGTCAAGTTTTCATTGAAATTTAACTTCTCTTCTTCTTCTACGCGTTATTATTTGTTGTAAAAAATTTTCATTCACTTTTTGTTGTCCGAAATTAATTAAAATTCATGAACAAACGCACTTTTCTTTGATTTTCTTGTTTTTGTTTTTTCTTTTCGTAAAAAAAGTCCTCGAAAGTTTTTGTTGGTTTTTCTTTTTCTTTTTGTTTTTGTTTTTTGCCGAAAAATTGTTTATACTTTTTTTTGGGAATTTTTTTTTTAATCCAAACTTTTTTGAAGAAAAACCGCGTTTTTATTAAAAACATGAAATTTTGATGAATTTAATTTAATTGAATTTTTTTCTTTTGCTTTATGTTTTTTTTGCACAAAACTTGTTGTTGTTGTTGTTGTTATTCTTCGCTTTTCGACGTTTCGAGCGGTTGTTGGCGGTTCTCCTTCGTCTGTTGTTGTTGTTGTTGTTGGCGGTTGTGCGGCTGCTGTTGTTGTTGTTCTTCACTTCGTGTCATCATCATCATCATCTTCTTCTTCATCATCGTCGTCGTAATTGTTTTGTTGTTGTTGTTGTTGGCGTGAAAAAACGTGTTCTGCCCTTCGAATGACGTCATTTTTTTCCCTTCACAAGTCTTTTTTTTTGTTGTGATGTTTGTTGTTGTTTTTCAATTTAAGAAATTCTTTTTCTGTTAGAAATAGAAACAAAAAAAACACCAAAAAAACAAAAATTGAAATAATTTTTTTTTAAACAAATTTTTTTTTTTTGTTAAATTTTAAAGGGAATTCGATGAAAATTGCAATAAATCGAAAAGTTGAGGATTAGGGAAAAAGTTTTGTGTGTGTGTTTGTATATGAATTAAAGCACCACGGAAACTATGCAATTTTCTGAGCTGACACACACACGCACACACACACACGCACAGCAAAGGGAATTCTTGGCGCCTCGGTCGATTGCATTGAAACGAGGGTTGCTTTTGATTTTGTGCGCTTCTCGTGCGTTTTTGTTGTTGTTGTTGTTGCAGACTTTAATAAACGCAGCAAAAACACAGCAAAAACACAGCGCAACGCAGCGCAACCCTCGAAAAACTGCTGCTGCGACGTTGAAGTTCGGAGAAGGCACAAAAACGACGTGAATTCGTTTGAAGCGGTGGTTGCCGCTGGGCGGAGGGGAGTGTGTGGGGCGGGAGGTGGTGGGGGGTTGGGGTAAGTGACAAACAAAGCCTACAGCAAACACACAGCGACGACAATGACGACGACGACTGCGACGCGATGCAGAAAAACCAAGAAAAAAGCCACTGAAAAAGTTTCCACTTTCCGAAAATCGTTCGAATGCATTTCGAATGAAAATCCGCAGAAGTGAAAACCTGTTTTTTTGTTGTTACATATTCCACGAAAGACGGGACGAGAAGAAAGCACAAAAAAAAAAAAATCCAAAGAAATCGAAAAAAGCGCAAAGCCATTAAAATTTATTATTTAAATTGAAAATTTAATTGAAAACGCATTTTTTACGATTTTTTAAATATGGATTTTTTCTGGTTTTTTCATAAGATTTTCCGTATTTTTTCACGGGATTTTTTTTTGTTTGTTTTTTCGGAGTTTTCTTTGTCAACTTTGACTTTAAAAAGCTTTGTTGCTGGTATTCATCACTCATTCATCAGCCCATGAGCCGTTCATCGCAGATTCATCGTCATGAATCGTTCATCACGTGTTCATCAGTCGTCAGAAGCTTTTGCTGGGCTTTTACAGTCGTTCATCATTCGTTCAAAAAGTCTTTAACGATGTATGAATTATTTAACGAATCATTCATCGGTTGTTCATCACTCGTTCATCACTCTTTCATCACTTGTTCATCATTCATTCATTCAAAAAGTCTTTCATCACTCAATCATCAGTCGTTCATCACTAATTCATCATTTGTTCATCACTCGTTCATCATTCATTCACTCAAAAAGTCTTTCATCGTGCATTCATCATTCGTTCATCACTAATTCATTATTCGTTCATCACTAATTTATCATTTTTTCATCACTCGTTCATCATTCATTCATTCAAAAAGTCTTTCATCGTGCATTCATCACTCAATCATCATTCGTTCATAACTAATTCATCATTTGTTCATCACTAATTCATCACTCGTTCATCACTCGTTCATCACTCGTTCATCAATATTTAAAAAGTCTTCAATTAGCGATTCATCAGTAGTTGAACGAATCATTCATCACTCATTCATCGTTCGTTCTTTGCTTTTCAGTCCTTCACCGAAGCTTCCATCGCGCATTCATCAATTCACCACTTGTGCACCGTTCACCACGTCTTTCATCACCGTTCATCACTCATTCGTCGATCACTTGTCACTTGCATTCGCAGTCGCTGGAGGCAGCTGCATCTGAGCTGCGTGCTGCTGCTCGGCGTGCTGAAGGCTCACTGAAAAGTCGCTTACGTTGCGATCGCGGCCTCCGCCGTCACTCGGTCACCGCGAACGCGGATGCGCCTCGCTGGCTGCTCACGGATGCGCGGCTGCGGCTGCTGCTTCTACGTGCTGCTGCCGGGTCGCTTCCTGCTCCATGGGGAGGCGCCTCCAATGCCGCACTTCGTCACTCCGTCAACCGCGAATCGCCGGAATCCCTCGCAAACACAATTTCACCACTTTTTCGCTTTTCACTGCAGCTCCTCGACCTTCCGTCCGTCCATCCGAAATACGAATTGCAATTTTATCGATTTTTACTAGCTGCGCCTTGGCTTTTCTCGTTGCTCGACTTGCATCGAATTAAAAACATGTCGAATTTGGAATTTCGCTTCGTGATATTTTCCGTTTTCAATTTGTACGGGCTCAAAAATCAGACGAGAGTCCAGTGCACGACAGCAGCACGTTCTCTCCTAACCTCGTCCAAACGTGGAATGAAGCATTCGCAGTCCTTCCTTCATCTGCAATTTCCAATTGCCATTTCAGTTTCCAAAAAGCCGCTCTCAATTTCACGAAGTCTCCCCGAAGCAGTCGCTGCCACTGCGACTGGCGCTGCCGCTGCGACTGCGGCCGCGAATGCGACGAAACGCAGTGAGCGAGAAACGTGTAACAACAACAGCGACAGCGAGAATCGGAGAGCCCAACGTCGCTGTCATACATACTGAATCATTTAATAAACGACAAACGCATTTCCAGCAAACATTCATTTAAATCTCTATAGAAAATTGTATAAAAGTTCAATTAATTTCTTATCAAATCGCTGTTTGTTACTTAACACTAATTCAAAATTGTTCACTCAGCACGTCTCGTTGGCAGCTCTGGCAAAGTGTGGTGCTGCACGAGTGCGAGCAGGACAGGAAGCGGTTTTTTGCACTGGCCGAATTCCGTGAATTTCAATGGAGTCGCAGCGTGCGTTGGATTTGCAGCTTTTTCCAAGAAAAAAAAAGTTAATTTATGTGTATTCAAGAGAAAACGAGTTGTTTTCGTAGCGGCTCGGCCGGCGCTCTGCCGCTGCCACTGCGACTGCGACTGCGACGACGTTGTGCGTGAGAGCGTGTGTGAATGCAGAGCGAGAGAGTTCCCTGCAAGTTTCAACGCAGCTGTAAAAAGCTGCCGAAGAGGCGCGAGAGAACTTATTGTTCTCTGGAACGCAGAGACACAGCGTGAGAGAGCGAGCGATTGCCCAATCAATGGTGATTCTGATTAGTTTTTGTTGCATTTCGCAAGGGCTGCTCTCTCTGTTAAACATGGGTTGGGGCTTTTTGCACTTCGCTCTTTCTCTCTCTCTCTCTCTATCACGCAGAACGGCTTGTGTGAAACTATCGATCGCTCTCTGTTCGTGTGTATTGCGTGTCGCTTCTCTCAGAAATTTAATCCAATTGGAATTCCTTCGCAACGCGCTGTGCAACGCTTCGTGCTGCGCTGCCTGCAACAACAGCAACGAGGAAGCGTACGGCAGAGAAGAAAGGAGTTTCGCTGCACATACGAAGCGTCCTTTTGTGTGTCCTGCGGGAACAAAGGGAAGCAGCGAAGCAAAATTAGTTCCACGCTATTTTTGCGTCTTCGCAACCTTTGAAAGTTCATTTGCATATTTTTCAATTGAACGAAACTTGATTTAATTGAATCGTTGTTGCTTCAAATGCAATTAATTCCTAGTTCTCAGGGCAAAATAACATTAAATACAGGGTGAGTTCTTCTTCGTTATACACATCAAAATGCGATTTTAAAGCCTATAAAAGTTCCGTAAAGCTTTGAAATAAGCTTAAATTCTTGCAGAGGAATTTTATATTAATAAATTAATTGGAATTAATTGAATGCAGAGCTGCAAATAGTTCGTTGAAACGAATTCACTCGGTTTTTCCCGACGTCTTCCTTGTGAAGTCCTTCACGAAGATTCCCATTGAATTAATTGTCAAATGCTTTTCCAAAGAAGCGGAATTCAATTAAAAAAACTCGGCGAGTGGAGAGGCTGCATCAATTATAATTACGAAACGCTCTCAGCGCCGCAGCAGGACGCCAGAAAGAGACACACAATCGCAAAGAGAGGCGACGCAATGATGGAAGAGCGCCAGCGAGCGAGAGAGCGTTGGCGAGAGCGAGCTTATTGGAAAAGAATAGAAAAAGGTGAGAGCGGCAAAAAGAGGCCGCCTGGCGTAGTTTTTTGTTTTTTTTCGAGCAATAGCAAGAAACACGTGTAACCAGCACAACGACGAAGCAGCAACGAAGACGTGTGCAAAGTCGCAGAAAATCCAACCAGCACACAGCAACAACAATTGCGAAGCCACAGCCGAGCGATTGCGAGAAACGAGCAACGACTGCGACTGCGACTGCATACGAATGCGAGTGCGAGTGAAGCAACGAAGCACGAAGATGCGGTAAAGCTTCGTTGCCGTGCTCAATGCAAAAGTTGTTTGTTCGGTGCGGGGAGCGGCGGGAGAACGCCTCGACGCTGTGACTGCCGCACCGAAATCGAGGCGCCTGAAATTCGTGCGTTTGTGCGTGGCTCGGATTAGGTTAGGTACAAACGGCGTTGTTGTTGTAGCGGCTGTGCGAAAGCTCCACTACACACGCACACGCACACCAAGCCAAACGTGCACACAGAGAAACGCATTCGCCAGCCCATTAATTCTCCGTTCATTTGTTCGTTTTTCCTCGTTCCATTCGTAAATGCGTGTGTGGCTATACATAACGTTGTTGTTGTTGTTGTTGTTGTTTGCCTATTCGCGATGCGATGGAGCTCGATGCTGCCGCTGCCGCTGCTGCTGAAGCTTCCACTCATAGCACACGCACTTAATTTTCGCTGCGTTTTTTTTCCTTGTTCTGCGTTTCTTTCACTTCGGCTCGTGTAGCTTTTGTTGTTGTGTTGCGTTGCGAGCGCTGCGTGTATTCGTCCACTAAAAAAGCACGAGCGCCATCGAATTGCAGAATTCGTTCGCTTTTGCTTGTTTTGCGGCTTCTCTCCCGTCGCTCTCCGCGCTGCCTAGCCAAGCAACTGTTCTCAGCCCACAAACAGCTCGCGCTCGTTCTCTTTCTCCGCTCTGCTCACACTTAATTGCTGTGTTTGTTGCTGTTGTTGTTGTTCCAAATTGGAATCGTGTAAGCGTGGCTCCCCTCTAACAAAAGCGAGCAACGCACACAGCCACGAACACACACCGTCGCATGCTCGTCCCCCGTTCGCTCTTTTCTGCAATCGGTCGGTCGTTGTGTGCGTTCGCTGGTGACTGCGCTCGTTCCGTCGTTCGTGCGTGCGTGCGTTCCGACGACGACATCCACAGCAACAAACGAACGCATTTTGTTTTCTGGTTTTTTCGCTTTTTTGCATGAGAGAAAAAGTTGTGTGGAGGCTTTCGTTGGACTCGAATTTAGAGGCAACAATTTTTAGGCTGCTTCGAAATGAGGCTACGCATTGTGCTGTTGTTGTTGTTGCTATTGTTATACTAGATCTTTGGCCTACAATGTGTGGCTGTGTGTGTGTCGTGCATGTAGAAAACTTATTGCGTACTGTACTCCGACTCTCATCGTGCGTACTGACGTAATGCAACCTTATTTCCCAATGAAACGTACGAAAATATATTGTACGAAAGCTGAACACACACACACATGCATAAAATGTAGACTCCTAAAAATGTTGGAGAAAAAAACCACACCAGCGAGGAAAAATAAACATGCGTCCATTCGTAGATTTTCAATCGAAACCAAGCGCAACGTAAAAACTTGGCGCATAATTTAATACAGATGTTTAGCTGTAATGTGAATGCGTACGGAAATAAGCATGGAGCATGAATTTAATGCGTCGCAAATGTCGAATAACAAACGTACACACGCACGCACACACGTACTCAACCAGCGCAAAAACACTCGTCGTTGTTCCGTGCTTAGTTAACAGAAGGTGATCGACGGCGACGTCGAACGACAACAACAACGAGAGCAGCCGAACGAATGCTGCGCTATTCTATGCTCTGCTATTATTTTGTACTCCAGCAACGACAAACAGCAACAACACGATCCACACTCGGCTGCCGAGCGAAGTGGGTGGGTGCTGGGTGGTTCTCATTTCGCAAATCATCTGCAGTGCAACTGCGATGCGATTGCAGTAGTGCTGCTGTTGTTGTTGTTGTCTAGCTTCGTCTTCGTGTAGGAAATCCGATCAACGAAAGACGAACGACTAGTTGGAAATCTATTCCCATTCACATTCCTATTAGAAGCATGTGTTTGCCTGTTCATTACATGTTTGCATGACGCTCTCAATCGAAGCGTGTGTTTCCAATCAGCATCTGTGCAAGCTCTGATATTAATGCAATTGCGTTGCTTAAATTGAAGCAATGTTAAGAAGAGTTGCTTAACAAGGGAAAGGGGGGAAAGCAGGAGAAGAAAAAAAACGAAGATTGTAACAAAATCGTTAATAAAATTTTCCATTTTTATTATTTTTTATTTGTCCAATTGGCACATTTTGTTGAACGGATCGCGATGGACGCCGCAGAAATCACCGACGACTTTCATTTCGTTGTTTGGACTCCATTTTGCGAAGAAGCAAAAACAAACTATTGCAAAAAAAAGCAGCGTTGGGCGTCGGTTGCTGCTTCTGCTTCTGCTTCTGATTCGTTGCAAACGACGCAAAATGCAGTTGAGCCGAACGAAGGTGGAAACGCAAACGCACACAAAATGAAATCCAATTGGGAACACGAAGGATGGAGCCGATAGCGCGCTGCGTTGTTGTTGTTGTTGTACTCGTTTTTTCTCCGTTTTCGTTTTGTTTTAGGCTTTTCGAAAGTCGTCGTTTTCGCTTCGTTGCCAAACTAGTTTTTTGTAGGCAGTCGTTTTCTAAAAGGGTCGCCATTTTTTGCCATTAGCTTTTTTCCGCTTCCCCTTCCCCGTGAATTCCGCTTCAGTCCACGTTTAAATATTGACAAATAAATGATTAAAAGCTTATTAATGAATTGTTAAAGTAGTTTTTGCGTAGTTTTTATGTAAATCAATGGATTTTTAATGCCTTTTTCGTATTTAAGTCATGTTTTTTATTATTTCGCTGCGGTTTTTTATTGTTTATTTGAAGAATTTCGGCGTTGTTGGTGGCTTCGATCGCTTCTGAAGCGTCGATTTCAGCAGCAGCCACAACTAGAGAATTTAATGAGATGTCAAAAGGGTCTATTAAAGTGCTTTTGTCGTTGCTGCTCTGCATCGAAGCATTTCAACGGCGCGCTGCCGACGATGATAACGACGACGATCTCAAGTCGTCAATTTTCGTTGCTATGCCGAAGCTGGAGCCGAAGCTGAAGGAGATGTGTGCTTCGTTCTAATCACGAAATGACGCGGGGGAACGAGGAGGAGCGATGGCGTTACAGCACTGCAAAGTTGCGTGATTACCTCATCCGCAGCCGCAGCAGCAGCAGCAGCGCCGTCGGCAATCGTGCGAATATTCGAATCGTTGGCATTCGTGTGTTTTCGCTCTCGCGTCGGTTGCGCTGCTGTTGGCGCTCTTCTTCTGCTTCTACGCAGCTTTCATGCTTTACAAGGTCCGTCGTTTGTTGTTGTAGTCGTCGTTGTTGCTGTTGTAGTTGCGACTCTGTTCGGCGGCTTCGTGCTGCGTTGCGCTGCGCTCGCGATGGATTCCGATCTTCGCTGATCTTTTTACGCATTACGCTTTGCTGTGTTCATGCGCTGCTTTGCTGATTACACAAACGAAGCAACACACACACACACACGCCGCTTCACATGACAAGTTTTCGTTCAGCGGCACGGAAATCAGCGTCGCATTAAAAACCTTTGTAACGCAGGTCACTTTTCCATGTGCTTCGCTTTCAGATAATCTCTTGACCGATCTGCTTGCCCCTCCGCTGCCCCTCCGCCCTTAAATTCAGCCCTAACGACGGTCATTATTAAAATTAACTCAATTAGAAATCAAAATTATGAATAAAATCCCAAAAAGTTTCACATTCGAACGCACCCAGAAAAAACTAAAAATAAAACTAAAACAAGGCAACGATAAAGAAGAAGAAGAAGAAGCAGTAGAAGAAGAAGAAAGGACGCCAAACATTTGAATAATAGAAATTTTAACAAAAAAAATTTAATGGGCAAAAATTAAGGGAAATAAAAGAAAAAAATTATGTTTTATGTTGCAATATTTCATTCTTTGTAATTATTAAATTAGATTTTCATAAGAAGAAGAAGAAGAGGTGAATTTTCCTTTTCTTCAGTTTTTTTTTCTGGTTTTTTTTTGCATTTTCATTTTCCGTTCGCGTTTTAATTGCAATTTAATGGAAATTTCGACATGAGCAACGAAATGAAGCAAAAACGCAATGACCACGGCCACTCCCCCTCCCCTCACTCCCCTCCCTCCCCCCGGCAACACTTTTTCCCCCCTTCTTTCATCTATGAAGGAATTCGTCAGTCGTTAAACACAGAAATCCATTTAAAATCAGGTGAAAGTGAAATAATAACCGCAGGAAACACGCCCCCCATCAACCCCTTCACCCTCCCTCATTTCCATAACGTCGTAAATAATTTCGGAATTTCAGAAATTCCGTCGAATAAATTCATCGCTTTTAATGACTTTTCGTTGCGTTTTCAGGATTCGTTTTCGGCTGGTGATGTCCTTTTAATGGTCCTTCCTCTCCTCACCGCTCGCGACCTCCTTCAGCCGCCGCGCCTCTTTTCAGCCCCTTCGAGCTGCGGAAGAATTTCAATTGGCCGCATTTTTAGCGGCTTCCATTAACGTCGCTTTCTGCGTTTCCTAATGATTTCGGTGCTTCGAAGAGTTGCACGATAGTTTGATAATGAAATTGGAGTTGCAAACGATTTTCAACAGCACAAAAAAAATGGAAAAACTTTAACAAAAACTCCAATGATTTCCATTTCGGCGTTTAAAATGTGTTTTCGCCCGAAAATCCTCAATGATAAAAACACTTTTCGACAGTTGAGAGCCTCTTTTTCCCTTAAAAACGACAAAAACTCTTCTTTGGTGGTAACTTGAATAGTTTCCGAGATATAGGCACCGATTACGAAAGCGTCAAAGGTTTTTAAAGCTGTGAATCGAAGGGAAAAGAAGGAATTTAAACATAAAATGGATGAAAAACATTAAAGTGAAGCGAATATTGATGAATTTACGGCTTGTTTTATGTATGAAAATCCTACATTTCCGCGATTTCACTTTGAATCAAGTGCAAAGTGTGAAAGGGAGGGAAGAAGATCGCAAATGGCGTCACGGTTCAGCGAAGTTACGCACCGAAATGGCGGCCCAACGGTGCTTTTCGTAGGCGAAAAGACGTCAGCAAAACAAATTGCAAACGGACGCAGCCGAAGCGAAGGCGTCCGCTGCGATGCCAGGACCCAACGACCCACTGTACCACTTCGGGACGAAGAAAGTGGGTGGAGGAAGGGCGGGGGATGGGGGAACGAAGCGCCAGTGTGTCTGGAACGTGGGTGGGGAGGAGGACGCCGAGGAAGAAAGTGAAACTGAAACTGAAAACAGTTTCAGCAGCAGACGAACACAGGGAAAAGTGCGGAGTGGGGGGTGCGCCGAACGGCGACCAAAATAACAAACAACATCTTCAAATGTCAGGATTAAGGAAAAGCACAAGACAAGCAACAACAACAACAACAACAACAACAGCAGCCAATGAAGCCGAACGCAAGTGAAAATGGAGCAAACGATTTCTGAAGCTGAACTCTTTATCAACGCATCGTCTTGGGGGGGGGGGGGGAAGGGGGAGGGGACTGCGATGGCGACGACGACGACGACGACGACGACAGATTCGTCTGTTCGTCTGTCGATGTTCGGCTTCTGCACTCGGAAAATTATTTTATTGACTTGAAGATGTGTTTGCGGCGCCATTGTTGCCCATATTCGCTGCGCCTCCCCCTCCACCAGCCCCTCCCCCCTCCAGAATGCCGCCAAATTTCACTTTCTGTGAATTTTTTGACTTTTTATTGCTTTGTTTTTCTGGGCTTCGCAGTTTTCAGTTTCCATTGCGTTCTTCTTCCTCGTTATTGCTTCCTCTTGCTTTCTCTGTTTCCGTTCGTAGTTTATAGTTTTTTATTCCCCTTCCCTCGCCCCCTTCGCTTAGCATTTTATTCGCTTTCAAGCAACTTTTCCCATTTCCGTGAATTACTTTAATCATTTTCGTGGAGCAATAAAAAGATTCGTCGCCTCGGGATGCTTTCGCAACCGTGGCACGACATTCAAGGATATTCAAGGATGTTCGGTCGTGTTCATGGCGTTGAATTGCGCCACTGATGGACTTCGTTTTCAGCGTTGTTGCTGTCGCAGTCGCTCTGCCGTTCGTTGCGCGGCTGCAGCCGACGATCAGCGAAGCGAGCAGCGAGCAGCCGATTGTAGTTCGTTCTGGCGCTCGTTTAATTGTTATTTAACGCAGCTTGCTCGAAACTTTTGCCTTGCACACTGAAAATCATTTAGAATCGTGCCTCGATTACACAATCGCAGCAAGCAGCAAAAAAAACGCTTATCAACGTTCCGAAAAAAAAAAAACCGAAATTAACCTTGAATTTGTAACAAGTTCTTTCGTCGAGATCGCCGACGATGATCGGAGAGGGGGAGTGAGAGAGGAACGGCGCTACATGTTGCTAAATTTATGTTTAATCAAAACGATTTCCCTTTGAATTCACGGAATTCTTATGAGGAAGTTAAAATTTCAAATTTCCTATAAGAATTCCGCAACGAGAATTCATTCAATTGCCAACGCACACTGGAAACGTGTCTGGGAACTGGGAAAGTGGGAGCAGGACGACTGCATGACTGCGGCTCGTCGCATGCCGCTGCAGAAGACGAACGAATCTTTTAAAACGAAGAGAAGCAAGACGAAGCTGGTTACAATGATCGCGCTGTTGCTATTGTTGTTGTTGTTGTTGTTGTTGCATTTAAAGTAGTTCGCAAGCTGCGAATGCGAAGGTGTGGTGACGAAGACAATTCGACGAGAGCCGCCAACTTTACATGAATGGATGTGGTTTTGGCATGGAAGAAATCTCATTTTTTTTAATTAATGCCACGTTTATCTGTAACGTGTAACGGGTTTTTTTATTATCGATTTCTTCTTCTTTCTGCTGTTTGCTTCGTGTTTGCTTCGTGTTCTGCTTTTGTACGCATTTTAAATGCGATTTTTAACGCACTTTCGACGAATTCGTTTTTTGCCACGACCTCAAAAAAAACGTGACGATTTTTTCTCTTTTTTTCTTTCCCCGTTTCGACAAATTTCTACAAACAGCAAATATTTGAGGCCAGCGTACAACAACAACAACAACAACAACGACAGCGGCCATATTTTTAAAGTAGGCTTAAATTTGAATTGAATTCGGAAGAAAACAAACAAAAATTAAAAAGAAATCGGCGGTTGTTGTTGTTGTTGTTGTTGTTGTCGCCGTAGTTTCTCATATTTTTTACACAAAATTTGCCTGTTGATTTTAGTTTTTTTTTCTGTCCTGTTTTCATTTGCTTTTTTTTTTTGGTTTCTTTGCCGCGACGCATGGAAAAGTTTCTATTTTTTCAATATTCATAATAATTCATTTTTTAAGGTTTTTTTTTGCCATTTCTACATCAACATTTCTCGAAGAAACGTGAAAGATGAAGAGGAAATTAAATAAAGACGAGACGAGAGTTTTTCAAATGGAAATTTTCGAAAAGATTTTGGGAATTTTTAGGAAAATTTATTTCAATTTCTTAAATTAGTTTTTCTTTGTTTTTAGTATTTTTCTCATTTTTCATAATTTGTAATGAATTAATAACGATTCATAGTAAATTTAGAAGGATTCATAACGAGTTAAAAATTATTCAAAATGTGATTCATAATGAATTAAATATGAATTAATAATGATTCATAATGAATTAATAACGAATTAATAATGATTCATAATGAATTACATATGAATTAATAATGATTTATAATGAATTAAATATGAATTTAAAATGATTCATAATGAATTAAATATGAATTAAAAATGATTTATAACGAATTAAATATGAATTAAATATGAATTAATAATGATTCATAACGAATTAAATATGAATTAATAAGGATTTAAAATGAGTAAATAATGATTCATAATAAACTCAAACCGAGCTAAGAACGATTCATAATGAATGAAATGAAATAAATATGTATTAATAGTGATTCATAATGAATTAAATATTAATTAAAAATGATTCATAATGAATTAAATATGAATTAATAATGATTCCTAATGAATTAAATATGAATTAATAATGATTCATAATGAATTAATAATGATTCATAACGAATTAAATTTGAATTAAAAATGATTCATAACGAATTAAATATGAATTAACAATGATTCGCAACGAATTAAATATGAATTAATAATGAATTAAATATGAATAAATCATGAATTAAAAATGATTCATTTTAGATTCATTCCAGTTGTTGATTCGAATTGCGATTTATTCTGACTTTAGTTATATTCAGCTTATTTCTATATTCTTTCAATTCTCGTTTGTGGGATCGCACAAAAGCCACACATCCGAATTACATTCAAGTCAAATGGTCACCGAGCAACAACTACAACAACAACAACAACAACATTCATTAATTACATGTTCGCATTTTGCTTCGAACGAATTTGATTCTTTCCTATTTCTTTTCGAGTATTTGCTTCTCTTTGGTTTCCTTGGTGCGTTTCTTTCGTTTGTGGAGTTTATTTAAAGTTTTATTTTTTTCGCAGTTGCTGTCGTTTTTTCCCTGTCTTCCAAAAGCTTTGAGATGTCTCTAAAAATTATTGCTTACGCAGTTTGATTTTGTAACGAACGCATTTCGTACATCAACACAGCTACAGAAACACACACACACACACACACGGACCTTTCCTAATGTAAATTGAAACTACAACAACAAAAGCAACAACAGCCGCGAGAAGTTTCCAAAAAACGCTTGAAAAGTTTCTGTTGTGTGGCGGCGTTTTTTTATTCGTCGTCGTTGTTGTTGTTGTTGTTGTGTTAGTTTATTTTCTATTCAACATGAACGCAAGCAGCAAATAAATAAAAAAAACTATAAAACAGATGCCCAACAACAGCGAAACTTGTGAATTGTGAAGGTTACGTTCAGGGCTGAAAAACGACGAAAAAACACTGAAAAACTAAGAAATTCAGCGATTTTGTTGATAAAAAAGTAATCATAAATGCGTCTGTGTCTCCCTTCGCACGCCCACGACCCCGCCGCACCCACCGAACGCCCCCTCCGCTGTCTTCTCTTCCCTTCTGTAACGTTTCTTGCCTAAAATTCAATTAGATTTATTTACACGTCGATAAAAAAGCGCTTTTATACGAGCTTGCGATCAAAATGACAATAAAAACAGTTCAAGAACAACCGCAGCAACAATTGTTAATAAATTTTAAAACTTATCAAAAGATATTCTTATCAATAAATTTGAAAATAAATAAAAACACATTACACACAATTGAAACAAAACGAAAGCAGGAAAAAGGAAAAAATCGTAACGACTGAAATCTGAATTCGATTTAACTTCGATGGCGCCTTTGCAGCGACCTTGAACGCATGAAACGGAAGGGAAAAAGTGAATTTTTCTTATTTTCTTTGATTTATTTATTCAAATATTTACAAATTCAAAGCTTTTTTTATTATTGAAATCTTCTTATTACATCGCTTTCTGTTGGCACAAATTTTAGAAGAATAATTAACTATAACAACGCAATAATTAACTATAATAATGCAATAATCAACCGCCCACGCTCAGTCAAAGACGAATATTTGCGATATTTCTCATATTTACATCTAGATTTTTGACAAATTCGAGGAAAATGAATTTGATACAATTGAATTCAGTTTATTTCAATATAATTTCGAAATTTTTTATTGTAGCTGTAGCAATTTTAATTTAGAAGTTATTTTTTTATGTTAATTTGTAGGATTTAATTAAAGCTTTAATTAATTATCATGAAAAATTTCGATTTGTCGGATAAGATCTAAAAACTCCGATCGGGAAGGCACCTTTTCCACACCTCTTAAAAATTTTTATACTCAATTTCCTAGGGTATTTTGCAAATACGATAGAAAACCTCCGTGTGAGCGGCTGGGTAACGTTCACTACTTTCTAATTCTGCCTAACTTCTTCGGAGAACCTCTGAAAATGTTCCAAGAATTGCCCAAACTTACGTACGACACACGATGTAAGCTAAAGCTGGAAATGAATTCTGACTAAAACTCAGCTCTAAATTTCAATTTAATTAATTTAAATGTAGCCACTCCCAGAATTGTTTCTCCTCCTATACAAACACTACACTTTGTGTGGTCATTGTAAGCGTGTGCTTACGAAGTCGCTTACTTTGTAAGTGGCGTTGGATATGAAGTTCCAATGAACTATTCAAAAACAATCAAAAATCAATCTGAAAATGGTACAAAAACGGATCCCGTTTCGCTTCGAGTGTGACATTTTTGTTGTTTTTTTTTGTTTTTAGCTTGACACTTTCAAGGTCATCGTTTCCAGATACGTCTGTATCGCTCTGCGTTGAAATCACGCACCGTCGAAGATATCGGAATGAAACGTGGCAGAAACAGCCTTTGCTATGGCCAGAGGTTTCCCATTGCGAATGGGCAAAATCAGCCAACAAACACGCCCATTTAATACCCCGAATGCAGGTACGCCTGTTTTACCCCATTACAAATGACAGATTAGCGTCATTTTTCCAGTTATGGGGACATAATTGCCTTTCCAGCTATGAAGTGTGCTAGTGTTGGAGTAACGGGAGTGGTCCGCCCACGGCCAATGAGAGAAGGACGAATATCCGACGTTATCATCTGCTGTTTGGGGTTTGAAGACGGACAAATTGGATCAGTCTACTCTATATTAATTCGATTATACATCAATTTCTTAAACTTTTTGATAAAATAGGTCGAATGTCGCTAGTTCTTGAATTTGTGAGTTGTAGATAAATATATAATAAATTAAAAAATTGCAAAATTTAACATGGAATTAATTATTAATTAACCTGAATTTAACAATTTTTATACTGTTTTTTGTGAATGATTTTCTTTTGTCTTTCTTCAGTGACTGAAAGAAAGATATCAACTTTTATTCGGAGTTACGAGAGGCATATAGTCGCATTTTGACGCTTTTCCGTAGCATTTGCTCCACTGTGCGGCGTCTTTCGGATGTCGCGATGTATTTCGAAGAGTAGCGGAGCTTTCTTTGTAAAAAGAGGAGTAAAAAGTGCCGCAAACTGAGTCAACAATGTAAATAAGTGAAAAGTGGCTTTAATGGAAGCGAAAAATCATTATTTGCACATGGAAAAATATGATCAAGTCTGCAATTTTCCAAAGTTTGCAAGCACAAACTCAGTTCTAAGAAAATCATGTGCTTTTTAAGAAAACATTCATTGCAATGATGTGAATAATTTACGAAATGTAATGATTTTTTATGAATGTCGTAAAACACATAAAAATCACAATAGAAAAGCAACAAATAAATCCTGATAAATCTTGATTTTCCCCTCACTTCACGCATTTTCGGAGAATATTTGCTTCAATTTCCCCTGAAAAATAATAAATGAACGTTAAAATTTAATTATTATCATTTAATCATTTCTTAGTCCCCGTTTTCTATGAAATTTACATTAAAATTGAATTAAATAAATTGAATAAATTAAATGAAATTAATAAAAAATTCTCTAGACAGTGGAAAACAAGGGCATAAATTTTGAAAATTTAAGGTAAAAACAACTTTTTTGCAAACGATCGAATAAAAAACTAAAAACTTAAAAAACAGAAAAAAATTACAAAAAAAAGAAAAAAGCTTAAAAAAGCTTTTGCAATAAAAATGCTTGAAAACTAAATAAAAAACGTTAATAAAAAACACATGGAAGTAGAATAAAAACAAATAAAAAATATATACATAAATAAACAACCATAAAAAATAAATAAAACAAGAAGAAAATAAAATAAAAAATAACAACAAAATATTCTATAAAGTTCTTTAGAAACCATCACGAAAAATGCGTGTGGTGCAAAAATCCACTTGAATTTCCCGTCACTACGCACCACCTCCTCGTCCATAAGCCCCACTAAGAACTCCCCCTCCGCGCCTGCATCCCTCCGCCAACGAAAGTTCTTCAAAGTTTCCATCGCATCGTTCAACACGCAGCGAATTCAATGGGAACAACGCAGCGCGACAAAGCGACAAAAAATGAGCATCATTTGTTGGATTAGGGAAGGGCGAAAGAGAGGGGCGAGGAGGTTCTAAGTTTTCGAAAGAGGGGTCTACAGAGGGGAAAATATTTATTTTATTTAATGTTTTTTACATCTGCACGAGGAACTAAACAAAAAATAGCAACAACAAAACAAACAATAATAGAAACAGCTCGAGAACAGCAACAACAATAGAAACAACAACAACAACAACAGCGCCACCATCAACAACAGAGACGAGTTCATTTCTTCAAGGTTACTCGGTTGATGACTTTGAAAAATCGTAAAAAAACCACAAACACACGAAAAGCTTCTTGTTTATTATGGACGTTTTTCTATACAATCTCCTCCCATTCCTTCCCCTCACTGACGACAGGAACCCTACCACGCTAACAAATACCAACGCACTCTTTCGCACTCGACAAAGTCCAAAAAAAAAAAACTCACCTTGTTTTGCTTTCGGGCAGCAAAACACAAAAAATATTCCTTCTAATAAAAGTCACCAACGCCACCTGAGAGTGAAAAACAACAACAGCAACAACAAAAGAAATAGCAATAGCAATAGCAATGGCAATAGAAACAACAGCATTATAAAAGCCCAACTAAAAATAACACGAAGCAGAATAAATTCAACACACAAGAAGAGTCCGAAGCCGATCAGAACCCGAGCCGAACATCGTCGGCAAACAACGCAATTCACTCACGCAGCAGCGGAGCTTCGCTGGGCGTAGAGCTCAGCCACTCATACACACGCACACGCACACACAGAGGATGCGTAGCTGAATACACTCTAAAAACTATCGTCGCACTAGACACGTTTTCGCTCGCACCAACAATAAAAGCAACGCAATAAATCATAAATCTAAATTTTTCGCTTCACTTTTAAAATGATTTTTTCCAAATATTTTCGATTTCGGATTCTAAAATCGTTTTTCAATGCATTGAGCATAAATTGAAATTGGCATAAATTGAAAAAGTCCTGAGAATTTACAGATAAAATCAATTTTATTTTTATCTGGAATTTATTTTTTTTCTGAATTTTTTTTTTTTTTTCACTGTATTCACGAATTTTTTAATAGTTTTCGCTTGTTGCTATTTGAATACGAATTGAAAAAATAAACATAGGCACAGAGTCCACTTTTTAATACTTCCAGAAATCATTATTTATGCAGCTGTTAATTGTTTGTATAAAAAATATCACAACAACAACAAAAAAATTATGTAATTCACCCTTTAAAAACAACAGCAGCAACAACAACTACTCATAATAAGCTTTCCTTATCGAAATTCGCAGCAGAATCCCGAGCTCCACACACTTCAGTAATTTTCCATGAGCAACGCGCTTCTCTCTGCGTCTCTTCCACGATCACCAACACAATCGAAAGTTTAATCTGAGCTTTAATTCTGTAATGGCTTTCAAGCTGCGAGGGAGCGTTGCATGAGCTTCCAGCTGAACTTAAGCTTTTAGCTGCACTTAAATCGACTTGTTGCCAAATTGGAACGGTGATGACAAGAAGGAGAGACGAGGAAACGGCAAATAAGCAGCCTGAAGTGGGGAAAGAGCAAGCATAAGTATAATAATTAGAAGAAAAAGAAGAAGAAGAAGAAGAAGAGATAAAAACAAAAATCACTGTAATAAATTAATATTCACTATCGAAGCGTTAAATTATGCGTGCGATGGGTTTAGATAAGAAACAAACAGCAACAACAACAAAAGATATGTAGAATGAATTAATAAAAATAATAATAATAATAAGAAGAAGAAGAAGAAGAGTAACAATAACAATGAATAAAAATAATAATAATAACAATAAAAGTAACATTGACAATAGCAATAATAAAAATTCTATGTACAATGGAAATGAGACGTAAATAAATAAAAACAGAAAAATAAAGTAAAAGAAACAATCGAAAAAAAATGCAGGATTTATGATAACAACGATAATAAAACGAGTTACAACAATAGAAAACCTAATCACGATGAATCTACGTCAATTAATCAAAAAATTACCCACAATAATTAATATGGAAGGAAGACAAGACAGACTATAGCGGGTCCCGCAGGTAACCACCGCTGCCGTACGTTTGAGAAGGGGTTTGGCTTAATTCCTACTCCGACATTTGATGGCTACATATGTTACGATGTGTTAATCGCTTATAAACAAGGCCCCAGTCCTGCCTCGCATTAGGCGAATTACCTAAACCCGCCTCTAAGTCTTGGCGGAATTCCAGGAATATGGAATTGTGGGCAGGTTTGTGGAAAGCGGAATCCCAGCGCAGCTTTCCCGAATCCATTAGAGGTACCCTTAGGCCTTCGTATTGCCATTAGACTGTTTAAAGCCGGGGATTTAAAGGCTTGAAAGACTTCGGAGGCAGCTATATTACAGGCTGCAGTTGGAGTACAGCTCCGCTCAGTTAGTTTTTGGGTGGTCCAATAACCCCAATGGACCTTCCATGGTCGTATCCATGTAATGCAAGGTCCCGATGTTGGAAATTCAATGCAATGGTGCTGCGAGGGTGTTGAAGGCCCTCCCTGGAACCACTTCTAGCGCCTGTATAAGTCAAAGGTGAGCCGGAAATGCCTAGACCATAAAATGCCATAAAATGAAACTTTTTATTGATTCTTTCTGCAGGCCAAAAGCAGCAGATCAGACGATCGGCATGGCAACAAATCCAACCATCGGCTGCCCCCTCGCCACGTCTCCCACCGGCAACCATCCATCATTTTGTTTTCTCCCATGATTTGCACAAGCAAAATGCCAAAAACACGAAAAAAAGCAAACAACGTCGCTAACGTCGAACAAAACGCAACCGAATCTGATGCGAGGTAGAAAAATCTTTCGTGTGGGTTTGGTTTTGGATAGCTTCATGTGTGTTTGTGTGTGTGTGGCACTCTTGCATGCATTCGTGTGCGTGTTGAGATTAGTTATAAATCTAAAAACAAAACTAGAAAAAAGTGAACAGAACTCTTCTAATTAAGTGCCAAAAAAACGCCAGAACCGAAGATATTAGAAAAGCAGCGAAAATCAACAAAAAACTTTCCAACGCAAGTTCATTGAACTGTTAATGCGCTGCACGAATTGGAAAAAAAAATCATAAGAAAAAAGAAAAGATTAAAGCAGCAACAGGAACAACAACAACAACAACAACAACAGAATTTTGCTAAATTATTCTATTCTTTGTGTGGCCGTGCGATTGTCGTTGTTGTTGCTTCGTTGTTTGTTATGAAAAACGAGCCAAACACATTTCTGATTTCTTCACTATTCACGCATTTCTCGGAAGAGGAATTCAAATTGCTCAAAGTACATCGATTGCAGTAACAATAAAAGCGCCACACCAACGCCAATGACGACAGGTTTCTTCGCTTATTTCATATTAAACGCGCTTCGAAAACGGAGCATTATCTAATCTTAATTGACTTTTATTATGAGACAAAGTGGAAAAGCTGTATCCAAGAGGCGTGTGCAGCTCCATTAATAGTTCGTTTCTGCGCGCTTACAAAAAAACATAATAACTCTTTAAGAATATTATGAAACACAATAATTCTAAGAATATGAAGAGTTTAAAGTGATAAGTAATCAGAGAAGAAGTCAATGAATGGCGTTTTATTGGACTGGAAACGATCTTCCAAGAACTATCACTGGAAATCGACAAGCACCTCCGACATGCAACAGTATTCGAGGCAATACAGTAGCAGGAGCTCGCGGAGTTGAGTCCTTCTGCCGAAATAATAACTCCGGAAAAAGCATCCCACTGCACGGCTCCAGAAATCCACAACCAGAGGAACGACGCGACGGACTTTCAGGTAGAGAGAGATAGGTGTGGAAATGGATATATGACAGCGGCAAGGAATTTCCTTACTCACTGCACATCCTCACTTCTCCTTTTTTCCCCCACTTTCCTCCTACTTTCAATTCTCTTACCCCATTTTAAAGAGGGCCTAAGTCTATTTGGTCTGTGGCCAGGTGAGCGTTGAGAGGGTCTCCATTTTTCCCGATAGGCATAACGTTCCACAACTTCCTGCAATAAAAGGTTAATCATGCAGATTTTAGGCTGTTCACCTCCGGAATTTATTGCAGATATACAAAGCATTTGAAAGAAGATAAACTAAATATAGAAATATGTTGCAACGCGTCACAAAGTGTGGCAATTGGACGATGAGCGCCTCCCTACGCATCTGGACGAAAAGGCTCGAAGTTATTCGTAATGTAATGCCAGTTCCGGCCCTCCTCGGGCCTGGGTATCCTCGGGCCTGGATATAGCTTGCAGTCTGTTTTGTGAATTTTTCGCATCGCGTCACATGATTGCACATAAAATCACGAGAAATAGATATTTGGGACTCATCCTGGAAAATAAAGGAAAAGAAAAGCTGATCTTTAAAAAGAGCCCGGAAACGGACTGAAAACTAAGAAGACATATTAAATAGAAATACTAAATTAAAATAAGAATATCAAAAGCCTCAGTTTTAATGACTTTTTAATGACCCTTAATATATATAAATATCCGATCATTTTTACACTTACTTTATTCAACACATCCGCCAAGTGGGCCGTCTAAAAATTACTGATAGTTGTTTAAGGTTTTCAGTGGCTTTTTATAGGTCGACTCGAGTCTCGCTAGAGGAAGAAATTTTTCCTATGCTGGAAATTCGACTACGTAAAAACTTCGTTAGCAAATACCGAACATGGCAAACAAATATTAAGAAATTAAATAAATATGTATTAAGAAATTAAACAAACGAAGGAATTTTAATTATTCTAGAGTATCACGCATATTTTTTTAGATTCAGTTGCTCCGTTGCCAATTTCATTACGCAACGTTACCAACTTAATAATTGTTTGTATTTAAACAATTGCTAATTCCGACAAAACCTTACGAAATCTATCACTATTCCTTTTTAAAATATGAGATTATTGTTGCAGTAGCCTTTCTTTTTCCTTATGACTAATGTAATCTATAGATTTCACAAACGGAGGCGCACAACGGGCCGTTCGACCTCAGTGTATCCGACTGCTTGCGGTTGGATGGCTCCAAGGAGCTCCTCTTTTTAACCTACCCTAACCTAAGGCCATAGAGATTATAGTCTTATGCTTATTATATTATAATCTCTATGGTAACAGTCATTTAATAAAAAACATAGCGAGCAAAACATCAGCGAGCAGCATCATATGGATACAATTTTCCGTTAAGTAGCGTGGAGTTTTCACCGCATTGCGATAGATCTCCAAACTATAAAACTATGAAGAACAACATGTATCTCGGCCTTAAAATGTCAATCGAAAACACTTCCGTAGACGGTAGACATGCCAAGTGCCACTTTGACCATACACAGGTTCATATAGACGCTTTTGTATGAAAGTACGCATAATTAGCGCCAACAAAGAGTATGATTGATGTTGGTGGAAGAGCGCAGCGAGATAGAGAGCTAGTCGAAGCTAATAAATGGAAATGGTCAGGAAATTTTTTGGGTCTTCTAAACTGAAAATCTGAATCAGCAACAATTTTATTGATGATCTTTATATAAAATGCATTGTGAAAACGCTCTTTGTAATTATTTTACAGTTCTTTCTTTACAAGATCGAGGTTTTTACATAATTATATGCATTTTTGCCAGCGTCCTTTATCTTCTTACCAGTCTCCTTGACAGCATTTTTAAACTTTCCCCATGCACTGATCTTTCGCGGTGCTGCTGTTGGCACATTTGACGTATAAATAGTGTTATAGTTCTGATTGTAAATGCTGTTCACTCCACTTGGTGGTTTGTAGCCGCCGTTCGAGGAGTCTGTCGTGTATTCATTTCCGGTACTTGGGGCAGATACTTCTTCCGTCGTCTCTTCTGGCAGCTCTGTCGTCGATGCATCTGTGGTGTGGTTGTTCGCACCAGAATAATTCGCTTCTGTATATGCTTCAGATGCTTCTGTACGATTACCAACGCTTGCGCCATTGCTTAACTGCAAACTGCAGGCGATCGTGAAGAGCACAATACAAAATAATGAAAAGTTCTTCGGCGTCATGCTGAAAGAGCACAAAACATATATGAACAGGTTGCAATTCTAGCAAGATTCGTCCTGGAATTAGTTGAAAGCACCTCAAGGGACTTTGAAGTTATTAAAGTGACTTACGTTTGCTAATTTCAACTTCCAAGCAGGCTCTGTTCACACCACCAACGGTTTCAGCCTTTTATTTGGCTTTAAACATAGCAGCTAATATAAGAAGGACAAAAACAATTAATAACTTGATCTGAATAAATATTAAAAAAGTAAAGAATTTCATTTATTCAGCAGTGTTTTAGCTTCTGTTTTCTATCTTTTATTTATGTTTGCTTCTAATTGCGTGTAAAGCATAAAATTCCACGTAATTCAAGCAATTAAAGTGTAAATATTTAATATTTGAACTACTGTTTCGCTAATGTCAAATGAAAATGAATTCAAATATAATATTTGAATTTAACTTTTATAACGATCGCATTCTTTTCAGATCAAATAGTAATTGATAGTTCCTTTGCTTATACCCTAGAATATGCCCCAAAAATTCATTGTCAACTTAAAGTAGGTACTTAATGAAACTTACAAGCGGTTGTCTGCGTGCAAAACTTCTTCACAACTTCTTTTTCTTTACATCGATCAACGAAGTCTTCATATTGACAAGAGCGACTTTGCTACAGGCACCGCAACTTCTCATAATATTAGAAAGAGGAGTTTGACAGCCCGTGGCCGGTCTTGCGGTCAAAATCGCGCAAACAAAACTATGGACGCTCCGCATGAGCCATATTACAAAAGCGCAATGTACATCGTTCGGTCAGTTTCGTGCCTTATTTTTGTTACACACCTCAACATCAGTCAGTGCATGAAGTGAATGAAGTCTCAGCCACAATGTTCTGAAGCAATTCGCGATTTGACCCGTCTTGCTGTCTACTGTCGGCTGTGCTTGAGTTTGCGTGTACAGTCTAGCACAAAACGTGATGTAAGAGGTGCATGACGAGGTGAGAATTCAGTGTCTGTGCTGCTCAAGCATGAAGTATTTTATACACAGAAATATTAACCACTTCACTTCACATGTAAACCCCATATAATTCTTACACGAGACCGGGAATCGCTATAAGGCGTAAACCACAGGAAAAGCCATGAACCAATTGCTCGTTTTAGCACAAAGGAACCAATAATTTAGGGTATACTTTTCGGAATTTCGATGGCGGCTCTTTGGACTTCGCTCACAGTGATTACCTATTTTAATAAAAATATAAAACACACATTAATAAAACTTTTAGGTAATTATTTTTACTTTATTTAATTCGTAAACGACAATACAATTCATCAAATCATGAATAAAAAGTAAAACTTTTACATCAATTGATTTTTCAGTTCCTTAACCAAAAAATTTGCCAAAAAAATTCCCTTTTTTTGGCTCTTTTTCCGACTTCTTCTTCTTTTCTTGCGGTTGATACTTTACTTGCGGCTGATTCTTCGAAACATTGTTCTTGTTCGCATTGTTTGCATTTTTAATTTTCTGTTGTTCTTGTATTTGATGAGCTTTTGTGTTCATAATTATGTGAATTCCGCGACCAGGAGCGATAGCATCGCATTCCTGCATAAATGTACAGAACACTCCCAGAAGGACGATAGCCAGGATAACGAAATACTTCATGCTGCAAGTGAAATTTTAGAATATTTAGGCAGCCAAAATGTAGGAATAACACAAGATATTATCACAAACAAATAATATTATTTGTGTGATATTATCCTTAAATTCCTATGTGAAGGACTTATAAAAACTGTTCCTTAGTCCAGTCCAACCAACTTACACTTTCTCTTAGATCCGTCTTTCAAATTGGAACGGCGAAAATAAATTGAATACCGAAATTACTTACCGAAGCTTAAATAGGCGTCCAAAATACAACCGTTTGAAGGGCTATGGGTATTTGATAAACCAACTGATTCAATATTAATATTATTTTGTTTGTTAACAGAAAGTAAATACTATTTTTCATTGTGATAATTCTAATTCTTCATTGTGATACTAATAATGTATTCTCAACACTCTTCGGCATTATTATACATTATTACAGTTGACATAATCATTTGAGCTGTCAGCTGCAGCGAAAAGTTCTAATTCATGACGTATTACCATTACCATTGACAGCTGTAAAAATACATTTGCTATTTTGATTATGGGTCAATGTTTGACCAAGTGCCTCTGAAATGTTTTTACACGTAGCAGAACTCAAGGCTAACATAAGACATAATGTGACAGCAATGACAATCTACCCGGATCCCAAAATCAAATAAGTATATAATGTAGGGAAGGGAATGTTATAATATAAAATAATTTTAAGGTGACTTACTCTTATATACTTCATCTTCGGTTGTATGAATTTGAAAATCATTTGAAATTTTTGACCATCATCTAGAGATCCAATTGGCTTGAAATGTTTAAAAGACAAATAGTCCTTAATTATTAGCTATTCGCAGATTGATATAAGATTACGTTGCAACTATATAGAACGTTTATTTGATAAATTTATATTTTTTATATTTATTTAATTTTTATTTTCAACGGCGATATGAAGAAAAGGTGTGAGCAATTTCCGCTTCTCCCTTTTATTTCCTGTTTATCGGCAGCCTAGGCAGTACTGTCGCTTCTCTCTTTGTACAGAATTTGTACCATTTGTACACAAGGAATACACATCTACGCGAGAAGCCGCGCAAAAAAAAATTGTGGCAAAACTAAAATTAGTAATTTATCAACATTTGTACATAGCGATCGCTCGGAAACCAAATTATAAGAATAATCTTGAATGTTTTCCTTTGCACAGAGCTAAGGCGACAATCAATTTAATTGAGAAAAAAATTGAAATTGAAATTTATTTAGCCATTTTAAATAACTAATAAATAATTCAATTAACAAAGTGTTCCAACTAAGGACTATAATGTATTATCTATAAAACATGAATGAACATCAGTATCAGACTTAAGGATAACAAGAAAATTAAAAATTTTAATAACAAAAATAATACAACTCCAAAACTAATAGACTTAAAACTAACTTTGTCCAATATTAAACTTAATACTAACGATAATCTAAGAGTAACGGATAAAAACAAGAACCAGAAAAAGAACAAACAAACCCTACAAACACTTCTAATGCTAGCCTCTATTAGTACCGCGAGTTGAAGATTTATAAAAACCATGACATAAAAATACATTTAGATCAAAATTTACCGGAAGTTAATTTACAAAGCCAATAGGTGATAGATACGTGGAATTTGACCGGTTAAAAACTCTTTGTTGGTTGAAAATATCAAGAATGCAATTGTTCTCGTGACAAGCAATTCTATTTACAAATCTGTGCAAGGTGTCAGAAACGTAAAGTCCCATCGAAAATACTTTAGCCTTCTTATAGACAAAACTTTTCCAATAACGCTTTGTAAGTGATTCAAAATATTTTCCAATACAGTGTCTGAAGACCTTTCGTTCTTAAATTTAAAATTCTTTAATTACCGTTACCGGAAAACATTAAAATAGATAGGAAATCCCTATAAGATTACGAGTTTTTATAAAGCAAAATTTTGGTTTTCTTAGGCAAACTCCTGTTCCAAAAAATACTGGAAAATGTGCCAAAAATTCTTTAAGCTTTTTTAATACAATTCTTGCATGTTTGTTGAATTTGAGGAGACTAAATATTAATGCCAAGATATTTTATACTATCCCTGAAAGGAATCTCAGATCCATTTAATGTGATTTGTAAAGTTTTGCTTTCGGGAACAACAGACGACTTGCATTTCTCTGAAGCATTCCTCATACAAATGGCCTCACTTTTAGCTGCACTAATTTTAATACTCCGGTCTTCATAAAAACGTTGCACTATTTCCAGATGTTGTACCGATTGATTTAAAACCATTTTAGGGAACTCAAAAACAATTTCATTGAGCAGGATTATATTTAATTTTTTTTTAATTCATGCAAATTACAATTTTATATTCTTACGCACTACTAAGTGACAAATCTAAGATTGTTAATAAAACCTGTCTTGCTTAATGAAGAACCAAACTCCAACATCTACATTGAATTCGCCAATTTATGCAACGTGTTACGGCTTGTTCAGACCGTAGTTCTATTAAATGATGTGATGTGATGTGAAATGATATGAAAGTGATTTAAGGCCCAATAGAGCTCTCCTAGCAGTACACGATGTTAGCGGGCTACTCCACCGTAACATCATTATTGCATACCTTGTAAATCGTCTCTGTCCTCTTTGAATCCTATCGATTACAAAAGCACACATCGGATACCATACGATGCAACCATATTCTATATTAGACCTCACCAAAAAGAATAAAGCCAAGTATGGAACCAGCTTTAGCAATCACACTATCACAAGGAAGAGAAAAAGCAAACATCGTCAGCAAGACAACGTGAAAACATAAAACTTTCAAGAAGATCATTACCAAATAAAATGAAGAGAAGCGGACCCAGATGACTACTCGGCGGAACACCTGAACTGATCGTTATAATATCAGATACCTAAGACCAATTTTAACTATTTGGAATGGCCCCACAAGATAAGCTCTGAACCATTTTAACATGGCAAAGTGAACTCCCAAGATCCGAAGTTTAAACTATAACATATCATGATCAACTCTATGAAAGAATTTCTTGAAGTCAATATATTATTTTACAATTAATCACATAATTAGAAAAAATATCTAGATTGGTACATGTACTCGAAAATCTACTAGCTATGAATCTGGCGCAATCAGTTCTTTAACGAAGAAAGTCCATCTGTAACACATTAGGTTTTCGAAAAGCTTAAGCATCCCTGAAATTTTGAAAATTGGTCTACAATTTGAAAGCTCATACTCACAGCAATGCACCATTCGGCATTATACTTTTCTGTCGTTGAGGATATATTAATGATTTCTAAAATCAAAAGTTTACTAAGTTTAATTTAAAAAAAAACAACACAGGCGAACCAAGAAAAGATATGTTAAATAAATTGAGAAAGCACCAGATCTTAGAAAGACCAAACAAGTCCAAGTTTTATATCAAAGATGGTTTTAGTTCCAAAGAGCAAGACAATATTTTTGATCTAAGATTTTTAAACACCTTTATTATTTTAAGCACCTTTATTAAGTTACACTAATCTGGCTGCTTGCTATAGAGCCATGAGAATCGGAGTTTTCCAGTTTATAAAAGACATTTTCACTATGAGAGAAGAGACGTGAAGTCTGTGGACTTACTCAGTTCTTTATTATGATAACTGGAAGCCCTTGCGCAGCTTTATGAATAGTGTATCTAATATCTATGTATTAGAATATCGAATAAATACAACTAACCGATGTGCATTAAACCAATTAGAAAAAACTACAAATTTGTGAATACGTTATTAAAATTTATTACCATCACTTATCAACAATAATATACCTACAATAATTGAAAACACAAATTGACCCATTCAAATTGTAGACCAATTTCCAAAATTTCAACGATACTTAAGCTTTTCGAAAACCTGGTTTGTTACAGATGGACTTTCTTCGTTAAAGAACTGATTGCGCCAGTTCATCATGGATTCATAGCTAGTAGATTTTCGAGTACATGTACCAATCTAGATATTTTTTCTAATTATATTCGACTTCAGCTCACTCCTGATCAGCTTCGGATGATTCGTGGTTGGTTTCCAATGCTTGGTCACCATTAAATGTATTCTTTACACCATCGGTAGCAAAATTTGAGACCACATTCACGCTGACATCTCGCATAAATTTGCCGGTACCCTTAAATATTTTTATGCCGTACGGTGCTGCAGTTGATTCTTGATCTTCATTATCTGCAGATGGCTTAATCGCATTTTTAGATACATTTTGGTTAGAGGTGGACTATATCATCAGCTGCTGGGTATAATTTTCCATTAAGTAGCGTGGAGTTTTCATCGCATTGCGATAGATCTCCATACTATAAAACTATGAAGAACAACATGTATCTCGGCCTTAAAATGTCAATCGAAAACACTTCCGTAGACGGTAGACATGCCAAGTGCCACTTTGACCATACACAGGTTCATATAGACGCTTTTGTATGAAAGTACTGATAATACTTAACCGAGTTGTGGGTTTAACGGAGCAGCACCATGAGTTCCGGGAAGGACTGCGCATAATAAGCGCCAATAAAGAGTATGATGGATTTTGGTGCGAGATCACAGCGAGATAGAGAGCAAGTCGGAGATAATAAATGGAAATGGTCAGGAAAATTCTTGGCTCTTCAAAACTGAAAATCTATTTCTAATTTTAATTTATTTATTTTCATTTATTTATTTATTTTCATAGTACTGAACTGAATCGTGCTGACATAGAACAGGCGACTTGATGCGAGAAACCTACAGCTGGGTACGATGTAATCTGGGTTTCTCGACGATCTGCAGAAGTTGAGTTTCTCCAACAGATAAGGCGTTTTGGTGTAACTCGTACGAAAGAGAAATAAACAATTTCTTGCTTTAAAAGAATTAAACAGGCTACAACCAAGAATATAGCTGTTGTAAGCGGATACACTATCTAGCCGCCGCTGTCCTACGACATAGCGAGTAACATTATTAAATGGTCCTTGGAGCTTTAATTTAGGTAAGTAATCGTATTGACAATATACATTCTGAGAATATTTTAGGAAAGGAATTATCATTTGTTTGGCTAAAAATTACGGGTAGATATGGGTACATAATAATTTTAATCTTCTCAAATTTCTCAGTCATATACATTTTACGAACAAGTTCTCCTGTGAGGACCTAGTTTTACAAGGTCCTCACAGGAGAAGGTCTAATGTATTCAGTAAATTTGTACTTCAGTACCTTTAAAGTATCAAGTCTAAACACTTGTACTTGTACTTTAAGCATATGAAGAGGACTGTTTACTGGAAAATTTTGCAGTACCAGTAAAATTTAGGTACTCCAAAAGGAGTACAAATACTGTGGACTTGAAAGCTGAAAGTAACAGTCCATTTCAAGTACTTTTGCAGTACAAGTCTTTTCAAGTATGTATTAGGTATAAATTCGACTTGCATATGTATATCTCTCATTTATATTGCTAGCAAATGGTGTATAACTGTTATACAAATGACCTTTAGCAAAAAAGTTAAAAAGAAGTTAGTTGTTAGTCCTTAAAGTGGAACTTGGTACTTGAAAAGGACTTGGTACTTGAAAGACTTGGTACTACATAATGCTATATATTTACATTTATATATATTTACACCGATTGAGAATGGCACATTCCAATCAGATTACTCGAATGAGAAGGCGAATGGGAATAATTTGCATACGATTTACGAATGAGAATCCATCACATTCGTTGCGAATGGGAAGCAAATGGGAACAAAATAAATATTTTGAATCAGCATATAGCTTATTTTTATTGGGACAAAGACGATTTGCTTAACAGAATATTGCATATAACATAACCTAACTCTAAGAGTTTGATAAGTCCAGGGCTGTAAAGTTTTACCCGAAGAAAACAGCTTCGTGAATTAGTAGTAGATAACCAAAGTAAGGAATTGTGTATGCGTTAAATTATCATGTGAGATCAATTCATTTAAATTGAGGTTATATCAAAACTCTTGCTCCCGGAGCTGAATTGTAAAGTCTACTTATAGTAAAGATCTTAAAACTAGTGTAAAATAAGGTACATTAAGTAAAATAAAATTAGTAGCATTTACGTTAGGGTTGTAGCACATTTATTGTCTAAAGAAGTGCTTGTCGTGTAAAATGTTGGAACTATAGTACTACTATCATTACCCGCTAGAATATTATTTAAGTTTGTTGAGCCTATGCGCAAGGGGGATAGGTAATTTTCGGCATTCCAAACGACACGGGAATTTGTAAGGAATGCCATGTTTACAATTTCGTTATTAGAATTACATAGTTTTGCAACAAATATCTCTGTGGATCTTAACAGTATCATAAGAGGGTCAATTCCGGGCTTATCATAAATGTAATTATTTGAATATTTCTTATTAGGCGATTAAGGCTTAGACGAAGGATTTGTCTCTCAAATATTTCTAGTTCTTTTGCAGCCGTAGAGGACAACGAGAACCAGCAGGGGAAGGCATAACCTATAACTGGTCTTATTAGTGTTTTATAAAATAATATATTAGTATTTTTGGAGAGAGCGTTGCTCTTTTTGTTATATGGCGCTAACATTCCTGCTAACATCCTGCTAGTTAAAGTCATTCTCGAGTGGCTGTTGAATTTGAAAAGATTATTAAACTTTAATCCTAAATATGTGATCTCGTTTTTAAAAGGAATTCTAACTCCTTCCAATTCGAGGTGAAGCGCTTTGGAAGCCTTTGCGATTCCGGAAGGGTCCTTTCCGGATGAGTTCCTAAAACAAATGCAGTCAGTTTTGGCGACATTAAGACTAAGGGCCCAATTTTTGAAGTAGTCAGTTATTATAGTTATATGTGAAGTGACTGTAGCTAGAGCGCCGTTAAGGTGCTTTGCCCGGCGTAAACCAAGGTATCGTCAGCGTAAAGAGTAGCAACTGATTCCGTGGGTGATTCTGTGGATTGGTGAGTATGAGGAAAGTCCGATAAATACAAATTATCGCATTATCGTATTATTATTATTATTATTACAGCTATTCATTTATCATTTTGTTGTACACTGAATTATACAATTAATAAGACCTCATAGTCTTAAAGTGTAATGTATTGAAAGAATAAATAAATAAATAAATAATAAACTAGTAAAGGTGTTGTCTACAGCCGGGCTGTAGCCGAAATTCCCTTCATCTTAAAGCTGCATATATACTCGTATATATAAGATAAACTATAATTATAGCTGCTTAACTATTTCTGTGCGTTACAAACACCGGTACTAAGTGCGTTTACTCTCTAAATTTAGGTGTAGGGTATAAAATTATATTGCAATACTGGGTGGATGGGTAAAAAGGGGCGTGGCCCGCCCATTTTTCCCCAAACAAAATATTATTGGTTCACAAACTACAATATTATGTACGCCATTATTCAGGAAACTTATATACTTTTTAATGCAATCCATGTAAAACACTCCATGACCTGTGTAAACTAAAAGCGGGCGGATCACGCCCATATTTGGCATATTAACTGGAAGCATTAGTCTAAACCTACATATAAAATTTTCTTGTCTTCTCTCAAAAAGTGATTCTGATATGGCCTTTTTTAATAGCCAAAACAGAGGTACCTGCACTCTCGATATAAAAAGTAGGCGTGGTCCTTGGGCGATTTTGCCCATTTTCAATACGAAACACCCCAACATAGCAACGAATATTTTTGCCAAATTTCATTTTGAAATCTTAATCCGTTCTCCTGTGATCGTGATTTCAACGGACAGACAGACAGACAGACGGACAGACATCGTTATTTCAATTTTGGTGGTGATGCTGATCAAGAATATATATACTTTTCCATACATATCTTGTCTAGTTCAACCTTAAGGTGTAGGGTATATTAAATTAAAGATTGCGGGACCTAGTATTGATCCTTGTGGAACCCCACATCTGACGCTTTTAATTTGAGATTTTGCATCACAAAACAAAACAATGGAAACAGAACCAGTCAGCTGTTAAAAATACAAAGCAAGAACTTGCTTGCTAGAAAAAATTGAACCGCCGGGAAAAGGAAGAGGGTTGGAAGAACGTACGACAAGCCAACAGAACATCTTTTGGTCGAATTGTGTGAACTGTGTGCGGCAAAAATCACAAATAGTTACAATATTATCTGCTGATACATTTGAAATTAATAATATTTTTCTTAATTCATGCATTTGCCGCACTCAAATAATTATTTTATTGTATTATTTCATAAATTTTATTGTATTATTGTATTATTTCATAACAGCTGATCGGTCTATCACAACGAATGGGAAAAGCCGATGTAAACGATTTCTGAATGGCTCATTCATTATTCCTATTCGAGGTTGGTGTAAACGTAGTATTAAGGGACTTGAAGTTATTAAAGTGACTTACGTTTGCTAATTGCAACTTTCAAGCAGGCTCTGTGCAACGGTTTCATCCTTATATTTAGCTTTAAACATAGCAGCTAATATAAGAAGAACAAAAACAATTGATAACTAAACATGAATAAATATTAAAAAAGTAAAGAATTTCATTTATTCAGCAGTGTTTCTAATTGCGCTTCTAATTGCGTGTAAAGCATAAAATTCCACGTAATTCAAGCAATTAAAATGTAAATATTTAATATTTGAACTACTGTTTCGCTAATGTCAAATGAAAATGCATCGCATTCTTTTCAGATCAAATAGTAATTGATAGTTCGTTTGCTTATACCCTCGAATATGCCCCAAAAATTCATTGTCAACTTGAAGTAGGTACTTAATGAAACTTACAAGCGGTTGTCTGCGTTCAAAACTTCTTCACAACTTCTTTTTCCTTACATCGATCAACGAAGTCTTCATATTGACAAGAGCGACTTTGCTTCAGGCACCGCAACTTCTCATAATATTAGAAAGAGGCGTTTGACAGCCCGTGGCCGGTCATGCGGTCAAAATGTAAACAAAACAAACAAAACATGGCCCAAAAAAAAACTATGGACACTCCGCATGAGCCATATTACAAAAGCTCAATGTATATCGTTCGGTCAGTTTCGTGTCGTTATTATTGTTACACACCTAAACACCAGAGTCAGAATGAAGTCTGAGCCACAATGTTCTGAAGCAATAAATTCACGAGTTTGCCGTGTACAGTCTAGCACAAAACGTGATGTTAGAGGTGCATGGCGCTTGTTTCGGTGAGAATTCAGACTCTTTGCTGTTCCGAGCATGAATTTTTTTATACACCATATAATTGTTACACGAGACGAGAAGTCATCTGTAATGCGTTGCAAAAAATTCGTTACATATGCCTAAACGACAGGAAAAGCCATGAACCAATTGCTCGTTTTAGCACAAAGGAACCAATAATTTAGGGTATACTTTTCGGAATTTCGATGGCGGCTCTTTGGACTTCGCTCACAGTGATTACACATTTTAATAAAAATATAAAACACACATTAATAAAAGTTTTAGGTAATTATTTTTACTTTATTTAATTCGTAAACGACAATACAATTCATCAAATCATGAATAAAAAGTAAAATTTAAATTTACATCAATTGATTTTTCGGTTCCTTAACCAAAAAATTTGCCAAAAAAATTTCCTTTTTTTGGCTCTTTTTCCGACTTCTTCTTTTCTTGCTGTTGATACTTTACTTGTGGCTGATTCCTCAAAACATTGTTCTTCTTCGCATTATTTGCATTTTTAATTTTCTGTTGTTCTTGTTTTTTATGATATACTCTGTTCGAAATTATGTGACTTCCGCGACCAGGAGGGACAGCATCGCATTCTTGCATAAATGTGCAGAATACCCCCAGAAGGACGATAGCCAGGATAACGAAATACTTCATGCTGCAAGTGAAATTTTAGAATATTTAGTCAGCCAAAATGTAGGAATAACACAAGATATTATCACAAACAAATAATATTATTTGTGTGACATTATCCTCAAATTCCTATGTGAAGGACTTATAAAAATTATTCCTTAGTCCAGTCCAACCAACTTACACTTTCTCTTAGATCCGTCTTTCAAATTGGAACTGCGAAAATAAATTGAATACCGAAATTACTTACCGAAGCTTAAATAGGCTTCCAAAATACAACCGTTAGAAGGGCTACGGGTATTTGATAAACCAACTGATTCAATATTACTATTATTTTGTTTGTTAACAGAAAGTAATTACTAAATACCTTACACATTATTCTCTATAATTTACATAATTCTTCATTGTGATACTAATAATGTATTCTCAACACTCTTCGGCATTATTATACATTATTACAGTTGACATAGTCAATTGAGCTGTCATCTGCAGCGAATAGTTCTAATTCATGACGTATTACCATTACCATTGACAGCTGTAAAAATATATTTGCTATATTGATTATGGGTCAATGTTTGACCAAGTGCCTCTGAAATGTTTTTACACGTAGCAGAACTCAAGGCTAACATAAGACATAATATGACAGCAATAATTATAAATAGCAACCTACCCGGATCCCAAAATCAAATAAGTCTATAATGTATGGAATGGAATGTTATATAATGGAATGGAATAATATAATTTTAAGATGACTTATTTTTATATACTATATCTTCGGTTGTATTTGAAAATATCAATAAATATAGAAAAATCAAAATATAAAAGCTTGATTTTTGACCATCATCTAAATCACTTTTAATTTCTTATTTATCGGCACCCTAGGCAATACTAGACAATACCACGCACAAAAAATTTGTGGCAACACTAAAATTAGAAATTAATAAACATTTGTAGTAGTTCTGGAAAAAAGTTCTTCAGATAATTCTCGAAAGATGGCGAATAGTGCAGAAAAAGTGGGTCAAGCGGAATGAATTTTTCACAGCATGGCGATCGCTCGGATCAAACCAAATTATAAGGAAAATCTTGAATGTTCGTATTCTATTTGTAAGTAAAACTTAATTGATTCGCACGACAACAAAGTAAAAATTAACAACTTTTTTTTTCCTTTGCACAGAGTGGCAGAGCTAAGGCGACAATCAATTTTATGGAGCAGAATTTTATTTAATTATTTATTTTATATTGTTATTGTAATCCAAATTACAATTTTATATTCTTACGGACTACTAAGTGTCAAAGCTAAGTTGGTTAATAAGACTTGTCTTGCTTAACGAAGAACCAAACTTCAAATCGTCATACATTGAATTCGCCAATTTAAGCAACGTGTAACAGGCTCGTTCAGACTGTAGTTCGCCCTATGAAAGGGAATATGAAATGCTTCATGCGATCTCAAAGCCCTAGAGGGCCAATCTCCTATATCATAGGAGTTTATGAATCTAATAAACGTAATACAAGAACTTTCATGTTGTGATTCTAGTGATTTAAGGCCTACTAGAGCTCACCTAGCAGTACACGATGGTAGCGGGCTACTCCACCGTAACATCATTATTGCATACCTCGTAAATCGTCTCTGTACTCTTTCAATCCTATCGATTACAGAAGCACACATCGGATACCATACGATGCAACCATATTCTATATCAGACCTCACCAAACAGAATAAAGCCAAGTATGGAACCAGCTTTAGCAATCACACTATCACAAGGAAGAGCAAAAGCAAACATCGTCAGCAAGACAACGTGAAAACATAAAACTTTCAAGAAGATCATTATCAAATAAAATGAAGAGAAGCGGACCAAGATGACTACTCCGCGGAACACCTGAACTAATCATTATAATATCAGATAACGAAGAAGACCAATTTTAACTATTTGAAAGGGGCCCTCAAAATAAGCTCTGAACAATTTTAACATGGCAGAATGAAATCCCAAGATCCGAAGTTTAATTTTTATAACATATCATGATCAACCCTATGAAACAATTTCTTGAAGTCAATATATTATTTTCCAATTATCCACATAATTAGAAAAAATACCTATATTAGTACGTGTACTCGAAAATCTACTAGCTATGAATCCATGATGAACTGGCGCAATCAGTTCTTTAACGAAGAAAGTCGATCTGTAACACACCAGGTTTTCGAAAAGCTTCAGTATCGTTGAAATTTTGGAAATTGGTCTATAATTTGAAACTTTATTCTTACAGCCAGACTTATAAATAGGAGTAATGTACAAACATTTCCAGTACGATAAAAAATTTCCAGGCATCAATGACTGATTGAAGATAATTAGAAGCGGTAGAGTTAATGCATCAGCACATTACCTGAAACAATAGGTGCCAAACCATCAACACCTGATTTATTGTCACTATTCAAAAGCTTCAGAAAAGAATTAACCTCAGAAAACGTTAGTTGCAAATTACCAACTGACAAGGAGCTGTTTAGGCTTTGATTTATACAGACTGCATTAGAACCTGAATACGACACATAAACAGATTTGAAAAATTAAGCAAACATGTTACATATAACAGTGAGATCAGACGAAGCATTTCCATCTTTCTACCTAAAGATTTCCTCTTGTAATTCACGTACATAAGTCCAGAAAAATTGCTTTCAACATTACCAATGTAATTTGTATAAGGAAATTTATTTAGAGAATCAAACTTTTTTCGAATAGATCGATAATTATTAAGCAAAAAGTCATAATCATATACTTTACCTTTATAATATCTTAGATCTTAATCTATGCCTATGTTCTTGTTATTGAAATTAATCAGTTCCTTATTATACCATTTAGGATTCGAATTATTCCGAGATCGAGCCATAGGCACCTATGGATTTAAACCTTGACTAAGACTATCCACAAACTCAGTATAGATGTCATTACATTCTACATTGCCATCCACTCCAATATAACTCGTTAAGTTACCAAAGTTACATTTAGAATAATTGTAAACATAATCAACGACATACAGCGGTCTTAGATAGTTATAAAATTTAATATTACATTCTACATAATACATTATGATCCTCAGAAACCAGAATATAAGGCGAATTCAGGCTTCGCACAGCAGCATCAATTTCATCATCAACAAAAACAACTGTCTACTACCTCAATCCTGTTGACATTAAAAGGATTTGACCAAGTCAAACCAGGTAAATTGAAATCACCTAAGATTATAACATTCTGATTGTGTTTCAATACATTAATATATATATTAATACTTAGGATATATACCGTTTGATATATGAACTTTGTACAAATCAATTCCAAACGCTCCCAGGCGACGTGACCAGTTCGGATGTTGAAGGTGATTGCAATGCATTATTCGGCATTATACTTTTATGTCGTGGACGATATATTAACGATTTCTGTAATCAAAAGGTTACTAAGTTTAAGTTTAAGTTTTAAAAAAAACAACAAAGCCGAATCCAGAAAAGTTAGATATGATAATTAAATTGAGAAAGCACTAAGTCTTAGAAAGACCAAACAAGTCCAAGTTTCATATCAAAGATGGTTTTAGTTCCAAAGAGCAAGAGCATATTTTTGATCTAAGATTTTCAAACACCTTCATAGGCTGTAGGTTGTGAATATCAGCTCAGTCCTCAAAACTTACCATGCTTATGTGAAATGTTCAGATTGCGTTTGATTGGTTAAAAAGATTAGTTTGTAAAGACTCGTAATATATTAGAATATGTAATAAATACAACTAACCGATGTGCATTAAACCAATTAGAAAAAACTACAAAATTGTGAATACGTTATTAAAATGTATTACCATCACTTATTATGAACAATAATATAGCTACAATAATTGAAAACACAAATTGACCCATTCAAGCGGATCCTGAAATATTTTACACACATGTACGTTGGACATTATATGGTACAGGGTCAGTTTCTGATACCGCGTGATCGGTTTCGGCTGACTCCTGATGTGCTTCGGCTGACTAATGATCGACTTCGGCTGACTCCTGATCGGCATCGTCGGACTCCTGATCGACTTCAGCTGACTCCTGATCGGCATCGTCGGACTCCTGATTGACTTCAGCTGACTCCTGATCGACTTCGGGTGACTCCTCATCGCCTTCGGGTGACTCCTGATCGACTTCGGCTGACTCCTGATCGCCTTCGGCTGACTCCTGATCGCCTTCGGCTGACTCCTGATCGGCTTGGGATGCTTCGTGGTCGGTTTCCAATGCTTTGTCGCCGTTAAACGTATTCTTTATACCATCGGTAGCAAAATTTGAGACCACATTCACGCTGACATCTCGCACAAATTTCCCGGTACCCTTAAATATTTTCATGCCGTATGGTGCTGCAGTTGATTCTTGGTCTTCCTTATGTGCAGATGGGTTATTCGCATTTTCAGATACAGTTTGGGTAGAGATGGACTCTGTTCTCGTCGGTGCAACGGTAGACGTCTTGGCTCTCTTAGTTTCCTGACCGTTCCCTTGGGTATACTGAGTTGATGGTGCAGCGCTAGGTCCTTGACCGTTCCCGTGGGGATACTGAGTTGATGGTGCAGCGCTAGGTCCTTGGCCTTTGACCCTCTTACGCCAGCTGGGCTTACCTTGGGGATTGGAGGACAGTGGTGCAGAAGTATATCCTTGGCCCTTGACGGTTGCTGTTCTAACGCCGTTGTTCCTCGTAGTTCCCTGGCCTCTACCTTGGCGATACGGTGTGGTAGGTGTAGTGGTAGTCTTCTTAGACTTCTTATGACCCAGGCCGCTTCTTCGTGAAGACGGCGGCAATGTTGTCGCGGAATATTTGTAGCCGTTCACTTGGTTTTTCGACGGTGAAGCGGGAGAGTAGTTAACTCTTCTGTTTCCAACGTTATTTGTTTGGGAAGACCTTGAGCCATATTGTGGAGCTGACGGAGTTCTTGATCCCTTCCCAGGCTTACCTGGTTTGAATTTTCTGGCCTCACCCAGCTGCATACTGCAACTGATTGTGAAAAGTGCAACAAGAAGGAAGAAAAGATATTTCGGCGTCATGCTGGAAAAAAAAAGAACTTGAATCCAGGTTTAATCGAAGTACTAGTAGGTGTTCGTCTAAATCAAAAACAAGGATTCAAAAAGAAGGACTTAACGAACTTACTTTGTTTCGTTATAGTTAGATCTGTAAAAACTACTGACGATGCTGCCTTCGCCGAGAGACCTTTAAATAGGCTCCAAACAATAGCAAAAAATTACTTCAGTTTTGTTTGTTGTTTCATTAAATAAATAAATGTTTCATTTGCGCAAATATGTAAAACACATTTTCAAAATATTATATTGAATGACGTAAGCTTTACATAAAGGTGTTCTATTTCTTCAGAGTTGTAGTTTTCAAGGGCGGTTTTTTATAAAAGTTAAGCAGCCTGCAATATAGTACAAATTATGATTTAGCAATCCGTCCCAGAGCTCGAAAAACTCGATACCCTAACTATGTACACAATAACACATTTCATTCAATATCATTCAGTTCACAATTCAAAAAAAAACAACAGCCACATAAAAAAGGAAAGGCACCAATTTATTTAGATTTTAGTTAGTGGAATTTATTTCAACTCAGAAATCCACACATTCAATACAATTTCAATCAAATATTTAACGGATGCTTCTTCATCTCTTTCGGGTTCCACTTCGCCTCTCCATGCCTGGTTGCGGGCTCTTTTTCGCCTCTTGCTGCTTGGCTGCGTCTTCACGCATGTGGCATGTAGCCTTAATTTTTGCAGCTTGCTATTCACGGGCGGCTACTACCGAGGAATACAGCATTGCATTCTTGAATAATGCTACAAAACATGCCTAGTAGGACGATGGCAGGATAACGAAGTACTTCATGCTGCAAGTGAAACTTTAGCTAACTATTCAGTTCAAATGGGGAGTGTAAGGGTAGTAGAACATCCTTAAATTCCTATCTAAATATTCTACAAAAGACTCTGAAGTTCCTAAAGCTATATCACTTTCGTTTATTAAACACTATATATGTTGTGTCGAAATTCTTTCTTCGATGCTTTTGCGTTCAGTTGAAGAGTTCGGATTCGGACATGAAGATGGGATTTTGGGTATAACGTACTTTTTGCTATGTACTAGGATTTATGCCAGGTTATATCCTGGTAAGATGTTGTGTGAGTAAATCAGTGAATAAATTGTTTCCTGGTCACAAAATTTTTGGATCTTGAAAGTTTGTAATGAAAAGAGTCTAAGTTTCATTTCAATTCAATATTTAAACAGATTTATTATCCGAATTTATTACCAAGACTATTTTGTAAACAAGTGTCGTATAAAATGGCATGAAGCTGTTTTGATTTGAAAGCAACAATGGAAAATCTTTCTGCATTCAGCTTGTAGCCATAGTATCAATAGATGACTTGACAACGTAAGTCTACGAATAATCGACTGGATCTGTTGATTCGCCGTACGGTGATAGCTGTTGACCATCCGTTTGGACTTGCATTTGCTGACCGGGCAAATAATATCCATTCGATGACTCTTCTTGACCGCCCACATAGTTTGTATTCGGCGGCATTTCTTGACCACCCATCATAATCTGAGGTTGAGCATTATATGAATTGTGCAATGGCGCCAGAGGAGTGTTGTATCCCGAATTAGGAAGGATGACGTGTTGTCCGCTCGCATAGTTTGTATTCGGCGGCATTTGTTGACCGCCCATCATAATCTGAGGTTGAGCATTATATGAATTGTACAATGGCGCCAGAGGAGCGTTGTGTCCCGAAATAGGAAGGATCACGTGTTGTCCGCTCGCATAGTTTGCATTCGGCGGCATTTGTTGCGCAGTCACGTAAGGTCCATTCAGCGGTATTTGTTGACCGCCCGCATAGTTTGTATTCGGCGGCGTTTGTTGATAATACACGTAAGGCCTATCCGGCGGCATTTGTTGACCACCCATCATAATCTGAGGTTGAGGATTATACGAATTGTACATTGGCGCCGGAGGAACGTTGTGTGCCGAATTAGCTGCATATTCCTCTTGATTTTGCACATTCTCGCCTTGAGATGGATTATGATCGGTTTCCAATGATTGGCGGTTATTTGTTTTTTTTTTGAAGTAATCAGTAACCACTTCTTTGGCAACAGGAACAAACTCATTTACCACATGCGTCGTTACTTCCTTCACTGGACCTTTTACTGCTTTTATAAGGCCGCCCCAAAATTGTTTAGCCGTAGACTTTTCTTTTGGAGGTGGACCTGGCATAGTTTGTGCATAGTTGACTTTTTCTCTCTTTTGTGTAGAATATTGTGGAGCTGAATCCTTCCCAGGCTTACCTGGTTTTGATTTTCTGGCTTCACTCAGCTGCATTATGCAACTGGTTGTGAAAAGTGCCACAAGAAGGATTAAAAGATATTTCGGCGTCATGCTGGAAAAAAGAACAGAACTTGAATCCAGGTTTAATCAAAGCACTAGTAGGAGTCTTTGAAGCCCTCTTTCAACTCAAAAAGAAGGACTGAAAGGACTTACTTTGTGCCGTTGAACTTTTCCAGTCGGATCTGTAAAAACTACTGTCGATGCCTTCGCCGAGAGACCTTTAAATAGGCCTCCAGACCATAGGAAAAAATGAGCTCTGTTCTGTTTGTTGTTTTATTAAATAAAGAAATATTTCATTTGCGCAAATATATAAAACATACTATTAAATGTTAATATTTTATTAATTACATAAGAAATTTATGGAAATTTTTTTTTCAGAATTATGCCTAATAATTTAGAATAATATTCATGACTACAAACATCCTAAGGAAATTAAGGAGGAAAAATAGGGATAAAATTGATATTCCCGCTTCTCTAAGTAAATATAATGAACAAAAAAAACAATTTTAGACAATCAATTTCGCAACTGCGATAAAAAGTCAAGCCCACGCCAATAAACTTTTCCATTGGTAAACATTTAATTGGTATTTCGTTTGGGATCAATGTTTGACCAACTGCTTTAGCAATTTTCGTGCACTTAATCCAACCCAAGCCCAACAAAAAACCAACGAAGAGCGGAAATATTCAGCAAATTCTACAAATGACAACGTGCCACGGCCGCAAAAGCAAATACGTCTAGAAATTCTATACTATATAATATATTACGCAATATAGCTCCGATGTGTTACGCATTTAGAACAATATTTGTTTGTATGTTTGACGAATCCCATTTCCTCAAACATCATCCGATGTTTCAGTTTGGAACATCGGATTCCAAACTAGACTTTGGGCAGGATCTAAGGATCCAAGTTGCGTAAAACGCATTCAAAAATTAATCCTAGAAATTGCAATTTGTTTCTGCTAACTTAGATTGGACAATTGGCAATTTTTGGTGACTCGATGCTAAATAAAAACCCATTTTCCCCGTGTTTGCGCTTTCCTTGAAACCCTTTAAGTAAATGCAGAGAAGTCGCACTTGTCGAAAAGATTGACAGACATTCCAAATAAATGCCTTCATTAGTGCCCATCGACTGGTATTGGCGCCAAAAAAAAGGGAATATACGTCTATTATTTCTTCTGAAGCTGCCGTTTATGTCAAAGTTGGGCGGACCATGTCCATTTACGGGAATTTTTCATAACGTCATGTAATGAATTACACAATAAAAGCGCTGCTAAAACGAACAACCTTTTTGGAAAAATTAGTTAATAGCACAGAAGAAGTCATTTATACTTTTCTTTTCTATAAAATCTATACTTTTCTTGTGGGGCCGTGCCACAACTCAACTTTGTTCCATACAAAACATTCCAGAATTACAAAGAATATGCGTAACAAATTTCATGGCCTCATTTGTTCTAATGTAATCGCGATTTGCAGATACAGACAGACAGCCAAACCACCAGACAGAAACAGGCAAACAGATATGGCTAAATGGACTCACGAGGTGATGCCGATTAAGAATATATAAGCTATTCCATACGCACCACGCCTCTGTTAAAGTGTTAGAAACGGAAGCACAAAGTGGATATAGCGTCATTCCTTCGTATGTAATGTAAAAAAACTTCATTCGTGAACCGATAATTTTTAAGAACTTTCATTCAAGGAACTGACAACATCAGTCTTCAGTCTGCCTAACTTATTTTCATGAACAACTTGGTGATAAAGATAGGTGAGGTAGGCTCTACATAAGTAAAACTAAAATATAGAAATAGAAATAAAACTAGCAAGGGTATCTTCGGCCTGACCAAAGCTTATATACCCTACAAAACTTTATTGTTCAAGGATATTCATGTTTCTTAAAAACGAAGGCGTATCGCTACCTCGGTTTATCCCATCTATAATACCAAAGAATTTAGGAGGACAAAGAATATACGTGCAAAATTTCATCGCGATAGCTTCATTGGTTCTCCTGCAATCGTGATTTCCACATACAGACAGACAGACAGACGGAGGGTAATCGACTCAGAAGGTGATACTGATCAAATATATACTTCCCCATACCTGCCACGCCTCCTTTAATGCGTCTCATCTCACACTTCTCATTCCTTCGAATGTAGGGTATAGATGTCCTAAAATCGAGTCCGCGATGCGACTTGAATAAATGGATGCTGAATAGATGTCAGACGATATCGGCGAGCCATGTTCAAATGACTGTTGTGAGAACGTATATATTTGTCCCGATGGAGCACAACTTATCACTCAAGTAGAGTTAACAAATTTTTCTTGAGATTTGGACTTATCAAAGGAATCACCAAGGACGTTATACAAAGTGTACGTGATTTTAATGGCTGGATTCAGATAGTATATTGGCCCCCAGAACATCTTTAAATGCTACAGATAAAAATTTTATAAATAAACCTATTGTCGACAGAGAAAATTCAAGTTTTCATATCTTCACATCAAATTGGGTCCCATGAAAAGACTCTAGATTTGCAAGGTGACTGTTTCCAGTACTAAGACAAAATTAATTTGAAATTAAGGTTCAATAGGGGTGTGCATTTCAGTCACGAGAATCTTGTCTTATAGATTCTGCGGAAGATGACGATCATAAGATGATCAAATATATACTTCCCCATACCTGCCACGCCTCCTTTAATGCGTCTCATCTCACACTTCTCATTCCTTCGAATGTAGGGTATAGATGTCCTAAAATCGAGTCCGCGATGCGACTTGAATAAATGGATGCTGAATAGATGTCAGACGATATCGGCGAGCCATGTTCAAATGACTGTTGTGAGAACGTATATATTTGTCCCGATGGAGCACAACTTATCACTCAAGTAGAGTTAACAAATTTTTCTTGAGATTTGGACTTATCAAAGGAATCACCAAGGACGTTATACAAAGTGTACGTGATTTTAATGGCTGGATTCAGATAGTATATTGGCCCCCAGAACATCTTTAAATGCTACAGATAAAAATTTTATAAATAAACCTATTGTCGACAGAGAAAATTCAAGTTTTCATATCTTCACATCAAATTGGGTCCCATGAAAAGACTCTAGATTTGCAAGGTGACTGTTTCCAGTACTAAGACAAAATTAATTTGAAATTAAGGTTCAATAGGGGTGTGCATTTCAGTCACGAGAATCTTGTCTTATAGATTCTGCGGAAGATGACGCAAAGCGAACAGTAAAAACTGCTGTGGAACAGATTTGAACTCAGCGTCGTAGTTTGGGTTCCAGTCGTAGTTTGGGTTCCAGACAGGCGAGGCATATTCCAACAATGGTATACGAAGTGATGGTATAACAGCGTAGTAATATCCCTAGCCCACCGTTTAATAAATCCCAATGTACTACGAGCTTTATCAGATATATGATTTATATGTCTATAAAACCGTAACTTCCCATCAAGAACTACTCCTAATTTGTATCCGCCAATCATGTAATTAACGAAATATGGTTTTTGACGACGAGCATATGTAATTGGTTTACATTTCTTTAGATTCAGGTCCATGCAAATAATGCCACACCACGTAATTAAAGAATCAAATCCGATTACAGAAGATTTGCATTAATATTATCTTTATAAAAAAATATTTGAAGTGGCCAACACATGACTTCCATGTGCGTGAAATAATTTCAATTAAAACATTTGTAGCTTAGTTATGAATAATATAGAATCCTTTGAGAGAAGTGTCCAAAAAGTAGATTATATTTGGATGTTATAGCAACCCTAAATACCGAATATCTACTTTTTGGCGGTGTTTGGTTTTGAGTTATGCATAAAATTTGAAAAATCCCCCAAAGGAAGTGTCCTTTTGACGCAACCGATTGCATCCAAAAAGGGAGGTGCACAACTACATATTATAAAAGTCTCAAATACCAAATTTCAACTTTTTTTGTCGCTCCGTTTTTCATTTATTGAGGATACGTATGTACATACGTACACACGTCACGACGTAATACCTCCTGACGTAATACGTAACGGTTGTTCCGGGAGGATTACCGTGATGACGAGAGGAGATGTTTAGCGGGTTAAAGTCCCGCACTGACTAAGGCTTTTGATGCTTTTACTCCTCGTTAAAAAAAAAAAAAAAAAAAAAAAAAAAAAACACACACGTCACGAGCAAACTACTCAAAATGCGCTCAGGGATTGTCAAATGTGACTGTTACCATCAAAATAACAATATCGACATTTTTCGCGACTACAGTACTTTCTTGTATTTACTAGGTATACAACGAAGTAAGAAGTTTCACGTCGTCCAATTAATCTCTGTACATTTAAGTACAGGTGCAGGAAAACCAAATAACTTCATCTTTAAGAATAGACGATTGCAATGATGTCAGTATATATATGACATCAATTTACATAGAATCTTTAAACCTATTGATAGTCGTCGATACCAATTCAAGTAAATTTGTTGTCGTTGATTTTCCCTTGCAAAAATCCATGCTGCGTAGGAGAGATTACGGCATGAATGCTCCGCGAGATTTAGTCAGTCAACTCTTTAATATTATATTACATATATGTTATTAAAGAATAAGTAGCTTTAAATAAGTCTGCAAACAAGTTACAAATAACTGCAGAGTCATCAGATTCAAACTGAGCAAGTTTCACAACTTATGAGTAAGACACCTTCCTTTTCACATTCACAAACTTCCAAAAAGACTGCGGATCCAAATGCAAATTTTATTTTACCTCTATTAAAGGTAATTTACTTGTACATGTTACAAAAGGTCCTGAGACCTAATTTCTCTTGAAATAAATTCAAATAAAGAAATAAAAACTTATTGTTAGAAATTGACACATTGATACATTTTTGTTAAATAATGTTACTAACTAAATTGTTATTAGCAGATTTAGGACCACGTAGCATCCTTAAAACGTATATTGAATTACGTTTCATTACATTTTATTCTATGTTTCTTATCCATTTACAGGGTTTCGATAATCGATATCATCATATCGCCAAATCTACTCTTAGCTCTTTATTTCCAATTACAACCGAAGCACGAATAGAACAAGGTAAGAGTTTCCAATGTAAATTCTACATTTCTACATAATTCACTTAATCGATGTACCTCAAGCAAGGTGAGAAATTTCTAAAGAGTTCTAAATTTCTAACGCTGAAATTAGTTTACAAGAATTTCTTTACAATTTATAATCTCGAGTAATTCTTTGCGGCGACGACGATCGTGTACAAGTGTGTGTAAGCTGCCTTTCAAATTGCCAAGTGTGAAAATAAAGGTATGAATGCTTCTCTTAGTTCGCACAGCATTTGTCTTTTATTCCGGAAACGCTACAATTTCGAGCAGTAGCAGTCTTTTTAGTTACGAAAATATTTCTAATTTTGGTAAAGAAACAAATGGCATAAGACGAATCAATTCATTAATTAATTCTGAAATTGAGTAACTGTAAAATATTGAAATAAAAACCAACATCAATTTTAAAATTGCCAACATAAATTTTTACTAAAAATATTTACAAAAATGGCTTATAGATAGCTTTGAAAGCATCAATGTCAAGAGAAATTCCTTATGTCTATTGTTTGCCTTCATCGTGGTGCCGTTGGTATATATCGAAGCACGCAGATATTGCGGATGAAGCTCAGTCACCTGGATCACTCTACTCACGTAAGTATGATTTTAAGTGGGGACTGATTGCTCTGAAATGGCACAAAAATTTTGGACGAACCAGCATCGGGCGATGGCTTCACTTCCTTGTCTTTCTCAGTTTTCAGCTTGTCATCGGTTTTAGTTTTCGTGAAAAGACTTTTAATGGAATGAACAGCTTTCATACCAACATTTTTGATTTGTTTTCCCACGCTCGAAAAACCACTGAAGATCTTATTTTTGATACTTTTAAAGAATCCCGTCTTCGGTGGCTTTGTGGGGGGCTCAGTCGTAGATGCATTTTGTTCTTTCTTTATAATAATCTCCACTCCGGAATAATTGGAATCTGAGGATGGGAGATTAGTCTTTACGCTTTTGGCATTGCTTAGCTGCAAAGCGCAGCTGATGGTGAAGAGAACCAAAAAAATCAATGAAGTGTATTTTGTCGCCATGCTGAAATAACAGAAGAGAAACAGCCACCGAAATGAAATATTAATCAAACTTTAATCAAACTCGTGAGTTAATGAGGTCCTTTAACGGAGATCTTAATTGCTTATAGACTCTTAAAATATCTTACTTTTAACTGTTTCAGCTGTCACCACGGATCTGTATAAACTATTCGCTGTTTGAGTCTTTTATTGAGTTTCAAAGTACAGCAGCTCATATAGGAACGACAAACAAATTACGAATTAAGTTAAATAATCTGTTTAGTTCATGCGCTGGCATAAATGTTTTTTTTTTTTGCTATTTCCTAATAATTTTTTTTATTTTTTTACACAAAGTTTTGAAATTGTCTATTAAAAAATAAATATTTGATATTTGAACTACTGTTTCACGAATAAAAGCAGGCATATAAAAAAACAAAGCTAAGAAAGACTTGAAACTTAAATTTTGTTGAAATTTTGGATAATGTTTGTCATGTCAGAGGCGGCGATAATCCCCTCCACTCCGAATGAATACAAAACAAGTGAGCTATATATCAGGTGTTCAGGGTCCCTTAGGTGAACCGAACCTTCGATACCGATTCAGAGGATTACCTACATGAACAGCAAGTACTCGAATTAATAAGGGTATCTCAATAAAGGAGAAACCTAGCTAAAGGTCGGTCAATGAAAATGGTATCATCCAGATAAACCTCCTCTATTTTTGCAATGCTTTTAGTAGAAAGGTGATAACTCAAAGTCTATTGCCTGCCTGTTGTTGCATCCATTGCTTACTGAAACTATCCACGAACATTATTTGTTCGGTGACTGAAGTGGGTGCTGGGTGCATACGACACATTATAAACCGAACAGAATTTTCTCAAAATCCCCTACAGACAGAGGCTTTCTTCAGCCGTTTCTTATTTTCTTTATAATCTTAGCTCACAGCATCTTTGCTCCTCCTAATTTCCGACTTCTAGGACCCAATTCCAATAGTCTGCCTCTGCTTCTTTTGCTTTCACACATACTAAACATGGCTGAACATACTCAATACAGGTTATTAGAAACAGTAACAATTTCAGATCCAGAAAGAAAAGTTTTTTTATAAACCAACAATTGTATTCACGCTTTGTTTCTTTATTATTTATTTAGGCAATGATGCAATAGGTCACAATTTTATTAAATGTATCTTTCCTTGGACTTATCCTTGTACCACACTACATATGGAATTACTTTAAATCCTTAACCTTTAACCCTTAACCTGTTTGCTGGCACCAAGGTCGGTATAATATTTCTTGGTGATAATCGGCTCAATTGAATCGGTCTCTCCACTACGATAGTCAGTTGGTCGTTGTGGCTGTGGCATTGTACGGGGATGCGACAGCGGATAGGGAAGTCCTGTATTGTTATTGATGTGCAGCTGATAAGGTGACCCATATACACCGGGAATGGCTGCTCCTTTAGGAAGTGGAGGCATATATTGCGAATTTGCATTCGGGTAAGAAAGTGCTGCATTGTTATTGATGTGCTGCTGATAAGGTGACGCATATACAGCGGGAATGGCTGCTCCTTTGGGAAGTGGCGGCATATATTGCGTATTTGCAGGCGGGTAAGGAAGTCCCGCTTTGTGTCCGCTTCTTTGCTGATTTCGGTTTCGTGATGATGGCTGAGGATTTACCCAACCTAAGTGTCCTTGGGCATAGCTCGGTTGTATGAAGCCAATGAAGACAGCTGCAAGTGCCGCAATCACGAAGGGAAAGTATTTCGGAAGCATGGCGTGTGCTGAAAGATGCAGAATGTGAGATTGTTGATTAATAAAGCCGTATCTGTAAAGTCTTGTAGTGTAGATAGATAGTTTAATCATTAGGTTGGCAATGGATGTACAGATTCAGGGACTTTTGAAGCCTACTTATAATTCCTTACATTCTTAATAGCTTTCTCCTTAGATGTGCTTAAATTCCCTCTGAGTGCTCAAGTTATTTGTCGGGCTTTAAATAGCTGCGCTGAAGGCCTGGAATTCTTTATTTTACAAATATACAGGAATGTTGAAACCAGCTTTTAAAATAAAAAAACTTAGCAAATAGTAGTGTTTTATTAGCGTTTATTTAAAGTTGGTTTGTGGCAGAAATTATTTCTGAAACTGAAGAAGTGACGACTGTCTATTATCTATATAAAGAAATAACTTTTCTTTTGAGTAACGTCATCCGTGCAGTTTTATATAGAAATTCCTAGGAAAAACGGATTGAAATTTACACTTTATTGAGTTATTTTAAACAAAAATTTTAGTAAAATTAATTCAATTAGCAATTTGAATTTGAAATTTATTGAGCCATTTTGAATAACAGTATAAGAACAAGTAATTCAATTAGCAAATGGGGAATATCTAGAAAAGATAAATGTAGAACAGTAACAATCTTTTGATTGACAAGTTAGGATAAAATTTATAATTACTTATAATTATTTATATAATTTATAACTTATAAATTTATAAATTTATAATATTTTATAATTATTTATAATAATGAATGAAAATCGCTTTTGCTTCCGAAGCTGACAGAAATTGGAGCTGCAACTCCAAAAAAAGAATATACCGAGAAAAGATGTATACCGAAAGATGTAATGTAATGTTTGCGGTTTGTTAGAGCTTTGCTTTTTTGCTACTTACTTTTTTCTTCCTTTCACCTTCCGCTTCAAAAAGTTCATTTTCTTTTCCCTTCAAACACTTTCGACTACTTTTTCTATGACAAATGCCTGAATTTCATTAAATATTTTTCCGTGCCTAAAAGCATGCTAGACTTAAGATACTAAAGAGAAAAGAACAAAACTTGTTATTGCACTACTTCAATGATCAATATACAAAATATATATAGACTCTTCGGCACTATCCTATTCTTATTAAAGTAATAAAAAGAAATTTGTTTTATTTATGAATGGAAATATTTTTAAAATTTCGTAGATTTTCGCTTGAACTCGTTCACTTCCACACTTCCACCATTCACGTTCTCTGACAAATGTTTTCCAAACGCAGGCACCAACAACAACAGCAACAGCGTAACAACAACAGCAACTTCTCCCCAGAGTACCACATGATATATGTTCATGTCATGATGAGTCTGAAGATTATGATGCTGGTGGTAGCAATGATAATTGCGATGCACACGCTGATGCTGAGCAAACAGCGGCGATTGCTTCGTGCTGCCTGGCGGCATTTCAGACTTAACACTGTCTAAAGCCGCATTCAGCACCAAACTAAACATTCTCATGTACGGGATAACGAAGCATATTCTCATCACACACACATATGTACATATAAGTAATGCTTATCTATAATGTTTATATTGACGATACAGTCATTTACAAATTTCTACATATGTACATAAATATATGATTATGCGTTAAACAAACCGATTATGAATTATAAAACAACCGAGAAAGAACACGAAATTTAATTCATTGGCCTTACCTTAGTTTCGGTGTAAATTGAAATGTTTAAAAGTATTTTCTGAAAACATAATAATCGTCAGTCTTATTAAAAAACAAACTGCCTATCAATAAAATGTACTTTGTTTTAGTAGTAGGGATATGTACCTTCTAACCCAACGTAGCGACTGCGCTGCGTGTGGAGCGTGTGGAGCTCTGCCGCTGCCATAAGGTTTGTTAAGGTTTGTGTGTGTGTCAGGGTCTCTGCCAGCGTGTGGAGGTATGCCTGATGTGGGTTAGAGTGAGACGTGGATATACGACAGACAGACGGACAGACGGTTCTAAATACATACAGACATACGTACATATATAATACGGACGGACAGACGGTTATTCATACATACAGACAGACAGACTGACAGACCGACAGACTGACAAATAGACAAACGGACGGACATACATGTGTAAGTAGTGGGAAAGGAAGGGAAGGAGGGAAAAGTGTGTGAGCATGATCGAAGTGATGGGAGAGCAGAAGATGCAGATGGTCGTTGAGTAGGAACATGTTGTTGTTGTTATTTGTTGTAATATGATTGCTAGTGAACGAGGCCGACGGTCCACAGAGTTAGTGTAAACAAATTTTTGGTGGTTTCTTATGCTGTAGGCTTGCAGTGTGTATGTTTGTGTGTTTTTTTTTTTTAATGATTTTTTTAAGTGAACGGAGTGCCGTCGACTGAGTTGGTGTAATAAAATTTTGGTCATTGTTTTGATTCTTTAATTGCTTGTGTTGTTGTTGTTGTTATTTTTGTTGCAATAGGAATCTTATGTAGAACGGGTCGCCGTGGAGTTAATGCAAACAAATTCCGTTGGTTTCCCTTTTCTTGCTTATGCTGTTGTTGTTGTGGATTTGTTTTCAATACTTGGTGACATGTGGTAGGATTATGTGTATGTCCAATGCGTGGCACGACAGAATATCTTTTTTGTTTCTGTTCTATTATTCTTTGGTATGTATTTTGGGAATGCGTTCCTTGTGATCGTGAGCGGTGACATTCATATTTTATGGCTATTTTTTCTTTAAGTAAATGAATTGAGACCCTTTCAAGTGGATTCTTGGTGAACCAAATCTCAGCTTGCTACAAATGTGAATAATTTGAGTTCATTGAACACATGTAGGGTTGATTTTTCTTTTCGTACAAATGTAGGTCATTTTATGTTCATTGATCTTTAACTCTGACTACAAAGCATGAGATCGATGGACTTGGAAGACTCAATTAGTTTATATATGTATATGGTGTTGTATATGTTAGTGATATATGCATGTTTGTATATATATATATAGTATATGCATGTAAATCTCGTAAATGGACTATGTTTAAGTTCTAGATTAGGTGAATTGTTAGGTTTAAGTAAATCATATTTAAAGTTATGTATCAGTATATAATAATTATAATGTGATAGATTGTTGACGAGTGACGATGGAGAACTTAAACATTTGTGAATTTACCGATCGTGTTCATGAGTTTTTAATTAAGCAAAAGGAAAATCTACTTGAGGAACATTTTGAAGAAATTCTAAGCGTCTATTCAAAGTTATGTCGTAATCAACATTTCGAAAAAGTTGAATCTATTCATGGAAATCATTATAAGAGCTGCTGCTGGTCTTCAGATAAATGCTGCGATGGTCCTGACACTTGTGCATGCTACATGTTAGAGTACCAAATTTCTAGAGTTAACAAATTAATGTCGTTGTATTCTAGATTGCTATAGAACCTGTTCGAAATTGTAAAATTGTATAATAAAAGACTATAGTTAAAGTTTAATATTTTTTTATGTTTTTATTTATTTATTTTGTAATTTGTATCATAAGTATGTACATATTTATTACGTTCAATAATAAAATGGCTGCGAAAGCGGAATGTCGGTAATCACCTCCAAGCGAAAATCATCAGAACCATCCTTCACTATTTTCACCAAATAGTAGAAACCGTTATTAAATTCCTTAATGGTCTCATCACAAATGCTGGTGAAGCGTTGAGGTAAAAAGACAACCTTGTCTCCTAGTTCCATTAATATGCGTTGCCCATATTTTGTTTTTACTCGTCGCACAGTTTTGATGGGATAGCTCGCGTTTGCTTCCATGTCTTTGATGGTTAGTACAGTTTTCTGTATCACATTTTTCTTGTTGAAATCGTCCACAGCAGTTAGAGAAAAAGTTGATAAGTTTGCCTGGTTTTGTTCCATTTTACTCTTTCTTTATTTATTTATTTAAATTTTATAAGTAGTATTAACAAAATATTCAACTAAAGTTTATGCTGACTAATGACGACTGAGTGACTGTTTCGTTCGAGAGTTTTACAATGACTGAATGAAATGATACAGTCAAATATCATATTATATTTTGTTTGTATATACTTTATATTATGTAGTATGCTTTATATAATGTTTTCTATATACTCTGTAATAATAACACAAATTCCCTTCAATGTGAAAGAGAGTATAAAAGAGAGCGAGAGACTTAGTGAGAGAGTAGAAAACCCCAAACAATAAAATATTACATAAATAATTTATATATATATATATATATATACATATGTATTCAGTATTTTATTTACCAACGAACAACACACAACATGAACTCTATCGCTATGTCGTTATTTTTGAAACGTGTTCATAACTTTCTAATGACTCAGAAAGAAAATATCCTGGATGAACATTATGAAGAAATTTTGACGAGCTATGTGAAATTAAGTCGGTACGAAGGCGCTTTGTTAATAAAATCACATCATGGCTATCATTATACCATTTGTTGTTGGTCTCCAAAGAAAAACAGCGCTGATGTAACGGATGCTTGCATCTGTAGTAACCTCGAATTTAAGATTAGAAGAATTAATAAATTGATTGCTTTATATAGCAGATTATATAAAATGTAAAAAGCAAATATGTAAATTAAACAAAATGAACTTAAGTAAATGTTTGTTGTAATAGGAATCTTTTTAGTAGAACGGATCGCCTTGGAGGTAATGCAAAGAAATTCCGTTGGCTTCCTTTTTGCCTATGCTGTTGTTGTTGTTGTGGATTTGTTTTCAATACTTGGCGACATGTGGTAGGATTATATGTATACCCAATGCGTAACACGACAGAATATGCATCAAGTGAATTCTTATGTTATAGGCTTGCAGTGTGTATGTTTTGTGTGTTTTTAATGATTTTTTTTTTAAGTAAACCGAGTGCTCTCGACTGAGTTGGTGTAATAGAATTTCGGTGATTGTTTTGCTCATTTAATCGCTTATGTTGTTGATGTTGTTATTTGTTGTAATAGGAATCTTTTAGTAGAACAGATAGCCGTGGACTTAATGTAAACAAATTCCGTTGGTTTCCTTTTTCTTATCTATGATGTTGTTGTTGTGGATTTGTTTTCAATACTTGGTGATATGTCCAATGCATGGCACACAACAGATTTTTTTGTTTTTTTCTTCCTTTTGGCTTTTCAGATTAATAAAACATCAACAGACTACTCACCGAAGGCAAATATTTTTATGCAACAGCTGCCTCCAGTACTCGCACAACGAGAGTACTCTACAAAAGCATAAAATGGTATGCGGAAAAGTTATAACCGAGATGCCGTCGCTGGAAAAGGCGGTAATTAGTTTTAAGAATTTCGAAGGAAAATTAGATGTTCCTTTTGTAGTATACGCCGATTTTGAATGCGTACTAAGTAGTTCAGGTTTAGATAGTAGCAATAAGTTTATATGTAAGCATATTCCTGTAGCCTTTAGTTATAATATCCATTGTAATTTTAATGGTAGTCTTAGTAAATTTGTTATTTATTCAGGAGAAGATGCTCCCAAGAAATTTGTAGAATTTTTAATTAAAGATATCTTAGATTTATATAATAACTATTTAAGTAAATCGAAACCTATGGCCTTTTTAAATTCTTTGCAGCTAAAGCAACAATTCCAGAGCAAAAACTGCCATATTTGCGATAAAGAATTGGGCTCTGATAGAGTGGCAGACCATTGCCACCTAACTGGCGAATATAGAGGACCGGCACATAATGAATGTAATTTAAAATATCAAATTGCAAAGTTTGTGCCTGTGTTCTTTCATAATTTTTCTGGCTACGACTGCCATCTTTTCGTTAAGGAATTAAATTCTTTTGAAGGTGATATAAATGTTATCCCTTTAAACAAAGAATTATATATATCCCTCTCAAAGCGTATCAAGGTGGATGAAAAGAAAACTTTTGAGATAAGATTTTTGGATTCTTTTCGTTTCATGGCATCAAGTTTGGATGCACTAGCGAAAAATTTATTACCAACTGATTTTAAAACTGTTCGCCAAATGTTTTCAAACGATGATGAATTTCAATTAGTAACAAGAAAAGGTGTATTCCCATACGAATACATCAATTCTTTCGGTCGACTTAAAGAAACCTCTCTTCCTCCTCAAACTGAATTTTATAGTCGCATGACAAATAAAACTTGTTCTGACGAAGATTATGAACACGCGGTTAAAGTATGGGAGATGTTTAAATGCCATACACTAAACGATTACATGCTTCTATATCTGAAAACAGATGTTTTAATTTTAACAGACATTTTCCAAAATTTTAGAAAAATATGCAAAAACATTTATAAACTAGATCCGTGTCAATATTATACTGCACCAGGCTTATCTTGGGATGCAATGTTAAAGACTACAAAAATAGAACTTGAATTGTTTACGGATATAGACATGTATTTATTCATTCAGAAAAGTATTAGGGGAGGCATTGTCCAATGCTCCAAAAGGCATTCAAAGGCAAATAATAAATATATGGCGGACTACGATTGCAGTAAACCATCAGAATATTTAATGTATTTGGATGCCAATAATTTGTATGGCTGGGCAATGTCTCAATATCTTCCTTATGGAGGTTTCGAGTGGTTGACAGATACTAATAATTTTAACGTACAGACAATTCATGAAAATTCAGAATTTGGTTTTATTTTAGAAGTTGATCTAGAATATCCGGAAAATCTTCACGATTCCCACAATGACTTACCATTTTGCGCGGAAAATAAAATACCTCCCAATTCTAAATGTAATAAACTAATAACTAATTTAACCAACAAGACTACATACACAATTCATTACAAGAATCTTCAACAATGCATAAAAAATGGGTTAAAACTCAAGAGAATCCATAGAATATTAAAATTTAAGCAGTCTGGTTGGTTAAAACAGTACATTGATTTAAATACGTACCACAGAACAATAGCCAAAAACAGCTTCGAGAAAAACTTTTTTAAACTCCTCAATAATGCGGTATATGGAAAGACGATGGAGAATGTAGACAAAAGGAAGGATGTAAAAATTGTAACTGAATGGGAAAGTAAAGGAAGACATTTAGGAGCACGAGCTCTAATAGCAAAGCCAAATTTTCACAGCATGTCTTATTTTACACGTGAAATGGCTGCTATACAATTGAATAGATCTCGCTCTGTATACAATAAACCAATATATTTGGGATTTGTTGTTTTAGAATTATCCAAATGGAAAATGTATGATTTCCACTATGATTATATGAAACCTAAATTTACAACAAATCTCAGTTTGAATTACATGGATACAGATTCTTTCATATATTCCATTCGGTGCGAAGATTTTTACAATGATATTCGTGATGATATCGCCTCAAAATTTGATACATCCGAATATTCACCAACAAATCCTTTCCATATGCCGCTTAAAAATGGTAAAGTCTTGGGTATGATGAAGGATGAAAACAAAGGAAAAATTATGAAAGAATTTATAGGTCTTCGTTCTAAAATGTATACCATACAAGTTGTTGGCTGCGAGGAAATTAAAAAGGCCAAAGGTGTCAAGGCTACAGTTTTAGAAAAATTAAGTTTAAGTGATTACAAAGATTGTTTAGTTAATAAGAGAATTATATATGGAGACATGTTTAATTTTAGATCTAAGCTTCACAACATTTATACAGAACAAGTACATAAAGTAGCTTTAAGTCCATTAGATGATAAACGTAAAATTAGAGAAGATAATATTCACACCTACGCGTGGAATCATTATAAGATAGATATAGAACTAAGCTTAGATAGCGATCAAGATATGTTAGAAGCATAAAATATTACCTGTAACTTTTATATAATATATAAGAAAAACTTTTGTAAATATATAAGTAAAAATTTTTTATTCATATTAATAAAGCTGTAAATTTTACAATTGAAAAAAGAAACAATTAGAAACTTTTATTAATTATTGATGAAATACATATCTGTTTGCGATTGCATTCTCCAGTGCACAGTGTCAATCATGGGAATGACACATCCTTTGTAGTAAGTATATTTCTCCATTGTTGCAAAATTTACATGGACCATTTATACGATTTCAATTACAGCGTTTCTTAGAAACTGTTCAATTTAATTGTCCTTTACGACTCCTTCAACACAGACAATTTGCTTTTTAATAATCAAGAGAGTTTGCATGGGTAGAAATAACTCTAACTTATATCCAACCTACTTGTATACACGAATTCCTATACATTGAAGTCTTGAAAATAAAAAATTTTATAATTATTTGTAAACTAGACGAAAAGAAGTTACAGAATATATGCAACAAACATGTGATACAGATATAACATTGAAAAGTTTTTGGAAATAATAACATTTCGGTGTTGGGAAGATGAAAAAGTATATTTGCAGCTATGAACAATGACGATTGACAGCTGGTGTTACGAAATAGTGTCTAGTATTTATATACAACTATGACCTACAAACTTGTATCCTACCTTTATTTAATAACAAATCCCTCAGTAAATTTTACAATAAAGCAACCTAATGAAAGCAGACAGCAATCAACCTGAACAACATACTTAGCATCAATCATCCTGAAGAGTATTGTTATTATCAATCTCAACAATATCCTCAACTTGAACATCAGAATCGCAAAATAATTTTAGCATTGATCTGAACATGATGCTTTCGTAAAACTAAGTTAGGACAATAAAATATTTAATTTGTAACACTTTGTTGTTTTAATGGGAATTAGATTTGAAATATTTTAAAATTCAAAGTGGTCCACAAATTTCAAAGTGGTGGTGAAAGAGATGGGGTAGAATATCTGTCGTCTCGTTCAATACAGCTACCTTAAAATTGCTCCGCGAATCACTTCTATTGTTGGGTATGTGACACTACTACTGAACAGCTATCTGATCAGCTATAAACAGCTATCAGATCAGCTATAAACAGCTATCTGATCAGCATAAACAGCTATCTGATCAGCATAAACAGCTATCAGATCAGCTATAAACAGCTATCAGATCAGCTATAAACAGCTATCTGATCAGCTATAAACAGCTATCAGATCAGCTATAAACAGCTATCTGATCAGCTATAAACAGCTATCAGATCAGCTATAAACAGCTATCAGATCAGCATAAACTGCTATCTGATCAGCTATAAACAGCTATCAGATCAGCATAAACTGCTATCTGTTTATAGCTGATCTGATAGCTGTTTATGCTGATCAGATAGCTGTTTATGCTGATCAGATAGCTGTTTATAGCTGATCTGATAGCTGTTTATAGCTGATCAGATAGCTGTTCAGTAGTAGTGTCACATACCCAACAATAGAAGTGATTCGCGGAGCAATTTTAAGGTAGCTGTATTGAACGAGACGACAGATATTCTACCCCATCTCTTTCACCACCACTTTGAAATTTGTGGACCACTTTGAATTTTAAAATATTTCAAATCTAATTCCCATTAAAACAACAAAGTGTTACAAATTAAATATTTTATTGTCCTAACTTAGTTTTACGAAAGCATCATGTTCAGATCAATGCTAAAATTATTTTGCGATTCTGATGTTCAAGTTGAGGATATTGTTGAGATTGATAATAACAATACTCTTCAGGATGATTGATGCTAAGTATGTTGTTCAGGTTGATTGCTGTCTGCTTTCATTAGGTTGCTTTATTGTAAAATTTACTGAGGGATTTGTTATTAAATAAAGGTAGGATACAAGTTTGTAGGTCATAGTTGTATATAAATACTAGACACTATTTCGTAACACCAGCTGTCAATCGTCATTGTTCATAGCTGCAAATATACTTTTTCATCTTCCCAACACCGAAATGTTATTATTTCCAAAAACTTTTCAATGTTATATCTGTATCACATGTTTGTTGCATATATTCTGTAACTTCTTTTCGTCTAGTTTACAAATAATTATAAAATTTTTTATTTTCAAGACTTCAATGTATAGGAATTCGTGTATACAAGTAGGTTGGATATAAGTTAGAGTTATTTCTACCCATGCAAACTCTCTTGATTATTAAAAAGCAAATTGTCTGTGTTGAAGGAGTCGTAAAGGACAATTAAATTGAACAGTTTCTAAGAAACGCTGTAATTGAAATCGTATAAATGGTCCATGTAAATTTTGCAACAATGGAGAAATATACTTACTACAAAGGATGTGTCATTCCCATGATTGACACTGTGCACTGGAGAATGCAATCGCAAACAGATATGTATTTCATCAATAATTAATAAAAGTTTCTAATTGTTTCTTTTTTCAATTGTAAAATTTACAGCTTTATTAATATGAATAAAAAATTTTTACTTATATATTTACAAAAGTTTTTCTTATATATTATATAAAAGTTACAGGTAATATTTTATGCTTCTAACATATCTTGATCGCTATCTAAGCTTAGTTCTATATCTATCTTATAATGATTCCACGCGTAGGTGTGAATATTATCTTCTCTAATTTTACGTTTATCATCTAATGGACTTAAAGCTACTTTATGTACTTGTTCTGTATAAATGTTGTGAAGCTTAGATCTAAAATTAAACATGTCTCCATATATAATTCTCTTATTAACTAAACAATCTTTGTAATCACTTAAACTTAATTTTTCTAAAACTGTAGCCTTGACACCTTTGGCCTTTTTAATTTCCTCGCAGCCAACAACTTGTATGGTATACATTTTAGAACGAAGACCTATAAATTCTTTCATAATTTTTCCTTTGTTTTCATCCTTCATCATACCCAAGACTTTACCATTTTTAAGCGGCATATGGAAAGGATTTGTTGGTGAATATTCGGATGTATCAAATTTTGAGGCGATATCATCACGAATATCATTGTAAAAATCTTCGCACCGAATGGAATATATGAAAGAATCTGTATCCATGTAATTCAAACTGAGATTTGTTGTAAATTTAGGTTTCATATAATCATAGTGGAAATCATACATTTTCCATTTGGATAATTCTAAAACAACAAATCCCAAATATATTGGTTTATTGTATACAGAGCGAGATCTATTCAATTGTATAGCAGCCATTTCACGTGTAAAATAAGACATGCTGTGAAAATTTGGCTTTGCTATTAGAGCTCGTGCTCCTAAATGTCTTCCTTTACTTTCCCATTCAGTTACAATTTTTACATCCTTCCTTTTGTCTACATTCTCCATCGTCTTTCCATATACCGCATTATTGAGGAGTTTAAAAAAGTTTTTCTCGAAGCTGTTTTTGGCTATTGTTCTGTGGTACGTATTTAAATCAATGTACTGTTTTAACCAACCAGACTGCTTAAATTTTAATATTCTATGGATTCTCTTGAGTTTTAACCCATTTTTTATGCATTGTTGAAGATTCTTGTAATGAATTGTGTATGTAGTCTTGTTGGTTAAATTAGTTATTAGTTTATTACATTTAGAATTGGGAGGTATTTTATTTTCCGCGCAAAATGGTAAGTCATTGTGGGAATCGTGAAGATTTTCCGGATATTCTAGATCAACTTCTAAAATAAAACCAAATTCTGAATTTTCATGAATTGTCTGTACGTTAAAATTATTAGTATCTGTCAACCACTCGAAACCTCCATAAGGAAGATATTGAGACATTGCCCAGCCATACAAATTATTGGCATCCAAATACATTAAATATTCTGATGGTTTACTGCAATCGTAGTCCGCCATATATTTATTATTTGCCTTTGAATGCCTTTTGGAGCATTGGACAATGCCTCCCCTAATACTTTTCTGAATGAATAAATACATGTCTATATCCGTAAACAATTCAAGTTCTATTTTTGTAGTCTTTAACATTGCATCCCAAGATAAGCCTGGTGCAGTATAATATTGACACGGATCTAGTTTATAAATGTTTTTGCATATTTTTCTAAAATTTTGGAAAATGTCTGTTAAAATTAAAACATCTGTTTTCAGATATAGAAGCATGTAATCGTTTAGTGTATGGCATTTAAACATCTCCCATACTTTAACCGCGTGTTCATAATCTTCGTCAGAACAAGTTTTATTTGTCATGCGACTATAAAATTCAGTTTGAGGAGGAAGAGAGGTTTCTTTAAGTCGACCGAAAGAATTGATGTATTCGTATGGGAATACACCTTTTCTTGTTACTAATTGAAATTCATCATCGTTTGAAAACATTTGGCGAACAGTTTTAAAATCAGTTGGTAATAAATTTTTCGCTAGTGCATCCAAACTTGATGCCATGAAACGAAAAGAATCCAAAAATCTTATCTCAAAAGTTTTCTTTTCATCCACCTTGATACGCTTTGAGAGGGATATATATAATTCTTTGTTTAAAGGGATAACATTTATATCACCTTCAAAAGAATTTAATTCCTTAACGAAAAGATGGCAGTCGTAGCCAGAAAAATTATGAAAGAACACAGGCACAAACTTTGCAATTTGATATTTTAAATTACATTCATTATGTGCCGGTCCTCTATATTCGCCAGTTAGGTGGCAATGGTCTGCCACTCTATCAGAGCCCAATTCTTTATCGCAAATATGGCAGTTTTTGCTCTGGAATTGTTGCTTTAGCTGCAAAGAATTTAAAAAGGCCATAGGTTTCGATTTACTTAAATAGTTATTATATAAATCTAAGATATCTTTAATTAAAAATTCTACAAATTTCTTGGGAGCATCTTCTCCTGAATAAATAACAAATTTACTAAGACTACCATTAAAATTACAATGGATATTATAACTAAAGGCTACAGGAATATGCTTACATATAAACTTATTGCTACTATCTAAACCTGAACTACTTAGTACGCATTCAAAATCGGCGTATACTACAAAAGGAACATCTAATTTTCCTTCGAAATTCTTAAAACTAATTACCGCCTTTTCCAGCGACGGCATCTCGGTTATAACTTTTCCGCATACCATTTTATGCTTTTGTAGAGTACTCTCGTTGTGCGAGTACTGGAGGCAGCTGTTGCATAAAAATATTTGCCTTCGGTGAGTAGTCTGTTGATGTTTTATTAATCTGAAAAGCCAAAAGGAAGAAAAAAACAAAAAAATCTGTTGTGTGCCATGCATTGGACATATCACCAAGTATTGAAAACAAATCCACAACAACAACATCATAGATAAGAAAAAGGAAACCAACGGAATTTGTTTACATTAAGTCCACGGCTATCTGTTCTACTAAAAGATTCCTATTACAACAAATAACAACATCAACAACATAAGCGATTAAATGAGCAAAACAATCACCGAAATTCTATTACACCAACTCAGTCGAGAGCACTCGGTTTACTTAAAAAAAATCATTAAAAACACACAAAACATACACACTGCAAGCCTATAACATAAGAATTCACTTGATGCATATTCTGTCGTGTTACGCATTGGGTATACATATAATCCTACCACATGTCGCCAAGTATTGAAAACAAATCCACAACAACAACAACAGCATAGGCAAAAAGGAAGCCAACGGAATTTCTTTGCATTACCTCCAAGGCGATCCGTTCTACTAAAAAGATTCCTATTACAACAAACATTTACTTAAGTTCATTTTGTTTAATTTACATATTTGCTTTTTACATTTTATATAATCTGCTATATAAAGCAATCAATTTATTAATTCTTCTAATCTTAAATTCGAGGTTACTACAGATGCAAGCATCCGTTACATCAGCGCTGTTTTTCTTTGGAGACCAACAACAAATGGTATAATGATAGCCATGATGTGATTTTATTAACAAAGCGCCTTCGTACCGACTTAATTTCACATAGCTCGTCAAAATTTCTTCATAATGTTCATCCAGGATATTTTCTTTCTGAGTCATTAGAAAGTTATGAACACGTTTCAAAAATAACGACATAGCGATAGAGTTCATGTTGTGTGTTGTTCGTTGGTAAATAAAATACTGAATACATATGTATATATATATATATATATATAAATTATTTATGTAATATTTTATTGTTTGGGGTTTTCTACTCTCTCACTAAGTCTCTCGCTCTCTTTTATACTCTCTTTCACATTGAAGGGAATTTGTGTTATTATTACAGAGTATATAGAAAACATTATATAAAGCATACTACATAATATAAAGTATATACAAACAAAATATAATATGATATTTGACTGTATCATTTCATTCAGTCATTGTAAAACTCTCGAACGAAACAGTCACTCAGTCGTCATTAGTCAGCATAAACTTTAGTTGAATATTTTGTTAATACTACTTATAAAATTTAAATAAATAAATAAAGAAAGAGTAAAATGGAACAAAACCAGGCAAACTTATCAACTTTTTCTCTAACTGCTGTGGACGATTTCAACAAGAAAAATGTGATACAGAAAACTGTACTAACCATCAAAGACATGGAAGCAAACGCGAGCTATCCCATCAAAACTGTGCGACGAGTAAAAACAAAATATGGGCAACGCATATTAATGGAACTAGGAGACAAGGTTGTCTTTTTACCTCAACGCTTCACCAGCATTTGTGATGAGACCATTAAGGAATTTAATAACGGTTTCTACTATTTGGTGAAAATAGTGAAGGATGGTTCTGATGATTTTCGCTTGGAGGTGATTACCGACATTCCGCTTTCGCAGCCATTTTATTATTGAACGTAATAAATATGTACATACTTATGATACAAATTACAAAATAAATAAATAAAAACATAAAAAAATATTAAACTTTAACTATAGTCTTTTATTATACAATTTTACAATTTCGAACAGGTTCTATAGCAATCTAGAATACAACGACATTAATTTGTTAACTCTAGAAATTTGGTACTCTAACATGTAGCATGCACAAGTGTCAGGACCATCGCAGCATTTATCTGAAGACCAGCAGCAGCTCTTATAATGATTTCCATGAATAGATTCAACTTTTTCGAAATGTTGATTACGACATAACTTTGAATAGACGCTTAGAATTTCTTCAAAATGTTCCTCAAGTAGATTTTCCTTTTGCTTAATTAAAAACTCATGAACACGATCGGTAAATTCACAAATGTTTAAGTTCTCCATCGTCACTCGTCAACAATCTATCACATTATAATTATTATATACTGATACATAACTTTAAATATGATTTACTTAAACCTAACAATTCACCTAATCTAGAACTTAAACATAGTCCATTTACGAGATTTACATGCATATACTATATATATATATACAAACATGCATATATCACTAACATATACAACACCATATACATATATAAACTAATTGAGTCTTCCAAGTCCATCGATCTCATGCTTTGTAGTCAGAGTTAAAGATCAATGAACATAAAATGACCTACATTTGTACGAAAAGAAAAATCAACCCTACATGTGTTCAATGAACTCAAATTATTCACATTTGTAGCAAGCTGAGATTTGGTTCACCAAGAATCCACTTGAAAGGGTCTCAATTCATTTACTTAAAGAAAAAATAGCCATAAAATATGAATGTCACCGCTCACGATCACAAGGAACGCATTCCCAAAATACATACCAAAGAATAATAGAACAGAAACAAAAAAGATATTCTGTCGTGCCACGCATTGGACATACACATAATCCTACCACATGTCACCAAGTATTGAAAACAAATCCACAACAACAACAGCATAAGCAAGAAAAGGGAAACCAACGGAATTTGTTTGCATTAACTCCACGGCGACCCGTTCTACATAAGATTCCTATTGCAACAAAAATAACAACAACAACAACACAAGCAATTAAAGAATCAAAACAATGACCAAAATTTTATTACACCAACTCAGTCGACGGCACTCCGTTCACTTAAAAAAATCATTAAAAAAAAAAAACACACAAACATACACACTGCAAGCCTACAGCATAAGAAACCACCAAAAATTTGTTTACACTAACTCTGTGGACCGTCGGCCTCGTTCACTAGCAATCATATTACAACAAATAACAACAACAACATGTTCCTACTCAACGACCATCTGCATCTTCTGCTCTCCCATCACTTCGATCATGCTCACACACTTTTCCCTCCTTCCCTTCCTTTCCCACTACTTACACATGTATGTCCGTCCGTTTGTCTATTTGTCAGTCTGTCGGTCTGTCAGTCTGTCTGTCTGTATGTATGAATAACCGTCTGTCCGTCCGTATTATATATGTACGTATGTCTGTATGTATTTAGAACCGTCTGTCCGTCTGTCTGTCGTATATCCACGTCTCACTCTAACCCACATCAGGCATACCTCCACACGCTGGCAGAGACCCTGACACACACACAAACCTTAACAAACCTTATGGCAGCGGCAGAGCTCCACACGCTCCACACGCAGCGCAGTCGCTACGTTGGGTTAGAAGGTACATATCCCTACTACTTGTTTTATATATTACCTGGAAACAAAAAATTTCACAAACATTTTTCTGCCTCGTTTCTATCTCTTTCCTCCGTCTAGTGGCTTTTCCTGACTTTGTTTTTGCCTTTCCCTATCAGCAACAATTACGAGATCCATTACAACAGGAACCACAAAAGATAGAAAAACATTAAATGATTTATTAACGTTTGACAAACATGTCGGTGGAGCCATTAAATTAATTGCAATTTATCGATTTCCAAATTGCAATATCATCGCATTCCAGCTCACAGCCGGAACCTTAACCGTTAGCAATGCCTCAACGGCCGACAGCAGCAGCAGCCTCAACCGTGGCGATGGCACCAAACTGATGACGGTTCGCAACAGCAACAGCAGCAGCTGTGCGTTTCTACACAACGAGCGCGACTCCTGCGAAATGTCAAAATTCACCATTCGAATGCCGCATCACGACTCCGAGATAACGACCCAAGCTGGGACCGTGAGGATGTAAGCGAGCAACCAGGATGAGAGCGAAGACGGGGACTGGAGGCCGAACGAACTGCGGGAGGAGGAGGCGGAGGAGGAGAAAGAACAGCAGGAGCTGGCCACAGGACGACCAGGATCGCTAGTGGACGAGAACATCGAAATGAGCAGAGGTTTTTGTTGTTTGAGGCTGGAGACTGGGCCGCAACGCGTTGACGATACTCAAAGGTGTGACTGAGACAAGTGTACGGTGGCTAATAGCGCACTAAAAACGGCCGCTAAGAACATGTGCCACAATTTAAAGTTAAAGATTACACGGAACAAATGAAATTCGAAGTTGAGAAACGCACTGCGCTATAAACACGATGACGTCTGGCGTGGGTCCTCTGACCACGGAAGAAGGCAGATTGTAACGCGAAATCAGAGTGTTTTTTTAGCTTATGTAACTTATCCCAGACCTGAGCGAGCCTCGCAGCCAAACAAACACACATAAAAACGGGATATTTATGTACCTGAGTGCGGTAACGGGAACAGGAAATGTGCCGAGGAGGGGCATGGGGTGTATGTTTGTGCCTGTGCGATGTATACTCGAATGCTGAACGTTTATGACATTAAAAACCATCAGATAGCGTCAGTTAGTCCAGTCCATTCAGTCTGGTCCAGTCCAGGCCGGTGCGGTCCACTTCAGCCCAATGCAATGCCATCGAATTGAATTCAGGCGAATTTAGATTTCGTTATCTGTAGCATAACAGCAGCAACAACGACGACAACAACTACGACGACTGCTACCAACCGTCGTCATTGACTCTTTCCTCTCCACTCTCCAGAATCCACTCATCCAATTCATATCATTGATTCTTGCTTTTTGATTTCGTGTCCGTCGTCATTTCAAATGAATTTATACTCACTTCATATCCATTTTGTATTGGAAATTATTAGCTAGGACGTCGTGTAGCTCGGAATTGGCGCCATCTACGAGGCTAAACAAAACGAAACACGCGCACACACACACAAAAATAGGCTTTCAAACGTGAATACGTCTGTTTGCAGGCACAAAATTTAACGGCGTCCACTTTTTTGAACAGGAAGTTTCCGCTTTGGGTATTTTTAGTCAAAGATAAAATATAAAATCAACTGAATAAGTTATTATATCGCTTGTGTTAAGAGAAAAGAGTTTATTAACATCGCATATGGCTAGTAAATTTATTGTTAATATCGTATATGTAAATATTTTCCATTCAAAAAAAATATTAGAAATAAAATTATGATATTTCATGGAATTAATTTAACATTAATTTGAAATTGAAGAAAGAAAAAAGATTTCGCATTTAATGCTTTAAGTAGGACAAAATTTCCTTCTTCTTTGAACTTCTTTTTCTCTTTTTATCCTGTTGTTGGTGTGCCGCTGACCTGATTATCTATGTAATAAAAATTAAAGAGCTTAAATAACACATCGCTCAGTACGAGGACGAAAACCACAAACAACAGCAGCAACAACGATGATAGAAGTAAGAACACAAATATCAAATAAAATTAGATTCATTCGCAAAGCTTTAAAATCCATACATACACACGCACACACACACATATATCTATACGAACTTCCATGAATCGACCTTAAATAGCTGAGTTATTTAAGAGCCCACAAAATGGGCAAGCGAATTCCCGAGAATATTTTCAAGTGGTTTCAGTAGCATTTATCTCATAATCAAAAACAAGGACACACAAAAAAATATGCTTTTATAGTTCGAACAGAAGGAGGAAGGGAAGCAGCAGCAATAACAACAACAACAACATCATTTTGTATGCGTTGCCCCAAATTTTGTTGCGAAGAAAGGGCAAGAAATTTCTTTGAACTCAGTCGAATTGTTGTTGTTTTTTGTATTTTAGCTGCAGTTCTTCTTTTCTATACTTTAGAAATTCTTATACCTTAAATTTCAATGCAGTTGCTTACAGTTGCCGAGGACGAAAAGGTTTTAATGTTGGAAAGTTCTTCTATAATTTCTTGCACGTTATAAACTTTATAAACTTCCCTCTAAACTTTTCCCCCATCTCAGACTTCTTTTCCTTCTTATTTTGTTAGTGATCTTGCTTTTCTGTAACTTGGGCGTTGCTGTTCCTTATTTGGGACACGTTCTTTAAGCACAAGGCTTTTTAATTGAGTTTCCTACACTTTCCTATACAATTTTGAATAAAATTAATTTTCTTTTAAAATTTTGTGTTTAGAAAAAGGCAATTCGTTCATTATTATCGTTACAAATAATAACTTCCTTTCTTTGAGCTAATTTTGGGCCGAATTTTAATGTGCAAATGGAAATCGGAGTAGGATCAAAGTAAATCAAAGAACGAGATACGTTTTGAAGGAAAAGAAGAAGAAGAGGACGAGGACGCAGATGAATACATATAAACCGGAAAACGGAAAGTGGTTGAAAAATCGATTTAAATTAATTCATTAGAATTTCTTCATTAAATGAAGAACATTTCTGGAATTTCTTTCTTCATTCTTCCCACATCAGAAGCATTTTCTGTTGACGATGATAACCGTCGAATAACGATGATGGCGCGTAACAACGTTTATTTATTTTCGTGTAGTTTTTCCATTTCCTTGCGTCCTCTCGAATTCGCTTGATACATGCTGCATTTTCCATTCTTGCCCTTCAGCGGTTCGGTATCTATGGGATGTATATTTCGAGAGAAGTTGTGTACATAACATAATAAATGAAAGTATTTGGACAAGCTGCATGCTGAGCGCACTACAAATGATTTCCCTATGATCATTAATGAACAGCAACACAACCGTGACTACATACACAAACACACACATCTGAGTACATACACACCCATTCATGCACTTATCTATATTACAGCGGCTTGCTAAACAGTCGTCTTCATCGTGATAAATTTTGAAGCTTCGAGCTGATTTTCATTTCGTTATGCCTCCCTCCACTCTGCGTGTCTGCTTGCACGCTCTCAATGACTTTTATCGCAGGTTGGCGAAATCAAACTCAAATATAATTAAAGTTGAGTAGTTTTTTAAGCAGTTGAGTCTTAAAAGCAACGCCGAAAAGTAGGCAATGCAAAGCTTTGCGGCTACTTTTCTAGAAAATGCCAATAAAACATCTCAGCACCATTCACAACCAACAAAGTCTTAGAAATTTTTAACATGCCGCCAAAATTAGGTTTATATTAAACCTGGCGTGAACTGTAGAAAACCTGGCTTTAGGCATAGAAAAATCGCTGCTACGATCACTAGGTATAAAGCAATATTTCAGCCGAAATTGACGACGCAAGCAAACGACAGGCCACGTCGTGTTCTTCCAGCTGGAACTCGATTACAAAACGAACATCACCGGCAACGAGGGTAACTATAGCGAACAGAGTGGAGCGGCAGCCTGACGGCAACTTTGGCTGTCGGATGGATTGAGTAGCTCTGTAGTCGAGTGCTTCTTCTGGCTCTTCAACTAAAACACAGGCCGTCCAAGAGGAAGACAAACAAGCGGCAAGGATACTGCAAATGGCTGTGTACACCCCTGAAGCAGCCGAGGTTACGAGGGGGAACGACTGCATGAGGTTAGAATGGAGCAGGCACCCGCACAAGCAGAGAACGAAAACAAAAACAGCGGCAACCGAAAGCACCGTCAACACTAGCACCACCACCATCACCACCAACAACAAACACAACAACAACAACAACATTGTTGCGTTATACCTCCCGTCTATCCCCTTCGGAGTTGTATGCACACGCATTTCGGGCTGCGTACGAGCTCCACGCGAAAGTCTCTCAGCGAAGGTAGCAGCGATAACGAGGTCGGTGGAATGTGAATCAGCGGAGTTGTCGAAGGAGGGGCAAAAGGGTCGTACGAGTGACGTGGGCAATGGAAGTCGATGTGCTCACGCTACAGAACGAATAAAGAAATTTTGTATGCGTGGCATGAGGATTTGTGCTGCATGAATGCGGAAAATGAAAATACGGCAACAACAATGTGTGCAGCAACAACAACAACAACAAGGGCGAACAAATCGAAATTTTGAAAGCGAACCAAAGTTGAAAGGACGATGTCCAGTCTACGACGCATCGGCACCAAACCGATTGCCAACTGATTGCAATTGGAGGAGGTGGAAAATGGGTTCGAGTGGAGGAGGACAGCGATAAACATGGCGATGAGGACGAAGATGAAGATGTATGTAGATGTGGGTGAAACTACGGCAAGGGTCAGGGATAAACGGACATTGATGTGCTTATTCTTGCTTTATGAACATAATTAAAATGTAAAATGTATTCTAAGATTCACACGTGTACAATTTGCGTGTGAATATCGATATGTATATCGTAAATATACTACGAAGACATCTAAACAATCCATTCTTTTTCTTCGAAACTTCTTTATGCCAACACCATTCTAAAATCCAACACTATCCATCATAAAACCGTTGAAAAACAATAGAAAATAGCGTAAATATCTTACGAAATAACAGATCAAGAATATTGAAACATCACCGGATCTGAGGAGCTGTCAAACAGAACCGAATAAATAAAGCTTCGATATTTGGCCTGCATCGTGAAATTTTCCAGAATTGAACACGTTTGCCCTTGTCAAACGACGAAACTTTTTTAGCTTATGAAACTACACCTTTTTAACTTGTAAATCAGAAAGCGTCACTTTAAATTCAGAAAGCTTTCCTTGTAACCGCCCCTTGCCACCCCAAATCTCGGGATTAACAATTTTTGTCGCGTTGTTGCAGACTTTATTAAAGCTACCTTGAAGCTTTATTTCAGTTTTCCTTACTCATTGGATATTTTCCAAGAGTATGGAGATCTTACTGTTCTTGGTTATCATCATTGATCTTCCTACAGCTATTAAATATGGAAATGTACTAACGTTTGCCGACGACGTGAAACTTTTTTCTTTATATTATTTTAATATTATTAGTGCAAATCCTCTGCAATCAGATTTGAATTCTTTAATTACGTGGTTGACATTAACTGCATGGACCTGAATCTAAAGAAATGTAAATGTAAATTACTTTTGCTCGTCGCCAGAACCCATATCACATTAGATACATGATTGGCGGATGCGAAGTTACGGTTTTATAGACATATAAATCATATTTCTTATACAGCTCATAGTACGTTGGGAGTTATTAAACGGTGGTTAAGAATGACTATATTACTACGTTGTATTTTTTTTTTTTTTTTTTTTGATTTATAGAGGCAGGAGATGCATTTACGCACTAAAACCGGTACGGTTACCGGAATTTGCTTTAGTGGCACATTCTGGTGTGAATTCTGGGTTGGCAGTGCCTGTGGACACTCCAACAATAGTCGGCCATCGTATGAGGATTCTATCGTCCTTGCTACCGAGTTCCCATCGTGTTTCAGTGTAAAAGGAAATAAAATTTATGCTCTTATTATTGAAATACTCTTTAATATTGAAAATGGGATAAATCCAGGTAGTGACACGCCTTCGTTTTTAAGAAACATGAATATCCTTGAACAATAAAGTTTTGTAGGGTATATAAGCTTTGGTCAGGCCGAAGATACCCTTGATAGTTTTGTTTTTATTTCTATATTTTATTTTTACTCATGTGGAGCCTACCTCACCTCTCTTTACCACAAAGTTTTACATGAAAATAAGTTAGACAGACTGAAGACTGATGTTTTCAGTTCCTTGAATGAAAGTTCCTAAAAATTATCGGTTCACGAATGAATTTTTTTACATTACATACGAAGAAATGACGCTATATCCACTTTGTGCTTCCGTTTCTAACACATTAACAGAGGCGTGGTGCGTATGGAATAGCTTATATATTCTTAATCGGCATCACCTCGTGAGCCGATTTAGCCATATCCGTTTGCCTGTTTCTGTCTGGTGGTTTGTCTGTATCTCCAAATCGCGATTACATTAGAACAAATGAGGCCATGAAATTTGTTACGCATATTCTTTGTAATTCTGGAATGTTTTGTATGGAACAAAGTTGAGTTGTGGCACGGCCCCTTTTTATAGAAAAGAAAAGTATAAATGACTTCTTCTGTGCTATTTACTAATTTTTCCAAAGAGGTAGCATTTTTAGCAGCGCTTTTATTCTGTAATTCATTACATGAAGATATTAGCGTGAATGGGCATGGTCCGCCCACCTTTGACATAAACGGCAGTTACAGAAGAAATAATAGACGTATATTCCTTATTTTTTGGCGCGAATACCAGTCGATGGGCACTAATGAAGGCATGTATTTGGAATGTCTGTCAATCTTTTCGCCAAGTAGGACTTCTCAGCATTTAGTTAAAGGGTTTCAAGAAAAGCGCAAATACGCCGAAAATGGGTTTTTATTTAGCATCGAGTCACCAAAAATTGCCAATTGTCCAATCTAAGTAAGCAGAAAAAAATTGCAATTTCTAGGATTAATTTTTGAATGCGTTTTACGCAACTTGGATCCTTAGATCCTGCCCAAAGTCTAGTTTGAAATCCGATGTTCCAAACTGAAACATCGGATGATGTTTGAGGAAATGGGATTCGTCAAACATACAAACAAATATTGTTCTAAATGCGTAACACATCGAAGCTATATTGCGTAATATGTTATATAGTATAGAATTTCTAGACGTATTTGCTTTTGCGGCCGTGGCACGTTGTCATTTGTAGAATTTGCTGAATATTTCCGCTCTTCGTTGGTTTTTTGTTGGGCTTGGGTTGGATTACGTGCACGAAAATTGCTAAAGCAGTTGGTCAAACATTGATCCCAAACGAAATACCAATTAAATGTTTACCAATGAAAAAGTTTATTGGCGTGGGCTTGACTTCTTATCGCAGTTGCGAAATTGATTGCCTAAAATTGTTTTCTTTTTTGTTCATTATATTTACTTAGAGAAGCGGGAATCTCAATTTTATCCCTATTTTTCCTCTCTAATTTCCTCAGGATGTTTGTAGTCATTAAGATTATTCTAAATTATTCTAAACTTCTTAGAAACCTTCTTTAAAATAATTCCAAAGGCATAATTCTGAAAAAAAAAATTTCCATAAATTTCTTATGTAATTAATAAAATATTAACATTTAATAGTATGTTTTATATATTTGCGCAAATGAAATATTTCTTTATTTAATAAAACAACAAACAGAACAGAGCTCATTTCCATGGTCTGAAGGCCTATTTTAAGGTCTCTCGGCGAAGGCATCGTCAGTAGTTTTTACAGATCCGACTGGAAAAGTTCAACGGCACAAAGTAAGTCCTTTCAGTCCTTCTTTTTGAGTTGAAAGAGGGCTTCAAAGACTCCTACTAGTGCTTTGATTAAACCTGGATTCAAGTTCTCTTCTTTTTTCCAGGATGACCCCGAAATATCTTTTAATCCTTCTTGTGGCACTTTTCACAACCAGTTGCATTTTGCAGCTGAGTGAGGCCAGAAAATCGAAGCCTGAGAAGGCTGACCAAACTACGCCAATTCCAGCTACAGAAGAACGCCGTAAAATAAAGTCAGTTTTAGGCAAAATTGTTAGTAACTTTGCTAAAGAGCTTCCTTATTTCGAACAAGAGATTATTAAAGCCATTGCGAAAAAAAAAGAACAGCGAATCATTGGAAACACACAACCCAATTCAAGACAAGGATCTGCCTCTCGGGCCAATAGCTAATCAATTCCTCTTTGTTCCGCCGTATGAAAACTTTGCCGGCGATCAAAACATGGCCGGTTCGCAAATGCATGAGGGTCAATAGCTATCACCGTGAGGCGAATCAACAAATGCAGTCGATTATTCATAGTTGTTAAAACATCTCTTAATACCCCGATAATACTATGGCGACAAACTGAATGCAAAAAGATTTTTCATTGTTGCTTTCAAATCAAAACAGCTTCTGCCATTTTATACGACACTTGTTGGTAGTAAATTAGTCTTGGTAATAAATTCGGATAATAAATCTGTTTACATATTGAATTGAAATGAAACATAGACTCTTTTCATTACAAACTTTCAAGATCCAAAAGTTTTGTGACCAGGACATAATTTATTCACTGATTTACTCACACACCATCTTACCAGGATATAACCTGGCATAAATCCTATTACATAGCAAAAAGTATATTATACCCAAACTCCCATCTTCATGTCCGAATCCGAACTCTTCAACTGTACGCAAAAGCATCGAAAGCGTAAGCAAAGCATTAAGGAACTTTGTTCTGTTCTTGGTGCAATCATTGTTTCCCGATGTCATGGCCTGTTTTTATATACGGAATCCGGGATCTGGTTGGAACTTCTCTGAAAGTCTTTGGCCATTATCTATCATCTTATTCATTATAACGAGTCAGGAATATAGTTGCATATAATATAATATAATAGTGTCGAAACCCCGTCTTGTTGGAGCACGAAGATAATATTCCTTTTTTAATGTTTGCTTACCTTTATTATTTTAAATTGGTATTTCAAAAATAATGGAAATAACCATAATTATCTTACGAAATAAATTGTTTTAACAGCTCGGAACAGAATGGTAAAAAGATCAAGAATATTCAGTATTTGTTCAGCTTTGTGTAATTTTTTGAAAAGTGAACTCTGCGAGGATCACAAAGATTAGATTCTCACAGTTTCAATTTAAAAGGCGAATATAAAAACACGTAAGCGACTTGGACTAAGAACAAAACTTAAAAAAAACTTTATATAAGTTTAGAAACTATCTAGAATCTGTAGATAGGAATTTAAGGATGTTCTACTACCCTTAACACTCCATATATGAGCTCCACATATGGATATATGGAAAATTATCCTAAAATTTTACGTTATTCTGGCCATCGTCCTTCCAAGCCTGTTCGGTACCATTAGGCAAGAATACGTTGCTTTATTCCCTGGTAGTAGCGGCCCATGACCAACAGGCTGCGAAAATTAAGGCTATAGCCGATGCAATGAAGAATGCGCAACCAAAGAGCAAAAGGCGAAGAAAAGCGCTGCAGCCAAGCAGCAAGAGGTGAAGAAGAACCTCGAAGCCAGGCATTATGAAGCGAAGAGGAACACGAAAGAGAAAAAGAAACCGCGGTAAATATTGTATTGAATGTGTAGATTTCTGAGATGAAATAAATTGCATTATCTAAAAGGTAAATAAATCACTACCTTTTCTTTTTTATGTGGCCATTTTGAAAGAAAATATCTTTAACTTCATTCAATGTGGTATTTCAAAAGTTTTTTATATATATTTGAACGAATGAAGTGCTTGTTCATATAATAAAACACCATTAACAACAAACAGAATTCCTTTTGTTTCTTTTATCTTAGTGGAATATTGAGAGGTCTATCGGCAAAGCGAGCATCATCAGTAGTTGTTAAACCCTCTACTGGAACTGAACAAAGTGAGTGTTTTCAGTCATTTCTTTTAAATTCAATAGACAAAAACCAAAAGATCTATTTTTCACCCACTAAATATATTAGTGTATTTTGATTTCGCACAGACGGGCGTTCACGTTCGCTTTATACACATCACCGAATGTTTTATGACACCTTTAACTTTTTGACGCAAAAATTGGAATAATGCACATATACTGTGCAAAAATGTTACTAAGCGTTATTCCAAAGAAATTATATACCATACATACATACGTATATCTATAACAATTTGGTAATATTGGACGTAATTTTTTGTTGTATGTATTTGTTGGGACGACATTTTGCAAGAGGAACAATTTCCTCCTCTATGTTCTTGAGACCCAAAATTTCACTTACTAACAATTTTACTTGCTACCTTCCCCAGACCTTTTGCTGGCAAGCATTTTCATTATAGAAAATTTTTTTAAAAATGTTATAAATTTGACTGTTCACTTGCGAGTGTTCACACTAAAGCACGTCTACTGTATAAGGTACAAATTTGATTCGATTTTCCAGGCTACAGATGCATGTTTTTTCAATTTTTCACATATTCAAATCCCACTGAATTCACTTCAGCAATTATTCTATTAACAAGCGACTTTTGTTACATAAACAAAATTGTTGTCTGTTCAGGAAATTATTTTCGCAATTTTCATAATGTAACCAAAGCTTTCTTGCTTACTTAATAATATTTTTATATATTTTTAAAATAGAAACTGTTGTGATAACAGATATTCTCTAGTTTTACAGCTAGCTTGGTTCTAAGAATGATCTTTGAGATTATTTTACGTTATTGATAATAAAGTTCATATCCTGAGCTTTTGTATAGATATAATGTACGTAGATTTTTACGTCCCTATGATAATGCTTAGTGTTAGAGTCCCGTTTTTGAAACAACTCTTGGCCATAATGAGCCCATAACAGTTTTTTGTGCATAGTACTGCAGGAATTTTTTCTGTGTGGAAATCATGATTGGCACGTAGATTCTTTGCCATCCTGGAATGTTTGCTATTGCCAATGGACCAACTCAAACCCGAAATCATCGTATTGCGTGGCAAAAATAGAACTAAAATGGTACACATTAAAACGCTTTGAGGGCTGTAGGGTATAATATAGATTCAGTTATAAATAATTTAAGTTAGTCCTCAATCAAGTTTCATTGGTTTTTCTTCATTCAAATCTACAAGTCAGGGCCTAGCAGAGTCGGTTTAACTCCCGAATTTACAGCGCAACTTTACAAACAGAATTATGAAGACGATTTAACATATATATCAGGGGAAAAGGGTTTTGCGTCGGCTACAAAACAACATCCATAGTCGCAAGAACAAGAGCAAGGAAAGGAGTTTGTAAGCAGCTTTTTCCCCACCTTTTCTTGTAGTTATGCTCTGAAACTACAACAATAACGAAGCTGCAACAGCTTTTAACCAACACAAATGATTTTAATGGGGCTCACAATTAATTAGGGCACTGAGACAAAATCTTCAAATTTCACTCATTCATTCGTTTATGTTGTTATGTGGGTGTGTGTGTGAGCTGATGTTGCTGTGATTGTAGTTGTTTTGGCGGCGTTTGAAAGCCGAATGCAAGGGTTGGGCTCGAAAGATTCAGGATGATTTTGTTGCTTGCTGTTCATTAAGCTTCCTGGCTGATAAGGAAAGGAACTATATGTACAGGGAGAAGTATGCTTGAGTATTAGTGTTGGTCCGGGGAATGTGTAGCCCGGCAACAACTGCAATTTTCCAGCAGCTGCGATGTGCTTGTGTCTCCGTTTCGCTATCAAGCATCTGTGTCATTTCTGCTGCCGGATACCGACAGAAGTATTCTGAATAATCAATACGAAGTCCTGTCTTTACGTTGGCGTGATTGGAAGAGCAACAATTTTTTCAATAGATAATAGAATAATATGAAATATTCCACTTGATCTTAATTTTTTAACCAAAACTTTTACTAAAATTGTTGAAAAGAATCACATTTCTTATACTAATATGCAGTATATAGTATATCGCCTTCGCCCTCTGCTGCTGCATTTCCCCGCACCACTTTTTGTGTTTCTTCTTCGATTTTTTCAACGTAAACTCTGCTCTCCTTAACGCTTTAAACTAACGACGATTGCTATGCATTTGTTCAAAAACAGGCAACACAGTCCATCCCCCATCAAAGGCGGCCTCGCCCATTCACCAGACCGCCCACTACTTCCGCAGAATTCGTGCAGCCGCCCGCTTCAACTTGGAGTGCTGCACGGGACAGAAGGCAAGCCAAGTATTTGGCATTTGTACATATATAAACTGACGATGGAAGGGCATAAAAAACAGGCAGCAATAACAACAACAACAACAACACGTACACGCAGTGACGCCATGTAACGACGCAACGGAGCCTCCGGAAAAACGGCGTCGCCATCGAAAAACGACGTCTCCCCTTCCACGTCAGTTCAGTTGCCGTTTCAATGCTTGCGTGCGTGCGTTTCCTCTGCAATCATTTACTCGAAGGCACACGCACACAGCCACAGCCTTCTGCATTAAGAAGTATTCCACACGCACACACCACTTCTGCATTAAGAAACGCAACAACAGGCAGCGAACCGAAGAAGGGAAATACGAAAAAGGACGATGAAAAAAACCAGCCTAGCGCACGCATCCAAAAACACAGCCCGGCCATCAAAAGGCATTCGAAAGCGACCGACTCAGATTCTCTGTACGCTTCCAAGGAAGCAAGCGCCGAAGGAGAAGAAGTAGATAACAAAAGAAAAAGAAGAATTCAGGACACGCGCCACTCCGCTGCCTTCCCAACCACTTCTCTCACGTTCAATCCTCCCAGTTCGCTGGCTCTCCTCTTCTTCTTCTCGCGTCCATTGTTTTGCTAGAGCAGAGCGTCTGCCCTGCATTTTCGAACCCCTTGAACACGAGTCTCATAATTTGAACGTCCTTGATCCTTGCAACGCGGCTCCGTTACAAGTGGCGTCATAAAGTTCGCCGCGCGCGGTTATGAAGACGCAAAGAGAACGGAGGAGAAGAAGTGCGAGAGAGAGATGGTCAGCTTTTGTGGCTTTAGAGACGGTGAGAGCATAAGGAAATGCTTTTGAGTGCGAGTGTTGCGTGCAGTGTGCTTGAGGAGGTTCTGGAACAGGGATAAGACGATTTCGAAGATGGCAAGAAATGAAGCAGTGGAGAGCCACAAGCCTCACGCATTACAAAGCGGAAGTGAGAGTGAATCCTTGAAGACGGTGAGGTGATGGCGAGAAGGACGAAGTGGAATAAAATACACAAATCCTCCCATCCGCAGCTCCTCGAAAGTATCCGAAAAGAAGCAATAAAAGTGAAAGCAGAAATTCAACTATGAGCTTTGCTTGCAGCTACAGTTGCGAGGATAATGGCCAAGGACGACCATGAAGAGCTTCGAGGTTGATATCAAGGACCGTCGTAGCGATAAGAAAAGTGAAAGTAAGCCTTGGAAAAGAAAAAGAGAGCCAGAGAGAGTGATAGAGGAGAGAGAGTGAGGAGTAGTGTTTTCGAGTACCCATGGAAGAGTTTCTGATGGCGAGAGAGAGAGATTCTGCGCAGATCCATCAATGCCACTCCAGCATTGCACTTGACCGCTTCTCACTCAGCGCGCAAACAGCCCCGAAACCGGTTGGGAGAATGCAGGTTCAAGGCTCGGTTCATGAGTGAAAGGACGGTGAATGAGCTGTTGAGGGCCTGCGAGAGCAGGACGTAGCCCATGTAATCAGTGCAAAACGAGAGAGGTCACAAAATAGGTTTAACGTACAGCAACCCAGAGAGAGATTGAAAGCTTTAAAGGTGGCTCAGTAACTATCGAAGAACTCTCTCGCTCTCTCTCTCTCTCTCTCTCTCTCACTCCCTCTCTCGCTCTCTGAGCTTTAATACATTTTCCCCCCACACGGAAAATACTCACACCCGACTTCCTCCACTTTCCTGCACTGAATGCACACTGTAGTATTATTTTCGCAGGATGTAGAATTGTCAACAGCTCTGCAACAAATCCTGGTCACTTTGGTAAAAAAAAATGTCATCGCCTCTCGCCCGTTCGCATTCATATGTTCCATGATATTCTGATTAGGCTCAGAATCAATTTCAAGGCTCAACACGAATAGACTTTTTGCTCATCGTTACATTAAACGTGCATTAAATTCTGCAAAAAGATAACCTCAGGCCGTATCTAGAATGACGTGGTTTGGGTGCGTGGCCTACCCAACGCTTGCCGTTCATTCGCAAATGATATCTGATTGGAGCTCAGACTGCATTCAATGACATGCAGATCCACAAATAATAAATAAAGGTCCATAGGCCAATTCAGGGTAGGTGATGGGTCATAGGTCCGTCAGTAATTTAACCGAAATACTTCGGCGAAACACTTGACAAAGTTAATAAAAACTTATGTGATATACTTGGGGACCCTTCAAAAAGTAGTAAAGACGGCTCGGAAGGGGGAAAATAAATCTCAAAAGTGCGATATATTTTATACACGCTAACGAAGGAAGCCATGGAAAGAAAACGTAGGTTCCCGACATTCACGCTTCTCTCCTCCGAGGTATTCATTCAATGGATAAAAAAATATCCAATTTAAAAGTATAAAGTCAATTATATTAACAAATAAATCAATTTTTAGTAACAAATAAATACGAACGAGAAGCTTTTTAATTGTTATTCTTCGCCAGTTTAAAGAAAACATGTAATTTTATAAGTGAAAGAAAGAAGGTAAAAGGACGATAATATTTTTTAGAAATATTAATTTAAATGGCTGATTTCTGTTCTCGATTTGGAGAAAAGCAGTTTCCCGATGACGGCGTGCGTTGGGAAGGGAGGACACGCGAAGAAAAGCTTCACGAAGAGTATTTTTAATGGGACAAATGTCCTTGGCACAAAGCATCGCAGCAGCGCATGGAGCAAACGAAGAAGTCGCAGTTGAAGGAGCGCAGCAGATGATGAGCAACAGCAACAGAAACTGGGTCTACAACAAAAACGAATTCAGCAATGACAATGAAGGTGAAGAAAACCTTCACTGCGTTCGTCGCTTTCAGCTTCCAGCGGCTGATGCTTTGTTTGCAGCATCACGTTTAAGAAAGTTGCAATGCTGTTTCTTATCGCTCGCTCTCTCACTCTCGCTCCACGTCTTTCTTGCGCGCGCGCTATTCTTCAACACAGCGACGTGTGCAGCGTTGCGTCGTCTTTGGCGTTACGCGTGCAAAGCATTTACTCCTTGCGAAACTACTTCGATATTTCTTACCCTAAATAATTCTCTGTAGATATGAGCATGTGTGTGTGTATGCGTGTAAGTGACTGTGTGTTTGTGTGTAGAAAAGCAATGCAAACGCTTGTTTTTATTGTATTTTTGTTTGGCTTCGGAGGATTTAAGTGCTCTCGACTTCACTTTCACTTTTCCTTGAGCAACGTCATCTTGTGGTGGCTGTTGTGGTACCTCGCCTCGCACCCCTCTCCACAGTTCTTCCTCGAAATGCTATTTTTATTGTATTGATTTTTTATTCATGTGTTGAATCATTCGCAATGCTTTTAAAGCTCCGAGTTTTGCTTTTTGTATATTAAAAATGCATTTCATTCCCTTCTATAACTCATTTTTCTATCAGCCGCTGAGGCCGACGCTACAAACTCCACCCTCCCTCGATTCATCCACCCACACGTCCATCTGCTGCCATCCACATCCTCTCGTCCTTTCTCTAAATCTTCCTTCTTCTTATTTTTCGTCTTCTTCGGTTCTCAAACGACCCTTCATCTGTGAAAACTTTTGGCGCCGCTTCACAAGAAAAAAATTCATTTTCTTGATTTATTGGATGCTTTTGTTTGTGCAAATGCTTGTTGTTGTTATTGTTGTTGTCCTACTCCGCGTTTTCGCTGCTTACTTTTTCGAATGTCCACCGAAAACGTTGGATGGAAGCGGCTGCTTCCCCGACGAGGCTATCAAGCTTCAACGTCAACGTTAACGAATTGCAATGGTTCATGGGGTACTTTGCTTTGTTTATTAATTTTTCCTGATTTTCTTCAATTTTGCTGCATTTTTACACCGTTAATTGTTTCCAAAATCTAGGCATTAATAGAGGACAAAGGGGAAATTTCTCAAACCAGGTCACGATTAGAATAAATAAATTATATTTGTATTAAAAAACAAATATTTGAAGAAATTTCTCTATCAGATTATTTTTACGATTTGTTAATTGAAGAAAAATTTATGATACCAATGAAAAAAATTGACAAAATTTATTCAATTCAACTTTTATTTTATTTTTGAAGTTAATAAATTTTCTTTAAAGAATCATCTTCAAATGAACAAAAATTTTTTATTGTAACTAAACATTCACAAAACATTCGCCGATTTTAAGTATATCATTTTTTAAATGACAGAAAATTCTTCTATTTAACGATTTAGTTTTTCAATTTGGCAAATAATACTTCAATTCAATGTGTTCATTTCTTCACATTGCCGAAATTTGTTACTAATTTTCCTGTAAGAACAATAAAATAAAAAGACCTGTTCCTCTTTACCAATTTTTAATTAAAATTATTGAAATTATGATTATAATCATAAATAATATGGTTTAATAATGTTATATCAATGAGAATATAGGAAAAAGTTTGATAATTAGAATTAAAATTTTAATACTCGTATCATAGTGCAGCAGCTTTTGGTATCATAACAAATTTTGACTCGAACGTTCTTTTTAGTGCTTCCATTTAGCAAATATATTTATCGTACTAAAAACGCAATGGGTTAACGATTGTTGCAAGTCCTCATTTGACTCCCTATTGACGACATGTTAAGCGACATGTCTTGCAGGCTGTCACCAATCACTTCTAGAAATTAGGCGACATTTGGCAACGTGGCCCAATACTGGCGTATAGCATCGCAATGCCAGAAGAATATGCTTTGAAACAGAATCGGATTGCAATTGTATTCAGGACATAAAATATATGTGTGTAAAAATTTTTAGAGATACTAAAGAACTTATTAACAATTTGGAAATTTTTGTTATACATGTTTTAGTCGAAGACAACGTAGATGATATGTCTTGCATTGCGTCGTAAAAGCAAAAAACGACATTTGCATGGAAATCGCGATCACAGGAGAACCGTTAAGATATCGGAATGAGCAGAAATACTGTTTGTTATGGCGCGATGTTTCCTATTGAAAATGGGAAAAATCGCTCAACAAACACGCCTACTTTCTATACCGAGAATACTATGGAGACAAAATTGCATTTGTGTTTACAGAGTAATATCCCTGTTGTCCCAAGCGTCGCTAAAGACGAAATCGTTAATGAATCTTGCAAGACAATTCCTCAATTGATTTCTTATTGAGGACATGTTAGGCGACATGTCTTGCAGGCTGTCCGCATCAGGGATATGGTCTTCATTGTCTTGTATGTTGTCATGTATACGAGATTTGCAATTCTTTTGCTGTACATACTAACGAATGTGACCCGAACTGGACACGACAATGACCCGTTATAACCGATCATAGTTCGAACTACGTCAACACTATTTTCAGTTTAATTTGTGAAACACGTGGAGTTGAAGCAAAAAATTTCAATGTAAGTAAAATTTTAATGTAAGAAAAAATTGTAGAATTATATAACAATTGTATTTTGATCATACTCGTAAATAGATGGATATCAATTCACGCATCGACGGGCTAGAGTCAAGTTTGGCGAGACTGGAGAAGGGCCAAGAAATGATGATTAATATTTTAGCAGAGCTTAAAACTCTAATGAGGCAAAATATGGGATTTACCGCAGCTTCGGAAACGATGTTTCCCATAGACTCCTCGGAAAATTTACAGAAGTTGGAGGAGAGTCTCTCTGGCGGCAAAAGGAAGGCAGAAATTGTAAGTTTTTCAAGATCAAATTATTATTATAAGATAATAATGACAATAATAAGACAATATTGTCCGTTAGTATGCCAATAAGTAAATGGGAGTAGTCTGCCTACTTGCAACATAACAGAGAAACAGAAATAACAGAGGAACGTATGAAATTTATATAACAAAAGTTATTTTGTTCCATCCAATTCAATTCATTCAAAGCTTCTAGGTGTAGAGTATTAAAGGTTCGGCCATACCGAATGCAGCACTCTTTCTGGTTATTATATTAAGATTCATTATACAACCAGCCGATAATATAAAAATACCTATGAAAAAAAGATAAATTCAGGAATATTTCAAATAAATTGTATTTGTCACATTAACATTTTTTAATGGTCGAAGTCAAACAGCATTGTAAAGATGTGTTCAGTTGAAAGAGTTTTTTTAGAGAGTTGCATCATTTGTAAAAATAGTGCGAAACGTATACAGTAAGATGGCTCATACCGTTGAAAATGTACAAATAATTTTTAATGTTCAAGATTTTTTAAGTATCCATTACCGACAATTAAAACCCTGAAATTATCTTTCAGCCTCCTTTTCCCGAGCAATAATAAATTCCACGCATTTTGTGAGAATTCGCCGCGACTTCACAGCCGTATTTCTGCAACAATGGGTGTCTGGAATGTGGCATCACTGGTATATCGATAAACTAAACACAGCTTAAGGAGCAAAAAAAATATGCTTTTTGGCTAAACGATAATAAAATTAGAAAAACCGGACTTATTACATTTTTCTTGAAATATCCAATAATTGAAATTGTTTCACTTTGTGTTAAATTAAGCAACAACAAACTTTGGATCTGAAAAAGTTTCCAGGCCAGGAAGAGTGTTTCCAGTTAATTGAAGGAATCAAACGTACATTATTGTAATACAGTCAGTAATACCGCGTTTACATAAAATGGTTTTTCCAGAAATTGGAAGTAAAACTTTTTAGGACCCAAAACCACTCGTAAACTTTTTAAATACCATTGAAATTGTTGTTGCAATTCCAGCGGTAAACCGAAATGCTTTTGGGTTTTAGCTTCACATTTTAGTTTGCAACTCAGGTTCGAAATTCGGAATTATAGGAACTTATGCTTCTCCTTGTCTAGTGCCAATGTGTTAGAAAGGGACAATTATAGGCGACAAAATATTAGCACATATGTCCACACACATGGTAAAAGCTCAACTACACCAAACAAAACAAAGCAATAACAAAACACCTACTTTGCTTGACCGGATTATGTATGGAAACACTTGGAAAGCTCATCAGTTTTCGAACAGCTTAATCGGATTAAATATTTTTATGTAAACAGGGTATTAATGTATGCAATGTTAGTTTTTAAAGTTTTTAAAAATACATATGTACTTATATACAACTAGTTTTTTCTTCAGGTAATAGATTAAAATGAGTTAAAAAAAAAATTAAAAGGAACTGTTTTATTATAAAATGATATAATAATTTACGAAATTCTCTGATAAAGTTCTATTTCACAGCCACTCCAATTTAGTGTTTCTTTTGCCTCTGCTAATCGATCCCAAAAAACCAATAGTAACTATCACCGCTACGGTTGCGGAGTTATAGCACTTTGACTTCAAGAATTGAATACCTGATATTCCGTAAACTGTAGCGATATACGTTTGGTTGATTTTGTTACCGTTGAAATTGCTTTGCCAACCCAATTTCATTTGACATATTTTTGTATGGCGAAATTGTATAAAAATTCACAATTTCAGCCGAAATTGAGCTACGCAACGAAATTGCCTAATTTCGGTCTAGTGCGAACATAGTATTAGATAGTTAATTAAAATATTTTTTTTTTTTGCATAGGTGATTTTATATCAAAAAGTCTACACTTCTTAAGAAAGGATGCTTTGAAAATTTATAGTATCCTATTTAAAAATATATTTTAATCGATACAATTATGCAATTTTTATGAGAGAAGAACTTATTACCTTTCTCATGGAATTTTTTTATGCTACGGCGTTGGATCTATCTTTTTGTAAGCGTAACATTATAAGCAATTTAATAATAATTAAAAACAATATAGTTTCGTTTTCGTAATGGAAATTTGAAAGTTTTTCCTAGAAGAAGTTTCGTTGTTGTGGATATTTAAAAATAAATAAATATAATAGAATTTAGGCAATATCTACTTTTACAATAATATTTATTGCACGTATCTTTCCTTTAGATACAATTATTTGTATATATAAAATGAATAGATTTAATATATATTACTAAAATATATCTTACGAGATCTTGCAACTCTGTGGTTGGTGCTTTTTAATTCGCAGTTTTCCATTAACGAACTGTTAAAAAGTTTGACATTTTCCTGCTTATTAATACGTTCTCGTTACTTTGTTCCAGTCAGCGAATTTGTTCAGACAGACTTTTCGAGCGAAATTTGGACGTCCGTACACCAGTCACTATTTTGGCTTTAAATACTAGAAAATTAAAAAAAATTATAATGATAAATGCTGTGTCGTGGTTCTACTTGCGGGCAAGCAGCCTGGCGTTGGTCAACAGCTTGAAGCCTGCCGTGGCAGCGACTCAGAGTAAGAGAAACGTCGTCATAGGCGTTAACAACAATGGGAAACGGAATATGTGTAATCTGTCTTCGGCTAGATTCGGTTTTCTAGACCCCAATTTGATTACCTAACTAGTTCTAAAAGTGGTGCTCTGTTTTTCGACGCAATTGTGAAATTCTTATTTTAAGAAACCTTATTATTGGACTCTTCAATTATGTAATATATTTAAGGTTAGAAAAATTCAAACAACCAGAGTAATGACAGTTCAGAAGAAAGACAAGGTCAGGATGTGAGAAGGTTTTAATATGCCTGATTCCAGGAATGGTGATTTCCTGGTTCGTCTCTAATCATAACCTTCAGTATATACATTCACTACTGTTGAAATTAAATCTATTCCCTTGATACTATATTTTTGTATTCGGTCAGTTTTCCGTTTTTAATTTTCGTCTTTTTTAGCTCTTCAGCTAATCCGAAGCTCTCACACGGACATGAAAGTTCCTGACTTCACACCGTATCGCCGAGATGCTGTTAAAGATCCAGCGCGTAAGAATGATTCGGCTGAAAACCGCAAAGCTTTCTCTTACATGATGGTCGGTGCTGGAGCAGTCGGTAGTGCATACGCCGCCAAGGGTCTGGTCACCGCTTTCATTAGCTCAATGAGCGCATCTGCTGATGTATTAGCCATGGCCAAGATTGAGGTAAAATTGTCGGACATCCCCGAAGGAAAGTCTGTGACATTCAAATGGCGTGGCAAACCTCTGTTCATTCGCCATCGCACAGCGGGTGAAATTGAGACCGAACGGAGTGTTCCCACCTCAGTTCTGCGGGATCCACAAACTGATGATGTTTGTACTATAATAATTTATTTCAGAGTTGTTAATTTCTTCACTCTAACTGTTTCCTTTAGGAACGCGTCACAAAGCCTGATTGGTTGGTCGTGATCGGTGTCTGCACACATTTGGGATGTGTTCCAATCGCCAATGCTGGTGATTTTGGTGGATATTATTGCCCATGCCATGGATCTCATTATGATGCCTCAGGCCGCATTCGCAAGGGACCCGCTCCAACAAACTTGGAAGTTCCCGCTCATGTTTTCTCCAGTGACGGTACACTCGTTGTCGGTTAAAAGCTGGGGACTTCCAACTAATCGAATTAGTCAAAAGCACTTAAATATATAATCAGATGTAAATTAAAGTAAATAAAAAAATCGTAAAAGCTATAGGAAGCATGAGCTAAGAAATATAGTCTTAACTTATAGTCTTATCATTTCAGAAGCAATATTATGATATAAGTCAATCGTAATTATCCGTAATTCTTTAAATTGGAATCATTTTATTAATTTCTCTAAGAGTACAGTATCCCTAAGAGTACTTTTCATCGTCATTTACTAACGCTCGTACAAAGAATGAGAGCTGTATTTTTTTTTATCTAGTTGGTTGGTCATTCAAATGTTTTTTGTTTACAATACCAATAATTTTCTTATGTGGAAGAAACGCTCCAATGTAACGAGAATTGGAGGGCGGAAAAACTAGTTGGATAAAGGTCAAAGGCCTTGAATGAGTTGCATATAACATTTGTACGAAATGATATTAATGTGCAATCGTAACAACAGAACTACTCTCAAACTACCAGTATAATTGAAAGTAATTTCTAAAACAAGTTTTGTTATCGGTACTTCTTAACATCGTAGTCATGTACAAGAAGATGTTAAAATAAAGCATCAGTTCATTTTAGATTATGTTCAGAGTCGTCCGAAATCAGAAGACCAACGCACAATAAGTTTACTGTTTTTCTCCAATTCCTAATATAACAATTGGCTAGTTTATATTCAGATGAGTGCCATTTAAACACGAGCGAAGATGAAAAAAAAGATAAAATTTTTATTTCCTAGTTCCGAACAGTTGCTCCAAAAACATATTTGTTCACATGTGTATGAAGTTTTTTGCAATTTCGGAACAAAAATTTTAGCAAATATTAAAAAAATGTTTGTTTATTTTGAATATGTACTCATGTTCTTCGTTTAGTTGCGCATTAGTGCTTCATGATTTTCAGGTTTCTCTACCGTATATAAGCCCACGCTAGCTATTAGAAAATAATTAATCTCAGCCTAGTAGAACAGAAGAAAATACTTTAAGCAGTTCTTTCTTTTAGCATGAAGTACTTCGTAGTCCAGGTCATCGTTCTTATCAGCATTTTGTGCGGCGTTGTACAAGAATGTGAAGCTTTAGGAAGTCCTGGAGTCGTGGGTATGACACTGAATAAAAACCGGCGGCCAGTAAATAATAAAGATCCGGCAAAGCTTCCAAAAACAGAGGATGACAAGAAACCGGCAACTAAACAGAAGAAGAAGCATAACACCAGATTAACTTCAAGAATGAATGTTGCTTCATCTTAACATATTTTTTACATTACTTTACTATGTTAAATTCCGATAATAAAACTAATTTCTAAAATACATATTGCTATGTTGAGAATTGCTTAATAATATTTATAAAAACTCCTTTGATCTTTATCCTGTTGGAGGTTTTTCGCCCTCCAATTCTCGTTACATTCAATTTGGATTGTCTGGTGGCCCAAAACCCAACCCAAAGACATCGAACGTGTTTGGCACGATGGAAGGAAACAGGCGTAGTCTTGACCTCTTTAACACCAAGATCAGAGAGAAGCTGATGCCGCTGGTTGTTATAGCCTCAATTCAGAGGCATAATACGCTTATAACTGATGGCCAACTGCATAAGAATTTCAAACAGATGGATGGATCTGTGCTGATGGGTCGTTCAAGGCATACAGACCCGAAGCCAGAGACTGAAGCCTTCCTCATAGCGATGGGGCTAAAAACGAAGCTGATTAAACTTCACCCTGCAAAACAGGTACTAGTTATTTCCCTTGTTAATTAACTGGTTCTTGTAACCAAGGTTTTGGTTAAAGTTTCCAAATAATTTGTACAGGGGCTCGGAAAAAATGTAACCGAAATTATTGTGTACATACATACATATCATTCCTTTCTTGTGTTCAGCTTCATTATGAAGAAGAATGATGAGGCATGGCGGAACGGATGACGTAACTACGCAGAAGGAAATAACTTCTGATGCCCATTATCGAAAACCGGAATAAATCTACCCTTTCCCAATGTAAGCGAATGTTGTTGTTGTTATGTAGCTCCCCACAAGAACAAGTCCCGCCCCATGTAGGAGATATGATCCCTTTAAGATTGAAACTTTGGGGGGTCTATATCTCCGTAATCCCGGCACATATCTGAATGATATATACATCGCTGGAAAGGTAATTTTAATATCTATAATACTTGCGTAGAGACATTTTCTCGGAAAACTTTTACTTTTTTTTACCCGTAAAACGAGATTATAATTTTTCCTATTTTTTTTTTGATGTTTACTAATGTTTTGAAAATTAAGTTGTTTGGAATGATATATATTAGCTTTCATTTTAAGAAAATATAGTTAATAACGATTGTTTAGGTATTTTTTTATTTAAATCGGTGCATTAGTTTAAGAGAAAACGATATTTAAACTTGAACAGTCTACTTCCTTTTTGAATCGGTAATGTAAGTTACATAAATCCCTAGTAACATTTTGGGAGGATTATTTTAAAAAAATGCTTTTGCAATCATGTTGCGGAACCGTTAACCGTTATTCCTGAGGAATTTATGTGGAATTTTAAGTTGTTTCGTAAAAATATCGTCGAAATATTTCAAAAAGGAATATTGTAGAAGCATTGTTTCCACACAGCGAACGGTATAACAATGAGTACAATAAGGGAGCTTCAAATCTTATCCATTTGCCCAATAATGGGAGTTTGAAGTGTCCAAATGGACATGATTTCGTGATTTCGAGACGCTATAAGAACAGAGACGGGTTTTGTTGTGGCTGCTCGAAACCGTACAAAAACAGCAGCAAGAAGAAGGTTTACTGCAATAGTCAGTTGTCGTTTCGCAGGAAATTTAGTTATTTGTGGCTGGAAAATGTGCTATGAGTTTCATTAAAATAGAGGTATTGGTTTTTAATTAATTTTGATTTTAAATAAGTAAATAATTTACACTCGTTAATGAACACCTATTTTTAGGTCGGAATTAGATCGCAAACGTGCGTGGATTGCGATTCATTCCACCTCGAAGTGGCAATTTTTGCCACGAGCAAGGAGGAACCACTGGGTGGCCCCGGAATGATTGTTGAAATTGATGAAAGTCAAATCGGAAAACAAAAAAATAACGTGGGCCATGAAGTAAATTACCAGTGGGTCTTCGGTGGGGTTGAACGTGGCAGTAACCGTTGCTTCCTCAATCCGGTGGAGAGACGATACACGAAGGATTTAATTCCTTTAGTGCAGCGGATGATTAAGCCTGGAACCACAATAATGTCTGATTGCTGGCCGGTATGACTATTTACTGTTTTGTTTAAAAAGTTTTTATTAATTTTTAAAATTGTAGGCATAAATGTGTTTAAGTAAAATGGGTTATAACCACCTAACCATGAACCACAGTAAGCATTTCAAGGATCCGGAAAGTGGTGCCCATAGGAACACCAGAAATATTTTCTGCAGGAATATTCACGGAAGAAGGCATTCTTTAATGGTTACATCGCTAAATTTATGTTCTTGAAAATATGCAGGCGACGTGAAAAGGAACCCTTATCCGAATTTTTGAAATGTGCTGGCGAACTACATATATAGTCCTTTAGCCGGTACATTTGTCGGATATTGATTCAGAAGATGATGAACCAGTATGATGAGTCAGATGTTAATTGCTACTTTTATTTTTGTTGTATTATTATGTAAGATATTGTGTAAGTTGTATATAGTTTAGTTTATAAGATATAAGTATTAAAGTAAAGTCGTATAAAGAAATGTGAATATATAAACTAGAAAAGAAGTGAAGTAATTGTTTTGAATTGTAACATTGTGCATGGTAGACAAGCGCAAAAATTTTTTGTTGTTTTTGTTGGTGAAATGAACAATACCAAAAATTTTTCAGCTACTTAGGTCTAAAGTTATTTGCCTGAGTTGTTATTTTGCTAGCTATTATATATTGCTACTTTAAAAAAGTAGTGTTGGCAAATTTTGATTTCCGCTTTCTTTCAAACTACTGCACTGTTTTAAATAAAAAAAAAAATACGTAAACATTCGTTATTAACTATATTTTCTTATAATGTAAGCTAATATATATCATTCCAAACAACTTCATTTTCAAAAAATTCATACACATAAAAAAAATAGGAAAAGTTATAATCTCGTTTGCGGAAAACTAAAAGTTTTCCGAGAAAATGTCTCTACACAAGTATTATAGATATTAAAATTACCTTTCCAACGATGTATATATCATTCAGATATGTGCCGGGATTACGGAGATAGAGACCTTCCAAATTTTCAAATTTAAAAGGGTCATATCTCATAAAAGGAAGCGGGGCGGCGGGAGGTTATTATAATTTTTAGTTAACGCTTCTCTCATAGTATCTCCACTAAAAAGGAAAACTAGTATTTCCTATACTGGGAATGTCTTGAATGTAACCTCGAAATCCTGTATTCTTGAGGTTACCTTATAAACAACAACAACAAAGTCGTGACGTCTGAATGAAAACACTATATTGCTAAATTTCTCTTTGCAAATGATTAAATATAGTAAAATGTATAAATAGTAAATTTAAAATCGTATTAAAAACACGCAAATTGGGAATATTTGAATATCCAAAAACCTGGATAGAAACCTCGATAAAAACTTAGTTTTCCATACAAAATCCCCAGCTTTCAATAAAATAAAAGCTGTTTCTAATGTAAACTCTCGATATTACGATTGCTGTCGAAGGCAAGAAATCTGTTCTTAATATTTATTTTACTATATACCGGCGAGAAGTGCAAAAAAAGGAGTGGTGATTGAGGTATAAAGTACATAATTATTTTGTTTATACTATATTCCATATATTTTTTTTTTAAAAATTTAAAAATAAATATAACCAACTAAAACTGAAAGCTAAGCCAAATTTATAGCACAATTGTTCATATTTTACAACCTTCTGCTGTAAGTTCGTCTACGAGTATAGCAAAGACAAAAACCATTATATTTGTTACCAAACAGCTGATGTCATTTTTAGCCGAAGAATTTGTGAAAAGCAGCACCATGTTAAATGTCATTAAAAGCAATCGAGAAGAACAATACTAATTTTTCCGGCAACTTTGTTTTCGTTCGGAGCTTCGTGCTATGCGTCACCATGAAAATTTTAAAATATTTAGAAGGCAGAACAGCAAAGTTTATTGTTCCACACGCTTTAAAACAGTCAACCGGAGTGGTGTTTGTGGTCGGATGAAAAATTAAGTTTAGCTAAATACTTTGTGATCAAATTGGCTTTGATAATTTAAACGTCTTTCTACGTCTACTTCTGAAGTACATCAAATACAGAATTTTCGACAATAAAAATTTCTTTAGAAAGTAATTACAAATTTTGAAACAAGAACAAAGCTAAATTCTGAATCTAAAACAAAGCCGAAATTAATTAAATTGTTAGTGCAAAGAGGAACGCACAGAACTGGCAAGAACATATTAATCAAATCAGTCCGGCGGAGCCAGTTGGCTGTTTAGCGAGTGCCATCAGTTTTTTCTAGACTTGTGGTTGTTTCATCCCACGCTGCCAGATCCTTCATCAGCTGCTACTTCCGTGGCAGCTCTGTTCCGGCTCTGAACAGAAGAGAAGCTATTTTGGGTTCTTTACTATCGAGTTACATCTATCTGGAATCATGTCGCCCGCTTTTCTTACTGCTATCGCTGTCATTATGTGTATCCTTTTTCGCATTCTAAATGTGAACAGCCAACCGTTGAAACCAAGTGTGTGGTGTCTGGATGAACAGTTCCTCGACTGCCTGTACAAAATTGCGCCAGTGCTTAGAGAACCGTAAGTAGTTCACACAGCAAACTTATTTATTTGATGTTGAAAGCTGGACTTTGGGGCTACAGCCTGCCCGGAATTACATTCACAACATAAATGGAAATTAAAATTGGTCATTATTTCAAACTTTACTTATGTACTTCTGGCACGTAACTATTGCTAAACGATTTATAAGGAATGTCAGTAAAATGTAGTTGGAGTTAGTTTCTTATCGGTCACTTCACCGTAGTTTTCGTCTTTACAATTTTACGTTATTTATTTCTAGTGATAATCATTGTCGCAAGGATTCAAATATAAATCGCGGTTCCTAACGCCGATGGCTTTTAAAATTAAGTCATAAATATTCTGTCTGCGATATTAAAGAGTAAATAACTCAAAAGAGTGATTAATAACGAAAACAAAGCTACTTTTGGTGCGGTTTTAAAAACTTTCCATGAAACCTGTACATTCTTACTTCTCATTACGATTGAAAAATCAAAGATAAGTTTAGATTTTTCATATCTTTATCATTAATTTCCCTGATTATATATGTATTCAGCTAATATTTCAATGCGACTGGACGCAAAATTCCACAAAGCATGTTAACTTTCATGAATTTCTTGTTTCCTATAGTTGCATATGTTCAACGAATCTCAACAGTAGCAAACATGATGATGTAATAATATCGAATCGCAATTTATAATACATAATACCAAGTTCATTAGTAGACTATTTCCAACATTCGATACAAGCGTAACGAATTCACACCCACCAATGAAAGTCTCAGTTCGCTGTTTTGTATATATTTTTGTGTGTATAAAGTAAATTGTGTGTGCTAACTATAAATTATAGAATGTATAAATTAGTTGTTTTCCTAATGTGCCATTCATTTCCAATTTTGTCCGCAAGTTTCGCAGACAAGGCAAATATATGCATGTACCTCTTTTTATATCATTCCCTTCATGGATGAAAATAAGGAGGAAGTTTGTATTAATAAACATAATAAACATGTTATAAGTAATACAAATATATGAATCCAAAATAATTTAAAGTTTAATTTATGTTTATTTCCAATTTTGCTTAATTACCAACAAAAATCGACCGCAGGTTTACATATAAATACTTAATAATTAGCATATTATTTATAGCAACGAAACATTGCTTAGAAACCTCGTTGAGCTTCTTTCTAAAAACTCAATATTCAAGAGATTCATTAATAATATTTCTTCTTGCTATCAGCATTATTATTATTATTAGAACTGTTATTAGTGCCTATCATTAGTTTTGTTTACTCGTCTAAAGATGCTTTCTATAGTTATCAAGAAATTACTAACAAATGTGTTCCTATTTTACAGACATTTTCTCAGAATGAATAATTTTTCACATTTCTTGAACTATTATCGTACTTGGGTTCTAAATGAATAGTTGTTGCTTTTTCTTACTGCTGACAAATATTGCAGATACAGAGTACACATGTACTTGACAATACATCCATCAGTTATGCGCCTATTTTTTTGGTTTTGCCATAGTTTGTAGAAAAAGTAATGATCAAACCGGACTTTTCTATTTTGTCTCTTCTACTCTAATGACATGAATTTAAATGAAAACATTAATGCCTGTTATTAATAAATAAAAATCGAAATATCGTATCTGATATCATTTATACGAAGTTATAGGATGCAATATCCGCTGAAATCAGTTCTGCTTCATCCTAAATTAATTATTAATTCAATTATTCCTATTAAGTAAAACTTTTTTGAGATTATAGCTATTAAATCAATATTTAATAAACCATGAAGACTGTTTGAAATGTATTTCAAGTTGATGAAAAGCCATCTATTGACGCTTGAGTTAGTGACTCATGGCTTTTATCTTTTTATTTATTCTCTTCTCCTTGATAGCGAAGGCCAAAGTTGGTAGAGCCCAACAGATTTCATGTCTTCATCCTTAGAGCACATTATTTATTTCCTTTAGATTTCTTTAAGTGTCTTCATTGTGCATTTATTCATTTCCTGTCCTTTCAAAAGCATCCGCGTAGGTTTTTTATGATGCTTCGATGTCCTTTCAATCTTCAGACTGATGCACATTTGTCATTATTTTAATTGGATGCATAAGTCATAGTTTACTTATGCACAGTATTTCAGTTTAGATAGGAATTAACTAAAACTCTGTATTGTATTTTGTTCATATTTTACTCACATAATATAATAATGAAATGAATTGCTGTGTAGATGACTTTGCAAGAAAGTCTTTATGTGAGCCAATGTATTTTATTTATACGTATTCATAAATTACTGATAATAATACCCGTTTTTTAATTAACATTTTTGAATGTAGGATTTATTTTAATGTGCAAAGGCTTCTATCTACGGTTTTGGTATCGAAGCAGATAAGATAATTTATCACAGTTTCGCTGTAATCATACTTAAGTTAAAGGCTGTATTACGTAAAACTAATATTCCTATATAATAATTCAGGTGATTACAATTAAAATAGTTTCCATTTATTATGCGAGCAAATGTCTATACAATTTACAGAAATTGCTAATTCTTTTAGCGTGTCTAGAACCATTAGAATCATTTGCAAGCTTTGATGATTGTTTGTGAAAACACATACGTACATTATGTGGCTAGATCAAACAATTTGTGATTGATGAAATTAAAAATTTACCCAACGTGGATAATAACAGGCATTGTGAAATGCCAACCAAATATCGCTTCAAAAGCTACATGTGTTTTCGTTATTACTCAGCGGTTGAATCGAATTTTTCGAAATTCTCGCTCATTTTGCTATTTAAATAAACGATAGAACATTAAACTTAACCTTAACTATTCATTTCCATCGACATTCAAGTGAAAAGTAACATATGCTTTACTAATGGATAAAAAATGTAGAATGACAACCACAGCTGCGTTTTGCTTCGGCTTTTTTACTTTATAATTGCTTTATAATATTCCTCACATATATTAAAATGTGTTCCTATGATTACAGTTACGTTCCCACACGTATATGGGGCTTCAGTGGACACTTTCAAACGGTGCTTCACAGTATTGTGGGGCGTGTTAAGTGTCCTTGGCCTCTGGGTGAGCGTGTGTACCTTATGCTGGATGATGGTTCTACACTAACTTACGACTTGTATCAGCCGTTGAGCGAATACGAAGGTAAGCGCTTTATTGACTTTCATTATTCGATATTCATATGTTTTATATTCGCCTGAAATAACAACCTGATTGTCCGTCACTTTCGCGTATGTAAAAGTTTTCATAATCTTACAAAAATAATAAATTAATGTTATTGTTCAGCGTAAGACCAGTTGCTATTGAATAACACTTTACACAAGTTTCTAACAAAAAATAAATCATAGTTAGTTAATTAAATTGCATTAATGTTTACATTTTAACACATCATCTTTTTCTTGCTGTTTAGAAGACGTTAGCGTCGCTATTTGTCCCGGCATCGGCAACTCCTCTGAAAGCGTCTACATTCGCACCTTTGTTCACTACTCGCAATGCCATGGATATCGCTGCGCTGTGTTGAATCACATCGGCGCCTTGCCCTCCGTTCAAGTGACGTCATCGCGTATTTTTACTTACGGTAAGCATTTAATTCGTACACACACATTAATTTTGAGACTGGCTGTTAATTTAACTATGAGCCATTGCATTAACCTCACAGGGCACACCGAAGATTACTCAGCTATGATCGAAAACCTTCATCGCACGTATCCAACGACGCGCATCATCGCTGTGGGCTTTAGTTTGGGCGGAAATATTATCACCAAATATTTCGGCGAGTCGCAGAAGGAGAAACCAAACAGCCTCATTGGGGGAATTTCTATTTGCCAGGGCTACAATGCTGTAGAGTAAGTAGTTTAATACCATTCATTATCGAGAGGAGCCTGCTTTATATCTGATTCTATTTACCAGGGGAACCAGGTGCCTGCTTACGTGGCATAATTTTCGCCGACTTTATTTGTACATCATGACTGAGAGTGTTAAGAACATCATTTTGAAGCATCGCAACGTTTTGCTGTCGGATGAGGTGAAGGCACGTTATAATCTAAATGAGCGCGAGATTATAGCGGCTGCTACTCTACCGGAACTGGATGAAGCATACACCAGACGTGTTCACAACTTCACCTCGGCTCAAGAGCTTTACAAATGGAGCTCATCGTTGCATTATTTCGACAGCATTGAGAAGCCGATGATCTTTCTGAATTCTAAAGATGATCCATTGGTGCCGGAGCAGTTACTTAAACCGATCAAGGAACTTGCACGTAAGCTAATAATAGTTATGATGACAACAATGGTAACCTTTCATCCTAGAAGAAACAATAATGGTTTTTCAATAATATTTTCAATATTTCATCATAAAGTGGACGTTTTCATATGTAGAATTTGTTATTAAAGCCATAGAATATAAGATTGTATTAGTTACTGCCAGTCTTCGAAGAGAACCTTAAATTGTAGTCGTGGCCGAGCGGTTAAGGCGTCTGACTAGAAATCAGATTCCCTCTGGGAGCGTAGGTTCGAGTCTTGCCGACTGCGAATGGAACAGGTTTTTTCCACACATGGGAATTCCTCGTTATTATTCTCCATATATTTCCAACATATTTCATATTTTTCTCATATATTCGTAAACATATTTTATAGAAAGTTTGTTTCCTATGTTTTTAGTTTCTCGTCCAAACACGGCTTACGTTGAGGTCTCCCACGGTGGCCACTTGGGTTTCTATGAAGGCGGCCTCTTTTATCCGAATCCTATTACATGGCTGGACCGCTCCGTAGTAGCTATGATCGCCTCAATTGTCGTGCTGCACACGGACCCACCCGCACGCAAAATCAATCCATCATAAATAAATTAAGCACACGTTATAGCACATACACACATAATTTATTTCATCTTTACAATATAATCGCAATTCAGCATATTCCGAAACCGATGAACAAGGATGTAGATCGATCATAAACAGCCACATACTAAAGAACATGCACACCAATAAACCAGAAACCTGTCTACAAACTGATTATTACAAAAAGCCCGATATGTATTTCATATAAAAAAAACATTGAACATGTAAACATCTTAAAGCGTTTTGCAAAATTCTGTAAAGATCTGTGTAAGTTTCAAAATTTTTTATTGTAAACCAAGCAACTAAACAACTACATTTTTGCAAGAAACAAGAAAACATATAAAAGGAACTTATAAACAGCTTCTAGCGATACCACAAGAAAACACATTTAAAAAAATAAAACAGTAAAACGCAAAAAATTCTTTTTTAATGTATTTTTAATACAAAACTTTTTTACAATTTTGTAATTGAAAAATATATAATAGGGAATTACAATGCAGTATATAAGATGTATACAATGAAAACATTTACATGCCTAATAATCGTACAATAAAAACTAAGAATAAAATACCAAAAATGTTTACACAAACGAACCTTAAGCATAAACAATAGGTTTACTATATACATACATATAGTTAGTATCAGTATTTTGCGATAATATATTTTGTGTAGCTTTAAAGAAACTTTAGTTTCTTCTGAATACTTTGTTAATAACAGCAAATGTCAATGTGATGTGTTAACACCAATTTTAAAATAACTCTGCTATGTTGCTGCTTCACATTTTAAATCTGATTTTAACATTCACCATATTCTAACCACATATTTTATATAGTTATATGTATTTCCATTGGAAAATTACCTTTTTAAGAATTATTTTAAATATATGATATTCTGTTAATTTTGATATTTACATACCTTTATTTGCTTATTGTATTATGAATAACAGATTTGCATGAAAATAAGTTGTAGAAAATCAATATTTTGTGTACTTATTTCTTATCTTATATACATGCTTTAACTAATTTTAAATATACAACTAATTGCTTAATTTATTAATGTGAACTATATAGTTTATATACAACTTAATTCCATTTGTAATATATATAAACATTACACTACTTAATTACATTCTCTAAAGTTAATATGGGTTTCTATTCAATGTGAGTTTAATGCCCACGATTTAATCGAAAGCTGTGGCTTCATGTCGCATTTATTGAATGTTTTGTATTTGAATGTTAATATGAATGTGAATGTAACAGGTATTACAGTCATTTTTTATGACGAGCAATGATTTTGACTTGCCTTTATTGGATCATCGTACTTATAACCGAAAATATTATTTTTTATATTATCTTAATAAAGGATGGTATAATTTTCATAAACTGTGTTTTATTTTCGTTGTAGTTTATGTCTATAGTGTAGTAATAATATAAAAAATAATTACTTTTGAATATAAATATGAATAAAACATGAAAAGTTTTTGAACTGAATGAAGCATATATGAATCCGCGCAGATTTATACATGAAGATTTATACCGCAATATTCGTTGAATTGTGCTTTCCATAAAGAATAAAAAACTGAATTATAAAAATGAATTATTAAATACAGGGAATAGAATCCGCTAGGGAGTTGAACATATTTATTGTCCAGCGAAAGGACGTAGGGAAAGCTAGAGTCATATTGGAAAAAATCTAATATATTATTTTACGTATATGGTATTTATGAACTAAGTGCAAGCAGGTCATACTCATAAATATATGCTCCTTGGTATGTGGCCTTCAATTTTACTAACTCAGTTTAGTACGCCGAAATTATGCTTCTTTGTGATTTTAATAAAGTTTTTGTATCATAAAAAAAATTATAAGAAAAACATATGTCTAACATACATTGTATATATGTCAAGAACAATTGCTCATCGTAGGTTAACAATGAAATCTATAAATATTCGTCAATTGCAGTCGTGGCCGAGCGGTTAAGGCGTCTGACTAGAAATCAGATTCCCTCTGGGAGCGTAGGTTCGAATCCTGCCGACTGCGAATTTTTTTTTGTCGTTCGAGAATTCTAGTTTAATTAAATTCCTAGTTTTTGAATCATAATATTAAATTTTAGAACACACTAATAGCACAAACAACCTAATAATAATAGTTTACCGCAATTTGATAATGAGTCATTAGTAGATCGTAAGTGGTGCATATGTACATGCTACTTTTTCATAAGAGCTTTTTGTATATATGTATTTAGGAAACCAACCCAACTTGATTAAAGATAATTTATATTTCTTTTAAATAAACATAATATATAATTACTATCATTAATGTCATTCAATTTTAAAACTATAAACATGCCCAGGTAAATTTTCGAAGAAATCCTTGGAAACCTCTAGAAGCAGGTGTGCCTAGTGCCGTCAGAGATTTGTAGATGAAAAAAATGTACATTTCAATTAATAATAGTTATTATTGTATTTAATGGGTTCCAAATGGTCCACGTTGTTGTTTTTTTGACTGGAGATGCGATTGATGGAGGAGAATTTTAGGCCCATTTTGTGCCTGAATTGCGCTGTTCTTTTGCTATGATATTTTATGAACTGTATCTCCTTAACCGCTGATCATATACGGTTGGCAAATGCAGCATTATAGAGGTATATTATTACAGTTGTTGTGTTATTTGTTATATTATATTTATTATAGTTATTTGTGTTACCTCTATAATATATATATTTGGTATTATTTCAATTAATAATTTTTTCTGAATAAAATATGAAATAATTGGTTCTCCAGCATCGTAACTTTTTTCCACAAACAATTTCTAAAAATATTATTAGTATGATTTGTAAAATATTGCTGTAAACGAACCTAACATGTAAAACATGTGTAAACATGTTTATATGATTATTGAACAAAGCAATTAAAAAGTTTGCAATTTATATGCACGTACGAAGTTAAAGATAAATCTTTGGCTAAAAGTGGATTTGTGTTTACGTACTTCAGAATTGAGCTCACGATCAGTCAATCGATCGCTTCCTCTCTCTCAAGGTCGAGTGGACGAAGTTGCACAATGGAGCAAACAGAAGCATGGAAAGACGAAGTCGGATGACGATAACCATATCAAGATGCCTTCGAAAAAGATAAAAAACCACGCAAAATACTGCAGCGGTGACAACAATAACGATAACAGCAGACAATTTCCTGGAATATGGAGCAGGAGTGAGAAGTGTGGGACGCATGGCGTTCCAACGCTATAAAAACATCCCACAAAATCGAACCGAAGCCAGTGTAGAAGAGATTCAGCAGCTTTCTTATTATTATTACTCAGCTTAAACTCTGTATCCCACGGCGATGATGATGTTGAAGTTGACGATGAATTCCTGTTATATTCTGCTGTTGCTGAGTCTGCACTCTTCGTTGAGCTGCGCTAATCCTCTGCAGACGTCGAATACTTCCGACGAGTGTCCGCGTGGTTGTCCTCGCATTCTGAGTCCGCTCTGTGCCACAGATGGCGCTAACAACTTCCAGTATTTCCACAATGAATGCTTGATGCGCCTGGATGGCTGTCGTTCAGGAACAGGTAAAAGCACCGATAGCAACAACGCACAAAGTCATTTGGATTACTATGCATATGAATTGTATATGATTTTTAACAGGCTGGTCTGAGGCTCGGATGTCGCTCTGCATGCCTCACGTTGAGCCGCTCGTCCGGGCGGAGTGCATGCGTCCGTGCCCTTTTATCTACGATCCGATTTGCGCATCGAATGGCCAAAGTTATGAAGCTTTCGGCAACGAATGCATTTTTCGCATTGAAAATTGCTTGGACAACGGAAGTGAGTAGAGAAAAATGATAGTGGGCGGAGTGGGTGGGGAAAATGGTGTATTTTTTCTGTTTATAAAATATTCTATGATTTTTTCTCTCTCCAAACAGAATGGATTATGGCTAAAAAAAGCGAATGTGGTTTCTAGAATTTCAATCAATTCTTTCCAAATAGAATATAATTTAAATTAACATCAAAAGTATCAACAAATAATTTTACATATAAATCTATTGCTTAAGGGAACGCATGATAATAGAAAAACTGGATGCCAAATTAAAAGAAAAACCGGAGAACATAAGAAAAGGAAAACAAGAATCTTTAAAATCATTTCTTTCTTTTGGCGCGACCTATTGCAACCAAACAGAGAGGTGTACAACTACGTTTTATGCGAGTCTCAAATACAGAATTTCAACCGAAAACTCACCGTTTCGATGTCACGACGAAACTTCTCAATATTGATATTTCTTGCTGCCACGCATACAAGGAAATAAAAAGGCGTTGTTTTGCATAAATCATATAAAACGTGTTTTTATTATTGAATATTAGTTTACACGAGATTTTGAGTCATGATAATACACGTTTTTGTGTGTATTCAATGTGAGTATTTGATAAAAATAAATTAAATCTAGTTAATAAGTTTTCATATTCCTTCATTCATTTATCCTTCAAATGTATGTTTTATTCCCATTGAATATTATCTGTACAATAATCAGGGTACGCAAATGAATTTATTTTCATTGAACACGCACGCGGTCTTGTTCTACTGAACGCCTACAGAATTATCGTCTCGTCTACAGAATTATCATTTCTGATAGACGGTCAGCAAGAGTAGCTTCCATAGGTTATAAGGTAAAGGTTTTAATTTAATCGCAAATTTATATTGTGTTGATGTATTAAAATATGAAATAAAGATGATCAATTATTTTTAATTGAATTAAGATTTCATAACAACGAGGACCTTTTGTTGTAAAAATGATTTTAAATTCATGAATTAGAGAATGCAATATTTATGTGTACAACAAGATCGAAGTACATATTAAAACCTCGAAAGCGGTGGCATTGTTGCTTTAACTGTGGCACCAATTATGCTTCTAATAAATAGTTTTTCCTTGTAATAATATTGGAATAAATAATAACAATAAATAAACATACAAATTTATAATAAATTAGTGATATTTAAATTTATAATTAATTTACTATGGTAACTATATATTTTCTCTCAATAATTATATAAAAACTCTGCGTTGGAATTAAAGCATTTATGTTCGATAAAAATAGGTTCCAGCGAACACGACCGCGTCCGCACGCGAAATACCCTAATAATAATACACAGATCAATGAAATTTTAAATTTACAAATTATATTACAAACCTTCAATAAAAAATTCCTTGTAAAAATAATAAGAAAAATGTTTCGCCTATTAATTTTGAAGTAATGATTTAAGTTGCAATTGAAATTCATTGAGCATTCGATAATAAAACAAAGCAATTAGGAATTATTTGAAATTCCAATACTTTCTTGTATTTACTAAGTAAACAAGGAAGTAAAAAGTATTCAATTGATCTTTTCTTCCTTGCAAATAACTAAAAATAAATACATTTACGAAAGGTTTAATATTTACAATAGGAAATACGGAAACTATTTCATAATTTATAAGAGCTTGCAATATATTTATTTATTTATTAAAGTGTTTCTTTCTGATTCGAAAATAATAATTGATTTAGTGATATCTAAATGTATTTCGTGCAGCATTCGTTTTATTTAATCACGCATGTTTCTAACAATTGCTGGAATATTTTATTTATAGCTAAATAAAACATACGATTCTTATGTTGCGTTTACAATTCACGGAAATTATTGTTTAATGCAAGTTTTTACACGTGTTAAATCTTACATTACTTACTTAAATCCATCATTACTTGAAATACTGTTGAATTTGAACGCTGTTTAGGTCCTGTTTGATCATCAGCTATGAATTGGTTGTCTTGACTCAATTCATCACATAAATTTAGACACTACTTTTGACTATATTTAGACTAATATTTGAACTACACCTTCGATTAAATGGAAACTAAGATTATTATCAGGCTATATTTAAGAGCTGAAAGGATAAGTTTTCAATTTATTTAACTTATGATTATAGTAAATGTGTGTCCCCACGAAGGACTCATATTATCAATAGTATTTACAATTTCTTCGCAGTACTTTTATTTGTCATTCTTGCGAATTTATTTCTTGCTTGTTTCTCATTTCTTGTCGTGGTTGTCGCATTCTTTGCTGTTATTTTAATATTTATTCGTACATTTAAAACACTTAACATTGATCGTTTGTCGATATTTATCCATGTAATTACTTTCAATTGTAATTGTAATGGGATTATGCCTTGATTTAATTGTGAAGCAACTATTCATACATCTAACAAATGTGCAGATCTTCAGTTACATGACTGAAGTTGGTTGTTTTAGTGAACCGAGACCGAAGTCTTATCCTTGAGCTCTTAACTTGTCTCAACAAGAGATACATTCCTCTTCTTCTTCCTATCCTTATCTACATTTAGTAGAAATTAGTCTACACGAAATCATTATCAACAAAATATTCAATTTAAATCGTACATAAGTTTTTCAGCATTGTTCGGTTCCTCGCAGTCGAACGAAGCCATCATCAGTTCTGAAAGTAAACGATGAAAGAGAGAAAGAGAAAGTCAAGAGTGAGCGAGAGTTATTGATAAAAAAAGCTTGGAGTTCGTTATGAATTTATAATGAAGGGTTTAACAAAGTATTCTAAAAGGACATATTGCATCACCTATCATACACACACACACACACGCACACACACACTTGCACAAAACGAACATGTGCCATAAATTAAGTCAAATTTTATGATTTTATAATTTTCCGTGGTGTTAATTAATTTCGTTGTTGTTGTTGTGTTGCTTTTATTACCATCGAAAACTCCACAGAAGCGAGGAAGCATTTCTTTTTGTTTGTGTGCGATTTCGTCTTGTAAATTTGGACATCTTATGATAAAAAAGTCTTTTATTCAAACAGTGTTTTTCCTTCGTCTTTCTTTGTCTCTACTTCTTCCCCTTTCCTACGCAATCTCTTCTTTTATTGTGATTTTTTTATTTGTATACGGACAGCCAAATAAATGCAGAGCCACACAAATCCATATCTTTATTAATTTATTTTATGTGTGGATTTATATTCGTAGCACATAAAAAAATATGCTTGTTTTTGTGTCTCTCCTCCTACGAATATTTTTAGCGCATTGCGAGTCATCTTCGTGGTTGTTGCTGTTGTTAGTTTTTATGATTGTCATAAAAATACTTGAATTACACAGAAACGATCATAAAAAAGTGTTTATTCACTTCAGCGTCGTTTGCTTTTTGTTTCGCCCTCGTTTTCTTTGTCTACTCTTCGTAGTTAGTAAAACAACTCATGTTCCTTGTATCACATGATGAGCCTTTAGATTATCCTTGAGCACTTGGGTCTGGATTCGTTTCAGTCTGTCATAACTTGTCACGTTTTTTGTCCCAGCCGCAGGGACGAGTCCTAGAAGTGAGGCGAGTCGATGGAAGAGAAGCAGTTCATTTAAAACACATCAAATTAGAACAGCGCAGAGCTTTTTTCCTTGTGCAGTTGAGGGCCTCTCGACGTCTCTAAAAACACGACACGGTGATTCGCTTCGAAGCCGTCGATGTCGGGCTGAGGGTCGTTGCGAACTCTTTTAGGTGCGATTGGTACTTGCTAAGGGTCAAATGATATCCTGCACACGACCGACGGACATCTCTGAACTCTCCATGATATCTGCCAGGTCCCATTCGTGTCTATTGAGGGTCTACTGACCAATTAACGGAATTTTCTCGATGTATTGGATGACGATTGAAGGTCCGATTGAAGCGCGCTTAGTTTTAATTGCATGGAGTTCTTTTCATTGAAGTTCTTCAGTGATACACGAACAGCTGAGCGTCCTTGAAATCTGTCGAATGTACTGTGTATTCCCAAGGTTGAACTGCCAGACGATGTCCATCAAAATCCTATACGAATCAAGCTTGTTAAAGATATATGATAGCTATTTAATCGATGAATGAGTCGATTTCTCCTTGGAGCTCTGTTTTATGTCGATGTGAGTTGCTGACAAATTTACAAACATCGCAATGAAACGAACTCGAATTCTTCTTGGAATCCATTCATCAGCTTTAAAAAGAAGCATTTGATATTTGATTTTGAAGCATTTAATTTAGAATACCTTTTGAAGTGAGCAAATATATTATTTCTTTTCTTTTATTAAATATTTTGGGCATTGCAGATTTTTGGTTGCGATTGCATTGAGTAAACATTATAAGTTTTTCCCAAAAATAATACAGAAACTGATCAACTTTTCCTTTATTTGTTTGCTTAAAAGCTCATCAGAAATCTTCTTCCTTCTGTCCGCCATCTTTTTCTGTAAAACCTTTCAAGGTACGGGTTTGTCTTTTATTCCTTTGATCTTTGATTTTTGGCAACTGTTCCCATGATGAGTTTTAAATATTACTTTTTCTGTTTCTATTTCTTCCTTTTCTCCTTGAATACGATTTCTTTAATGTTCTTTATATTTACTGGAAGCAAAACCAAAGTCATACCTGAGCAAAATCGCTATTTATTTGAAATAAAAAGGATTTATTTCGAAAGCGGCTTGTAGACTTGTGTGCCCTGTGTGTCAAAAACCTCAATTTCATTGCTTTATTTGATTCATTTTATTGTGGAAGATAGAAAAGCATTCAAAGTCAGTTTTTGGTTATGACAACGTTTCTTTCGGGTTACATTTTGGCATCTTCAGCAAAGTAAATCGTGTTTTATGACGTGTCTGTCATTGCAGGCAAGAGACAACTCAAAAGGCAAATGGAATTGTATTTCGAATCGGCTCAACGTATTCGAAGGATATTATAAAGTCATTTGCCAAGATGCCAGAAGGAACTTCATTTCAATTCGTAACCTCAAAGAGCGTTACGGGAATTAGGCGCAGTTGAGAAATGTATTATAATAATAATAATAATAAAAATAATAAATGATGACTGAGTGAATCCCTTAAAGACACGCCAATCGAGGACCCTTGAGAAGTTGGCTGAAGTGAAGAAAGGACGAGCTCGACAGTTGCTTAGTGTAACTGGATCCTTATCCGTCCCATGGCAACTCGATTATATCACTTGGTCTCTGTAAGCGAAGAGTTGTGTTCAAGGTAAATAATGATGAAGTCTTCGGCCACTCAAAGACCAAGGCACGCAGACCAAGTATCACAAACACACTTAGAAGAGGTCAAATAAAATCCTATAAAAGTCCTTCGGCGTCGGCAACAGCAAGTCTGACTCTTGACGCTTGATTCAATGTCATTTCGAGAGACTAAACAAATTCTCTTCATCAAAACATGAAGAGGTGGGAATTCAATTTGCAAGAGGAAGCGTAAATATAGCACCTCAGTATAGTCCTTCCTTCTAGCCCGATTGCTTTATTGTAAAATTTAGTTTATATATGTTAGGTTTTAAGAAGGTTTTCTCAGATCTTAGAAGTAGCAAAAAAATGGAAAATCTTTGTCGGGAAATTTGGCGTTCAACGCTGGATCGCTAACAGTTGTTAGATCTTGGAAGGTCCTTGGTCTTATTGAAATATTCTTGGTAGATACAGCGAAATTAACCATTCTAATATTATAAGCTTAAATCTAAGAAAAAATTTCTTTATGTTATTGTAAATTTAGGGGTTATACACACGTAAAGGTCCTTTAATCACTTTGAAGGCGGCTATATAAAGGGAACATAAGCTAAAAAAAAAAACCTCGAGATTTTTGCTTCCATTTGAAGAAGAAATAACCGAAAAAAACAACAAATCCAGGGTAGGAAAAACCTCTATAATTGGCTATAAAAGCTACTCTACTAAGGGGACAAACTGATCCCCTTAGTCCAGCCCCAGCGACTAGCGCCAAGCATAAAGTCCGGAAAACAAACAGAAGAAGAAAATGCTATTTTCTAAACTATTGTAAAACGCACACCACAAAAAAGCCGGAAAAAAATAAGAAACAACAGTAAAATTACAAAGAAGTGAAAGTGAGGGAAGGACGAAAGAGGAAAGGAGGAGAGAACATGGATAACAATGTTAACTACTTTACAGTGCAATTGTCTTCCGTGTTGTTGTTTTTGCAGTCGTTTAAATGCTTTTCACTTAAAGTTGGCAGCAGCAGATAAATATTCTGCCAACAAGCAACAGCAACAGCAACAACAACGAGCAGCAGTCACAACAATGAAAGCAGGAAACCGACACAAGACGGAAACCGACACAACGACAAACACAACCAACAGCAACTTATTTAAAACTCAAACGACTAAAATAAGTACTCATTGCCTTCGTCGTCGTAGTCGTCGTTGTTGTGTGCTTTGTGACAACTGACAGCTGCAGTCCAGAGACTCTCCGGGGACCTGAGCTGAGGTTACACATGGGTCAAGTGTTGACAACTGCTCGTGTTTGTTGTTAACAACGATTGATTTAATGTGTGGCTGCTGTTGTTGTGTGTGTGTGGCATGTGTAAAGTTGTTGTAATTGTTGCATTAATTGCTCAAATGATTGTGATTCTTGAGCCGACCCGAAACATTCCCAAGAAGCCGACGATTTAGGCATAGAATTAAAATGTTACTCCACGTTTTCCAAGACATGGACGTTGGTTGTTGGAAGCGTAGAACAGACGCCAAAATGACTGACTGTCTGTCTGCCTGCTGACTCTGGCAGCACTTAAAAACTTCGTGTTACTCGTTCCTGGGATGTCGTAATTGAGTCGCACTCGCCGAAGACGGCCATAAAGTGATAAAGCGTCGTTAACACGACAGAAACGACACTCGGCAACAGTTTGAATTAATTTTGTGTTCGAGTCCACAGTTGAGTGTCGCTTGCCGAGTCCAGGCCGACTGTGGAGTGTGGCTAAAGGCGGACGAGGGGCAGACTGATGAATGGCAGAGCGGCCAACAAAAGTCTCGTTTATGGCTTTCTTATGCAGTGCTGCCGGTTCTGATATCCTTTCTTGAAACTTTCCTCTTCGGCGTTCATTAATCACTTCATTGAAAGAGTGAATACTCCATTCACGTTCAAGAAGAAGAATCGATTTCCGTTTTTTATTGCCATTAGTAAATATCTTTTAGTGTCTCCATGACCAATGACTGAATTAGAACATTTTTTCTAATTGGAAGCGAAGTGACAGTGGAAGAGATGCATATAGCAAGGAAGACTTGAATGGATAGAAACTGTAAAAGGAAAAAGCAAACAATTCAAAAAGTTGGTGAAGTCAACTTTTCGCTGCCTGTCATCATCGCGATGATGACGATGATAGTTTTTATGATGTTGCTGTTTCTGCTGCACGATGTTTATGTTTGCCAGAGGCTTCCGCATACCTTTACAAAAGCGACCAACAAGGATTAGGTACAAGTGGACAATACAAAAAAAAAAAACAAAAAAAAAAAACCCAAAATGATGCAAAAAAATTCCTTCAAACCGCTTGGAAAACAAACAAAATATCATAAGAGAGTGAGACGGAGAGACGGTGTAAGAGAAAGAGGGGGAGAGAAGAAGTAGACGAAGAAGAAAAATGGATGACGGCGAGGAATGCGAAGGACTTGAATGAGTTTGCTTTTTAAGGTTGCGAATAAAAACCCCGAAGGTAAAAAACGCATTCAGATGCAGCTTCGCTTGAGGTTTGGGAAGGGAGGACTACAGTGTGAAGGGACAGTTGAAAGCAGAGGACAAAAACGAGTTTTCATATCTTTAATAGAGTCAACATGAGTTAAATTTGTATGAAGCCCTCGAGCAGCCTCGAGTGGAACATTTATGCCAAAAAAATACATGGATGTGTGTGTGTGTGTGTGTGTGTGAGTCGAACATCAGCAGCTCTGTTTCTCTGCACTTCGATGTGACCCTGGCCAAAATGAATCATCGAGTCTTTCAAGTAATTTAAAGCTTGGACTCTCTGCATATTTGGCATTTATGACATGAATTCTTCCGTTCATGCCTTCGTTTGCAGTCCTCCCCTGCCCCTTCCTCTTCCCTTCATCACTTCATTCGTCCACATGGAGTCGAGTGAGCATCGAGGACTGCAAGAAGTGGTAATTAAAGCCCGGGTTTATTTATGATGATCACATTTAAGATTCTTGTTACTTCTGAAATTGCCAGATTTGTTGTTGTGTCCTTTAATGAATTCTACGTTATACAAGATGCACTTTAATGGCTTTTGTACGTCGACCCGATTTGATTTATTGTGGACACTTTTACAATGCAGTTCATTGTTGACAGTGAATCTCGTCTGTTGCCTTCCTTGTGGTTACTTCTCTTCGTCTGCTTGTCTTCCTTGTAGTTGTTGTTGTTGTTATGCCAATTCAGCAGGCATTTCATGAATTATGATGCCGAGAATTTCCTGTGGTTTCCGGTTGAAAATGATTTTCGGTTTCGGAAGCATTGAAATATGGTAAAATGCTCTGTTGTTAAGCTTACGACTTTTTATTTACGCATCGATGTAATTTTTGTTGACGTTTCTTGTTGTTGCCATTCGATGTGCCTTTATTTTTCATCTTCCGGAAAATTGCGTATTAAAACTGTGCGTGAAAGATGTCAGAATGGCGCTCGTCATTGTTATAATCGAAAGTCATGGGTGTTTAAATAACGCTTTTCTTCTCTTTTATCTTCTTTCTGCTCTTCTTTTCTCTGCTGTATCCTTTAGACAACACGAAGGAAATTCCTTCAGAATGAGAAATGTTGATATTATCGAAAGCGAGTGCTCAATGATATTTATTTACTTGAGTGACATCGGATTTACATGACATTTTATATCAAGTGCTGCTTCAAGCTCTTCTTCATTCTCTGTCTCCTCTCCTTCTTGAAACTGTCAGAGGTTATCGATATTCCTTCCCTCATTTTTACTTTGCTCCCTAATTCTACCATCTTAATCCATCGGGTGTTAGTGACGTTGTTTTTCCACTCTGCCACGAGAAATAAAGTGCAAAGTTCAACGAAAATCGGAGTAAATCGTTTTAGATATTTTCCTTTCTTCTCCTCAGCAATTTTCTGTTATTATATAAACATTGAACGTGTCTCTAATTTTCTTCAAGGTTCCAAATCTTAATCCATATCTCTTATAATCTTCATTTAGACATTCGCCTCTGAAGCGTTTGAAACCTTTTCTGTAGGAGAAAAAACACTCATACGTCGTGGTGAACGCATTTATATTAATTTTAATTTCTAATATCTTGAAGAGTTTTGAGAATGATAATTTCAGGTTTTACACTAAAACTCATCGCAGATAAATCATATCTTCAATTGAATTGAATTTTACTCTCGATTTAAGAACAGCTGGCGTAGTTCCAGGTCATGACCCATTGACACGCCGCAAGACTGTTCAGTGTGGCCACAAACAACAGCAACAGCAAGAGTAGCACCAGCAACGCTATCGATGCTTTTAATACAATCGAACAGCGATGAAAACAACTGCAATACCAACATCACGCAGCATTACAACAACAACACCAGCAAATACACCACGGCATTGTTTGGCTTTTAAATTGAGCGCCAACAACATCAAGAACGACGCAAAACTATTTAACGGCACATTTTGTGGGCCATTCGCATAAGAATCGCTTTTCTTGGGCCTCGTTTCGACTGCACCCACGACAGGATTTCCGCGATTCGCACGCTTCAGAGGTCCAGCACCGAGTCGTCGGTCGTTTCACTGCGCCGAGCGCCGCGTCAATTTCACTCAAGTTGCGTCGAGTCAACTCGTTTGGGGTTCAGTTGACTCGAATGCGTTAACCGGAAGTTACGCGATCTGCGGGGTTCAGCAGCACAACTGCTGCCGTGTCAAGTGCTCGGCCGTTGTTCTAGTCGCGCTGTGGTGTTGAGGTTCGCCATTGCGAGGTCGTGGGTCGCGGCGTTGACTCTGTTGTTCTGCGTCGTCTCCTCACTTCCCACCGCATGCATTGGAAACAATGAAATTTTCGTTGCTTTCGCAATTATCCCAACAGAAGCATTGTTCTGTATTTTGTAGTGAAGTTTTTCTTCATCCTTCGTGGGCCTGCTGCTGCCTCCATCCGGTCGCCTTTTGTTGCTTGTGTCATTGAGTGTTTGTTTTTCATCGCGGGATGAGCGAGAAATGTTTAGACGTTCACGAAAAGGAGAAGATCCTTGCAGCACTTTACCTTTTTGGATCTACTACTCCCGCTTTCCTTTCACCCATTGCCTATCGGGGTTTTTTGTGGTGCGGCGTTAATTTGTCTCAATGGAATTCAGTCGGTGAAGTTTGCTTTTAGCCGCTACCGCATGAAAAGTGGTTTCGGAAGAGCGATAGGGATAGAAATGGTGGGCGTAGGGAAGGAGGAGGTGCGAGTGTGGGATATAGGTGTTTGCAAGAACAATGTACTCCGTTCCTGAACTCCTCTCGAACCGCCCAGTGCACTCCGCACGATCCGTATATGAACCGCCCTCGAACGCACAGCGAATCGTCCACGAAGTGCTCACGAACGACTTTATATCAAATTGATCTTTATTTACACTTTTAAATATTGTTCAGTTGTTCCTTTTCTTTATAACTTTTTATCCATTTTTCTATCGCCTTTTAAAGAGGCTGTCAAAATTATTTACAAATTATTTACAAAGATGGAACAGCATTTTTTCCATGTTTATTTTTGTGTTTTTATTGTGTGATTTTTTTTTTAATTGTAATTTTCTTGTTAAATTTTTTCGGCGATGATTTATGCGCAGCTTATGAACAATTAATTCTAAGATATTTCTTATTTTCTCTTCTGCTTCCTCTGCTTCTTCTGATCCTTCTCCTTAATACTGCCTAAAAGCAATAAAAACCAACACGCGACCGAGGATGGAAAAGGAAATGCGAAAGATTAAAAAGAAATGCGTTGAAAATAAATCTCACAGAAGCATTACGAAAAAGTGTTGCACTACTTTTTGCTAGTGGCAGCGGATTTTCACTACGATTTCATATTTTATGGAATGTTATGATGCGGCGGCTGCTGGGCAACTCATAAATCGAAAGCAGCACGAAATGAGGCAGGACGACGGACCAGAAAAAGCAACAAAAACAATGACAAAACGATTCCGACAAGGAGTCGAGGTGAAAAGAAATCCCAACGAAAATTAAAACTCGCAGCGCGTAAAGCAAAGGAATTGCGGTGATTTTTGCTTTTTTTAGGAACATCTGCTTGCGTTTTGAGTCCAAATGCGATATTCTTATGAAATTAAATCGGTTTGAAAATCGCTGCACCCAACAACAATCGCAATCTAAACACTTTAATATTTAATTACACAGAGAAATACTTTTTCAGCGTCGAATATAAATGAAATTGTGATCCTTCTTCGCTCAGCGATTATTTCGTCTTCAAAAAGAATTGATTACAATGCAATATATATGCTTTATAGTTCATGCAAGTGTATGTGTTTACTTGTCCATTTGTGTGTGTGTCGCATGAACGATTCCATTTGCGCAGTTCTCCTCGATGTTCATTGAGATTTTCTACTTTGTAGCGGTTTTTATCGCCACACACGGGAAATTGAAAACGAATTGTTGCAAATTTAATGGCTGCACTTCCGCTTGCGAACGAATGATTGCTTCTTCTTATTGCAGCTTAACTGAGGTTAACGTTCAATTTAAATTGAACAATTGTTTCGAAAATGGTTTAAATGCTTGAAGCTTGTATTAAATATTGGCTTTAAATCGGTCAGACTTACCGAGGCGATTTTTCTTCATTTACTACATCATATATCCTTGATATCTCCGGAGATTTCGATTAATTTGTGTATTAAAGTAGTGAAAATATAATAGTTGCCATTGAAAGTCACCGCAGCAGAAGAAGACGTGAAAGAATAGCAAAAATTATGAATGTTCTTCGAAGAAAAAGGAGGGGATACGCGATGCTCCTACCTAACATTCCTTTAATTGCTTCACTTAATTGAATAATAAGTGGACGATGTTCTAAAAAAGATGATGATGACGATGATTATGTTGATGGCGACGCAAGTGGCGTTCGCGTACTTAATGAAGTGTCTTTTAATGGAGTGAGAGCAGCTCTTCAGCAGCAGCTGTTCAACGAAAGTTCAACAAAGTGTTAAGCGACAAACAGCTTTCTCCAGCCATTTAAAAACACCACGGTTTTTATTATTTAATGAGGCGTGAAAGGGAAAAATGAACCATCACATTTAATAACATTTATTAGAAAAAGGGATTAGACAACGAAATGATGAATGAATGGGAAAAGTAAACACACACACACAGAGATTAAAAAGGTCATGAAAACGTTTTCATTTGGTTTTGTCTCAATCGCCTCTTTTCCCCCCCGCCACTTCTGTTGTGTACTTCGTTCCTTTGCTGTGGTCTATCAGCGGGAATTTCCATATTGAAAAACTTCTCGGTTTTTAATCATTCGAAGTCGGTTTTGACTAAAAGCACTTCGCTTCGAGTCGCGCTGTGTTCACATCCGTCCATCGCTCAGCCATTTCTCAATTCGTTCGTTTTGAGACTTTTTATCACTGCCCTTATCCATTCATTCATTCATTCATTCAAGCATTCATCCATTCATCACTCCATTCATATGCTTCGTTTGGAAAGTTTTGTTAGCTTCTTTCTAATCCTCGTCTCAACTTGGATAATCCTTTGCTCAGCCAAGGCTTAAAATGCCCCTAATGCCAGTTGCTCCGTGGGTCTGCTGGTCCGTCCGTCTGTCTGTCCCTTCCGCCTGTCCGTTCGTCCGTCTGCTTCTACTTTCACAGGAGAATTATATTTTTTTAATAACCTTTTAGCCAGATTCTTAAAGGCTTGAATTAAGTTCTGCCAAGAATAGAAAAAATTAAAAAAAAAGAAAACATTGAAGGAGGAGTCGTTGTGGAATTTTTTTAAAATAATTTTTGTTTTTTTCCTGTTGAAAAACAGCAGCACGGTTCAGGCAAGCGTAAAAAAGACTGACTCACACGACGTTCATGCATCAAACTTTTCTACAACTTTTTACGCTTGGCTATTGAATATGAATGAGTGTGTGTGAGTGTGTGTGTGTGTGTTTCACTGAAATTTCATTCTTTCATCTTCTTCATGCCACATGTTTCTCGAAAAGAAATTTCTTCTTATTTCACAGCATTTTTCATGGCTTTTAATGCAATGTTTTTGTTTGTTCTGTGGTCGTTTCCATTGGTATTTCTTTTATTATTATTATTATTATCATTATTACGGTTATTATTATAGATGTATTGGTGTTTGCACTCATTGCAGATTTTTTAAAATTTTTTTGGCTTTTCATCTGATCACATTTCTAACAAAAAATTATTTAGTTTCGTATATGACTGAGTAATATTTGATTTGAGTTTTATTGGTTATATGATTAAAATGGTAATTTCATCATTTCATAATTCATATGAAGCTGAATAGTTTCCAAGGGAATTAATTGTTTTGCTTGTAGTTTTGTTCAATGAATTTTATTGCTTTGATCTTCGCTTTACATCATCATGAATTTCCTCTTTTTTTCAAGAAATTAATTTGATTGGTGCTATTTCTATACTTAAATCTTTACAATTTATTTATGTATGAATGGATTTATGAATGAATGAATGTTTGAAGAAAACCGCTTATTAATGAATCGTTTAACAATGAATTTTTGAGTGAATGAATGAATTTATGAAAGACCAAAGTCACGAATGATTGAATTTATGGATGAAAAAGTTATGGAATTATTTATTTTTCCAATGAATCCCATGATTCTAATCAATGCAAGAGATTATTTATTTCAATGTTTGTTGATTCAGACAGTGGAAAAGTTTTAATGATGGAAATGGGTTCCGTTTCAGCCACAGAAGTTTTTTCGCTTGAGAGGATTTTCTATTTAATTGCATTTAATTCAATTATTGCATGTGTAAAGGAGAAAGTGTTCAAGGAGGTGATTTTTCTAAGTACTTCGCTTTCATATTTCCCTCTTGTGGGACCAACTGAAAGAAACGAAACTTTGAGAAAAGTTAAAACTCTGAAAATGCACTTTTGTGAAGACGCAGCATTGGAAATCTCAAAGGAAATCAATAAAGATTATAGAAGAACTCTGATAGGAAAACTTCTAACTCTATCTACTTCATTTACTCCTCCCAATCTTCCTCTTATTCGACACACCATAAACAAAACAAAATAAGGTCATTCAATGAAGAGAAGAGACAAGAGTCGAAACCAAAACAAAAAAAAAAAAAAAAAAATTGTTGCATTTTAAAGTTTTGGAGTATCTGAAAAAGGAAAACAGAGACGGAAAACAACACTAATAAAAGGGAAAAGTTAAATAAATAAACAAGGAGCAAAGGCAGAGTGTAAACAAGAAGCAAAATCATTCGTTGTGAGTCTATTATCTTTTTTTGGAGCTATATCGATGGGAAACAGCCGAAGAAGAAGACGAAGCGATTATGTGGAGTATCGAATGGAATGCGAAGGAGGGAATAGAGTGACCAGAGGAAGGCGCAGGAGAAGCAGCGCAGCGTGGGTGTCAGTTGAGCAGAGATCGGCCGTTGCAAGAATGTGTGGATATGGACAACACTCTGTACGAATGTGCGATGGTTTTGTACCCATTCAGTTGGACATTAAAAGAGCACTTTAACAGTTAAACTGAGCTAGCGTTGTGTGGAGCGCTTTCACGATGCTCCAGGACGTCCATTGTTCCCCTTTCACTGCGATTCATTCAATGTTCGCCCTTTGGCGATGTCTGTTGTTATCGTTTGTGCTGCTGCTTGGTGCCACCGAATAGTTAATGGCCCCGCCAGCCACACCTCCCTTCCCATCCCTTCCCTTTCACAGTACCCAGCACTCGAAGGATGCCCTGAAATTTTAATTTTCGATTTTTCCACTTCAAAGTGATTTCTTTTTTTAACACCAATAAAACAAAAATTGATTTACAAACAGATAAATAAGAGAAGCTTCACGGATATGCAGGAAGGGGGGGGGGGGATGGTTTGAGCAGGGTTTCACTCTTTAGAAAATACTTCTACAAAACCAGAGCCAAGTTCTTTTGTTGACTGCGTTCGAAAGTTTTCATGGCGCTGGGATTTTTCTTCTATACCGTTAACATTCTCTCGGAATATTTATCCATCCATTCGCTGTTCAAATATTGATCCTTGCTCAAGTCGAAGTCGAGTTCGTGTCAGTTGCAACCCGAGGAAGTCGCAGGGGACGGCTTCAAATGCTATTCACAGCGGATGAAAGTTGATTGAGAAAATCGCAAAACATCGAATATAGGACTTGGTTTTTTTCTATTTCTTCTGATATCTGCTGGTTCTTTAGCGGGGGATTTTGAGTTATGTGGAAGCTTCGAAAGGTTGGAAGTAAGCCGAATGTTGCTGGAGTGACCGCGACTGGAATTCCGACTGAATTTCGGACTTGACGACTCTGCTTTTCGGTCAGCGAAGTGGAATTCCTTTCAACCAGCAACTCTTGAAGTCAAGACGCACAGAATAACAGCCCGCAATCATCCCCCTCTCACCGGGATGTTAGGACTTTCGATGCAGTCAGTCAACAGGACGAACTTCATGCATGACAAGTTTTTCGTGGCTACTGCAACGCGCTGGGAGAAGTTTTCGTGCAAAATATTTACATCTCGCTGCTGCATTCCTGCGTCCTTTCGATCTTTGCAAGTTTTTCAGTAGCTTTCGGTTAACTTTCGCTTCTGTTGAAAGTGGCTGTTGTCTGTTTTCTGCGTTAATAATTTATGTAGTGAGAGATTCTTGGCCAAAAGATTCGTGGCTGTGGCTGGGAGTGGCTGTTGTTGCTGCTTAAAATCGATATTTAATCAATATTTATCCAGATTTCCTTGTGTCGATTCGCAATGAATGCTTTTCGAATACATTCATGCAACGGAAATGATTCAAGAAAGTCTCACGTGGAATTACTTTCTGTCGTTCTCCGTAATGATTTATATAAAAAAATCTAGTTTTTAGCCTTTTTTTTGTTGTCATTCGATGTTCTTTGTGTTGCTTTTTGCTTTTTTGCCATTTGTCATTTTGCATTTATTAAAAGTTTTCATAGAAAAAAGGCTTTGAGCAACGCGATTTCAAACCGCAAACACAAGGCGCCATTTTTATTCCCAGTCAGTGTCATGTTCGTTGTTTACTTGCTTGCTTCTTCTTCTTCGTGTTTGTTTGTTTGCTTCTCTTCTTCGGTCGCTGCTTTTCTTTGGTCCTCATCTAAGGGTAACGAATGGCAACGCGTCTTTTATTTAAAAAAGTCATCCAAAGCAACTGAAGCCACAAACTTAAGAAGCGACAATAAATCATGAAGGGGGTGAGAATAAGCAATGGCAGAGGAGGTGGCAGGCAGGAGGAGGGGGACGAGACAACAACAGACATCGAAGTGAACATAAAAGTGCTCGAGGATACGAAAATAAGTATTTTTTAAAGAAACTTTCGTGCATTTTTGTGCAAAACTCAATAAAAGTCGTCGTCGTCGTCGTCGTTGTCATTGTTACAGCCTTGCTGTCGTTGTTGTTGTTGTTGTTGTTGACGACATCCACGATCGTCGGTCGGTTGCAATTTAAAAAATTAAAGAACCGAGCAAGAATTTTATTGAAATTCTACCAAATTCTTTAAATGTTCTTTGTTCGTCATCATTGTCTCTGTCTTCGTTTCTTCAACATGATGTTCTCTTTTGGTGTTTCTTCGTTCTTTTTCCATGTTCCACTCGAATCTTTGTTGTGATTTTTCGAGTTTTGCTGCCTGTGCCTCGTTCTTGTCGCATTCAAATTACTTCCCATTTCGTTCATAGTTAGTGAAAGATTCTGTTTGCGGCCCACCGAAGCTCGTGACGCGCTTCCCTAGCGTCTGCCATCTTCAGAAGCATCGAGCATCAGCAGCAGCCCGAAAAGAATTAAATTTTAATCTGCATGAGAGTTTTTTATTTTTCTATATTCTTTACGTTCAACTTTTATTCGTCGTTCGTGCGCTTCGTGACTCCCCTTGCAGCATGTTGCAATCTGCAGTTTTCCGTGCAGGCGTCCTTCTTTTATTGTTGTTGCTTTTTTATAATTATTACGCAACACTTTGGCAATGGAATGGCTTTTTACATGAGCGTTTAACACACACACACACACACACACACACACACACGCACACATTTACGCACGTTCGTATGAATGACATGCATGCATGAGAGCTCGTCGCAGTGCTCGTTGCATTGCGTTGTAATTAAAAATGCATGTTGAATTCTTGCTGCAAGCTGTTGTTGTTGTTGTTGTTGTTGCTCTGGTTTTAATTTCTGTTCAGCTTTTTTCAATTTGTTGTCATTTGCATTTGAATCTTGTTCATGCGTCGCAAGCAGATTTTGTCTTGCTTTTTTGGGTCGTTTTTAATTGTTATTTAAGAAATACCGATTTTTTCATAGGTTTTTCGTATCTTTTATTGAATCCCTGAATTAACGAAAAGTAGTATTGATTTACATATCTGCTGCGGAATTTATTTCTTAGCTTTTGATTTTATTTTGATCACTTATTTATTTGCATTTATTTGCATTTATTTTGCGGAGTTTCTCACGGCTCCAATTTGGCTCCACATTTGTACTATATTTATGTATGTGATTTTCCACATCACGGTCCAAATTCGCCTTGTCTTTTGTATGCCGATGATTCGTCGATTTACTCGCATAACGAATCGCCTATTCTTGCATTAAACCAAGCTAAACAACATCTTGCAATAGCTCAGCGCTTTCGATGACTGGGCAATAAAGATGAATACATCAAATTGAAGAAAATTATATATCTCCCACAAAACTTTTTCAAATTGTTTTGTGTACACGAAAGCTTTCGGTCTTTATGTCTGTCATAGTCTCAACAGATTTATTGAAAGCATTTCTTGCCATCAAAATATAATACTTTTCTGATATGTTTGTCAATAGAATCTCTTGAAAGATTTATTTATTTATTTATTATGTTGCCAATAGAATCCATGAAAGTAATTGCGTTCAAAGATGCACCTTTATTTGTGTAATTAAATGCAATTAAATCGAAACATTTTAGAAAGCGTCTTTTTACTTGGCGAAATTTTTGAGTTCGTATGTAAATTTTTGCAATAAATTCGCCTGTAAAATCAATGCAAATGAAAAAAGAAAAATCCATTAAATTAACCTGAATTGGAAAAATGATTATTTCTAAATATATTGCTAACTTCCAATGATTTGTTTACATATTTAAATATATGCTTAGGTGAAAATATATGCAATGCAGTACAGTTAACATCGTAATTATGCAAAGCTTTCCAACTTTTTACAAATTTATTGAGCCTTTTTAATACAATTGTAAGTCCTCGTAATCATGTTGAATAATAAATTGCAATTATTCCAATGAAATAATAAATTCAACAGTTTTTTAGATAAATTCAGGAATTCTTTACGCATGAAATTTATTGGAATATTGAATCGATTGTTATTATCATTGCATTTGCTCTTTTTGGTATTTTTATTGCTATTTGGCTATTCTTGTGGTCAATTGGCGGTCATAATAGTTTCATTAATTCAAATTATTTAGCGAGGAATTGAATTGCACTTCCCGTTTTTGATTTCCGTTTCGGAACCAACTCTGAGGGCGCCAAACTTCCCGGCCCCGCTGGAAATCGATGGGGCCGAACGGGACCCTCCTCTGTCACTCCTTCAGCAGTCTTTCGAACATGATTTTGAGGTTATGTGAACGAGCGTATGGACGTGAAAGCTGGCTACCCTCGTCTACTATTCATAATCGTATTTATTATAGGTTTTTCCACTGATTTTTGTTTATTATCATGAAATTAATTAATGTTGACAGGTGGCGAAAGCTGATCATAAATTCGCGAAACTGTGAATTGATGAAGCTGTGTGATTCTCTGTCAATTAAATTATTTTTTCATGTTCTTGTTTTGCATTATAAATATTTATTTGATAATCACGTCATTCCACTGCATTCCATTTAAAGCAAATATCAATTGAACGCATACAGAAAGAAGCAATCAACAGCTAAAAAAAAAATGTTGCGTTAATTGAAAATTAATTTCATGCGACTAATACATTGCATGCGATTTTGCAGCACGATTTTTAAGCTTTGCTTGATGCAGTTCCACTGTCGCCTTCTGCATTTTGCCTGTGGCTGATGTCGCGTTGTTTGTTGTTGTTGTTGTTGTTGTCGGACTGTTTTGCATCTTTGCTCTGCTCTGCTTGCGTGTCAATTGCAGTTGCTCACTTGCGTTTGAGTTTTCCTTGGAGATTCTTATAAGGTCCGAGTTATAACTTTTCTTAATGCTGCCGATGAATTGAAGTGCGTTGCCTTTAGCGTTGCCTTGCATGACACATATCAGTTTTGCTTGGTTAATTTCAGTCTTTCGCCGTGAACGAAATTTGCGCAAAGCACTGACGAATTTTCTTTTTAAAAACTCATACATATCAATAAAAAAATTATATAATTATTATCATTTAATTATTTTTGTTTTTATTTCATTTCTTTGCTTGAAAAAACTGGAACTGACCTTGTTCGTAATTCCAATAAGAAATGACGGAATGCATAGAAGCGATGGCGAGCGATCGTCGACTCAGCGAAGTGACGTCAGCAGAGACATGATGTTGATTGCAATTTTTAATCAAACAGAAATATACTCGATGAATAAATAAATAACAACCTTGCACAATCCAGAAACATAAATTCGTTGAGTGTTCTGTGTTGTGGTTGCTGTTGCAGTTGCTTTATTGTGATGACGATCTCCGTTATTTCAAGTGGGAAGCAAACATTTTTTGTATAAACACAAAATAAAAGAAAGCTATTGAAAAAACGATGTGATATTTTAAGCCTTAACTGTTAAAAAAAGAAATAAACTGAAAACTGTGTAAAAATTTCAATATGAAAAATTAAAAATTAATTTGAACCTTTTATTATTATTATTGCTATTATATCCATAAATTTCAAAAGTAACGAATACAAAGAATAATCGTGTTCTGTGTGAAAAAGCGATTGTTTTTTATTACTGACATTTATTCGATGTATAAAGTACGATTTTATACAATTGCAATTAAAAATAACGTTCCGTGTTTTTCTTTGTTTAAACAACAGAACAAGGAAAAACTCTTCTAAAGAATTTCATTGACAATATGCAGATTTTTCATAATCCTTTAATCCTGTGCTTTTCTTAAACCTTGACCTTTCTTAAGGAGACTCAAACTAACCTCGCCGTTAGGCAAATAAAAATTAAATGAAGTTAATTAGGTCAGAAGCAGCAACAAAAAATCTTGAGAACAGCCGCAATCGAGCTGAGTTCGGCCTCGCTCCGCTCAATGCGACGTCTGGCAAACAATTCCTACTGCATATTCGAAACCTTGGCAACTCTGCTGTAATTAATTAACGCTTTAAAGTTGATCTCAGAGCCGTGCTTAGAGTCTGGAGCTTCGAGAGTCACCCTGGCACTCAGTTAGTCAATCAGTCACTCCATAGCTTCATGATACACAGCGAGTGTCTGTTTCTATCTCCGCCATTTGCACCAACGTTCCATTATTCTATCTCTCTCACTCCCTATCATCACTGCGCAATCTGTCAAAATGTCAAGCGGTTGCCTCAAATAAATGCTTTTATAGCAGTCGTCAAACTCGAGGAAGGAATTTCAGCATTTTCACTTGGTCCGAGGGCGGACCGGGTTATCAGGGATGCAAAATTGCCAACTGCTAACGTTGCTCAACTTACTTCAAGTGTTTAACACTTTGGTGAATATGGCAAAAAGCTGAAGCTGCTTGAACAAACACACAAACATCCATCCAGCGCCCCAACATCTCTCTCCTACTCACTCTCTGTCGGCATCTATTATTATTCTCTCTCCGAAACTATTCGCCATATTTTTCGCTATCTACAGACTCATTGCTCTTATCTTTCCGATGGCTGTTTTTCTGCACTTACCCGACTCGTTCAACTTCGTTGTTTGCTGCATGTGCCGGCAGAACATTGCGTATTCGCCGCCAGATGGCGCCTCGGCGGGCGCTTTAACGGAGTGCATGTGCTTGGTGAAGGCTCCCACGATGGCCGCCATCCGATCGAAGGCACCCACGTCGATGTGGCCATTCGGTAATCTAAAGAAGAATCGACAAGGAAGACAAGAAAACAACCATGAAATAACAGCGATTGACAAGAGGAATGCAAAGAAATTCTATAAAAGCGAGAAATATGCAAGGAAAAGATTCATTCTTCGCCTCTTCAAAGAAGGTGAACGATAAGAAAAGATGGAAAAAGAGGAAAAAGTAGAGGAATCCGTTGAAGAAAATCACAAAGTTTTATCAATGTGAATCGTTGAAGGAAATGACTGACAACGGATGTCGAAGTAATCAAAAATTCAGCTAATTTGAAATGCAGAAATGCAAACGATCTGACATCGTCGTGCTGCTTTCCACCTTTTGCTATCTCCTTCAAAGCCAAAGGACGATTTTTCCTATTTTCCTTATCGCATTCCACATTAAATTTCTCGTTAACGTGATGTAAATCGATGTAAAACGCGTTGTAAGAGCGCCATTTTATTTTCAAGAGGAAGATCAGTAGCAGCTACTTAAATGAATTCCAAATGCAATAAAATCTTTCGATAGAAGCAAAGTCAACCTTTCAAATCCATGGCCGAATCTTAAATATTCTACATTTAAAAGCTTTTGTTATGATATTAATTATTTAAATAAAAAATTTACTACGATTTCTCCATGCGTTTAACAGATCCCTTGTGATCGTGTTTCCACGGACGGTCAGACAGACGGGCGGACATGGGTTAACCGACTAGGACTTCACTGATCAATAATATATACACTTTTCTATATCTATCTATTGTACTAGTCCTATGTTTTACACCTCATGGGGCGAAGTGAATATAGCATGAATCCTTAAAAAGGAGCGACGTATAAAAATAGAAAAAGGTGGGGAATGGTACAAAAGACAGATAAATAGGAATAAAGAAATAAAAAGAAACAGGAAAAGGAGACAGAGAGGAATATCAGTGCCCATTAAGAACTAAAGGAACAAGGAAAGATCTGAGGACATTTTTGGATCTGAGGACGTATATGAAAATTAAAAAAGTTAATGCAACGTTCATATCATTCAGGTGCTTTCTATATATGACAACTTTATATTTATATACTATTTAATATAATAACTTTTGGTCACGTATATAATAAGTTAATGCTTAGGTTTATTCCTTGATTTGCCTCTTTACTCTGTTTCATAAATGGAATTTCACATTGCCAATAACAAAATAACACAAAAATAAACGAATAATAAAAATATGGCCTTAAACAAACAAATAAATGTATGCAAATAATAAATATTAAATATTAGCTGACCCGACGAATTTCCCAAACCTTTCTGACCCTCTACCATTTACTCGCTTTCAAACGCATCCTACTTTCCGCCGCCCCTTCCTACAACCAGCCACAATCCCTCCTTCAACAACAGGGTAAAACCAATTAGCATGCAAAACTTCGGATTCCTACACGTTGTAGTTTTCATATGCCCATTTTAAATCTTGCCACGCAAATTTGAAGCATTTAGGGGTGGAAGTTTTTAAAATCCGTCTGTATTGCACTTCTGCAGTGTAAAAGCAAGCAGCAAGCACCATTTTTAGCTACTAAAGTTGCGTAGTTTTCATATTGTGGCCATTTCAAACCTTACTTTCCGAGATTAGCCGGGACACACAAACAGACTTGAAGTTTTTATATGTATATCCAAGGTATTCAATTATAGTAAATTATGAAAAATACTTCATTCAGGCTTTAATTTCTTCAAAAACCTTGAGTTAAACATTTTTTCTTGTTTCTATAGGTTTCTATAGGTCTATTTAAGGTCAAGCCCTTGTACCATACTCATTGATTTCAGCTCTATTGTCCACTGTATAGCTCTGCTAATCAACTTAAAGTTTTTCAAATGAATTCCCTTCGATGAAAAAATGGGTCAGCAAGAATTGGTTTGAAATTCTACTCGTGTCTTTTGAACATTGCAATCGAAGTTCACCATAAAATAAGTCGGTGAAACGTCGAATGTACTGTCAGAATTTATGCTTTCAACAAATACGAACGGAGAATATAAAGTGCAAAGTAGCGATGACGGCGATAGTTACGAAGAGAAGCACAAAGAGAATATAATGCGAATCACCGCCCCTTTTCACCGCCCCATCCACGCAAAGACATGTGGACATCCCGTTCCCACATCTTTGAGAAAATGAAATCCAACTAGATTCTGTCGTTTTTTCCTCTTCCGGGTGATACTCGCTCTGCATCTTCGTACCGAGTTACGGATTTCCAAAAATTTTATGTAGAAGAGATAATAAACGGTAATTTAAATTGTAATGTCCATAAATTGGGTTTTATTTGTAATGTATATAAATTGTAGGGCACAAAGATTTGGTATTATTTGATCAGTTTGTAGTATTCATAATTTGTATAGGAATCAGGGTATAATTCTGGCAACTCGTCTATTGGAACTTAGGGCGAAGCATCGCCAATATTTTCCTCAGCCTGCAGATCGGAATCTTCGTCTTCACAGTTCGGCTCCGGATCGAAATTTGAGGGATCCCTACCCCCAATGTCAATGGCCAACATTTGCTCGAGTAGGAAACGTTCCTCAGGTGAAATTTTCGTGTTCTTACGCTGTTTCTTCACTAAATTGTGCTCCCGAAGAAAGTGTGCACCGTCGTCGTCCTCAGCTTCGTCATCGGCGTCATTCTCCTCGTCGGCGGTCTTTCCTCTCATCATTCCAGTTGCCCCCACACGTCTCTCCTTAGGAACACGCAAATATGGACAGAAGCGAGGAAAGTTTTCGGGTCCACTGAACAAAGTTTCATCCTCATCGGACGAATTGAAGTAAAATATTAATTTTCCCGGTCTCCTACGGCGTCTGATCAAATTTTTCTGCCTGTCGATGAAGGAAAAAGTGTAGAGTACGAAAAGTGGGAAACGTTAAATTTCTACTTACGTGAGATTCCTGGAACACATCATGGCTAAAAAGCTTTACTTCGGATCTAGAAACGGCTGGAAAATCAAAAGGCAGCGCAGAATTAAAAAATATATGTCAGTGTTGTTTCATATAAACACAGATATTTGAGAACACTGAAAATCGCTACAATATTTTTGTGACGCTAAAAACAAGAAGACCGGATTTTATTTTTTTTTTTTAAATCCAGTAGATTTTTCAGATTTGTCTGAGTTAAATTCCCCCAATAGAATTCGGGTCTTTGCTGAATTGAGAAAGGTCATTGCGTATAACTGAGGGAGAGCTGAGGAAGAGTATTTAATGTCGAAAAAGTGATTGTTGGTGAAACTCAACCGTATACATGGGTTTTCGGTTTTCACAATTGAATAGATGACAATGGAATTTTGCGATGAAGGAGTCGCTAAATGTATACAGTCCTCAGTTGGTCTGTGTGAAGTCCCATCACAGTCAAACCACTCGACGCTGCAGTGGTTTAGTGACTTTGTACACAAAAAGACGTTGGATTAAACGGAGTATTTTGTTCATTCAGGGTTGGGATCCAAGTTGTTGCTGAGTTGTTTCAATTTATACTGACCTCACTGACTCAGCAACTCCTTCTGCGGGTCCATCTGCCCAGATTCCGATGGGTTGTTGGCTGTTGCTCTAGAGCGCAAAAAGCACCGCACATTCCACTGAACGTGGCCCCGACTTGAACTCGAAGACGGATTCGTTTCGGAATTCGTATTTCTTCAGCTGCTCGGGTCTTTGTTGAGGTTCTGGGCGTCTCTTCTATTACTTTTCAAGTTCATTAAGCAATTGTTCTTGGTGAACGGAAGAAGGAAACGGAATTTGAAGCACAAGAATTCGACGCAGAAGTTATTTCGAGGTTCTCGAGCGAAAACTAAATGTTTCTGTGTGAAAGAAAGTTTTGGTAGAAGCTTGCTGGCTACAGCTTTTACAGTTATTGGATTTCTGTTAGGAAATGCCATTGTAATTTTCCACAGACAACAGCAATAATTAATAAAGTAAATTAATTTGATTATCTTCAAAATAAACTTAAAATTAAATTAAATTTAAAATAGTAAACAATAATGAAGAATATTGAAACCTTGTTTCGCTTTTAGGCAATTAAAGAATTTACGAAATGTGACGTTATTTAAAGCCTGAAATGTTAGTGTTATCGAGCCGAAAGCTCCCCATGCAAATTTATTTATGATCATGTTCGGAAATGGGTATTATTCAGAGATGAGAGGAACAAAGTTTTGCGTTAGTATTTCTATTTGCTCAGCCGCAGGAGTTTAATAAAGTTTTTCCATTTGTTTCGATTGCATTCCATTTCCTTTGCATGTAAAATATTTGCCAAAAGGTGAAAATATTGTTAAAGATTCTACAAAACAAAAAATTAAATTATGTTCAATTTATTCGATAATTTATCAGCGATTTAAATTTATATTCATTTGCAAACTACTATCAAGTTTCCTCAATATTTGGATAATATTAATTTAAATGTTCTTATTGAAGTTCTAAAAAAATCCCCCTACTTAGTTTTCCAGCCGCTTTAAATGCGTTTCTTCGACAATAAATAGTCGAAAATTAAGTGCAAATGAAAATTAAATGCAGAAAATGCAAAATTAATTATTGTTCGAAGAATTGCGTGGAAATGAAGCTTAAATAGTTTATTTTCGCCTTCAAATCGCATTAATTTCTAAATAAATTGGCAATTGCGAGGTTAAATATGTCTCTCTGTCTCTCTCTTCCGCACACTGCAGTCAATAGATTCTATTTTGTCGATTGGTTTTCCATCACGACGCACTTCACTGGCATTGAATTGATTCTAATCCACATCCGCGTCGTTCGCGCCGACCAAGGACCATCGACCATATGAAAACGAGGATTCCGTCGACTCCGCTCCGCTCGGCTCGGCTCGGTTCGTCTTGGTTCGGTTCGGTTCACTTCGCTGGGCTGTTTATTATTCATTCGCCACGCTTTTTTCCGTCACAATCAAATGAAGCGTTGACCTTTTGCGCCGATCTGATCTCTGCTCGGTTTTCGGTTGATTGTGCCTGAGTGGTTGGCAATTCCATTGGCGACAATCATTGCCAATGCACGTGCTGTTGTTGTTGTTGTTGATTTTAATTGAAGCCACTTTGTGACCGCTTTTAGCAGCGAATTCAAATTTAAATAAAGCAGTCTCAGCGGTCATTTTGCATTTATAGCAAATCAGTTAATGCCACACAGGACGAGATGTGCAGGAGAGGGAAATGGGTCGGTCGTCAAGAGGGGAGGGCGCAAGTGAGAGTCTGTGTTTTGTGTGTTAATTAGATTTAGTTCAGTTCAGACCAGTCGCCAATCCGCTGCTCGCTTTAAACGCTTTCGCGACAAATAGCTTTAGAATAAAAGCAATTATAGAAGAACCTCCGCAAAACGACGACATTTCTCCACCTAATTAGATGAACGAACGAACAACAAAGAGGACAGCAGAAGATTGTGTGAATTTTAGCTGTAGTTTAGCGAAGTTGAAAGGGAGCACAAGAAACGCGATCGTCATACAAAATTCCTTAATTGCGAGAAGAAGGACAACAACAGTAATAATATCAATACATTTTCCACGACCACCATTCCTCCTCCCACCACTGGTCTCGCCAAAATAGACAGGACACAGAGGTTTTAATTATTCCTCTTCTCAATTTTTATACAGCTCTTTATAACTAATAATAACCTAATGGAACTTTACAAAACCATTAGGAATGCATTAGGAATTCTTTAAGCAAATACTGAAATCTTAAATAAATAATTACGATGTTGAATTTTGATAGAAGATCTCTTAAAGTCGATATTTAAACAGCCCAAAGTCCAAATCTCTAAAACTCTAAATGCAGCTAAAAATATCCATGAATGTATTTCATATTTAAATAAAGAAAGAAGTTCTCTGCGCTAATGCTAATAATTAAATATCAAATATATTTAAATTGAGAAAAATTTTAACTTTTCTTATTTATTAATTTTTTTTTACCTTTATTGTTAACCTCAATCACTACCTTTATATAATTAAGTAAGATACGATTCTTCGATTATGTTTTTAAGATAATAAATTATAGTCTTTAATTTTGTAAACAGTTTTTATTTGAATTATTTAAAGTTAAAAAGTGTTTTAAAAACGACTCAAGAAACTTTAACTTCAGCTTCAACTTAACTTAAGTGCAAAATGTCATTGCTTACTTTTAGGCCATGGTGATAATTCATTTGCTGTTAGCCTCCAGCAAAAATTGAATAGTTCGAATCAATTCTTTATTTACATTTCCAAGTAAAAGTTGAACTTGAGACATTAAACATTAATTTAATCCCTTTGATATAGCAATTTGAAGCTATTTAAATATTCAGTATCAGCTATGCTTTTGACTCAAATGGAATAATTAATTTGAAGCTCTCGAGAGAATTCAGCTTCTAAAGTGCTAAGGAAAAACAACAACAACAACAACAACGACACGTAGTGTAAATTTATTCTGTAATCAAATTTTTGGAAAATGTTCTGAGTCTTTCTTCGAATTCCTTGAACTGTTTTCCAGCTTCTCAAAGCTGTGAGTTATCGCAGCGCGAGGCTGATTGACAGGCAGGTGGAAGGACGGAAAGGATGCTTTAAAAGACTCTCTGCTTGAAGCAGTTAGGGAATTTTTATCCTTCGAAGAATTTCAAACGTTTCCGAGTTTAGATAAAATTTAAATTCCGACCTTTCAACGTTCCAAGAAATGGCAGCGAACAAGGAGAAGCGCGAAGGAGGGCGAAGTTCGGAGTCCGTAGCACAGAAAATCCGATGCGAAGGTAGAAAAGTTTTCACCGTGAAGCGTGATGTGCAGGAAGCATTTATCGAGCTTGGAGTTATGCATGAGAATGGGAACAACAGCAGCAGCAGCGGAAAGAACAATAGTAGTAACTGCGTTCGAGGTATAACAATGCCTCAAACCCCTTTCAAACGAACACAAACGCACGCACACCACCTCCTCACCTCTGAATGTGTTGGCTTTTAAATACTTCAGGACGTCAAGCAGCAGCAGCAGCAGCTTTTCAATTCCATACTCTTCCTCTTGTCTGCCACCCACTCCCTCAGCAGCACCATCAACCGCCTCTCCAAGCGCACTCAGGCTAAACTCGAACAAGTTTCGCGGAAAATTTGTTAAATAATAAATTTATGCAGAAGTTTAACATTTGCACTTATTTAGGCGCTGCAGCTGGGAGAAAAAATGGTTCAATTTCGTTAATTTTGTTCTTATTTCTTGGCCTCCTGATTTATGCAGATTTTCCATTACGTCTTTTTTATTGTTCGTTATGCAACATTTTTTATGCAACGTTCCTGTAGACTTCGCTGCTTTCTTGTTCTTTGTTTATTGTTGCAACAGTTTTTTGTTGTTGCCCGCATTGTTTTTGCTCTCCTCCTTCAACCTTATCTGCTGATTAATTCTTAAAGAGCTTACGGCAAAGTTTAACACTTTGTTAAGTCAACTTAAGCATTTAGGAAAGTAACAAGTTGCCACGAAATTCACCGGGAAAAATTAACGAGAGGAAAATACTGTGGAGATTAAAAATTTCTCGTTAATAAACGATTAGGAAATTTCCAATTCCCAAATAAGTAAAATAGATCAGCGATTTTATGAAGACGTATTAAAATTAATGCAGCTAAAAGTGGGGCCTGTTGCTTCAGGGAAGTCCTTTGCAGTTCCCGAAAGCAAAAGTTTACGATGCGCCTTAAAAGGCTCTGAGATTCGTTTCAAAGACAGTATAAAATATCTCGCCATTAATTTTTACAGGGTTTTAAAGATTAATAAACGTGCGGGAATCGTATTAAAGAAAAATCTTACAGAATTTTGAGCGTTTTTCAGTATTTTTTGGAACTAAAAAAATCTTAATTTATTTTCATGCAATCTATTTGAATATTGCATAGTTTAAGGGCGACCGCTTTGCATTTACAGCCACGTTCTATAATTGACAGTCAGTTTGTCCTGTAAACGTTTTTACAACCGCGTTTTTATGTCCTTTTCTTACGTCTTCTTTCCTGTGATGATGAACCTTGTCACTGTTTCGGTTGGCCTGCATTTTTTCATTTTCGCAGCAATGAAAAGAGTCCACAAAAACTCTTCGATTTCCGGCAAATTGCTGATTTGCACTTCATCTGTTCTTCCTGTGAATGGACTTTCCACTAAAAACTATTCCTTAGTACTGGATTTTCCTCTTTTTACAGTTTCGCTGCGGTTTTTCCTGGTTTTTACTTCCTTCATTAATTTCCAATCTCTTCTTCAATCGCCGTCATAATTGAATTCCTGCATAAAACGAATTTCGTGCTTTCTGTTGTTCAGTTGTTGCGGCTGTCGTTTGAATTTATCGATTAATTTGCAATATTTGAATAGAGACCCTGGCGTCTATCGTTCGAGTATTTTAGACCGTTCAACGAGCCTCAACGTCACGACTTTTTCTGAAATTTTTCTTCGATTTTGCGGAGAGAAAATGAATTAAAAATTCGCCGCTTTCAAATTGTAAAGCGCAATGAATTATTTACAGAGGTTTAAGGATTTTAAGACGTAATTTCTTTCGCAAGAATTCAGGAAAAGCAATGAATCGCAGAAGAATCGAAGAAGGTGTTGGTAATGGAAATTTTTCCACTGTTAAGCAGCTTGTCCGTCCGTTAAGCTGTTTGGAAGAGGATGGTTGGAAAGGGAAAGACGGAGAAAGAAAGCGGAAGAGAGGAGGCCAACAATAAAAACTTAAAATTAATTAACTTTTCTCCTGATTTCGGTTTCCTTCTCCTTTTTTCGATTTGTTCTGTTCATTTAACAGAATTTTATTGTATTTCGGATTTTTCGCTTCTTTCGCTTTGCGAATATTATTTCCCCCATTTCCTTTGCGAATATTACTTCCCCCATTTCGCAAAAGCACTCGATAAAGGACACTGGAAATTGCGGTTGCCGTTGTTTGAGTGAATGATGCAGCACGGCGAATTAACGGCTGGTTAACGGGTTTTAATTGAATTCGCTTGTTTTTAATCTGTTGCTGTTGCATGCTCCTTCGTCGTCGCCCCATCCCGTCCACTGAACGCATCTGTGAAGATGTCCTTATCGAGGTATCGCACTTCCGCTTCCGTATCCGCCGCCGTTTCCGTTTCCGCCACCGCAATTTGCTGAAGTGTAAAAGTTTTCGTATTTGTTCGCAGTTTTAATAAAAATAATTAAACGTTGTCTGTCTGCGGAAGATTTTCTGTTGCGGCAAAGTAATTTTTTTTTGCGTTTTTCCTTTTCATGTTTTTCGCCGTTGTTATTTTCTATCTCGTTGCTTTCTATGGCGCTTTTTTCTCTACATTTCGTTCATCATTTTAGACGAAAATAAAGTTTGCAGCAAAAGTTGGCTAATTATAAGTTAAACACTTTTTTTTTCGTTCATCGAGGAACGTTTCCCTCTCCCGAACGACGTGCAACTTTCCCCCAAGATAATTATTGTTATTAAGAAATTTTAAACTTTAAAGACCGCATTAAAACTTGGCTGTTTCTTTAAATGAAAGAAAGAAATGAAAGAACATCACGACGAGTCTTGAATTTTCAAGGCAATGCGAAGAATAGAGCAATCGATCTCGCTGACGGTTCTTCGTCGTAATGAAAAGGTGAAGGGTCCAAAAAGCGTTTAGTGAAAAACGACTGACGAATTCTTGAACATCGTTGAATTCCTTCGTTCTTCTGTTGTGCTTTTGGGGTCATTTGTTCTACTGAATCCCTACGTCGAAGCAATAAAAATGCTTCCGAGTCGTTATCGTTAATTATGGAGATCGACGGTGTTCCCTTTCCTCCGGTGGCGCTCTTACAGAAATCATAATCAAGGCCAAGCAAAGGCACACAATAAACAGCATTCCTTCAATGGCAATGGAATCGTTTGTATGCCATCAGCAGGTCATAAAACGACTCAATATGCTACACGATCTGGATTACGTGGTAATAAACTCCGCATATATGCAATGTCAGCTCGAGCTGATGTTGCTCGGAGCATAAATGAGCGTGAAAATCCTTCAACGGTTAACTGCGCTTTTAAAGGCACTGATTTGTGGTTAGCACACACACACACACACACACACACACACACACACGTGTGTGTTCATTTCACATCCAACAGAAAATTGACTTTCCTTGTTTCTATCCCCAAAACGAGCAACTCTGCTCCCCTTTCAACGGTCTGCTGATTTTTCATTTAGCATTCATTAACTTTTTCCGAATCCGTTTCATGCTCTCTTCCTCTCACTCTCTCTATTTCCCTCTTTCTCCCTTTTCTCTCTATCTCTAAGCTTGACTTTGTTAATGTCTTTACTTTACAGCTTTTCACTTTTACTGTCCACTTTACACTACATCAAAAACTAGCACGCTTTTAGGGGCATCCCAATACAAGCTGGGAACTACAATGAACCGAGAGTGCGGGACTTTTTAACTGAGTCCCAGTTGGCCAGCTGAAACCCGGACAAAACATAAAAAGGTCGCTCGTAAATGTCGTAAATTTGTTGTGCTTCATGTTTTTATGACTGTTCTTGTGTACGATTTGTCGTTTTCTACCCTATTCAATTTCACCAAATTGCTTGATGACATTCGTTGTTCTCTGCGGTTCAAAATGGCGCCCAGTTCGCGCTCCTTCTTCTCCTTTGCTTACTCTAAATACGATGAATTGGTTACGTACTTAAATGATTTCTGTAAACCATCAAAAATACTTTCAACAGCGAAATAAAATAAAGTAACGCGAATTTTAATTAAAACTTAAACGAAACAAGAGGAAAAACGAAGCTGCAGCTTTTTCAACTGTTTTATGGCGTTTGTTCTAAATTAAAAACTTGTGTGTGTGTGTGTGTTTTTCATCCTTCTATTGGACCTCCAACGTTTCATTGTGGTTGTGCGAATGCAAGATTTAAAAAATCTCAAAAATCATGGAATAATTTCGAAATCAGCATCTGCATTGAAATCATTTCAATGATCAAATCAAAAGTTTAATTTAATTTTTGAATGTTGGAAGCACGAACGTTGAACGACGTTGAAAGTCTTCATTTTTTCTTCCCCTTTCCTCTTAATTAAATAACATAATGTGCTCTATATCACGGTAATCAGAACGTAGTTCCTCGAATTGGCTGCAGTTTGGTCAAACCGAAGCCCACGTTGCAGGCACCAACACACCTTCAAACATGCGAATTTGTTGATTGCATCGCGTTCTTATTAACCACCGGGGGGAGGTGGGGGGGTGGCTTCGAGGGCGCCAGGAGTGTCGTCGGTTTCGATTACGATTGTCGATAGACTTGAATAATTTTCTCGTTCAGTGATAGTTTCAATTAAATCCATCAACTACAAAGGAGCAGCCGCACGAGCGCACACACACACATCTGTCACTTACTCACCGTTGCAAGCAAAGCTCACGTCCTGCCAGAGCCAATTTAACAATATCCGCAAACACCGGAATAACAACCCAATCATTCGGCTTCGTTGTTGCCGCTGCTGTTCGTGCTGCTGCCGTCGTCGGTCCTTTCGGGGTTTTCGTCGTTTTGGCTGCTGCTGCATTCACACCTTCTGCAGCCGAATTTGAGGCGGATGTCGATGGCAAGGAAGTCGCTTTTTTCACGCTGCTCAGAGCAGTTGTTGTTGTTGTTGCTGTCATCGCCGGCGCTGCTGCTGCTGCTGTTAGATTCACTTCGGCCAGTGATGCCAAAGCAGCCACCATCTCAGCTGTGGTGCTCGTAGTCATCGTCGTTGAAAGTGATGAGAGTGACGTGGTCGGCGTTGTTGTTGTTGTTGTTATTTTATTCATCGGCTCTTCGGCACCCACATCCACTGTAGTTGTTGTTGTTGTTGTTGTTGCTGTCGTCGTCGTTGAAATCACGAACAACGCTGCTGCCGACGTCAAAGTTTCCATCTTTTCATACTCTTCTTCTTCTCCCTGTTGTTGTTGTTGTTGTTGCTGCTGATGTTCGTGTTTTTGCTGCTGATGGCGATGATGTTGCTGTTGCTGTTGCTGTTGCTGCTGCTGATTTCCATTCAGGACGAATGCCTGTTTTTGCCACAAGTCTCCGTGTCCTTCGGCATGACGCTGCATGCAATCCAATTGCTGACATGTTACTGTTAATTTGCTCCACTGTAGTTTTTCGGCGCCGAACGAAAAAGAATAAAAACGAAGAAGAAGAAATCTCAATTTTTAATGTTACAAATGTTTTATGGAAAAGATAAATGACAAAAAGGAGAATCAATTTCATTATTTGAATGGCTTTTCGTGTATTCATTGTAATTAATTCAACAATTTCAAGAGTTAATTGCAATGTTGTAACAACAACAACCACAACAACGACGACGACGACGACACTCAATCAATTAGCCCTGAATTATAATTGCATATTTAATTTTTAATTTAATTAACGCTTTACGCAAATAAACTCATTGCGAATCATAAAAGCGAAAGCTTAAGGAAGCAACAAAGCGAAGCCACTCGCAGTTTTACGATTTGTGTTGAATGTTTGTCGCTTTATTCGTCGCTTTCCTGGACGTTTTATTTGTCACTTTGCTGGTCGCGCTGATTCAATGCAGTTCCTCGATCTACAAAGGAACTGCGCTAAGAAAGAGAAATCAAGTCGCTTTGCAATTGTCAATCGGAGTGTAAAGAGCGAAAGAAAGCCTCTTCTGAAGACTTGAATGGTGAATGCGGTGCGAAAAGCGGGTCGTTATAATAACAAGAGTCACTTTAGTAATAATGATCAATAAAGTCAAGGAAAATGTCGTAATAACAACCGTCGCCGGCATCGTTTTGGTGGCTTAATAAAAGTGTCCTCTTAAAAGTGTCTCCTTTTACGAGTTCCTCAGACGACTGCCAACGACTGACGGAACGTTTTTGCACCTTTTCATGAGCCGAAGCGCCGTTAACAATTGTGAATGGAATCGTCCACAATCAAATGATGCTGTCGTCGATCGCAAATCGGGGATGCGCGAAAATTCCAAGCTGATTTTAATACAAATGCTGTTTTTTATGGTGGTGCTGCATCGATGGGAGGAGGAAAAGCGAAGGAAATTAGCGATAGAAGCAGATCCTGCGAATTGAAGTTCCATTTCCATTTCGAGTGCATCAATTGCCGTGGTGACAGAGTAATAAAGGACTGCAAGGCAGCAGAGAAGGAGCCGAACCAAACGAGGAAGAAAACAGTCGATATAAAAGAAGGGAAAGCAAAAAAAAAACTCGGGAAACAACAGCGAAGGAGCTTCGATTAATGATTGTAGCCATGATAATTGAGCTGCGACGGTTTTGAGGCAATGAAACCCTACACAGTTCCTTGAAGTGAGTCCATTGAGTAGTCCGATGAATGAAGGTAAAGGGAACGACTAGAGAGATCCACTTTTCGTAAGAATAATTAATGCAAAGCAAGTTCTTTGGACCGAAAAATTGCTGAATTTGTTGATCCTGAATTCATAGTCCATCAGCAAGCGAACTAAAAATTAAGAAACAATGAAAAGGAAATTTTGATGCCATCAAAAGCTCGGAAAAATTACAAAATAAAAGAATTTCAATTCGATTTGGTTTCTGTATGCAGGGAAAACCGCATGGAAATGAAAAACTCATTGAAATCGTTGAATGGCGCCGTGATTCGGCTGCTGCACTGAATTCAATTTCAATATTTGAGTGGACTACGCAGCCGCCGAGCTTTTTCGGGTTTGGATTTTGGGGTTTGATACGTTTTCACCTCTTTTTCATTTTTATTTTCAAAGGAAAATATGTTTTCTGATATTTGGCGGTCTTTAAAACTCAGCAGCAGAATTGAACGTGTTAAGACTTTTCTGTGGCAGCCGGGATTATTATGGAAAAGGCAAACCCATGGGTTGTAATTGGAAACTATGGAAATGCTTAATTCAGGGGCTGATTAAATTCCCTGAATAAATATTTCAACGAATAGAAAATGTTATTGTTTTTCATCAATGCTTTTCTGTGTCATTGACGAACTAAAAGCGCTGTCGGCATCGTCAATGCCTTCAATAATCTTTCCGTTGCATCAACGAATTCGTTTAGAACCGCCAATAAACCGCGCAGTTGCACGAAGTGTGATTATGACTATGACTTTCATTATTACGGGACGTAATAATCTCGCCGACGGTTCAGTGATTTCCAACAACTAATTGCATTGATAACCGGCTCGTGCAAGTGGCTGAAAGGGTGCCGAAAATGCTTGACATGTGCACAAACGAACGAATAAACGAACGAACCATCGAACGGGCCATTCTACGACACACACACACATTGCGACTGCATTCGGCACATGCTGACAACAAAACATTTGCACTTTTGTACACTCGGAAAATGACGAGCAAAACATCCCATGAATATTTGAACAAACATGTGACTTACTAAGGAACCGAATAATAAGAATATAACATAAAACTTTAAGTTTTTTCTCAGTGTACTTAATGCGAGTGCGATTGAAGCTGGTGTTAATTTTTTGTTCTCGTAATGCTCGTTGTTCGTTGAATAAACTCCCATCGAAAGCAGCCAGCACATGCAAATGCTGTCGATTGGCTCGAAATGTGCGACTAACGAAGGACGCAAATCTCATCAGGATGCTTATTTGAGCGGCTTTCACTGCTTTCGTGTAAAAGTCATCGATTAACTCTCAGGAGGCGCGCTTTATAGTACTTCTTCATTCATTTTTGTTAACATATATGGATGATTTTTATAAATACAAAATATTTACTATTTATTTAAATATTTTACTTTTAGTTTATGTACTATTTTTACAATTAAGTTCGAATTAATTTATGTTTAAAGTGTAAATAGTCGTTAGAAAGTTTGTTACTGTTCTCCATTTATGTTTAATTAACAAAGAAAAATTAAAGATTGTAATATAATATCTAACCTAGTAAAGGTATCTTCAGCCCGGCCGAAGCTTATATACCCTACATTTTATCCATTATATCTGATTTATTTAAATAGTCCGATTGTCTCAATGTTCAATTTGCGAAATATTCGTGCAAAACTTGAAGAACACTCATTCTTCTGTAATTGACGTTTATGACAAAAGAGGACGCCACGCCCATTTCGGAAAGTTATTTTTAACGTGACACGATGATTCGAGACTAATACTTCAGTTCGAAACTTAGCCTACAATCTGAAAAAATACGACATTAGCACAGTAGAATTCGTAATTCATATAAGAAGTAGTCGTGGAACCCTTTAATATTCCCAATTTTTAATACCAAGGATTCTATAATGGCAGAGAATATTCGCCGAATTCTTTCATTCGTTCGATGTAATATCTCTGTTCCCTAGCATACCGATAAATTTAGCAATAGATATAATTTTAAATAAGTGGGAAAAAATTGCCTTTGTTACAGATATGCCTAAGGAACTATTTATAGACATTTTAAAATTCTGTATAAAGGAGAATCGTTATTTTAAATATCAAGATAAAATTTATGAACAGTTAAAAGGAATGCCTATGGGTTCACCTGCATCACCAATAATAGCAGATATTGTAATGGAAGAGCTTCTGGATAAGACCATGAAAACAATAACAAAGAAACCTAGACTATTGACAAAATATGTTGATGATTTATTTGCCATAGTTGATGTGAACATGGTGGAAGAAACGTTAAAGACACTTAACAAATTCGATACACATATATGTTTTACACATGAGGTCGAAAAAGAAAACCAATTAGCATTCCTTGACGCACTAATAATAAGAAAGGACACCCTTTTAAATATTGATTGGTATAAGAAACCGACAGCATCCGGCAGACTCATCAATTTCTATTCTCAACACCCCAAACACGTAATATATAATGTTGCATATAATTTCGCCAATAGGATACTGAGGATAAGTGACCAACAATTTCACGAAAAAAATAAGATAATAATAAGGACAATACTCCAAAAGAACAGTTTTACAGGTAAAATAATAGAAAACATAATAAATAATGCAACAGAAAGCCTTGACAAAACAATCTCACCAAACACACAACTCAGTCAACCAAAAATGCACAAATCATGTGTATTATTATACACATACCGGAGATTTCAAATAATATTATAAACTCAAGTATTTATGACAGGGACAAAATAATAATCACATTAAAAACAACAAACAAACTTCAGCAATTGTATACAAACATGGAAACAAAAATAGCAAAATTAGAAAAATCGCATGTAATTTATGAAATCCCATGCAATGGGGACGGATCGCACAAATGCAAAAAGGTATATATAGGAACAACAAAATCAAAATTAAAAACCAGATTAGCAGCACACAAATCAGATTATAAAATTAAAACTGAAGAAAGCAACAACAAAACTGCGCTGGTTAGTCATTGCATAAAATCGAAACATTCTCCGAACATAGAGGACACAAAAATTTTAAAACAAGAGACGAATTACAGAAAAAGGTATACAATGGAAATGTTACATATATTAAATGTACCAACTAGCAAACGAATCAATTACAAAACGGACACGGAGAACTGTGCTCCAATTTACAGATACATGACAAACAAAATTAAAAAGAACTGTAGATTATAAAGTTAGACTCTCATAGAATATTAATAACGCAAATAACATTAGTATCACCTGATGACGGACACCGGCGGTGTCGGAAATATTGTGGAAAAACTAAAATAAAGAACATCCAACTTGTAATGTGGTTGAGCCTTGTTTTATTTAAAATTTTCGTAGACCTAGAGCCCAAATATTTAATAACATCGAAACAAAGATTAAGGTCAATAAAAACAAAATACAATTCAAATTTTTTATTATTGCTTACTTTGATAAGTGAATTTCTCTCCCCTCAATAAATTTAATGATTCTATAAAATAACACAGTTGTTAAGGCAATAATGTAATTTGGATATATAAATAAAAAAAAAAAATAAGGAAAACAGAAATAAAGACATGAAAACTGCTTTAAAAAAACAGATGTTGTTGTTATAAATTTTCCTTGTGGTTTTTTAAAGTAAGATATTTCAACAATGAACCTAATTTGGACTGAATTTTGTTCGAGGTCCGCTTTGAGTCGGTTTCGCCACCACTTGATACGCTGATCTCATCTCCTCCTCTAACAATTAGTGGATGATTCCATTTAAGTGTCAGCTGACCGCAGTGCTTCCTTCCCCTCCATCCTTGGCAGACACAATTAACACGAACAACAGCCGCTTTGTTGCCGTTCGTAGAAAGGCCACAAAATGAGCGGCCTGAATTCTAAGCGAGGCGCAGCTCCACGATACTAAAAGAAGCTTCAACAAACCGAGTGCAAAGTTTTTGACACACGAAAACGAGGATGGGACGCATCGTCCAAGAACGAACCCTGAAGGACGGCGCTGAGAGGAACTGCAACCGCGCGAGTTGCAGCACGAAGGAGCACGGAAGAACTTGTCGGGCGGGGTGAGTTGAAATGGCGCTACGTAACAGGGCGGCTCGGCCGGGTGAGAAGGCAGGCCAAAGTTTTGTAGGAGGCCCCGGCATCTGGATTGTGTTGTGAATACTTTGGACCGCCGACCTCGTTGTGGATTAGTCACTGCTGCGGCGGCTGTTGGGTCTGCAGTTTATCATAACCGGGTTCGTGTGGGAGGTCGGGTGGCCCTTGGTCGGTCTACTGCGCTGGGTGTTCGTCCAGTCGGTCGCCTAGTGAGCTGAACGAGTACGAAAGCCGGAGCCAAGGCAGCACTCGGTTCACAAGTCATAGATTTCAGTTAGTTACGTTCGAGTGGATGCTGAGTGGCTGCCAGCCTTTGTTTTGCAAGTTTTTTGGTCAAGTTACGGAGTCGTCGGCTGTCCGAAGACCGAAGCCACAAATGCAAATGGAAGTTTTCGAGGGGCGCCATCGGATGCTCGACCAGCGAATGTTACTTTTGTGTATCGATTGCACAGTACGTCGATATTCACTCGGCTTCGTAGTAATGCATTAATTAAGTAAATTGAAGCCAAGCTTAGGAATGAATGATCTAACCTACAATGAAAGATATCTAAAAATTAAGTTAAAAATTCTGGACTAAGAATGGAAAATTGCTGGACTACAATTGAAAATTGTGCCTTTCGGTTCCTCATTGGATTTTTTATTTTTGTAGAGTATACTTCTAGGCTTACACAATTGTCACAAATTGGTAAAATTAAAATGATGTCGACTCTTTTAGGTCAGTCATACAAATACGTCGAATAATTTTTATGTCGTCCGGACGACTTCACCTCAACCTCGTTTGCGTTTCGGGTTTTTCTACGTTTCTCTGCCTTTCGTTTCCATCTGCGGAAACCAACACGTAGTGTACCGTTTACACAAGGATATTACCGTTATTTTGCATTTCAGCACGAAAGCGACAGCACGTCGTCTTCAGCCGGAATGCGGAGAGATTGATGGAGAAGAGGGAGGGGAGCGGGAGCCACAGAACTTTTAACTGATACATTTGTGTGTGAATGCGGAGCGTTATCGTCGCGAATGTGGCACGTATTAAGAGATACGACATTTCCCGGTGCTATCATGGACACCGCTGGCAACTCTGCGAACCCAGCGAGTCGTGGGAGGGTTGCCAGTGGATGAAAATGTCCAAAACCTGTGCACTTTAAATGCGCAAGGGAACGAACACCTAATGAACGCACTGAGGGTCTTTTCAATTACATTCGATTAATGCTAAGAAGACCTGAAACAGAGTTTCACCAATTCAAAATATGCGCTAAAGTTTCTTTCATAACTTTTGAAAATAATTACCTTAAACATTTCAGAATAATTTAGTTTTAAATTTAAAGCGAAAGCAGTTTCTATTTTTATTATGCTGGCAACTCCGTACAACTTTCCTCCTCAACTTTACATTAAGGATATCTTTATTTCTGATTTAGTTTTAATTTCGAAACTCGTCCCTTTCGCTCGTCTTCGCTTCACTATTCATTTTTCATTGCATACTTTCTGCAGTTGGGCTTCAGTGTTCATTTTTCATAGCATCCAATGGAGTTGCTAGTGTTTGAGATGTGGGTGGAAGAAGTAGACGTCCCTGTCCTTTTTGACGACAATATTTAGTTGACAACATTGCTTCACATGTTAGAATAATTGCATTAAAAGTTCCCTTTATTTGTATTTATCTTTTTTGCCATGCTTGCAAAAGCAAATTGTGTTGAGTGTGTGTGTGCTTATGTCATGTGCGGATGTGTGTATGTGTTAAGCAGATGGGTGCATTATTTTAATTGGTGTAACATTGACTTGAGATTCCATTAAAATTGAAGGAAAAACTTCTAACTGTCTATGAAGGAGAAAAGGAAGAAGAGGGAGACGAAGCTATAGAGAGGCAGAGCCACACATAATGCAATAAAAATAGCAAAAAAAAGAAGCACGAAATTAGATTGTAAACTGTTCAGTGTGACTCTATTTCGAAGCCATTCAAGTTGATGGTGCGGGCCGGAAAAAGCAACCAAAAATAATTTTTCTGTGTTCGTAATTACTCTATACTTCTCTATGAAAACTGAGAAGACCGAAGCATGCAATTTGTGCTCATATTTATTTAATTTAAAAAAGTTTTGTAAGGATATTCTTTTAAGAAGCCAATAGGTGAGAAATATATCGTATTTGGCCAGTTAAAAACCCTCTGTTGGTCGAAAATATCACGAATGCAATTGTTTTCATACCAAGCAAAGTAAAGCCCGATCGAAAATACTTTAGCCTCCTTATAGACAAAAAGCTTCTGCTTTAATTCATGTTAGAATAAATTCTAATGTCATTACTTTTACCAGTTCGTTAATTGATTTAGTTGTACTTAGATTGTTGTTTAAAATGGCTCGATAAAATTTTCATTTCGATCATAACAACGCTGCTAATGTCATATTTAATTACAGCAGACATTTAATGCTGTTTGTGCTGTTTTACGTCGTGAATCACCTTTCCAATTCTTTTCATTTTCCCATCTTTAGCGCCTTCTATTAAAAGTACTGAGAAAACAACGAATGCAAGGATCATCGTCAGCGGATATTTTGCTAATTCGGGAAAACCTACGATGTACCAGTCGAGGGAGCACTCAGGTAAGACTTCAAATGCCTCTTACACAGATTTTCCTCTTGGCATTAAACTAATAAGCAGATTAGAAGCTGGCTTAGCTGAAAATGGCGTTAATAATAATTTAATAACTGAAAAAGTGTTGACAGACTCATGCTATAAAATTACTTAAGCTTAATTGCAACTAATCCAAAGTAAACTTTTGTTAATAAAGTGGTTGTTGCTTTTGTTGGGGAATAAACAGCGGAAAAGCAGACCGAAACTCGGGCCCGAAACATTTTCAGCCAGGAAAAACAGATAGTAATACTCGTTGTTGTTGTTATTGTCATTGTTGTAGCCATTAGAAGAAGCTTAGTACAAGCACACACTCGATATTTTGTGGAGCGACGGGCGGCGGCACGTTTTAGCTCCATAAAATTCCACTCAATAAATATTTATTTTCTTCGTCGGTAACAATATTAATTTTGCGCTTACCGTTATTTTCAGTCGTGCCAACGGCGGCGATTCCAGGGTTTCCAGTATCGCGGTGGCGCTGTTGTAGTTGCCGACTAACAAACAATATTGAGCCACTCCGCTCCAGAGCTCGACGGTGCGGCTTCGATCACGAATTCCACTGCACTGCATTTTTACATAAAATGGAGGAAGAACAAAACAAACAATGGCATTTTTAGTCCTTTTTTCTTTTGCTTTCTGCTCTTTGGTAAATTTTATTTCATAAATTCAGCATTAATTGGCAAAAGGGAAGTGCAATGGGGAGGGGGAAGCGGCGCGAGCGGATAAATGGATGTGAAATCCTTATTGGATTATGGAAATTAAATTGGCGCTGCACCGTTACCCGCTACACATCCATATGTAACCTGCTAGTGTTCAGTACAGTTCGGCAAAAGCGATGGAAATTTTATTTTGCCCAAAAGGATTTCCTGTGCGCTTCGAAGCTCTAAAGCCTCAAAAAGATTATTCGTGTTGCTTGAGTACCATTTTCTATTTTTCTATTAATCCTTTAGCTTCCACCTTCTAAGGTTACCTTTTGTGTTCGGTGTCTTTCTTCGTGATGTACCTCGAATTCAAATTTTATGCTGAGCCTCAAATCTTTAGCTAATAACTGCTTCAAACTTTAGCTATTCCCTAAGAAAATTTCAGCATTTCCTAATTAAAGAATAATATCATCTCTTCCTCATAAGTTCCACTTATTCTAAACCCTTTGTATTACTTCGTCACTTCCCGTTTTGTCTAAATATCCTCACCCATTTCCGCTGTAATATATTGTGTCCTTCATTCGCTCAAGTGAATAAATATCCAGACAACTATCTAGAGGCATTTTGGTTATTCCATTACAGATTCATTATATTGAGAATCGGAATATATTTCGTTTATGAGTTTATGTTTTCTCATGGATATCTCCAGTCCTGTCCATCCTTAATCGCTTCATCTCCACTCTCATCTCTGTCACGTCTTCTCTGCGGTCTTCTCTATCGACTTCTTTAGTGCTACGGTCTTCTTGATAGTTCCCCCTTCACTATTTCCTGCAAATCCCTACGCTTCTCTGTGTGCCTAACATTTGTCCCTTCACCTCATCGAAGTCTGTTGACTTCCGAATTAAAACCCAATAAAGAAGTTGATACAGGAACCACATTTCTGCATATGTAACAAAATCTTCATTGAATTCATGCCTTGAATTCATATTGTCGATTGCAATTGCTATTATGGTGCTAATTGGAATTGCTTTTCTTTGTTTGTTTCTGCTCCTGGTCTTTTATTTGTGATCATAGAGTGTGGAAGTTCAGATCCATTCGATTTGTCTGATTTCATTTGTTCATTGCATTTCAAGCAAACCGAAATGTTGTTACGTATCAAAGCAACCTAACTACGAGCTACCAACTCAGGACAGTTTCTGTATCTAAAAGCATATCTTGCAATCTTCACTTCGAAAGGGCTGAAGGGATTTGCGCTGAGGTAATTTCAAACTTGAATGCACCCATCTTATAAGTAACAGTATCTTATCTAAAAATCAGCACAAATTCTTATGATATTCTTTTCTTTAATAAACATGTGTGGTTCGGGTTTTTTCCGATTTCGTCTTCTTTTGCTCTAGCTTCTTCTCGTAGGTAAATTTCAGTAAAAGAAGTTGGCTACCCGGCCGGTAGCCTTCTACTTTGTTGGTTCATGACCCGAACAACTGAACACCACAAGATTGCGGAGGTTACTGCTCTCTTTTGCATATCCTGAACGAATGAATATTCATGAAATTAAGTCACCTGCTGACCTAAAATCAATAAAATCAGGTTAGAACACAAACACACAACGAGAATAGCTGCACTCTTTTCAATGGGAGAAGTTTCAGATTGAAGTCGAATGTGAGGCCAAAATTTCGATTCACAGATTCCTCATACACCAAAAGTCGAATACCATGGATTCTATTTAATTGACAAGTTTATCAGTTAGCAGTTTATTAGCAACAAGGATCTCTTGTGGAAGCTGGAGTGTTTTCCCTTAAATATTCATGGTTCAAATAGCTATCACGTTCTTACTAAAAGGCCAACACGTGTAAGAGCCGAGTGTACTGATTGTGTGTGTTTAACCGAAGTGATTTAGGCAAATCAATCAAATATTTCTGAGATGATTTCGAAGCACCTTTAAAAGTTTGGATCTCCTTTCATTAAATTAAACATTTCAATGGATTGCGGTGGATTTTTTCGGTCTTTTTTACTATTTAGAGACCTACATTTCTGGGGCAGCCTTCTTCCGCCCTTCGCTTACATCCCTGCACTGTTAATTACCTTGCATGGACTGCTTACTGTATCGAATAAATAATAAAGGACTCCGGCATTCGTTTTGTGTTCTGTAATTTGCATTCGGAACTCATCCGCTTACCTGCAGTATTTCGTTGCATACGAACAGGCGCAGCCGTGCTGACCAATCGAGATATGTTTCCAGGTTGCAGGTTTTCTTGGGATCCTGTGTGCCGGGAGGGCCGCCTGCTGTTGACGGTTGATCCCATTTCTTCTGCGGAAAGCAAATGAAAGGCGCGCCATGTGAGCGAACGTCAGTGAATGCAAGAAGACGAGGAGGAGGTTTTTTTTAATTAAAACCTTGATTTAGGTGCATTTTAAATGAAAGGAAATTGGAATCGAATTTAAGAATAAAATTAAATAGGGAAAATCGTAACAAAACGAAGTACAGCAAAATGAGCGAGGATAACGAACGGAGGACTGAAAAACAAAGGTTCCTTAGTCTGTGGTGGGAAAAAGTCCCTAGGAAAAGAGGGAGAACTAATGGAGCCTTTGTTGTATTTATATGAGACGGCATCACAAAAATGCATTTAATTAAATGTTATTTTTTTCGTTATAAATATTTTGTGCTCTCTGTGTCGATTCTGTTGGATGCTCCATTTATTTGAATTCTCTGGGAATGAATTCGTAGCTAAGTGAAGGATCTCTGATTTCTATTGTGATATCCGACATGAAGAAGCTTTGGAATCTCCTGCTGATTCTGAAGCCGTCTGCTGTTGGCGGTTGTTGTTTTAAAACCGAAGTAGGAGCGGAAATGCAGCAACAGCCACGGCACATGTGAGTGTGTTAGAATGAGCAATAATACGCCATTTTGATATGCAAGTATACATCCGCCCCTCGTCCAACGACACGCTCTGCTGATCAAAGCAAGCAGCAAATCGCAGAACAGCAACGATAACGGTTTAAAAGCGATTACATTAAACGTAGAAAGTGTGAATAAAAGTAACACCAAGGCAAGCGAAAGTGCTTCAAATCTGCACGAAACTCCCTTGCAACGGATTGAATTTAAAGTGTTGCAGCGTGTGTCAACGCTTAAGGAATGCGAAGAAGCGTTGCACTGCAGATCCTTTGTGCATAAAGAGGGGAAAGCAGCGCTATAAAAGCAAGTGCAACGCTTCGAAGCGGGGACTGAATTCAATTGTAGACCAACATATGAAGGGAGAGAACAAGTGACAAAGAGATAATCAACGGTACTCACCTGTTTATCGAGCAGCACGTTGCTGCTGCACTGCAGGAACTCCTCGGGGCCGATGTGCTTGGCCAGCTTCTTCTCGAGACGACACAGGATTTGCGCATACTGAGGGGCTGTGGGGCACTCCAGCCTCTTTTCCAGGCTCTGCTTGCAGAAGGGAGAGAAGAGTTTGGACGTAGAAGGTCATCAGCAACTTGGTGCAAGGACAACAAATCATAAGCATTTCTTTTCTGATTCTCTTTGAATTGATTTTGGGGGTAAATCGTTTGCTCTTTTGTACCTGATCGACGTGTGTTTGACAGGCGCGTAAATCTTCTTCGTGGCGCTCCAAATCAGTCAAGCGTTTCAACAAGGCACTCAATATTTCGGAAACTAGACCCTCGAGTCGTGTATTGGAACATCTGCAATGAGAAATGGTCAAAGCAAATTAAGTAGATTCAAGAACAAGAAAGAATAATAAAGAAAGAAAGAAAGGAATAAGCGATTATAAATGTGCTTATTTTTATTTTTTACCGATTTTCCACTCACCTGGCAACGATATGTTTAACATGGCTCATCATACGCTCGTCGCGATAATCGTAGGGAAATTTATTCGTCCACTCAGCTAATAAAGCTACCAACGATTCCAAGGACTCCCCGACATCAGGTACTGAGGACACGAGTTTGCCAAGCAGCTCATGAGGACGCAGAAACAAACGTGAGGAGAGTAAAAAAGAGAAAATAAATTCCTGTCGGTTGGGGAGAAGAAAAGAAAAAGACAGGAGGTTAAAAAGCGGCGATAAAGATTCATTTTTATAGAAACCCAACGACCAGGAATTAATTCCGTTTCGGTGGTCGCCATAAGCTTTTGTTGGGAATCGCTTTTGTTGGGAATCGTTTCGGTCAGTTTTTTCGAGGTGTCACCTCCAAATGACACATGGTCTGCTTTCTGCCCTTCTTTTTGCGGATTCTGTGGTTCTGCTGACCATTAACGAAAACATTAAGCAAACGAGTGAAAAAGAAGAACTTGGCAATCATCAGGAAAGCGTTTTTGCCACAATTTCTGCCTTCAGAATCGATAGCTTCATTTGTATAAAGCGTAATTTATGTGTGAGCGTTTTTGCTGTTATTAATACATGTGGCTGCCAAAATGGTCTCTATCCGAAACCAAAGTAATTAACCTGTATTTTTATATTGGCTCAAAATATTTGAAAGTAGCGAATTCCTGACCACATAAACTTTTTATTGCTCTTTCACACTTTTAAAAATTGTGTGTGTCTTTTTAATTAAGTCTAAGTTTTGTTAGAACGTTACAGTCTTTACTCTAGCAGAATATTAATTGAATTACTATATTATATCGGGAAAATACATAATTATAAACTTTTGCTTTCACCAAACGCACTTCAAATGAATATTTCTAAAAACGTTTTTAAAATTCCCTTCATTACCTCACTTGCAATTTTATACACCAGCTGAAGTCAGTTTCCTTCCGTTTGTTTTTCGTTTTAATTACATTTTTTAATCTTCGGCAAATGAATTTGTTCACGAAATTGTTGGCCTAATGAATTAAAGCCACAGACTTGCAAAAAATAAATGAGCAAACAAAAATTGTGCTTCTTTGTGAATCTTTTCCTTTGTTTCATGTTTATTTTGCTGTATTTTATTTGGTTTTGCACCTCTTTGACGTAGTTTAGCGCACTCTTTTGGGACTTTTTATGAAGCGCTTAATTAACGCATTAAAATTTAGCGAATTCTTCGTTAATCCTGGTTTCGTTTTGGTTTGTTTGCTGGGGTATGCAAAGTTTTGCAATGTTTCTAAATTTAAATTTTAATCACATCCGTCTGATGGCGTTTTTATTGCGGTTTTTTATGCCGCGTTTTAATGTTAAAAATTATTTAGCTTTCATCAGCAGCTCAGTTTTAATGCATAATTGTTAAAGCTGTCAAAAAAACTTTGCTTCATGATTAAAAAAAAATAATAATAAAGGTAAGCAAAAAAAGAGGGAAAAACGGGGGAAAAAATCTATTTTTATACGGCAATCATTATTCAATAAATTAAATTATTTGAAATCATTGGAAAAACAAAATTAAGTTTAAGAAATGGAAAATAATAATTTTTTAAATGCGAATTCATTTATCTTAATTCATTTGTTTCCTCCTCTTTTTTTATTTACAGCTTCCGTTTCTGTTGCTGGCAAATCAAAGCGTTCTTTTTTTAATTGTTATCGATTTCAATCAGAAGAAGAAAGAAATCAGCACCAACGACGAAAACAAAAACGAAATACATTAACAACAAGAAGAGAAGGGAAAAATCCACTCAGGGAAGTTGAAGTTTTATGCTGTTGCTTTGTATAATGAAGAACAACAACGACGACGGCGAAATCATCAACTCGTCTCCCTTCCGCACAGCATTCGATAGTGAAACCGGCAGCGATGTTGATTCTTCCACAGCTTCCAAATGCTTCTTGTACAACTGCCGCTGGCTGCCGCTGCTGCTGCTGATGCTGCTCTTGATATTTCTGTTCAAATATTTCAACGTTAAGTGAGCGTTAAGGTTCGAGTGTACACCATCGTTAACTCAGAGTACATGACAGTGAGCTGAACACATACAAGTGATTGTTCTTGCAGTCTGCGTATTTTTTGGTTGCTACTGAAGACGAGGTCAACTTCAACACTTTTCAGGGGAAGACAGGGAAAAAAAAGAAAAACAAAACAACCATAAAAAACAAAAAACTTTACGAAGGTAGAAATTTATAAGCACAAAAATTAATAAACATTTCAATTCAAACTCATAAAGATTCTTAAAACGTCATAAATAACCAAAATCTGTGTCCAAACAACTCATCAACGAGGCTCTTATTGCGTATAGAAATTGTTAAAAGCTAAATACAATATAATAGAATATTTCCCAAGAATCTCTTTAAATTTTTGCATCTTTTTCCTGAGATTCTTTTATTGACTTTCAGTTGATGTCTAAGAACTCACCTTATCTAAGTCGTTGAGGTTCTCTGGAACAAGTAGTTCTATTAACGACTCCAATGGACCCGATACTGTTCTACCGTTTATATACATAATGCCACCGGAACCGAGTACGGAATTCTGCAAATAGAGAGATTCTTTAAGAATATTTTTTGGGGGGAAACATATTGCTTTTTTTATTTGGAAAACATTGAACTAAGTTCGCTTGATAGTTCGTAATATATATTTTTAATTAAGCAATACAAGATAAATCTATAACATATTTAACTTGAATAATCTCAATCTGAAAATTTGATTACACTAGACGCAGTACTGAAATCAGTATAGAAGTTCCGAAAAGGTTCATCCTGTAAATGCGAGGTTCTGCAAAAAACCAAGACGATTGTTTTCATATTGCCTCAATATACGGTAATGCTAAGTACCCACCGCAGAATATTTGCTACTGGTTTAACTTGGTAAATTGCCGATAATTTATTTGATTTTCAATAGAAATTAACTCACTGATTACATTATTTCGAATATAATATTTATATTTAGAGTATAATGCTTGAGAGAAATTTTATTATCTTGCACCCGAAAGGTATATCCTGTCGTGATCCCTAGCTACTTTTCTCTCTCATACAGATTGCTGCATTTTGCTAGCTTCTTTAAAGCTTTAGTTCAAGTTTATTTACTAATTCTTCAAGTTTTGCTTCAAAGACAATAATAACAGTAATTTTATGTATAACATTTCCTAATATCTCACTAATTTAGTTTGCCATGTATATTAACTTATTGTTTATTCTATAAAAATTCTTTGTTATTAATGAAAGTGGATTGAAAGATAGGAGCATCTCATTCGGTATTCACATCACTCGCTGTTTCGAGTCCGCCTCTTCGCCATAAACTGGAATCACTCGCACACACACACATAAAAACATCCGTCTGCTTGACAAACAGTGTCCATGTATGCGAATCACATTTGAGCTTTAAGCAGCTTGTGTCAAATAAAAAAAGAATAAAGCGCAAGGCAGCTTAGTGACTCAGGAAGCAAGGAAGCCGCGAGTTCGAGAACATGTAACGGAGCGGCGTGTGTCCGTGTGTCTGTGGCCAACAGCCACGTATGAATGTATGCATGAGTGCATAATAAATGAATGAAACCACGATGTTTTCTTGTTTGGCGGACAACGATAAGTTCCGAGCCAGAACTAGACTGAAATTCAATTGTAAAAATATGTATGCGATTGTGTGTCTGCGTGTGTGTATGTGTTGGCGGCTGGGTGTCAGTGTGTTTTCCTGGCAGATGATCTCCACGGATTTGCGCTTATATGCAAAAACTAATTTGATTACTTTGAATACATCAGCCAAAAATGTGTCAGGCGAGTGTTGAATTAGATCCTCCTGCCCCACTTCTCCTTATTCTATACCCCTCTACCGGGCTACGCTCGCAGCGATAATAAATTGTGTTTTTGTATGCGTTGTGATGCCCTGTGCATTGGACGACTGCATCCAAGGTTTCCAAAAGTTAATTAATTAAAAGTTATTCGTATGCGTCCCTCTTTATCTGTGCTTTCTAACTCCCTAAATCTTCGATCCACGTTCGCTTATATGAATATAGTGTAATTTGGTTGTCATTAGTCAAGCTAAAATGTTGGTCTACGAAATGTAAAACATTTTAATGACCACCAAGAAAAACACGCATGCGAGAAGGAAAATCGAAGATTTACTGAATCGTTGGAAATCTGTTTTTTCAACTGAAAAATTAATAATTTCGCCACTCCCCTGGCCGCGTCTTGAGTCCGCGATCGTCGATTTGGACGCAGATGCCGCCGCTGGAAATGGTTAAAGCTGCTGCCGCTATTAACAACTTAAACAAACAACAGATTTCTTCCAGCGTCTGACCTTAGACGCTTCTTTGTGCATGCATACAAACATGTGTTAATGCGATCGGTCGTCGTGCTGCCAGCTACATGACATGTACAGCCATACGCAAAGCATTGCCGCACCGAAAACATTTGAAGCTGAATTAATTTGAAGTTGAAAAGCTGCACGTTCTATCGCAGCGCACGACAAGCATCCTTTAATCATCCGAGAGGACTAATGGATGTTTATCGGGAATGCAAGTTGCACTTCGTTTATCCTACGAAGCACATCAGCGACATTTGGAAAATCTGATTAAGTTGCTTTTAGTTTTTTTTTCAATCTACAAAATTGGACATTTTTGAAAGAAACCCGAAAAATGTTTCGAAAGTTGAAATTTAAAATGAAATTCTGTTTAATTATTTAAATTCTTTCGGTAATTTTATGCAGCGTTTGTGTTTTATTTGCCAGGGTTTTTCCAATTTATTTTACTACCGGAAACAATTAAGATTATTTCACATGTCACGGTCGACAACAACAACAACAACAACAACAACAATCACACTGTTTTAATTGATTATTGTTTTTGGTTGTTTGAGTTTTTTAATTAATGCTGTTGTTTCTGTGCGCTATTTGCATCGTGTTGCTTGGAACTCACCTCGTAATTGACATCGCTGTGGCTGCGTTTGAATATGTTTTTCGGTACATCGTACTCAACAATTTCGCCAGGCGTTTCCGCGTTGCCAACCCCGTATGCTGCGTGAGCGGTAGTGTTTGTGGATGAAACCTGGAAGTGAAACGAAACAGAAACCTCAAGTGAATGCAAATGTTTGTGGAATTAACAGCAATAAATAGGAAACAGTTGGTGAATATAAAACAATTAGAACTTGGTTAATTTTTTCGGCCAAGTGCGAGACGAATCGTAAATTATCTGAAAATGAAAATAATTAATATCACTCATACGCCATGGAGACCCATCGACCCGAAATCGCTTTTTACTTAATGATTGAATGAAGATCTCAGTTGCCCTTTTATCAGAGTTGACATTCAAGCAAACAAATCAAATGGAAAACGTGACAGCGCTCATGTCAAAGATTTTATCATTCATTCATCAAAATATGCCTCATATTTCGTAACAAGCCATTTTATCTTTGAGGTACAAATAAAGACATTCCATTACTTCACATTGCAATCGAGAGCTATTCAACAGATCGCACCATATTTGCATTTCAATTTAATTTCATCAAGGCACTAATAATATTACGTAAATTAATTGCATGCAGGATCACAAGCATTCACAAGGCAAACTGACGACTTTCTTCACAGCTTCCTTGGAATTTTGTTGCAGAGTTTTCGTAGGGCGGAGATTTACAGAGTGGACGGAGCACGTAGCTTGGGACGAACAGCATTTGTGAACTCTAGGAATCCTCGTGTTTGGTGTATGTATGGATTGCATTTGCGTCACTTTACGGCTCTGCACTGGCTCTTCTCTGCCGCTTCACGACCTCCTCGTTTCCATTAGCAGTTGCTGCCGCACGCAGAGAGCTGCTCTCATGTCTATAAGTGAGAGCTTCTGATTGCTTATAATGAAAATTACCACCATATCTACATCGGTTTCCAGCTGTCAATTTGAGTGTGTGCGTGCGCTTAATAAGTCCTGCTGATGCTCAGTAAACTGGCCTGAGTGTTATTTAATTTGTGCAGGGCCTTTAATTAAATCTGTTCAACATATTCAAGTTTTCATTAAAATTAAGTATTCCTTTCAATTTAGATAAAAGAGACTTTCAGAAGGGGCATGAGAGTGGAGTGGCATTTCAATGAACAGAGAATAGAATGAAAGCTGAACATAAACAGTTTTCCTTAGCAATAAATGCATTTAGATGAAGCTACAGCACGTCGTATGAGTGACATTTATCGAGAGCTCAAAATCAGCAATAACAAAAAGGCAAAAACTACAACAAGCAAAATTCATTGCGCGCCGTTGAACTGCAATAAAACTGATTGTGCTCTTAATTGAGATAAAACTCTGCCATTTGCGACCGAAGATAAGAAATAAAAGCGCAGCATGTCGACATTGCGAAATTCGAACTGCGAAGAATGAAGCGTTTTTTATCAGGTTCAACGAAGCAAATATGCGTTGGCACATGGACTGGCAGCTGGACAGGCGACGTACAGACTGAGACTCTCCGGCATATTTCCGTTTGTACTCAGTGACACTTTGACAAATTGAATTGAATGACAATCAAACACAGTGCGGAGAACTTGACTTTATATGGAAGCAATGGAGTGAAAGAGAAAGCCAAACAGCGAAAATATTGACTTGGTTGAGTCGAGCCTGAGTGCAGCGGCGAAAAGCTTCGGCGATGATTCGCTTGAAGTCGCACTTAACAAGATAAAAGACGATTTAATGACATTAACCCAAATGGAAATTCAGCTGAAGTAAATTCATTCCAAAAATAAGCGAAGGCAATTTAATACGAAGAGAAACTGTAATTGAATAAATGGAATACGATAACAAGTAATTAAAAAGGAAATAAAATTGACATTCATTCACTTTACATCATCTGTAAGAAAACCTTCTTTTACTCTTTATGATGAGTTCCTTTCAGTGCTTATTAAGTCTCATGGGAAAAAGTAACTTGGCCACGGAGATACTTTTTTTGTTGGGTTTGTGTCTGTTCATTCCTTATCTTGCCACTGCATCAAGACTTTTTTGACACTCTTCGTTCCTTTTCTTATTTCCTTCCTTATCTTTTAGTCGTTTTGTCCAAATTTGGCGCAAGTGTTACTTAAGCGAGTTTAAGTTAATGTCAATGCTTTTATTATTTTCTTTCGCTGTTTATTTATTTGCGTGTTTCTTACGCTTATGTTTTTTGAAAGATTTATTATTGTAGGATTTATTGCGCTATTACATATACACAGAAACACTTCAACTCAACTCACACATACACGCATTCACATCATACACTTGTCTGTTAGCGACTGCTTTCTCGTTGCTCAGTCTCTGAAATTCGATTTTTCTCACGCTTCTATCGCCGCTTCTTCTTCTTGTGCTGGCAGCTTTTCCTGTCACTTTGACAAATTCGCTGTCATTCGGTTAAAAGCAAAGCATTTTCATAGTTATTCCCAATGCTGTTCCGTTGCGGTTGGCATTTTTATTCTTATTCGAAATGACAACAAATAATTTTTATACGACTTTCTTTATAAATTCATAGAAAATGTCACTTGGAATTGTAACAAGTACAATGCAGTTTTTTTCGTGATTTAAGTAAATTGATGACAGTTTATTTGGAATATGTGAAATGAATAATGTTTTACATAATCGAAATCAAACCGATTTTAAGAGAACTCAACTATTATTAAGGGGAAAAATAGTAGAGGAATGAGAGCGAAAAAGCAGAGTGATATAGAGCGCTAATTGAAGAAAACTGCATCAATAAATACCAAATTTACTTAGAAAATTTCATTTGTTTCCAGGATTTTAATTAATAGACCAGAAACCGAAAGGCAAAATATTTCTGTTTTATAAAATAAAATCAAAAATTTAACAGCCCAAAAAAATCCTAGAAAATTATTACAAAATCGGTGCCAAAAATTAAGCTAATTGAATTTATAGCGGCTCCGCTCATTCTCGAACTTTCACTGCGTGGCTTCTCCACCTCTCCTCTCGCTGGTTTTGTTTCTCTGCTCGAAACTTTCCGAATTTAGGAACTTAAGACTCGAATCACGAAAACACTTAAAATTCAATTTCTCATTGATATTCATTGAACGTGAAATCGATGTCATCGTCGCTGGCTGCTAACTTCACTTCAAGCAACCAACCCGTCATCCAGCCGAGGTCCTTTTTGTAGACCGAACGAGACGAAATGTTGAAAACTGCAAACTGAAAACCGCAATAAAAGCCAAGCCACTCCGATTCAGATTTCAATTTCGATTTCACGAGTTTATATGTATACGGAGAGTGTGTATGTGTGTGCTCCTGTGTGCGTGTGTGCGAGGGCTTTCGAGGATAGTCGCCACTCTGAAGTGCTGACATCGAAAGTTGGAAACAAGCATCTGTTAAGCTTCTGCTAAGATTTAATAATTGACAATCGGGAGATGATTTCCTAAACGCTATTCAAATCAATCAAACGAGGATCTGAATTGATTTCATTTCGTTGACGTGATTTGATTTAATTAAAAGTACGCATTTTCATTTGTAAATAAAATTTATAGTGTTTAAATTTCATCGTATCAAGGTTAGTTTTTGTTAATTTATTAGTTAAATTTGATCGTATCATCACGTAAACATTGCAATGTACGAAATTAAAGTGAAATAGATTAACATTTTCCGATGCCCAGCGTTTAACGACCAACAACAATTTAATTTTAGTAAAATTGCCTTTTTATTATTAATGAATTTGCAATAAATCGCATTACAGCTTCAAGTACAAATAATTAATGCATTGACTGTGTATGTTATTTACAATAAATGACATTAACTTTAATAACAGTTTTCATTTTACCGCACTTATTATAGAAGATGATTAAAATTTATTTATAGCCTTTTCACTGTCAGCTAAAAATGCGGAAAATATTTTAAACCAGTGAGGGAGAGGGCGACTGAATTTTTTCTGCTGCGGAAATGGAATATTAAACGATGCTAAAGTAAATTTGCACTTTGAGGGCAATAAAAAGGAAAACCAAAAATGGACCACGCTCAAATACAACAAACATCAACTTTACAAGAGCGAATGCCACATTTCCAATTACGTGTAATTGAGTGCATGTCAATAATGACATTTTAGCCATTAAAGAGTCGTTTAAGTGTTTTATTGCATTAAGCAGGCGGGGCTGCAGCGCAAGCACCCACAGACGCTGCACACGCACGAACAACGGAAATAAATGCGATTTAATGCATTAAAAATAATTTAACATTTAATGTTGATTGCGATGGAAAGCCGAAAATAACATAAAACATCTGAAAAAACACATACATTTTCACGCGTACACACACACGCTGACGCACGGAATATACCTAGAAGTGCGACATGATTTCGTAGAGGAAAAGGAGACAAAGAGGCGAGCAAACTTTTGTAATACGTTGACACGTTATTTTCAATACTGTTTTAAATGTGCGTGGCAGAGACGAGCCGATATTCCCCACACCTCAGCCGCTCATGACTTACACTTTTTGGCCGGTATTTCTTGCAGAGTTGTTATTTTTATTCGTTACTACGTTGGCGAAATTGAATTTATTGCCCGTTCTTGCAATTATACTGCATAATAAAATAAGTGCCAGCAGAGGGCGGAAACATGAGCGAGGGGAGGAAAAAGCTGTATAGTTTATGCTCTTTATTAGCGTTGGTTTTTTCGGTTTTTAAGTTCTTTTCGAGTACATCTTAACGAGCGGAAATATCAATTAAGGCCCGTAATCGCAACAATAATGAAATAAATGATTTAAAAGCTTTAAAAAACAGTTATGTACATAGTTATGGTTGGTTGAGAAGGTAGAAGAAGGGTTGAAAAGTGGCTGATCCGAGTGAAATGAATACATAACGAATATGTTATTAATAATAATTATCCGAAGCTCATTAATAATTCATCTGCGTTTTTTTCATATTAATTACGATATTAAAAAATTAAAATTTATGTTTATTTTTCATTAAATAAACGATTTTCATTGACGTTATCAAAAAACAAACTTTCGTAAAGGCTTTAATTGAATTTTTAATATGAAGTGTGAAATCATCACAGTTCATGGAGCAAGGATCATGAGTGACTTTCGTACGCATGATTTCAAATTTTTCCCGTTACTTTTGCTCTTTTTCATAATTATTCCATTTAAGGTAATGTTTAAAAAGCTCGCAACTGAAAACTTCTTCTTCTTCTCTGCAGGAAACAAACCACGAACTGCGATGGCAAACATGATGAGTTGTTGATTTTTAATCCAAGAAAAAGCGGTGCACTCGGAAGATTGCATGTGCGAGTGGTTGAACGGGCGAATGGACGGCGGGACGCATGGCTGATTGGATGGATGGAGTCTGTGGCAAAACGCATCGCCAGCTGCGCAAAAACGAGCGAAAGGAACTCTTTGCCAGCAGGAAACCTTGGCTCATAACCAAATCTGCGGTCAGCAAGCAAAAGTAAAGTGAATTACGACCGCCTGCAGAACGCCCGACTAGCAACCAGAAAAAAAAAACAACAAATCATAATAAAAGCACCCCACTGAAGTGCATTCGAAGGCAGCCAGCGGACTTTAAATGCAGTCGGTCACTCAGTCACTCATGCAGTCAGCCATTCAGTTAGACAGCTAAAGGAAAAATATGAGTGCATAGAATAAATACTGAAAAAGCTTCTGCTGAATGGAATTCTATACAAACCAAGACCCAAGATGGGGCGCGGATTGTATACCGAAAGCCGGACACGAGAAAGGAACAGAGTAGGAGAAGAGACGTTATGATGATGAGAAATGTTGGTGGAGAGTAGTTTACTTAGGTAAGTAAGTGGTAAGTAATTAAAATGGGATGGCGTGGGAAGAAAGCGGAGAAATTATTTTCTCACCAATTAAATAATAATGAGAAAATAAATAAAAGGACGTCTCGTCTTCATTACCAGAGTGAAACAAAGACGAAATAAGAGCTTATTAAAAGTATAGTAGGTCTCCAAGGTGTCTTTCGGGGTCCGCAGTGCGCAAATTAAAGCAGTTTCTTTCTTCAGGTTCAGGGTAGGTCATCAAGATAGGTCCAAACACTCAGAATAAAAATTTCAGTAATATAGGATTGTAATGGAGTTTACTATTATTTATCACTTAGCATAATAGACTTTGAAATTATTTCATTAATTCTCTTTTCTGCTATTGTAATAATAGAATTCGAACAACCCGAAAACGAAACGTCTTCACATAATATTTTATTATATCTTCTTCCTTTGCACTTTTTCCCCTCTTAATTCTCAATAAACCTTTTTTTGCCCATGCAGTTTTCAGAAACTATTACGCACTGTTATTCACCGGGATATATGAAACCGAAAACAACCTTCCCATTGACCGCATCATGCTCAATGTTCCGAAACTCTTCCCCAAGAGATTAGAAACTCATCCTTACAACGACACCAGGCGATATACGATCTGCTAGTCAACTCACTCACCCATCACTCAGTTTTACTCATCATACCTCTGCCCTGGTCCACCCTGTGAGAGATCATAATTTCTATAAGTTGAAAAAATGATGCAGATTCTTGCGGCGTAGTCAAGGTTTTTTAATAACTTTAAGTATTTTTAAATATCTTATATCACTTATTCAAAATAGGGCTAAAAAATATGGGGATGTCACTTAGCTAGCGCCAGGTCCTTCTCAGGCAAATAACGTTAGTATTATGTGCCTAGTTTAGGATTATTACTTTTCGATTTTAATGAAAATGAAACTGAATCTGTCGTTCACAGGATATTTTCCTCCATTTGGTCTAATTGGACTAGTTACTTGATATTGCTTTTTCTTCGGCAATTATTTGGATATATATTATTTTATTATTTGGATATATTTGACTCGTATTTTGAACCACACCACTTCAGCACCCTATTCTATGGCCTACGTGTCATTATATTTTTCCTACGTGCAGAATGGAACATCCGAAGTCTTCTCCGCAGAATATCTATTAGATTAATGGCACTTAAAAGAAAAACGCGGAGGTCTGCCGCTCTTTTATATGTTCAATGTTGTTTTTTGTCCAACAGAAATTTTAATCCACTCACTGACTACTATGACTCACTGACTGAATAATGGGAATTGAATCCTCCAGATTGTGGACAATATTTCGTACACAAACGTGATGATGTACAATTTCTGAAAACGAGTGTTATAACCAAACGGCTGACAGCTAATTTTAGAACTAAACTATTTCTGTAAAAAATAGACGTCACGTCACGTACGTTTCAAAGTAACGAGTGGCAAGCTTGTTCTTCCTTTACTCTGTAGGGACGTCGCGATGTGGTTATTATTTATCTAGTAGCAGATATTCCCCGGTATTGCTTGCTAAACTCAAGCACTAAACTGGGAACGAAGTATTAAAATGGTATTACCATCTCATAAATATAATAGTACAATATAAATACATTCAGATTTAAAGTATTCCTGATAAATATAGGTTTTGGTGCTATAAAATTAGCAGTTAATGGGACTGTGTTGTGAGTGTAGGATCCGTGGCTAAGGGATCAAAAATACTAGGATGGATATTAAAGTTACGATTACTGTTCCAGGCTCAAGTGATTATTACAATGATTATTTTGTGGTTAATAGAAAATTGCAGCTGGGGATATGTATTTAGGATTACGGCTCTAGATTCACAGTTATCATGACCATAGATGGATCTACAATAAGGTCAGAGTAAAGGGTAATGAGTAAACGGTTGCCGGGCTACAAATACTATGGTGACGACGTAACAGCCATGAGTTTGAGGACAATATATACACGACAACATAGCAGTATAGCAGACTATAACTGTCTACGAAAACATTGATTTATTGGACTGGAACAGGAATGGAGTTGTAGCTATGTATTTTTAGGAAAGTAAAGGGCAATATCAACCTTAGAGCTGCAACCTTTCGAAATTCAAGTTGATGACAGAGAACTGAAAAAGTGGAAACCCAAAAATCAATGAAGCAACGACTGCATGACGAAGAGTAAATCCGAAGGAGAGACAGGGAATACGGACAAGTATTAATGCAAATGGAGCCTGAGTTGATTGATGAAGATTGATGAACAATCGAATTCAAATTCAAAAAAGATTCCCCCCATTGAATGACAATTTGTTTAATGCCATGACTGCAGCTATGAAAGTGTGAAGAGTTCCTTGTGCGAATCGGTGCGAATGTTTGCGGTATGTATTGCAGTCTATTCTTGGATCGCGTAAACGTATCGGTAATTGCACTTTTCCATTAAGATCTCGCACTACCACACACGCACTCAGTCCTACACTTAAACTTTTACGCGCTTTCTATCCACTGAATTTGGAGCTTTCATTATGAACGCGTCAATATTGAGCATAAAGTTGAAAGTCGCTCGTTAGAGACTGTGCCAAGGACGAGCTGCTCCACTTGCCGGACGTGTGTGCTTGTATACACTGAGACGCAGATGTGTTGGTGTATGGAGGCACAGATAGAAAACTAACATCCATTCACATGCATGTGTGTCCATTTGCATTGCAAAAGCTTCACGAAAGTGTGCCTTTTTCTTCGTATATCACTTTTTACGGCTCTTTACAGCCTTTCCCCTCACCAACGTCTTGCAAATGCGTGCATAATTTTAGTTTTTGAATACGCGATGAAGTCGATGAGAGAATCGAGCGTTCGACCGCTTGTAACGCCATCTGCGATGTTCTTCGAAACTCTTTCGCATGCTTCTGCCTTCGGTTTCGTGTTTCTCGATGGTTTCTCATAGTTTAACGTGCAAAAGGGAAAATTAAATACTCCAAGTTGAATGCAAACACATTTCGTTTCTCTTTTCCCGAAATTGAGAAGAAGATTAGACGCATTTAATTGAAATTTGCAAATTCAAAACGGGAGAAAAACTTATAAAAAACTCACCTCGATATTTTCCAAATTCAACGTGATGCCAGCGGCGTGCACATCTCTGCGTCCCTCCTCGTCCACATTCAGCATTTGGTCGCTGTGTCGACGTCGCAGCCGGACTCCTTCGCCGGCCATGGCGCACAACTCGCTCTCGCCGCGCTCCTCGTCCACGCAGCCGTCACAGAAGGCGGCGTTCGTGAATTTGTCGCGATCGCGCTGGCCACGAGACTTCTTCAGCACCGTCCTTTTGCAGCGTGTACCACAAGCGAGGGCCGATATTTTGCTTGCATAATAATACATCGCCATCGGTCACGATTGGGCGCCGCGGCGTTTGCTCGGTGTGCGCATTTGTGGGGTGTGTGGCTGAAGGGGGAGCGGAGGGGGCGACGCTGCTGCTAGTGCTGGCTGGTGACTGATTCGCGGCTACTTCAAGTGCCTTTGTTAAGCAGCGTAGCAAGGCTTGACACTTCGATAGCAATAGTAACTGTAGGAGTTGCAAATTATTTGTAAGCAGTTGTTGATGGAGGACGTGACGAGCAATTTGCAGCTGCTGAATTATGCTTTCTGCACGCAGCAGCAACGTTTAATGAGCGAACGTAGTGTGTAACTGCAAGGCAAACCAAACCGACACGCAGAGGACCGAACTAAATCGATCGACCAAGCACGTGTCCGTTTCCGTTCAAATGGCTGAAATCCCGTAGCGTTTCCGCTGTCGGCGATGGCTGTCGTAGGTCCCGACTAACACGTAATCGACTGTCAATTAAACCCCGTTTATCGCAACGTAACGACGCGTATCCACAGCATTTTGGTTCCTGAATAAATACATTTCTTCGTCCTCGCCCTCGCCTTCTGCTTCTTCTGTCTTTCGTTACGCTTCTCTCCCCTTTTTAGAGGCGCTTTTTGCCCCTGTTACGCTTAAAATATCTCTGACATTTTCACATTTATCTCGTTTTTTATGAATTTTTTTCGCTTCGATTTTTGTGTGCTTTCGCAATCTCTTCCTCTCTGTATTCTTGTCGCTGTCTGCTGGATAGTTTCAACTGCTTCGCTTGAAATTCTTATTTTTACGCTTTCTTCCACACAAATTGTTCTTCAGTTTGTTCGCAATTTCGGTTTGAATTACGTAGATTTATTATTTAAGTTGTGCTGTGAATAAATTAAGTCCATGCAATTCATCTGAAATGAGAAGAGAAACCCGAATTGAGAGAATATTTACTTAGTAGAGTGAAAAAATTTCGTCTACTTTGAGTTTTCTACGCAGTTCAAAGCAATAACAAATAACTATGGAAAAATGTCGGCACAAATCAGGACATACTTTTAGGCTACCGCATTAAAGAATACTTGGGCGATTAATTATGAAAAACACGTCTAAGTCTTAGAGGGATTAGGGCTGTTTACACAATGTCTAGTTAAGTACTAACCAACAGTTTAATATTCGCGTTAATGCTTATGATTGTGAAATCGACCGTAACGAACTTTCGTGATATGTGCACGGGGGAATTTAACTGCAATCTTGCTGCGAAGTTAATTTTTTAATCCCTCGTCCTGTGCCTTTTCCATCAGGCTTCCGTTGGCCACTACTTCTTCCGCCATTTCTTCCGCTCGAAACTTGATAATAGCTTCCATGGAACCGACGGTTCACAGGTTTAGTCTTGAAAGGCGGAGACAGATTTATAAATGGTTGTTGTGCAATGGCCGTGATGAATGTCACTGTATCGAATCGTATCGCAACAACAAAAAAAATAGTTTGTTCTGTGAAAAATGTCAATCTTTTCAACGTTTTTATTTGAGTTCATGGATTTAAACTTTAACCCTGGTTAAAATAAATTTTATTCAGTGTTGAGGAGGTTTAAGCCTTGGAAGATATATAAATGCCATCGTTCTCTGTTAAAAATTCAGTGCTTTTCCTTTTCGTTTTTCTCTTACCGCAATCAGAGCGGCATAATATAATTTAATTTTGATCTCGTATGGAAAGCAATTCTATGAATAACCTTGCAATTCTTATTCTGCAGTACAGCACGACATCGGCAGCAGCGAGTGTTTCATACGAGGTCCCAGCAATGGATGTCGCAACATCCGCCGGAAAGACGACAAAAAGGAGTACGGCAAGAATCACGCGACGTTCATATATCATCTATTCTCCAAATGTATTTCCCTACGTTGTCGCTTCCCCTTATAAGATTCAGATTCAGTGCTTTATCTTTCTTTCAGTGCGACTGATTGTCAAATAAATGCCCGGTCTCTGTTCGATGGATAGCTGCTGTGACACGTGCGGCTGCAACAACCACGAGTGGGAAACAGAAGATGAGGCGACAGTCTATAAAATATGACTGCAAATTACGTGGATGGTTTCGTGCTGTTGTTGCTGGTTCTGTGCGGCTTCTTCAATTTCCACACTCTTCAACTTTCAGTTGGCGATGGAATAAATTGATTTTGAATATAGAGACATTTCGTACGTCTCGAAAGAACTGATTTTGCTTCCTACGTGCTACTGTCAGTTCTTGTCCATTCTATTATTTCGTTGTATTATGATTTCTTCAACAGTTTTTTTTTACTCAGATCGCGTTTTGCTTCTGTTGCCATCTCAACAGACCCATGCACAGCAGCAGCCACACATGTTGCTTCATGGAAACCTCGGTGATTGTGATTGTAAGGACTTTCTTCATTCTTTTGTGAATAATTTTAATCTTGATGCCATGTTATTTACTGTTGTTGGACATTTCTGCTGCTGAGTTCCTTTGTGGCGGCTGAAGTTCTTATCTTTCGTGTCTGTTTTGTATATTCAAATGATTGGAAAATTATCTCTGTGGTTGATGCAATCATCGTCTGCCTTAAAAACTCCTCTGTAGATTAAAGAACTGCTGAGCAAGAAATCTTTGTGAAAAGTTCTATACATGAGCTTGAATTTATTTGATGACTTATTTCGTTCGCCTCTTTTCTTGAGCCTTGATTTAATTTGTAACATAATACAATAGAATAATGCTTATAAACCATAATCAAAAATCGGATTGTTAGCCTCCGTCTATACTACCTCTCCTCCTGCTTATGTTTTGTTTATAATTAAACGGAATAAATGGAATTCAGACTCTGCAGAACGCTCCTTCAGAGATCAAGGAAAAGCAAAGAGGAGAAAAAGATTCGTGGGTTACTCAACCGCGTTCCACGTTCCAACAATCCCATTCTCCTACACCTTAACTTCTATTCCTGCTCTACCTCGCGCACCTCTTTCTCTCTATCTTCTCGCTATCATCTCCTTCCGTCTATACTTCTCCCGCCTTCATTTCTCTTATGGAATTAAACAATTTGCAAGTACTATTCAGTGTGTGGAACTCAATTATGTTCTATTCCCATTCGCTCTCCTACCGTCCCACTCTAGTCACATAATGAATTTATAATGATCGCATCCACTCTGTGGGAGTGACAGCCTTCGTCTTGCTTGACAAATTGTGGCAATTTTTAACCGAGCGAATTGTTTGTTCAGGTTCTCACTCGAAAAGTTCTATTGTTTATTTATTTGGAAAACATTTCGTATGCGCGAGTCGCTGCTGTTATTTGCTCTGTTTGTTCGTTTTGCTCATGAAAGAAGAATTCTGGCGCTTGGAATCTTTCTTCTACACCCATTACCACCATCATTCTCTTTTTTCTCCGCTTCTTTGAATTTAATGTAGAGATTTGAGTTGCAAACCTTTAAATCTTTCTTATTTTTCAAGAAGAAAAAAATGTTGGTAGTCGCATAACAAACGGATTACAGCAAGGTTAAAAATTATATCTATTTGGGTTCTGAAACTAGAAACTAAGCAAAAGAAGTGATTCGGAATTGGTTTGGTCTTTCAGGAAGTTATCACTTCCTCTCGATAAATAGAAAGAAATTGATAGTAATGAGAAAAAAATTGAAAAGATAAGAGCAATTTTCCTTTAAGGAATTCCGTTCGATAGGCTTCGGGAGGAAATCAATTACTTCAAGGTTACCAGATGGAAGCACAAAAAAAAATCAAATTAATTTAGAAAATATTTGTTTATTTTGAGGAACATCAGCGACAGATAAACGAACAGAACTCAAGGACGACAGGAAAATTGAAGGAGAACCATAACAATAAAGTTCCTGTTTCCCCTTCCTTCTCCTCCTTCCAGCTACAGTTGAGCGCTGTGTTTTTGTAATGACCCTCCGTAAACTCGTCTCAAAATGCTCCATTGTACATAATTGAATCGTGGTCGAGGTGGGGTGAGTCTGATGGTGGACTCAGCCTGATGGGATGAGGTGAATTATGCGGCTATAAAAACGAGCTTGTTGAGAATCATTGAGGTTTGGATTTTCATAGCAAGCGCTTTTCCTGCTGTTGTTTGAGCAGCTTTGGTGTTATTTTGTTTTTATTTTTGTATTATTCTCTTCCCGTTGTCATCGTCATCATCGTTATCACGGTTGTTGTCACTCTACTGAAATATTTTCCAATTTTTCTTCTTTATTTCTGCCCTTGTTGTTGTTGTTGTTGTTGTTGTGAATGTTGTTGCCCGTTGATAATCGTTTGTAATGCTTGGGGCAGATCGTGTTATAAATAAATCCTTGCAGCTGGTTGAAGTAACAAATTGACGCTGCGATTACGATTTCCGTTATCCGCCGCCGTCGTCGTCGTCGCCATCACCAACGCCGTGGCTCACTTCCGCTTCCTTTACAAACGGATTTCCGGTGATTTTTACCTTGTTGTTCTTCACCGTGACGAAGATTGAAAGAGAAATTAGAATAAAAAAGAGGGAAGATGGAAAATGAGGTATCAAAGTTTAAAGGCAAGAAATGCCTTAAAAAGAGTTTCGCTTGTCGTGGAAAGAGTTGAGAGGAAGAACTAGTGAAAGCGGTCATTGATCAAGTGCAAAAAATATATATACAATAAGCAACTATTTGACAAATTAAATATCCTTGTATTGTGCAACCAGGAGAAGGACGAAAACGACGACAGTGACATATGGTGAGCACGTCGTTGATGTTGTTCCCACAAAGCAGCGTTTCTCTTGTTTCGAGGGTTACGACAGCCGCTTAGACATCAGTGACAGCTACAGCAGCCACAGCAGCCACAACAGAGATGACAGTTGGAGCACTCAAAGCAACAACAACAAGACGAATATTTCTCCAAGCAGCAGCTGCGACAATAACTCGAAAGTTAAAAATTTTTCTGATGGCGCTTTTTTTTGGTGTTTGGTGTTGATTTGATCGTTGTTACTGGTTTTTTTTTGTTTGGACTGATGAATATTTAGAAAAACATCGAAAGGACACAAAAGCTTCGAAGCACCAATCAAAAAGCAACAAACGACGCAAAAGCAAACTCCACATTCGACCAACAAATGTCATTTTTGGTCGGTGTTTGTGACATTTTCAATATAACGAAAATAAAATTAATATGTAAAAATTCTATAAAAAACAGCGAAAACCTCACGGAAGAAGGCGAAAAACCGAAAAACCGAAAGCAAGGTTTTTTCTTTATTTAATCCAGGTTTAATTCTTCGAAGTTGATATTTTTTGAAGTGGTCGCTGTCGTCGCTGGCAACGTTGCATTACGAAAGGATGGATTCCAATCGCGATTCTCAGCTGCTAAACTTTCTCCAAGATAACTTTGAATGAGAGCACTTTTTCAGGGATGACAAATCTTGTTATTGTGTGTTGACTCATGCACACATGACATAAAAGGCATTTTCACGGATTTCCCTTGAATTAGAAACACGCATGAAATTTGATTGGACGTCGAGTTGATTGCGATGTGTGCTTTGCGACAGGGCGGAGGGGAGCGGCGAGGGAATAATAAGCACAGCCAATAACAAGCTTTCGGTGGCAATCAGATGTCACATAAAATCACATCAAATTAATGTCAAGCGACGAAAAGAAAGCATAGCGAAAATTCACTAATGATCAATCAATACTCAAGTGGCTCTGATCACATCTCTGCGGCTCCATTTCATTCTTTGTTTTTCCCTTTTATTTTCCTTTTATGAGTATCTCCCATCGCTTCTTCCTTTTCTCCTTCCCCCACAGATGAAGATGCATTACAGAGAGTTCGCGATGCGATTAACAACCAACTATCAGCAACAATCAATCGCAGTTATTGTTCCACGACGAAGAGAGAAAACGAAGTCGCCCATAAAAAAGCACTTCGTGAAGTAACGACGACAGGATTGCTATTCGCCGACTGACGTGACATGTTCTAGAAATACCGCAAGCAGAACCACAACAATTCCGAACGCAACAAGATCGTTCTAATGAACGAATCACGACTCGTTTCCAATCTCATTTCCATTCGCATCTTTCAATTTATCACCATCGCCATCGGTGCCATCGTCTTCAATATCGTTTCATCATCTTCTTTATTATTACCGCTGATTGTCGTCAACACGTTCCACCATGAAAGCAGCTCCTAGAAAGAATATTTCGTTGATGGTTTTCATATCATTTAATCAAGATTGAGAAAAGAAAGAAAGCTGCAGCCAATAAAAAGCGATAGCAACAACAGCAACTGGGAGATAGCAGGAATATCAGCATCATCGAATTCATGTTTCAGCAACGTGTAATAAAAATAACAATCATAAAACCAAAAATTCCCTTCATCGAGGGAATGAACAAATTGGCCAAAATAAAAAAAGTATGAAGAGAGGGAAGCAGAAAGAGATAGAAGAAGGCGAGGGTTGAGTTGGGCAATGGACTCGATTTGAGGTGGGTTTGACTTGAGTTGTGAGCGACTTGAGTTGAGTTCCTTTCTGACGCTGTATCGCTGCAACTCTAAGAAGATCCATGGGTGGTGCTTCAGGACTGTATTGCATATAAATGCAAATTGATGTGATTGATACATGGGCAACATGGCAAGGAAACACGAAAGAGAGGGAGGTGATAAGTACATATATCATATAGACGGTATAGACATATAGATGGTGCATAATCAAATTTGTAATATCTTTAAAATTTTAAGATTGGAAAGGATATAAGAAAAGCGTCCGTGAATGCAGCAGCACCTCCTCATCTTTGCGATTCCTTTATCATAATCCTTTCCCTTTCTCATTTAATTTCGCAACTGTTTTTTTCGTCATTCACCTTCGTTCTCCCACTTCATGAGTTCGTTCGAGTTCACTTCTTGTTTGTGACATTTCACGTTGATTGGAATGTTAGGTATTAAGATTCCGTAATGACTTCTGCGGCAACAGTTACGTGGTCGAGTAGAATGTGGTAATGTGCGTTGTCTAAACCCCATCCCGCGTCAACAACACCCACTCAAACAATTAAATATCCACAGGAAAGTGAAGATTTTCACGTGTGCGCTCCATAAATTGTGGTTCGTGTTGTTGCTTCTGTGTTGTTATTGTTTCGTGCTTGTTACTATTGTTGTTGTTGTTGTTTAATACATGTTTTAGCTGTCCGCATACATATGTTTTCGCGTGTAATGGATGCGGTTCCTCTGTCCGATGTTCTTCTTGTTGTTTGAAAGCGTCTGCGTCTGGCTGTCTATTATTTTATATGTGTAAATGTTTCCTGGTCGTATTAATACCCTTCTCTCCCTTCCTTCCTTTCGATGTTTTCCACAAATTCAGCGGGTTTTGTAAAATTTATCTTCTTTTCCTTTATTTCTTTACTGTTTTCTTCATGTTGTTGTTACTTTCTCATTTTTCTTTCGTCGGTGTAACACGTTTTCTTCCGATCAAGATTGAATACGAGAACAACAGGATTTGTTTTGGTACGTTGCATGCTGCATTTTAGGTTATGTCGAACGTTATCAGCTCCACGATGTTATTTTCGAAATGTATTTATTTGTTTTATAAGATCGATTTGTTAAATTTGTATTTGTTAAAAAAGCCACAGGGAATTATTCCCTTTCTATGTCTTATTCCCGTCTATTTTTTATTATATTAATAATTTCATTGTCCTTTCACGTTTTCGATTCAGTGACGTTCTACTGTTTCCTGACTCTTTACCCTCCTCTGCACCCACAAAATGAAGAATTCAGCGTTGTGCTTACGTTCGAACGATTTTCGTGATTCGTGCGTTGTTATCCTTTGTGTTCCTTGCGACATTCGAATGTCAATTGGCAGCGAAAGGAGGGAGGGCAGAGGCGAGGATGGACTCTGCAGCCGATTCACAACAAAAAAAAAAAAAAAAAATCGAAAAAAATGAGTCTTTATGCATGATCAGCATTTAACGGAAGTTGCAACGCCGACGAAAAGCATTGACACACTTCCGCTTCCGCCGCTACTTCCAGTTGCGCATCCTCTTCGTCCTATTATTTTCTGCCTTATAAAAAACAGGTTTTTTTTATTTGCAATTCGTAGAAATCGGTTTGAATTTTTTTTAATTTTTTTTTATTTTGATCTTTTGTTTTTGGTTTGCCTTAAACTATTCTGCATGATACGGGAAATGGGTGGCGTACAGTGAGGCGGGTTGAGGGACGTTGCATGCAAACGATTGTGATTTTTGAGTACTGTTTTTTAACGGTCGTCAAGAGAAACCAACCGTTAAAAATTATTAATAAATAACTGAAATTGACCAACATCAATAGCACGATATCAGTATAAATATTCACTCACACAAAAACAAATGCATAAAACATCAAAGGTAACAAGGAAAAAAGCAGCCTGCGAAAAACAAAGTGTACTTTAGGCTGCAGAAGCTCAACGCTCTGCAAAAAACTAGCACCACAAAGAAAAAACAGCAAACGCCAAGCGCAAAAATGTCAACTGCTGAGCGGCTATCTATGCATCGGCCGTCAGCGTCGTGTTCCGCAACGCTCCGAAACCGCAGGCGATCATTCATTAAAACCAATCAGAAAAAAACACATTATTTGAGCAAATCGAAAGATGAATTCAACACAAAGTGCCAGAATATGCTTATATAGGCGACATTTATAGCGCAAAATACGATTGCAAAGAGAAAACACAATAAAAACTTAACAAGAAACCTTGAATAAATAAAATAAATTCACTCAATTCAAAAACAACACAACACGGATTTTAATTGACAATGAAATTGGAAAAACTCTACAATATTATTTATCATATAAAAATACAAATGAAACTAAATTAATTATTTAAATATTATTAACAGTACTTAAAACAATAAAAATAGAACCGAACTTATATAATTATTGTTATTATAACCGAATATATAGTAAATATTCGTTTAATAATAATTGGTAAATGAGTCTGAAACTTTACCGTTGATAATTTTACAATGTTGAATGTAGCTGTTTCTAATTTTTAGTTTTATTGTCGCTGGTGGAAAACTGGATGGTTTCAATATGGCTACACCATCTCCTATTGATCAGACTTTTATCGAACGACTTTTGATGGATAACTTTATTTATGTTATGGTATTCTCACGAATAATACAACGGTTGGTCGACATATACCGTAATTTCAATTGAATGGAGTGCGTCGCTCAGATTTCAATTATTTCGGATTTAATAAATTAGTAACTTAAAAGTGTATAGATGCTATGTGGCTTCTGTATGCAAAAGATTGCTTAAAGAGTCTTCCTTTTAAGTTGCCGAATGAATGTTCCTGCGCGTCTTTGAAATAGTTATTTTGACAATTTCGTATTCCGTTGCTTTCGAGTATAATTTTTCGATTAACTTTATTCTCATTTCATTTTTTTTTCCTTTTTCACATTTCGTCATTATTTTTGAATGCTTTTTAGTTTCTCTTCTGTCAAATAAAATCCCAGTCCCAGCGCAAGACTTAACAATTTTGTTGAAACAGAATACAGAAAGGAAAATAATAAAGAAATTGACAAAAAAAAGCATTTGATTATTTTTTAACAGCTCAACTTTAACCTCAACACTTGGCGAATATTCTCTGTGCGTGCTTCTCTCCTCTCCTTCTATGTTTTTTTCCCCCTCTTCATGCATCTCAAATAAAGTTTTCATCACTCTGTATTCGCTCAAAGATTTTAAAAATATAGTTAAAACCTGGAGCTGCATCGGAAGTTTAAGAAGCTGAAACTTTGCCTGAGGTTGTGTGGAGAGGACGGAACGGGAACAAAGCAGCGAGGAGAGATGAGCTGAAAGCGAAAATGAAGATGAAGATGACATTCTAAAAACAACAAAAAAAAAAAAAGACACTATGTTGTTGGAATAAAATTCAAATGTCTCAAGTTTTATTTTTTGGGTTTATTTTTGATTTTTATTTTTTGTAATTTTTGTTGAGGACTTTTTCTTGCAGTGCATTCCTCGCTCCAATCGAGATAGATCTGCTCGTTACTTACGAAACTTAAATAGCAATTAATAGTTCTTAGCAACCGTTTGAAAGCGGTTCTTAGTTAAATAAAGTTACTCATACGCAGCGTTATGTGCTATTCACTACCTGAACTATTCGAGCTTCTGTTTATTCGTTGCTGTTTACTAGTTGTTATTTATTAGATGCTGTTTACTAGTTAGTAGACTATTAGCGGCTTTTTATTAGTTGTTATTTACTCGTTGCTATTAATGAATTGTTTTTAGCTCGTACTTGTTATTTTTTAGTGGCTTTTTATTAGTTGTTTTATATTAGTTGCTAGTTACTAGTCGTTATTTAGTCATTTCCTACTCTGAACCGTAATAAACACAGTAGTCTTTTCCCAGAGAGGCGACAAATTTATCAACGAGTTTAATATAAAAATTCCCCTCGAATGTCGTAGTTTCCGAATTATTAAAGAATGAAGGAAAAGAAGGAGAGCCTGATTGGAATAAGCCTGCTGTGGTTACTGTAGTATCAAAACCAGAAGTTTAGTAGAGTAACTACCAAAGGTACTTATGTTTGTCCACATAATAAAAAAGTTATTAATGTATCAATGGTTTTCATTTTTGGGATAAATCCAAGGGGTATACAGGCACTAATGGCCAACTGTTCGCTCGTGTAACAAGTAACCGAGCTTCAAGACTGGCATTTCCAAATGTACATGCCTGAGAAGGACAGCGGAATACAAATAGTAATATAACGTCCAGTAAGAAATTTTATTTCAATTAAACCCTGGTTAGATACTCCCGATTGGGGTCTAGCATCGAAATCTTATCGGGTGTTCGTCACACTTCTAGCTATGATCGGACTGGATTTAATAATTTGGAGCTAAGGGCCCCAGCCGATCCCAAGCAGAAAAGAAAGATTTTTCTAATTTCCAATAAATTTGTTTTTTCTTTTCGACTGGAAGGAAATTTGTAATTTAAATAAAAATCGATCGTATGGTAATAATGTGAATCATGCTGTTATTAGAAGAGGAAAAAATTAATGGAAAGAATACAATCAATATAGAAAAAGTAATGAGAAAAAGTAACGACAATCAGAAGATCAACAAAGACAAACAGCAGCTTCTTGTGAAGCAAAGATGACATGATTAATTCAATTCAGACGTTCCTTGTTTCATTTGGCTTCTTTCTTCGTCCTCCCTGCCTCCAACTTTCGCTGGCTGTATCATCGCCACGCGGGAAGCATCACATTTTTATAAGTTTTCATATTCATGTTTGTGTCTTCCTCGCTGGTTATTATTTTTTCGTTGTTGCTCTTTGTTGTTTATTTTGCGTTTTACTTATTTTTACTACTCTACATACTTTAAGAGCTGCGTTCTTCATAAAAAAGTTTATCGTCATCGTCAAAGTGCACCAAGCAGCGCTAGGTCCCCTTGGCAACATTTCCGAAATTTCATTGAGCTTTGAGTTACGAGGAAATGTGTTTCTAGTCTTATACATGTCCATAAACCGTTATTGTTTTTAGTACGCTTGTTATTTTTCTTATTACTATTAAAACACGAATACGAAATAAGTACATTAATGAAGACAATACAGTTGCTATCCTTACTAATATTGCTAAAAGAACCGAAGCAATTTGGGAGAATGGGGTGGGAAAAGAGTCTGAGAAATGCTATGAGTGGTTTATTCATATACAATGAAAGTAATTAAAACATTAACGGAGTAGCTCAGAAATAAAACCACTGATAACTGTAGAGTATTAGCGGCAATGGAGTGGACAGTGGAAGCGACTTTTTCACCTACAAAACAAAACATTTTCCTAGAGAGTTTCGTCTATCAATTTAGCGCTCTTCGCTTTCTCTCATAAAGACAATCTGTTCCTATTTATCGTCATTCGTTCCAATTAAGCTCAGGTGCTAGGATTTTCGGCGCCGAGGAAACAGCCATCAATGCCTCTTCTTCTTGCTTTCGCTCTCCTTCCCTTTCCATCTCTTTGCACAGTCTGCTATAATTTTCCTCTCAACTCATTGATTGAGTCATGGGGAAAATTTGTTCGGTGGATTTATTGTTCGCAAACTAAAACAAGTCGAGAAACTTTTTTTACTGTTCGAATTTTTAATGGAGTCAAATTGGAAAAGCTTTTAAAAGCGGGTCATTCAAACTTTAACAGTGAAGTCGAGGTGGGTGGAGTTCCATCGGCAGGAAGTTTCTAAAATGGATTGCCAATTTTAAATGAAAATTTTGATGGATATATTTTAAATAAAATCAAGGTCTTCCTTCTTGTATATGGGCGCATGTGTATAAGCACAATTTAAGTTTAGTTATTGACACTTGAATTATGAAAAAATGTAATGAAAAGTAATGCGAAATTTTAGTGTATTGAATCATGAAGCCGATGAGAAATGAAAAATTAGCATCTTAAATAAATTTGTGTGTTTAAATTTTAAAAATTTTACTGTAGATGCTGCTGTTGTTTATATTATATGTTTTTATATGCAATCCTTTTTTTGTTGTTTTTGTTCTAAGTTGTTTACTGCTCTTTATTGCTTTCAACTCGTACAAAGTTACGCCGACGGGTAGGGAATTCAGTGGAGGCGTGAGGACTGCGTAAACAGACATAAATATTAATATTATCTCGTTGCTGTTGTTGGCTCTTCGCATAAATTTCCCTGCTCTGTTGTTGTTTTTCTTAAATTTGTATGTTTTTAATGCCTTTTTATGACTTCTTTTTACTTCCCTGATTGAATTATATCGCCACAAATTGTTCTTGTTCTTGTATTTGTTATTGGTATTCTTATAATTTTAATGGTTGCTCTTCTTGGTGTGTTAAATGCTATTTAGCCCGTTGAGCATCAAGATTGATTATAGCATTTTTAATGGCTGCAATGGTTTTTAAATGCTTTTTACGACTTCCCCAGTTTTGCTCTCCTTATTCTGATTTTCTCCCCCTTTTTCCTACTCCTTTATAATTGCTGTGTATCGCATACTAAAAATTTGCGTTGAAAAATTTACTCTTAGAATGGAAAAATAATAAAAAAGGATTAAATACTGAATAAAGCTTTGTCTAATGAAGGCTTTGGATGTTTAGTAAGAGGACAAACCCAAATTATATATAATTCTTGGATATAATTAAGCTAAATTGAATTCTTATTGAAATTGTTTTGAAATAAACGTAATTCTGTTATGAAGAGGGAAGTTTGCTTTCGCTGAGCAAACTTCTTTGCGAACTTGTCGCCAATGTTTTAATTGGGATATTGTTCTTAAAACTATGAACTATTAAACTTCTGAGTCCTGGGATGATGCAGTGCACTTGCTTAACAACATTTTATTTTTGCAAAGGCAAATCAACAACAACAAATTTACTTGAATTTGTATCGAAAACCATTCACAACTTTGAAGATTCTGTCATCTATACTGATTTTAGCAAAGGTTTCGATGTCGTTAACCACAATCTTCTATTATTAAAGATGCAATTATTCGGCTTCGCTGAATCTCTACTTAATTGGCACTCAAATGTTTGTGTTTATAAATAGCGCACCAGAAAATAATTTCTAGTCCCTCTAGTGTTCCTTAAGGGAGCCATTTGGGACCTTATTTTAGACTTTAAAAATAGTATTGATGCCAATGTCTTACAATCAGATTTGGATTCTTTTATAAAATGCTGCGGCATTAACTACATGGACTTAAATCTAAAAGAACGCAAACAAATAACCTTTGTACAACGTTAATATTCTTTTCCATTAATCACAGGGTTCGTGTAAATCGGTTTTGTCTATTTTGATTTGGAAGCAGTTCTCGATCGCACTTTTTCTCGTGCTTCTGCCGACTTTTATTCTGTGTATTCTGTTAATAACTTCTGCGATTCATTATACTTAGCGAAGATTTTAAATTATGTATCTCAATATTGATTATGTTTATGTTCTTCAAATTTATTGAACTAGTATAAAGTAATGTTAAGAGTTTATAAGATTAAATAAATAAATAAAATTTATTTTTATATGTAATTATATGAAGCTGCTTTCAATTTCGATATAAATTAACTTGTAATCGTTCGATTTACGTTATATTTATTTCTTGTTATTCAAATATATTTTCTTTTTATGACTTCGATAAAAACATCGTCATTCGCTTCGCAATTGACGAAAAATAGCAATAGCACCGAGCAAATGTCGTTAAATTTGAATCTGAAACAATAAAAGGGTCAACAAAAAACAGAAATGGTTTAGATTTGTGAAATTTTTTTTTGGTGAATTTCTGCTGGGGTTCGCTTTTTAAAGCTTGCGTGAAGTGGTGAAATTTTTGTGTCTCTGTAAATGTTTTTTGTCTCTTGTTTACATTTATTTTATTATGCTTATCTTTTTATTTTTATTACCCAGGATTTTATTTTTTTCCTTTTTTTTCTCCGACGTTTTGTGTTTATTTCAGATTTCAATAGAAAGTAATCGTTTACGGCGATAAGGCCAACTGGCAATAATAAATTGATTTTAATTCTATTACTTCTTCAATTAACCCAAATAAACTGAGATTTCCTAATGAAAATTTTCACTTTTAAGAAGAAACTGAAGTACTTTGGAATCATAACTAACACAAGAACATTAGGCAACTTCTTTCGATAGATAACGACTTAGGCTAAATGATACATGTCACCTGTTTCCGCCGTTAGAAGGAAGAGAAATGTTCACGTTTGGCGAGGACTTTGTTTAGGTATTTGATATTTAATTCAGAATCAGTTTTCAATATTGGTTCTTTGTTGTCTCCCTAGTTAATCTTAATTTCATTAGCATTAAAGTCCTAAAAAGAAATCCTCAGTGTTTGTAGTTCATTTGTCTCATTCTTCGGATAGTTTTTATTGCAATTAATACTCAATTTTATATATTATTCATATAAAATAATATATTAAAAAAAAATATTTTTTACGCGCGTGCATAAATTTAATGAATGAATCACTATTCTGTTTGCGAAATATATTTTCCACAGATAATCGGCATTTGACCTGTATATTTGACATGTGAAAACTTATTGAGCTTGGAATTTTTTTATTGCGCTTGAATAACATATTTTTACAACTTGTTCAAATATTAAATTAAAACAAAGAAATAAAGAATTACATTATAAAGTACTCATAAATTAAAGCAAAAAGTAAAGTAATTCTGAAATGATGAACTCTGACTACAAAAAGATTAAAAAATAATTGAAAAAGAAACGGAACCTATTTTTCACTGCGCAATCTAAAGCAAATAGAGAAAGTAATGAATTTCCCTGTCAACACTGTAATAAATCAAAAAACATTGCATATAAAACATGTAAACACATTTAAATGCCCTATTCGTTGGAGGGAAGAGTAGAAAAGTGTATATAATAATAAATTCATATGCTTTTGAATGTTTGAAGAGGTGTTTCTCTTGCTTTTAAAAAAAAAAATCTACTATATGTATTCCACAGGCATTTAAAACAATGTGCCGCGAATATGTCTCATTTAATTTCTATATTTAAATATGATTAACATAAATTATATAATTATAATGAACATAAGGCAACATTTAATTAATTAGCAGTTAATTCATTTACAGTAACATTTTATTGTCATAAATATAAGTTATATAGTTATGATTAACATAATTTATTAGTGATATTTAGAAAGGGTTATTGTTAAAGTTAAGCTGGTTCTTCATTGCATATATCGATCATCATTCAAACAACTTAACAGCGACACATTGAATGAGCACCTTAAATCCACTTCTTAGAAATCGCGTTTGGTTCACGGGGCGTATACGTAACATTTAATTAATATTATTCAACATTCATTTGATATTAATCGTTTAAAATCGTTGATAGAAGTGCTAAATACTAAAATAAAGAAGTTATAAAATACTAAAATTTTAAAATTTGAATATTTAATTTTATTTTATTTTAGTATTTCTCCGCATTTTGTAAAATTCCTTCATATAATTTTATTACAATTCGCGAGTTGATTATAATTGGGTTGGGCATAATTCTTATCTTGCTTTATTGCTAATTGTGAAATGCTTTAACTCTTCCAATTAACATTCGCTGATGACGAATGAAATATAAATGAAGTTGCTGCTTAGGGTAAAGTTCTCATTGAGGTCTGAGCTGCAACCAGGACGAACAAAAGAGGAATTGAAGACGAGGTGTTTTGTTGTTGCGTTCACTGTTATTATCACAATGAATTGGTGTTCTGTTGTTTTGCTGCTTGTGGTTGCTACAAACGGGCTAAGTTACTGAGGAAACCCTTTGAATGCGCAAGGGAAATAATTTACGAGTTCAAAACAAATTGCAAAACTGTTGAGCTTCTTTAGTTTGGCAGGAGGTTGAAATAGAAAAGGAGAAACCAAGGGAAAGCTGTGAAGCTCGCTTGATTATGAGAAAACGATTAAAGCTGAAATCTATTGGAGGATGTTTTAAGAACTATTGTAATTAACGTGGCTTAAAATATTGTCTCTAGTGGATTTACTACTTTAATAGCTGATCATCAACTACATATCATTAGGTGTGATCATAATAATTATAACTCTTTAGTATAGATAATTGTAATTGTGCAACATGATCAGGTAAGAAAATTAACTTTGATTTTCGTTTTACTTTACCGTGTTCGTTAAATTTCCATTTCAGTTTTTATGAAGAGGAATTTTATGAACTCTCTACTTTCTGCGTTTTTTCGAGTTCTTATTTTTTGCCTCGTCGATTCAAAAATGCGAAATATTCATTCACTGCGTTGCAGCGGAAATCACTTTAACACTGATACACTTGCACTCACACGTAGAGCCTGATATAAATACATAAATACACACACGCACACACAGCCTAAAGAGTTTTTAAAAGGGTTTTTCGAAAAATTTTTATTTAATGCTTCAATCATTTCGCTTCGAGGCAACTCATGTGGAAGAAATGGGGAAAAAGTAGTCGGTTTTTTCAAGCATATAAATTCCTTTTAATTCGTTATTTTTACTTCCTTGTTTTTTTTTGTTAAAACGAGTAAAGTTTTTACATGTTTCGAATTTCAATAACGTGTGTCAAATGCCTTACCGAAGCACACACGAACGCACACCCGCACGTCGCATGAAGTATGGGTGATGACGACTTCCTGCCTCATCAGCTTCCGGCGGAGTGGTTGGCAGGCAGCGCGTCGTGCCGTGTTGCTTCAGGTTTATTCCTGTTTTTCATAACAAAACATAACGCTTTTGTAAACATGTTTGTTAACGTGTAAATCACAGCAAAATAATCAAAAGCGTGTTAATAAAATTTCCATCTCGTCGCAGAGTTTATAGAAAAAAAATCACCAGCGATGCGATGCTTCCATTGAATGTTTTGGTGATTGGGACGAGGGGAGGAAGAAGTGTTTTTCCTGAGGATTAATGTCAGTTTTTATGAAGAACTGTATTTACTATGTTCTATAATTTTCACTGTATTGAAATATTTTAAAAGTTTATCATTTAATTTATTTGTTCAATGTTCACTTGATTCTTTTAATGAATTTCAAAAGTGCTCCTTTTTATGTCTATATTATCATATATTTTAAAGTCCGTGCCAGATTCAAATTTAATTTCTGTTGTTTTCATATATTCTAGTTTAAAATCACGTTGCTGTTATATATTTAACTTTCTAGTCCCTTTAATTTTCGTGTATTTCTTTCAAAGTTCTTTCAATGCTATCAACGCGAGCGAATAGATTTTTTTGGATTTTTTTTAACAATGTTGGAGGTGGCTCTACTTTATCATGTAAATTAACAATCGCTTTAATTTTTTATAAATGAATTCATGGCTCCGTGCGAACTTCAGTAACTTTGCACATTTCGCCATTGTTATTGTGCAGCCAGTTTTCGTCCTTCTTTCGCATCTGCAACGCTCTTCACCTATCCTCCGCAGTCCTGTGGCAATCATTTGTTCGGACTCTGTTAAAACGCATCGTTAAAAACACACCGAACGAATAACAAAGTAAAACCATGTAAAGAGAACTCGTTTTTGCCTCGTGTTTGGCGTTCACAGTTGAGAAACTTCGCGTGTCGTGCGAGGCATTACGCACCGCAACCGTTCGCCTTGAGAGCTCGCAAAACACTAACGAGACACGGCTCGTGCTTCACAGTTGGGCTGAATGACTGGGTAACTCGGTGACTGCGTGTGCCATCTACACGACAAGGAGGAGAATATCAACAAGAGCAGCAGGATTCATCGTGTCGAACTCGTAAACGTTTGTGGAACGAGTCCATTCAGCTTCGGTTCATATTTCCGCTGTGTCTTTTGTGTTCGTTCTCCAGCTACGATCCACAATATGTTGCTACCGTGGACGCTCTGGTACTTGGAGCTAAAGAATGAATGTGGAATGAAGTTCCACAAATCTACTTAAATACAAAAAAGGCGGGCAGCTTGTTGCAGACTTAGAAATGTTGCTGAAACATGTAGCTAAATATGAGATTTTTTAAAATGAATCCAAATTTAAAAGCTTTTAATGAGCTATGCTTTTAATGAGCTATATATATAAATAATTTCTAAGGTCCCACAAACAAATGCACTAATAAAGTATATAATTAAGTCCCAGCTATGCTTTTCAAGTCGTAATTTAATAAAAGTGTATTATTAAACCATACGAACAATTAGATATAGCTATGTAGTAAATATACTCTGAAAAAAATCGCATTAATAGAATAGGATTTTAATAGGTTTTAGTATTATTTACTATCAATGACGCTACCATAATTATAACTATGATTTTGAAACTATTGTATTAATTCCTGTTTCGTACCATTGTAACAGTAGAATTTAATTTCAAAATAAAAGGCCGCGCCCAATTTTCCTTGAATATCTTTGGAATATAATACTTACCTAGCCGACCGCAGACGTTACTGGGCCTCTTCCGATTAACCCATATGCTAGTTTCGCTAGTCGTGAAGTAGCAAATAGCAATAGTAGTTTTTGCCATGTGAAAAGTAATTTTCATGCAAAGTTTCGGATTCGAAAGAATTATGGCGCTATATTCACGCCCATTTTCAACACTTATGAGCAGGGTTTGAGACACCACACTAATGGTTCAATAAACAATAAGACACCGAAGCTTCATTATTATTGGATAAATAATTTTAAGGTCCCACAAACAGATGCACTAATAAAGTATATAATAAAGTCCCAGGTTAAATAAACATAAAATATTAAGGAGATATTGGGGATAATAGCATTAGTATCATATATTGGTAATGGGTCTTATTTTTCGATTGATTTTGATCTCTCAAAATTCATGACCATTTTGCTCTCTCCGGAATCAAAATCGTAATTATCATAATCTTACACGATTTTCCGCCGAGCGGTGTCTGCGTTCTTCATTCAGAGCTAATAGTAAAATATGTGATGGGGCCAGCACATCCTGTCCTTGTTGGTGAAATAATTTGAATTAAAAAAGTTGTATATAGTTCATAGATGCATAGAATCATAGAGATTATAATACTTATAATAGATATAAAGATAGATTATAATCTCTACTAAAGAACTCTTCTAGAAAAGAGTCCTTCTTGGTGCTAGCGATTGTAACCGCAAAGATAGATTATAATAGGATCTTATAGCAGTCATAAATACCAAATATCTACATTCTAGTGGTGTTTTGTTTTGAGTTAAGAATGAAATTTGAAAAGTCATTCAAGAGAAGTTTGAATTTGAAGTGGGGAAGATGCTGTTAATTGAAAGAATTCAACTTTGTTTTCGTGGCACTAACAAAATATAATGCATCTGTCTGTCCATGAAGATTGAGTAAGTTAAGTAAACAGGCATTTTGGTAGTCCTGTTCGTACGACGGTTGAGAAAATCCCAATGAATTCGGATTGCTTTCGGACGTCGCATCGATTCTTACGTATACGTACGACTGCTCTTAAAGTACTACTTAAAGTATAAATATAAAATATCGTGCTATTAAATAAGTAGCTATACATGTCGAATTGGAATAATAATAGCTAAATTTTTGGTGTATTACAAATTGCCAGAACTGAACCGTTTTAAGGAAACGGTTGGGATTTCTAGCCGCGCCTCCTTTCGCTTATGATTCACATCATATTCGTAACTTTAACTTTACTTAAGATGGATTACTTAAAGGAGTTAAGTATTTCTGCTTCACTTTTTCGTTTTGTTGTTATGTTGACATATGACTTTGTGTAGGTCGGTGAGTTTCACGCTCTGTAATGTAAAAGCTATGTGCTGGCGAGGACTGTCGACTCATCTACAATGTCGCCTCCAAGTTTTAATTATAGACATTAGAAGCGATTCCGGAGGCGATAACTAACAAGAAAGCCACAACAAGCGATGTGCTAAGGACTCGTGGTCCCCTCCTTCATTTCTACTCTCTCGCTTCACCCATTACTCCTATCTGACTCTGTTGAAAACCGACAAAGCACGCAAATACCGAACATTCACACACTTCAACACGCAATAAACACTCACTGACGACCCAAATCACTCACCGTTGATCATCACCTAATCACCTCCCACCTACTTAAACACGGTGACTCACGGGCGAAGGCGAAGACGAAGAAGTTAATTTCAGCTACCTAAGAAGCCATTTTGTTTGTAAAGCGTTGAGCAAGTGTGAAGCGGAGAATATTTGTAGAAAGAGAAAACATAAGCGTATGCAACTTTCCCTCCCACCACCCTAACTTTCAACTCTTTCTACGTTGCGCTCGATCCGTGTTGCTGTGACTCTTTAATTATTTAAGTCATTCTCCATTTGAAAACCCGCTTTTTTCCTTCACATCCACTTAAGTTGGCTTAACTGTCCGTTTAATTATCTACTTAACTCTCTGCCCAAGTGACTCTTTGGCTGTCTTGTATTCTCTCCTCAGTCTGCTTCCCAGTCTCTTAATCCTTGCATTCCTCACCTTCTTCATCTTCTTCTGATATCCACATCTCTTTTGCCCTTTCCATTTCCCAGTGCTCTTCTGTAACTGCCTAGTTAGACGTCTCAAGTGCTAATAGCTGGAGATCTGAGCGCCCGGGTGTTTGTTGTGATGTTTGCGAGGTTATGAAAATAATAGGCGCCTGAGGAGAGTCAACAAGCAGCCTTTGGGTCCGAGGAGCAAAGTCCATTCGAGGGATGTTGTTGTTGCTGCTCTAATATAAACACTAACTTGTTGAAATCTCCATGTATTTGCTGCTATTAATTAAAATTACCTTCTGGCAAGTTTTGTATCCTTTAGCATTCATTCTTAGTGAGAAATATCAAAGAGAAAGAAGCAAAACAAAAAAAAAAACATGTCCAAAGAAAACTATTTGTCTTCACCTTAACGAAAGTTGCATATGAACCTAGATATTTATTTATTTATTAATTAATTCAATGAATACACAAACTAAATTAAACCCATCTTTGCTGTTTATTGCACTTTCTTATCTGGAAGAGCTTCGCTTGCGTGTGTTTGAAGCAGCACATGTATTCATTGTAGCTGCGAAGGAAGGGAAAGGGCAAGAAGAGCAACAGTATTCAAGTAGATCATAAGAACCACAATATCTTTGGAGAAACTTTTGTTTTTCTTCCACGCCATCCATGAAGTTAACTTTTCCTTTTAACATTATTAATTTTATTATTATTTTTATAATAGGTCTTGTTCCTATTTCCCATTAGTTATGTACATTATGCTTCTTCTTTAAACTACAAATAACCGAAAAGGTTATTTGACTTCTACTCATACTACGAATTTTATACTGCAGTTTCTTACTATTTCAACTCTTAATAAAACATCTTGTATATTTTAACAATTTCTTCTTCTGGATTTCATTTTATCGCTCTTTATCGCTTCTTCTTCCCTTTGTTGCTTTTGACTTTTCCCTTTACTTCCTCGCCGACTTCTGTTTCTTTTCCTTTTTGTGATTTATTTATTTAATAAACACCGGAAAAGTTCTGCAAAACTTTGGCTTTGTTTGCAGAAATTGTACATTCAGAAGATTTAGTTAACCTCTTTGATCGGTTTTTGAATTTCTGGTATCTTGTTGAAGTTATAAAGGACGTTAAGCGACTGTTATATTATAATTATTGCATATAACGCCATAAATCATTATTTTTACATAGTATTCATCATGCGCAAAGTCACTTTAGAAGAATAACTAAGATATATTCGCTGTGTATAATACAAAATTATTATACTTTATGAAATATAGATTCTTGAGTAGTGTAGATATCTAGTATGATTTTATCTAGTCCATAAAAGTTTGAATCGCTTTAAAGTTGTTGAAGAAAAACCTGAAAACCTTCTATTTTGAGCGCTTTGTGTTCAATTCCTTGTGCTTTAAAGATCACTTCCAATTCCATTAGGATTTTTTTCATTTATTCTAATCAATTCTGAAATTTCATATTTATTCACGCTTTTTAGAATTTTAATTCATTATTTTATGAGTATCGGAACTTTTTAAAAGAACCATCAATTGTGAAGGTGTGAACATGCCTTAAGTTAGGAAAAACCAGAAAATGGCAAATTATTAATTATTGGCATGGTGAAGAAATTGTTAAACAAAGCGAAGGTTAAACAAGGATCTTTCTGAATCATAATCGTAGTGAAGTGGAGCAGTATATTAGATGCTTTCATTGAAAATACTGCCCGTGTTCACATACAGTCTCTGATGCCAATTTCTTGGAGTGAGGATGAAGAAATTTAAAAACTAGATGAAGTTACCTTAATGCCCGAATTCTTAAATGTCCGTGATTTCGAAACTGTGGCAGCTAAGAAGCCGAACTTGTGTTCCGCTATATAATCGTGATTAGGCAAACATTTCACTTAAAGTTTTGTATCTTAAACACTATTGAAGATATTAAACGCAACTTTGCGTAAAATAAAAGTGGCCATTTTTATATATTTATTGAAACATTTTTTAGACTTTTTTAGACAATTCTGTTCATTTTATTAATATAAAATAAAAATAAATTTTACATGAATGATTACTATAAAAGACTTTTTCATAATAATAACAATCTAACAATAACAATTGGTTTTTGTAATAAATTTCAAAAATAAAGTTTTAGGATCAAAATCATAGCTTCGATTTATATAAGGTTTCGGCAACTTGAAAATAATTCACAACTTCAAACGTAAATAGCGATTGGAATGACTAAAATTCTTATTTCCCGAAACCTCGATCTTCAGAGATGGAAAAACTTCGACTCGCATAAAATAACGACCTAAAACGGACTCTGATCCACGAGCGATATTTGTCAAGAAACGAAGTTTTCCCAACTCGAAAGATCGAAATTTGGGGAAATAAGAATTTTTTGGGTCCCTACTGATATTTATGTATATATAAAGATCGAAATTATTTTCACCGTGTTGATTAATGTGGGCGTGATATAAATATTTTCCACCTTTGTGTGGTATTGATTTGTATAAAAATAAAATCTATAAAAAAGTAGAGATTTCGTTCAAAATGTCTGAAACTCAGCCTTAAGATTTCAGATTACATTTGAAGCAATGAATTTGGAATTATCCTGAACAACTATTTATTCACCTTCAACACCGCTTTTAGCCGCAGACACTTTGTCCTTGAGAGTTCTGCCGGTCAGAATCGCAGCAAAGGGTTTCCACGTTCCTCCAAATGTTGTCCTATTAGTTTGTTGGTATCCTTCTGTTGTCCTTTTACTTTGTTGGTATCCTTGTGTTGTCCTTCTCGTATGTTGATATCTGAATATAGTCTCCAAACAAATCACTATTCTCAGCCTTTTCTCTTGTGCCCAGTATATTGATTCATTGGAAGACGCGTCGGAAGAATCGGAAATTGATATCCTGCGAGGTCTTGGCAGGAACATCAGAAAACGTAAAGGAAACTCATCTGCAGCTATGACCAGTTTAAACGAGTTTAAAACCAAGAATTTACCCATTTCAGCAGAGTTTATGTTGCTCCATCACAAATCAGCAGCACTTCCGGAAGGACACCTCCGAAGAAGCACATCTGCTTCAAGGAATCGCAGAAACGATGATAGCGCCTCATCCAAGAAGTTCAACAAATCTCCGTTAAACGAGAAATTGTGAATTCAGCGATGATTAGCAATCGGTTAATCCAATTAACAATTCCATTGCTTCTTATAAATCCGAATTTTTATTTGATAAGGATCAAGAGCTCTTGGATTTTCGACGTGATTCAATGTAATGATAGCGAAGGAATGAAAATTTTATATTCAGAACTGAGAAACTGAGAATTTTCATCAATAATAAACAAAAGCGTACTTGATGAAAACGAAAATATTTTCTGGTCAATGCAAAGTGTTTTTTTGCGACAATACAAATAAAAAACACATGCACCTTTGATGAAAATAGAAATATTTTACAAAGTGTTTATAAACAAGTCAGTATTGTTGTCTCACTTTATATAGAAATAAACTGAATGTAGTAAGCATACATGCGAACGTCTCTTTCCTCTTCTCTGGCTGGAAACGAATGGCTCCTAAATTTTAATTTAAATCTGTAGAGACGTCACGAAAGATCTGGTAGTAGATTTTTTGCGGCGGAGACCTAGTATTTTATAGCAATTTAAATCCTGTTCGGACGTCGTTTGAAAGCTGTGTTGCTGAAGTCGCATTATAAAGTGGAAGACAAAGGAAAGAATAAGGCGAAGTAAAACAGAAGGCGAAGACTAGAATGTCTCCTGAACGTGATTTTATTGGCAACAATCATTTCGTATTCAATTCCGTTGATAGGGTGATGATGAACATGTTTGCCGTAATGACTAGGAAGAAGGGGTGCAAAGGAATGCTGAGTAATCGATACAAATTACACTTCAAGTACAGGCTTTGTTTATAAATGACTAAATCTCGTCCCTAAGAGGCTCTCTTCTGAAACGTTTTAAGCGCTTTATCAAGCGTTAATAGCTCTCCAGATTCCTCGGTGGAACTTCCTGTATATGAAAAAAGAAGGATTCGTAGGAGGACGGGAAATATATTATAAAATCTCGAAGAACCGTTAGAGATTCAAAGGACTAATGGAATACGCGAGGACCTCGATAAAAAAATTACCCAGATATTCAATTCTGATTTAGCGGGTATTCTCAATTCACAGGGCATTCTGGTCTTGAAAAATCGTAACGCTGTAATGAAACCAAAAATGAATTTGCATGCAGAGAATTTATCTTATTATTTTATAAAACTTTTTTTTTACACAGAGAAGACATGTGAGCTGCTTGTGCGCAATCTAAGAGTTTTGGGTTGATCAAGCGCTACGAAATCCGGTCAAGCTTATCATCGAGAACCTACAAGTAGATCTGAATATAGTTGAAGTGCCACTAGAGCACATCGCTGTCTAAATTGGTAGAATTCTCTCTAATCAATTGCCGAAGTTACTTCAAAAATGTTCGATGGTGAGTTTGATATAATTAAGCATGTCCATCTTCGACCCTTTGGGTCTAATTGCGAATATTCTCATGCACCTCATGATCCTCCTACAAGAGATTTGGCGGTCTGGAACGGGTTGGGATGAGAAGATTCAAGATGAACAGAGGATCAAGTAGCGGAAATGGATAAATGTTTTACCGAAGATTGAAAACCTCCAGATACCAAGGTGCTATGGTGCTACACATCTCAAAGGCGGGACGGAGTTCCAGTTACACGTATTCGTCGACGCCAGCGAGGGTGGTTATGCAGGTGTAGCTTACATTCGATCTTCTAATGCATACACAACAAAGGTGTCTTTAATAGGAGCGAAAACCCGTGTAGCCCCTGTGAAAAGTCTTTCAATTCCGAGGCTTGAGTTGCAAGCAGCCTCACTTGGTGCCCGCCTATCCAAGCGTATTACAAAATGCCATTCAATTTCATTCTCCGGAAAAATATATCTATCAAGACAAAATGTAGCTGACGACGCCACAAAATGGAGAAACATCGAAGATTTCAACTCATCCGCCCGTTGGTTCAACGGTCCAGAATGTATGTCTCAGTCACCGCACAAGTGGCCTGTCGAAGAAGACCCAATAAAGCATACGCAAGAAGACCTGAGAACGCAGTATGTGAACGTGCACTCTGAATACAGCGAGTGTAACTTATTCGATCTGAAGCGTTTTTCATGCTGGAAGAAACTACTACGAAGCAGTGCATATCTCAATAGATGCAGAACTAAATGGCTCTCGAGAATCAAGCTAAAAAGGGAAATTAACGAGCTCTCGCCAGAACATATCAACGCAACTAAAGAACGTGCAGGCGCTATTGGGCCGCTCATTACTGGGGAGCTGCAGGAAGGCGAGAAACTCTTGATCGGCGTAGCTCAGCGAAACGCTTTTAAAGAGGAGCTTGATTGTTCATCAAAAAAAAAAACAAGCGGTGAGTAGATCAAGCTCAATTCATAAACTTTGTCCGTTTTTAGACAGCGATAAGATAATACGTGCCCAAGGAAGAATTGAATACTCGAAGGATGCCAATCCGGATTTAAAGCGTCAAATTATTCTACCCAAACTATAATTCTCCACTATCATCGCCAGTACAAGCATCATAAACACGAAACCATACTGAATGAAATTCGACATCGATTTCACGTTCCTGGATTAAGGGCTGCCTACCGCACCATTCGTCGATCTTGCGCAGTGTGTAACTCGCCCGTCACCTCCATTGATGGCTCAGCTGCCCCCGTCCAGATTGGCCTCGTTCAGTCGCCCATTTTCCTTTGGGGTTGTTGACTACTTCGGTCCATTAACGGTGAATATTCTTAGAAGAACCGAGAAGCGTTGGGGAGTTCTCTTGACATGTCTGACAACACGTGCAGTGTTGGTGTTTATACCGCCTGGCTCGCCGCATATGGAAGGAAGCTGGAAAAGACTAGTAAGGTCAATAAAAACTACCCTTTCGCACACCAGACCTGCTCGGAGCCCTACCGAAAAACTTCTGCGAAGCTCATTAATAGAGGCGGAGAATATAATAAACTCTCGGCCCCTAACACACATTCCCATCAGCGATGAAAATGAGAGCGCTCTGACACCGAACCATTTCTTACTCGGATCCTCGAACGGCATGAAACCGATGGCGACGTTGAACGACAACCGATGGGTACTTAAGAAGAACTAGATGAAGAGCCAGCAATACGCCGACAGCTGCTGGAGACGCTCGGTCAAAGAGTACCTTTCAACAAATACTCGACGAGCCAAATGGTTTGCACCGGCAAAACCGATTGAAGTCGGCGATATCGTCATAATTGCTGATCCCAAGAGCCCGCGAAATTGCTGGCCTAAAGGAAGAGTGATCGCTACGAGAATTTCCAAGGATGGTCAAGTCCGAGGCGCAACAGTGCTATCGAAGCAATGCAACTAAGAGCGGCCCACTGTGACCTTGACTGTCTTCGACGTCAGTGCTGTAGACGGGGTAGAGTCCACTAAACCTTAGTAGCTATACCAGGGGGAGTGTTAGCAACACTGACGAGCGTAATAGAGCAACACTGTTCCTGCCCGAGAAAAATAACACCTTGGCATCATTGCTCTTGTGTTTCCGGACTTCCTTTTTCCTTTTTCTTTCATTTTTTGACACCGATATGAAATATAGAAATACTGTGTCGTCGTAATTCGAGACAACATTCATAAACACTAGTGACATCAAAAATAAGAAGTGTCTAACTTCGTCTGCTTCGCCTGGCAGTTTCATCATTTTAGTATTTAAATTTGGAAACGATGAGCGTAGTTTAAATTACTTTCTCAACTTTGCCAAACAACGGTTGATGTAGTCAAAACTGAAGTTAAAGTTAAGCGACAATTTCTTTAATACTTCCAACAAATCATAAGGAGTTACTCCCACGAATAAATCATGAGAGATACCAGGTGGCGATCCGGGATTACAAACATGATAATATTCGAGGCAATTCAAACAGCAATCATTTTGCACACCTTGTCCGAAATCTTGATCTGAAACCAGCTGCTTATAATTGTTCTTGTCTCGCAATGTGCTAATTTCAACATCTTTCTGCTCTAGATTCTTTCTTTCAAAGAAGCAGTAACGGCAAACATATTTTGAGAAACTGAAACTTTCGTTAAATCCGCCTATTTGATGGGATCCCAAATTATCTCCTATAAAAGCGAAAACAGTTCCCAAGATGTGCCTTTCAATTCTATTTTTAGTGTCAAAAAAGTGATTCCCTCCGATTGCAATAACTTCAAATCTGTAAGTAAAGATTGCAGAACCGTTTCGAATCCAAAATATTTAATGTAACTCTCCTTACATAACAAAAGCAACTGAAGATTATGCATAGATGATCTGTACTTAATGTCTATATTTCCGACCGTAAAGTAAAATGCGATTAATTTGTGCTTAATTTTCGACGAACCCAAAGGAAATTACATAATTCAAACGCGTCGAAATGGTCCATTATATTATGTGCTTTCATTGAAAATACAGCCCGTGTTCACATAGGGTCTATGATGCCAATTACTTGGAGTGAGGATGAGGAAATTTAAAAACAAGATGAGGTTTATATTGAATTCGTATACAGTATAATCAGTCTATCCCTACTTCTTTTGAACATGTCGCCGTTTATTCTATAATATTTATTAAATATTATTGAATTAATTATTAAATTAACCATAATACATTTGGAAGTAACTTTAAATATACTTGCAGCGGTTGCGTTGCGCTAGTGTATTGGTGCATTCTCTCTGGTTTCTACTAATCTGTCTTCCTATTTCCTTATTGCTCCTATTTCTAATCATTTTGAGCTCTATTTAACAGTACAACCACAATTTTTGTACACAATTTTCAAAGTAACTATTTTTTAACTATTACAGAAACAAACGTGTTGCAAATGGGCGCGACAAGTACTAAAATGGCCATAACATGAAAAATGCGAGCCATATGAAATTTGCATGGTGATTGGTTACTGAACCCGAATGGTATTTGCATCGCCAATACTGTTTTGTACAGCGAGGAGGCCTCCTCCTCCTTAGAGAGTTAGAATTAATGTGAGAGATAAAGACTCAGAGATAAAGAAAGATATGATGTTTGTAGGGAGGGAGATGCATTGGAAAAGCGGGTCTTGGAATCTTTCCATCTTGGAACTATTCAATTGTAATGGAACTTGGACTTGGTATTAGGGCCTGAAATTCTGTCCATAAGTGTTACAATGGCCATGAAACCATCACCATCTCATCATAATATAAATGCGTCAACTAAAAAGTTTTGCAGCCGTTTTTGAAGGTGTTATCCTTATACAATATAAATGAATTATACACCAATTTGTAGGTATTGCTGAAAAATTATGAAAATCCACCAGTTTTTTCAAAATGACAATCGCATTTTCTCTGCTGCACATGCACTTTCTCTCACTTCTCAAATCCGATATATTTTTCAGAGAACTGATTTGAAAAGCAAAAGAGAGCAATTTGCTGTCCTCTTCATTGCATTCAATTGTGAGAGAGGTGAGGAGCTTAATTTTGTTGTTATTGATATGCAAAGTTGAGAGCACTATAGGGAGGAATAGGGAAGAACATTAGAAGAAAATTCAATAGGGAGAAATGGACAAAACTGAAAGGCACTGATCACAGAGCGCCCGTTCTGAAAGAGGTATTTCGTTCAGGTATTGAATGCACTTTCTTGTGAATTTTGCTTTATTGTACAACATTGAAATTTATTGTATAGAACACATTGTGTTATTGGCCGAAAGTTCGACCCCGGACGACCGATTTCTTAAATGTCCGTGATTTCGAAACTGTGGCAGCTAAGAAGCCGAAACGTGAACCTTGTGTTCCCCTATATAATCCTGATTAGGCAAACATGTCACTTAAAGTTTTGTATCTTAAACACCATTGAAGATATTAAACGCAACTTTGCGTAAAATAAAAGTGGCCATTTTTATATATTTATTGAAACATTTTTTAGACTTTTTTAGACAATTCTGTTCATTTTATTAATATAAAATAAAAATAAATTTTACATGAATGATTACTATAAAAGACTTTTTCATAATAATAACAATCTAACAATAACAATTGGTTTTTGTAATAAATTTCAAAAATAAAGTTTTAGGATCAAAATCATAGCTTCGATTTATATAAGGTTTCGGCAACTTGAAAATAATTCACAACTTCAAACGTAAATAGCGATTGGAATGACTAAAATTCTTATTTCCCGAAACCTCGATCTTCAGAGATGGAAAAACTTCGACTCGCATAAAATAACGACCTAAAACGGACTCTGATCCACGAGCGATATTTGTCAAGAAACGAAGTTTTCCCAACTCGAAAGATCGAAATTTGGGGAAATAAGAATTTTTTGGGTCCCTACTGATATTTATGTATATATAAAGATCGAAATTATTTTCACCGTGTTGATTAATGTGGGCGTGATATAAATATTTTCCACCTTTGTGTGGTATTGATTTGTATAAAAATAAAATCTATAAAAAAGTAGAGATTTCGTTCAAAATGTCTGAAACTCAGCCTTAAGATTTCAGATTACATTTGAAGCAATGAATTTGGAATTATCCTGAACAACTATTTATTCACCTTCAACACCGCTTTTAGCCGCAGACACTTTGTCCTTGAGAGTTCTGCCGGTCAGAATCGCAGCAAAGGGTTTCCACGTTTCTCCAAATGTTGTCCTATTAGTTTGTTGGTATCCTTCTGTTGTCCTTTTACTTTGTTGGTATCCTTGTGTTGTCCTTCTCGTATGTTGATATCTGAATATAGTCTCCAAACAAATCACTATTCTCAGCCTTTTCTCTTGTGCCCAGTATATTGATTCATTGGAAGACGCGTCGGAAGAATCGGAAATTGATATCCTGCGAGGTCTTGGCAGGAACATCAGAAAACGTAAAGGAAACTCATCTGCAGCTATGACCAGTTTAAACGAGTTTAAAACCAAGAATTTACCCATTTCAGCAGAGTTTATGTTGCTCCATCACAAATCAGCAGCACTTCCGGAAGGACACCTCCGAAGAAGCACATCTGCTTCAAGGAATCGCAGAAACGATGATAGCGCCTCATCCAAGAAGTTCAACAAATCTCCGTTAAACGAGAAATTGTGAATTCAGCGATGATTAGCAATCGGTTAATCCAATTAACAATTCCATTGCTTCTTATAAATCCGAATTTTTATTTGATAAGGATCAAGAGCTCTTGGATTTTCGACGTGATTCAATGTAATGATAGCGAAGGAATGAAAATTTTATATTCAGAACTGAGAAACTGAGAATTTTCATCAATAATAAACAAAAGCGTACTTGATGAAAACGAAAATATTTTCTGGTCAATGCAAAGTGTTTTTTTGCGACAATACAAATAAAAAACACATGCACCTTTGATGAAAATAGAAATATTTTACAAAGTGTTTATAAACAAGTCAGTATTGTTGTCTCACTTTATATAGAAATAAACTGAATGTAGTAAGCATACATGCGAACGTCTCTTTCCTCTTCTCTGGCTGGAAACGAATGGCTCCTAAATTTTAATTTAAATCTGTAGAGACGTCACGAAAGATCTGGTAGTAGATTTTTTGCGGCGGAGACCTAGTATTTTATAGCAATTTAAATCCTGTTCGGACGTCGTTTGAAAGCTGTGTTGCTGAAGTCGCATTATAAAGTGGAAGACAAAGGAAAGAATAAGGCGAAGTAAAACAGAAGGCGAAGACTAGAATGTCTCCTGAACGTGATTTTATTGGCAACAATCATTTCGTATTCAATTCCGTTGATAGGGTGATGATGAACATGTTTGCCGTAATGACTAGGACGAAGGGATGCCAAGGAATGCCATGTAATCGATACAAATTACACTTCAAGTACAGGCTTTGTTTATAAATGACTAAATCTCGCCCCTAAGAGGCTCTCTTCTGAAACGTTTTAAGCGCTTTATCAAGCGTTAATAGCTCTCCAGATTCCTCGGTGGAACTTTCTGTATATGAAAAAAGAGGATTTAAAATTCATATGTGAGCTGATCTAAGAGTTTTGGGTTGATCAACCGCCACGAAATCCGGTCAAGCTTATCATCGAGAACCTAAAAGTAGACCTGAATATAGTTGATTTACCATTAGAGCACATCGCTGTCTAAATTGGTAGAATTGTCTCTAATCAATTGTCGAAGTTACTTCAAAAATTTTCGATGGTAAGTCTTATATAATTTAGCTCCATTTGGCAGTTGAGTATAAAAAATAAATTATTTCATTTACTAATCAAATTGGTTCATTATTGGCGGTGGTGCGGCGTCCCCATCGCTATCATGTCGCTAAATCTGTGATCCGCCGCTGAATGAACACTAATCTTATTTCAGTGGGATTGAAGAGTGGCCCAGTGGACAAAGGAAATAATTTCAATTAGTGTCGCGTGGAAAACGAAGCGCTGATGACTGTTTGTATCGTGTTGTTCCAGTTCTGGTTATTCCGGCGTTCTCCTTTCTTCGTAGCAACACGAACTTATGGACTCGATTGCCCTGTAATTCAAATCATTTTTTGTTAATTGCTTCTGTTCCAGTTCCAATTTCGCAATTGTTTTTGAAGTTAATTTACATCGATTCGGTTTCTTTTTGAAATAGTTCATATTCTATTTTGGCTCATTTCGCAGCTGTTTGTGTTGTTGTTGCTGATGGTTTCTTGATTGGTATTTAGTATTGGTTGTGATTTCCTTGTCGTTGTTGTCAATTATTTAATAAATGGACCATGACTCGCTTTCATAACTCCCATTGATCTGCTTTATTGTTTTTTCGTTTCTTGTTATTGAAAGGACTTTCCCACAACCGATCTATTCTGATCATATTTTCTTCTGTCGAGATTATTACAATTTATTGTTTATCGTATTAAAGTGTATTTCCTTGCTTTTAGTATCTTTTTCACGTCGGTGAAATATCCCCCATTGATGTTGACTCATAAAAACTCCAACTCACACTGAATTTGAAATGATTTTGTTCAAAAATTGAGCAACTTCATTACTACGAAATTCTGTTACTATTCGCGAATGTTCGTTTATCCTCTTCCATGTCTTCGTCATCTCCTTTAGACCCATTTAAATTTATATCCAAATTACTTGATTTTGCACTTATCAAGCCACTCGAACTCAAACTTCAACACAAACATAGCGCTAAAATGTAATATGTTCGCATGCAAACAATAAAATCGTGGTCGTGAAAAGTTTTGCGTTTGCACGTTTCCGCGCTTCCTTCAGTAAAATAGCTGTAGAAAAGTGGTACAGTATATAGTATATAGTATAGTGTGTATCTTCCCCTACTACTTTCAAACTTTTCTAAACCAAAAGGAAGCAATGGCTCGAAACTTTCGCGTTCGCACTTAAACCTGAGCGCTGTGGGAGTTTTGTCAGTGCAGCGTTCGTGATGTCGTCTTATTTGCTACTTGAATATGTTTTGTTTTGGTAATTTATTGATTTTTTGCGCCTGGTTTTCATATGAAAAAGGTGTGTAAATTTTGTATGTAGTACGATAAAGACGCAAATAACTTGAAAAGTTTAAAAAATTCTATTTAAAAATTCATACGGACTTAATGTACAATTTACAAATCACATTTCGTGTTATGATCGAAAACCTTTTATGTCCAAAAAGTCTTAAAAACTCCCTTGGTACACCTGATCGAATGACATGACATCAGTCAACAAAAAAATGGCTTTTGTTTTTATTAGCAAAAGCGTTTCTTCGTTTCGAGTTTTTCTCGTTTTCGACGTATTTTTGTATTTCATAAATTTTTCATTTGACATTTCTCATCTTTTAATTGGAACACGTCATTTATTCCGCTGCTGCTGTGTGTCAAAATTAAATGATGAAAAACTCCAGATACGACGGCGACCAAAACATGAAATGGAATTATTAATTATTGAAATGTGAAGCAGAGGAAAGAAGAGAAATTAATCAATTTATCACCGAACATTCAGTAATGATTGCGTATTAATTATTAACGAGGTTAAACAGAGAAATAAATGAACATTCATTTAGAGAAATCTGTATTAAAATTACACTTGGCCGATCCCACAAAAGGTGGTTAGCTTTGTGAAATTTACAGACTAAAATGGAAGCACAGGTTCAGAAGAAACCAAGACCCAGATACAAAGATTAACCCCGAGTTCTTTAAAAAGGACTTTACAAGCATTACACAGAGACAATTTAAACCTAGTGGGGACTATACAGACTTTATACGGAGACTGTAGGAAATCTATACAAAGACTACTCAGAGTTTTAGTTATAGAAACCAATCTATTAATTTAATGGAGTTTATACAGTTATTAGTTACCGAATCAGTACAATACTAACTACAAAATTAAAATAGAGCAAATTGGTTATTTTTAATCTGAAAAACTGGTTACTTCGGCCTCGCTGATGATTTCTGCATTAACCTGTAACTGTTCAGGGTTTTATGAACATATGTTAACGCCACAGACAACCGAATACGTTTTGCTTAGACCCTGCAAAATGCATCACAGCCGCCAGATGACTTTTCTGGGTCACTCTATATTTATTTGTGCATGATGCGATTCGAGATTTTGTTGTAGTGTGTTTGGACGATACCATGGGCCATGAGCCTCGGTGACTGTTGTGGGGTCGAATTATTTATTAAACGCACTGTTTTGGGTCACAACAACAAATGCGTATAAAATGTTTAGGTGTGTGTTACTGGATCTAGTTGACAGGAATACATACACACTAATTTAAAACAAATGATTATTTAATAGATGTCGTAGAGACAACGACGAGATCAACAAACAAAAATGCCTAAAAATGGTTTCCGACAAACAAAATGAAGGAGCGGCATAGTTTTTAGAAGTTAAGTAAATGTAAAGGACTCTTATTCCTTACACATGCAGACGAACACACACACACATATAAGCACACTAAGCTATATAAACTTTGCGTTGTTCCGAAAAAACTCACCGACAACTCTTTGCTTTGGTCAAGTCTGACGTAGCTTCTCGACAGTTCGTCCGTCCGTCGGGCCGTAAGTCCGCTTTTCCTACTCCTTGCGTCTCTCCTTCCTTTCGTCCTTCGGCTCTTGTCTCTCGAAAGACTCTTTGAGGATGCATCTATTTGAGTGTTCATCCTTTTTGACAGATGTTGCCATAAGAATGTGTTACGCTTGACGTTAATGTGACATATACACGAACAAAAACCCTCCAAAACAGAAACACACACACACACACACACACACACACACACACACACACACACACACACACACACACACACACACACACACACACACACACACACACACAAACACACATATGCATACAAATGCCCTCCACCATAAAGAGAGTTACGCAAAAATGTATGAAACACTAAGCTTAGGATGTCGCCACAAAAAAATGTCCCACAACGCAGAAAAAAGACCAACTCTAAACTTTGAACCTAATTTTCCTATGCTTTTTAGGTTATTTAAGCATCGGCTTCCACTTCCTCCTCCTTTTCCCTTCCTTTCCCTCGACGACCGGACGTCTTTTTTGTCGGGCGTTTTTATATTTTACTCAAAAGTTGTACTTCTGAGGCTTCAAACTGAAGTCATCGTGCTAAAGGTTGGCAACATTAACCAAGTCGAATGGAGAAATAATTCCATTGCCTGTTTTTATAACTGTTTGGGCTTTCTTTGACTTCTTCTAAAATCACTGCATAAAGTACGAAAGAGCTTCGAAATGATGGCTTCCAAATGAACATTTGAGAAATGTGCGATACATTTAAAAGAGGGGAGAAAATCAATTGTAAAATATCGCCTTTCTGCCTTTAGGAAATCTGAGATAGGGAAAAGTTAAAAGAAACCAACTCCAAAGTCCAATTAATCAAGTTGATAAATAAACCGGATTTATATGAGATCCGGTGATATCCAGTTTAAAGCGAAATTTATAAGGAACTTTTGATTAATGCAAATGTACGAAGGGGGAGCAATTTCACGTATAGCGAACAATGCTGGAAAAATAAATCAAATAGAAATAATAAAAAATCCGACGATTGAATTTAGTGTTTAAGCGATTAAACAAGGACATGTAAGACTCTGAATAATCTTCGAAATGATATAGCATTGTTATACGGTCATTATTTAATGAATTCACTATACATTCGCTGAAGACTTCAATCGATTTGTTACTAAAGATCGCTCAGAAAGATGACATGACACCCCCAGAAACCACAAAATAGAATAATCCCTTAAAATGACTGAGAAAACTGTAGTTTTCTGTAACGTTTCAGAAAAAAGTCCGCTAAAAGGAAGGGGAAAGAACTGAAAAATACACAAGAACGTGGACACAATAAATTTTATGTTCGTGAAACGAATCAATAAAAAAATCAATGGACGCTTGAACTTTCGACTTCAAACGCAACCGGGACGCTTGAATTTCTCTTAAACTTGGACCTTATCCCTTCCTTTCTTCTCTTCAACTACCTCTTTACTATTCGCAAAATCCATCCTAAACAACCCACAACTTTTCAACCGAACTTTTAAATTTCAACAGACTTTATCGCATGAAAACGCTTGAAAGACACGCAGAGGCAGAGATCGAAGAATAATGATAGGGAGAAAGGGAGATAAAGAAACATATCTAGCGAGAGAGAGAAAGAGAGAGAAGTTTTTAAGTAGATTTTAATGCGTTACGTTCGTCCTTAAATCTACATTCCCCTTGCGTTTCCTTTCGCCCGGTTGCTAGCACTCTGCATAGTGAAAAGGGTCATTCGAGTGCTTCTTCATTTCCTTAGGATGAATTTCTGGTCGGTGAAGCTATCGGTTACCAGTACGAGTCACGTGTAACTGAATCCACAGCAGAGCAGAGCAACGGTCGACGAGTTTCACACATGCCACCGACCACCATTGATGACGCTGTAAAGCATCTTTGGACGATTTCCTTCGGATTTCAATTCGTATTAAACAATTGAGAAGGGATTAAGAGCGACGGCGGAGAACCAGTAGAGTAAAAATACGAAGATAAACACAGAGAAAAGGTCATTACTCGGGTCTGTGGGTCCTCTAAAGTGCTGCACGTCGATCTGTGTGCGGGTTTCTTTTCGTAATGACTGCGATATTGAATTGGATTTGAATTCTCTGGACATTATTTAATGAGCTTAGTAAAGCACGTCGTCGTCCTGCGGGACCAAAGTATGCGTGTTTTACTCAAGATTGCGCTTGCATCCGTTTGCGTGATTTTATGTTTGTCTTCGCTCCCTGTTCAGTCGTATTTTGCTCGGCAAACGATAGCTGAACGCAGTCTTTGCGGAATACAGTAGAAAAAATGTTTGCGGAAAATAAATTGTGAAGTGTAACTGAGGATGAATCCACCTGACTGGATGCTCTCAAACTCGTCGCAACCATAAAAACTTCAGCTTAATTAATGAATTCGGAATGCTAAGGAACGTATGGAGTTTTATATTTATTTACCGGGCAAATGGATAACGACCGAGTTCGACCTTCGACTTCTGCCCGAGTAAATTGCCTTATGCAATTTAATTTGATTAGTTTGACTTGGCGAGAATCGATGCCGGAAGTGAGAGGTGATAATAGAAGAGAGCAATCGAGTTTTGTGATTATATGTATTACAGTATATTATTTAAGAACTTAACGTTTGTGCTGTTCAGACAATTCCAAACGAGAAACCACAGAAACCTCAATTAATTCTAATTAAAACATTCATTTCGAGTCAAGACTCGGCATTCAATTAATTGTCACGTGTAGATTGACTTTTTGAGGTTGACAAACACTCGAGATATCGACAGAGTTATGTAATCATGCAACAATTCTACGCTTTAATTAAGGATATAATCAAATGGATTCCAATCGCTTGTTTTCAGATTAAAAACACAATTCGTTCATTAATAATTACATATATTAATTATTATATATTGAAATTAACTGTAACTGTATTTTAGGCAACACTCGTTTTACGAGACGAATTTTGTTAGAAATACCACCATAGAAATTTGCACATTGCTGGTTGTCGATTCTATAGTGGGTCAAACACTTCATATTTAGCGACTATTGATTTTATTAATGAATTATCTCCAAACTTATATCTAGAAGTTTACCAACATTTTACCAGAAATCTCTAACATTAAGGTTAAGGTAGTGCCTAATGGTATGCAACGTTATATGTATCAACTCCACCTCAATCTGTGGATTTGAACGATTTTTTAATTACTCTTTTTATTACTGACTCTTTAAATTATTCGGCTGCCTTAAATTTTTATATAACTGAACGCTTAAACGCTTCCAAACGCGATTATCTGCCCAATGGAGGCATCATTGGCCTCGGCATCTGCTTCTATTGTTGCTTAGTGTTGCTTTCGGCCAATCAACACGGACGACAACATTAATTGTCTAAATAGCATAAAATACCCAAAACACAACAGCTTAAGCACCCGAAAGCATCCTCATCGAAAACCATGTCGAAAATGTTATCCATGCTCAGGAACATTTTGCGGAAATGGAAATTGAGAAGAAGAGGAACTCCAGGAAGAAGAAGAAGACACACTTTCCTGCCGAATGTAGAGTTAATTTTCCAGTAATTCTGTTGTACGTATGCGATCTTAGGACATTGTCTGTGTGTTTGTGTGGAACCATTGTAGTAATACTTGTAGCCATTAGCTACGTTAAAAGTGGCAACATGTTAACAAGAAGCCCCACTGCATTGCAGCATCTTTGAAGCATGTGCAGCAGCGGCTGATTTGTTATCCTTATGAAATGCAACAATGTAGGAAACGTCATCATGCTCGCAATTATCTGCATCATCAAGAGCAACGGCGATGGCAAAATTATCGAAATTATCATTATCCCGAATGGGATGAAAAGTACGCAATAACCGGCGAAGAAGACGCCATCACATGCATGCATTTCATGCATGAATACGGACAACATAGGCACTGACAGCTGATAGCAGCAACAAAGGATGAAAAACATAACATGAAGTTGTGCAACTTGAGTCGAATTAGAAGACGTTGAAGGAAGCAGTAATTACAGCATCCCCAAAAGCAGTATTCAATGACTTTAACTATTCACAGCAGAGATAGCCACATCCTCAAATCATCCTTGATATAACCGTCGAAATCTCATTGAATCATCCGCTGATAAATAATACAATTTGAATAATATTGTTTGATCTGAATGGCAGTAACAAGTAGAGTTTTATTTTAAATATGTCGAAAGTATTATTTTCACAGTCTGGCAGATGGTTTCCGGTTCACGATTAGTTTTGCGGAGGGCTGCTCTTAAAGAAGCTGTAATGAATCCCTGCGTAGAGTTCTCATGTCTATTTACAGAATGCATAATTTCAAATTCATTTTTAGACTGCCGACTTGAGAACATGCCTTTGTTGTCCTTATTAATAACTTTCAATTAGTGTTAAATGCGCTTTGTTCGCTGCATAATTCAGAGCAGATTAAAGTGCGCTTTCGTTTGTGCTTGCAGTCAACGTTAATTAAGTGGATTAAGCAATTATAAGCAGCTTAAGTTAGACGCAACAGAACTGGAAACTGAACGGAGATGTTATTAAAAATTGATCGACGAGAAGATGTAGTGAAAAGAAGTGCAGTCGCAGGGAGAGGAGTTTAAACTATTTTAAACAGACAATAATTGTTTCATTAATTTCATTCCGACAAATTCTCCCTGATAAACAATTTATGGATTATAAAGTCGAGTTATTTTTAATTTATTTAATGCATGCTTCCATAATTTCAGCAGTTCATTTCAAATTTTTTTGAAGATTTTCGTGATGGTGGGCGAGGAGTGTGTGGCTGAACAGACCAAAATGGAGTCTTTTTTATCTCCTTTCACTGCCGACTAATTTCGGAAGCTTAAAATAAACCTTGGTAAATTAACTGTAGCTCGGGCCTCTCAACGTAGCCCAGCTGCTGCTTCTTAAGCGAACGCAAACCGCGCTCTGTGATAATTCACACCAGCGAGGGCCTTTATTAAGGCTCCGAAAACCACGCTTTCTTAAAAACTTCAAACTTTCATTCCCCATTCCCATCCAAATTTTGGCGCTGTATTTTTCCTGTTGCCTTCTTAATGAGGTGACATGATGCAACAACAGCTCAGTACGTTCTCCGCACTGTGTCTCACAACCTGAGCTACAAGTCGACGTGGCGAACCGTCAAACTCCGTTCCAAACGTAGCATGCGCGGCATTGATGACAAATTGTAGACGCCGCCGTCGCCCGTTAATGACAAGGACATTAGACGTCGTTCCTCGGCTCGCCCGCCGCCTACCTTCGTGATCCTTTTCTCGCAACACCGCATGTGCTGTAGTTCATTTGTTCCACTTTCGTCAAAGGTTTCCTTGAACTCCCGACGGCTCCTCGCGCCGCCGCCTCCACCCGAAAACTAACGTTCACCGCACGTTGACGTTGCGGTTGGCGGCATGTGATTTATGCGGGTTCCGCGGCTTGCTACGCTTTGGTGCACTTTGATGCACTTTGATGCGCCTGTTCCTGGCGCCAAACATGCATGAGCTGAGGTGTCGACGAGCAGCCACAGGAGCAGCAGCTTGCGTTAGTGTACTTAAAACTCCTAATTATTTTCTTCACAGCTTTTATGATGCCATCCAAGATGTCTATCAGATGCTCTCTCTCGGAATGAGTGCGGCAGAATATTTGTACAGTCAACTTAAAACAAAGATGAGGCATTTTTTTAGGTTTATGACTACGCGAGCGGCGTATTACTCTCTTTCCTTTCTGGTTGGCGATACTCGTCAGATACGGAGATATAAAGCGTACCTGGATCCTGGATCAAGATAGAACACCAACCGGAATTCAGACTTAAATTCAGAATTCAAAAGCAAAGATTAACTTGCAACTTTGGAACAATGAGATTAAGAAACAAGTACGCAAATGAAGTAAATACCGATTCCAGTCGAGGAGTCAAATATTCCTCAAAAGATCCCATGCTGTGCAACATTCTATCGTTGAATTTAACAAGGAGTATGTACTGCGAATAGCAAGTGTTGTCTGTATGCATGCAGAGGAGTTCCGAAGTTCATCGGAAAGGGTACAAATCCCAAATTAAAACTTTCGTCATTCTTCTGCAGGAATGGGATGCTTTTATGTGATGGTGTGTTTTTTGTTTTCAGCCATTTCCATGTATATAATCTTTAATTAAAACGAACGAGTGTCAACTCGCGGTAAACCACGGAAATCTGTCAGCCGAGCGACAAATCGGAGCGGAAAATGGAAGCTGCAACAACCGAAGAACACTGAATGCAAGTAGCGCTGGTTCTTTTATTACCACATGTAAATACAACCGACAGTCAGCCATGTTTAATAAATTAACGGAGGCTGCTTCAGCAAAAACAACAACGGCGCTTAAAAACTTCGAATAACCGCACGTTCTTCATTTGGGTCGTTCGTGTATCTTTATGGCAGCACGGATATGGGTAGCGATGAATGATGGGGAGACCAACCACCCCGGAGAAGACAGGTTGTCAGTGACGTGTAACCTGTTAATAGAAGCTTTTAGGATATGAGACTCACACTAAGAGCAACAAAACCTGCGTCGCTTTCGGAATGAGGGAATTCATGGGATCACGTTACGAGTACACGACCTTCTTACGCCCCAAAACAGCTATAAAATGAAGGCATATGCCTTCAGGTACTTTTCCTGGCTTGGATTTACATCGCCCAAGCGCTTACAACCGATTTCTTTCAGAGGAAAAACCCCAAAAAACTTTTATGTGCATGATTTGAAATTTGTTTTAATCAAACTACACAAAAATGGGTCATTATCGAAGCCAGCAACACAATAAAAAAACCTCAGGTCTTTATAGTTTTTTAGGATTTTTTATTTTTTTATTATCACCTTTCTGCTTGGTGCAATTACTCAAGACATTTTAAAGCAGTTTTAAGAAGTTTATTTGCTTCTGCAGATTGTGGCGAATGAATAAATTTGATCAACATTCTAAAAAAATAGGCGAGCGGTAAAAGAATGAAGAGTAGATAACAATACAGAAGGTAAAATAAGAAAAATAACAGGAAACAGTGAATTAGAATTCCAGTCTTGCTCGTTGCATTGAGTTGGGAGCGACTGGGGTTCCCGGTTGCCCTCTTCAAGCACGTAAAGAGCACAAATAACTCAACGTAACAGTTGTTTATGTGTTGATTCATGTTTTACTTGTGTGCAATATAAAATTTGATTTTTTCGGTGGCAATCCGGCAGCGGGTTTCTGGGTTCGCTGTAGGCAAATGTAAGGCAGAACACCAACGAGTTGCAGGGCGGCTGTGGGCGGCGGCGCCAGCGGAGGAGTCGGAAACACTTCACTTCATAAAACGCAACGAAATTGCAAAAATAAGCAGAAAAGCGCATTCGAGACGGTTGCTTTGTTTGCTACTTTATGAATGCAATAAAAAACAAAGAAATGATATAGAGACATCGTTGATTTTGTGCTTAGGATTTGCAACGTCGCCGCGAACTCCAAAGCAAAGCCGCAAAAGGTGGCAACGCCAAATGCACTTCTTACAATTTGCTACGAAAATAAATGGCCTTTTGTTTGTCGGTGTTGTTTATTTGCAACTCGTATGTGGCAATAAAGAAATCATAATGAAAATAATGCTTATTATTGCATGTCTTTGGCAATTGCATTTCTTCATGCGATGAAAACGCAATGCAAAACTTCCACGCGATAATTCTCAAGACATATAAAAGCACAAGACACTCAAAAATTTTGTAATAAAATCCGAAAACCAAGATTTTCCTGATCCAAGGCGGCGTTGAAGGTTCCTCTGTTTCTTGTCCCTTGTCATCTTCCGTTTCCCATTCAACTGCTGGTTCCATCCTTTATCGTTATTATATTCATCATCCCTTTCTTTTTCTTCCCCTTCATTGCGACTACTTTGGGGAAAACTGCTTTTTTATGGGTTGCTGGCTGCGCAAAACCGAATCAAACGTTAGTGGAAAATCATGTGAGTGTGTTTATTTGTGGATCTGTCAAGGACCACGAGTGTTGGGGAGAGGAAGGAGGCGGGGGGCGACGTTATTCATGTCGTGTTTTTAGAAAAGTAATAATAGCAAATTGTCATGTCAACATTTCGCATATAAGTATTAATATCCGTAGTAGAAGAGCTTGGAAAATCGTTCCATTAAATATTGTGACATCACCGACATGCTGCTTATAGTATGATAAAAGGGGGAATGGCAGATCCAGTTTAAGTATTGTCAAAATGTCAAAAGAAACATTTCCTTTTATTGAAAACCTCCAGAAAAAACCAAGTAAATTGATACTAATATTGCTATTATATCGTACAATTGGGGTATCCAAAGAGGTTTCAGTTTATTTATACTGTCCACACCAGGCTTGCCAAGTCGAGGGGAATTTCCCAATTTGGGGGAAATTTACTGTCGCTGGGGAATCGGCGAATGCAGTGTTTTATGCGGAGAATTTTCAGTTTGCAAATATACATAGAACACACTCTATGTAAAACTTTCACACGAATTATTAATCATATCATTTTAACTTTCCTAACCTTTTGTTTAAGGCTTGGCATTTTTAAGTACAAAGTTTCAGCAAAACAAATAGTTTACATCTGCAGCCCTCTAGAACATTATAAATTACAACGAATTGTGAAAGCCTTTGAAAACCTTGGGCAAGAAATGAAAGAAAAGGTTATAGTAAAAATTAAAGGTCGACAATTCTCAATACTTCTAGATGAAGGCACTGACAGATTTAATATAAAGACCCTCGCCGGAGTTGTACGCTTCGTAAATGGTAGACTCTATCCGGAGAATCTCTTGTCATGCTCAGGGAAGTAGATAATAGCACCTTCGATGGATTGAACAGAATAATTGAGACATTTTTTGATGATTTTCCGATGGTGCAAATGTGATGTGTGGGGAAAACTACTCTGTAATGACTTTTTTTGGAAAAAAGAACCCAAATATTTAAAGTTTCAAATTCGCTTCGCATTCCTTGCACCTGTATGTATGTACGTGCACAAAAAGCATCAAAAATTTTACCGAAGTAATTAGAAGAGCTCATGCGTCAAATGCATAATTATAATTCGCATAGCCCAAAATGCTCCATTGAATTAGGATCATATCAAGAACTCTGGGGTCTCAATCAACTCAAATTTATTCATCCATCGCTAACACGTTGGTTGGCTTTAAAAGACTGTATTGTGGAATCTATCTGGAATCCAGTGAAAATCCCAATCTGATTCCGGCTATATGTGTAACGCTCAAACCAAGGAATCCCTTCAGATTCTATTCAGTTTATCCCAAATTGGGATAAAGTCGCGAAAACCATTCAGATTCCATACGGATTGTCCCAAATTGGGATAATTTCAGATTTTTTCTACTCGTGTAATAGCCAGTGGAAGGCTATTTAGAACCGAAGATGAGTTCTCACCAAATGTAACTAGCAAAATCATTGACCAGTATCTCAAAAATCCAATAACACCATTATATATGTAGTTTCTAGAGTATTTTTTACCTTTTTTTTTCAAAACTAAATTTAGAAATGCAAAGTAGAAAATTAAAAATAGCGGCCTTTCATTTTCTTCTTCAGCCTGCAATCTTATGTTTTCTTATCTTTCTGGCAGAACTCAACGCGTGTTCGCTGCTGGCGAGCTGTCCGAGTCTCTATCAGAAGGAAGTCGGGTTCCCCAGGGCTCCATCTTAGGGCCTATTCTTTTTATGCTATACATTAACGATTTGTCCGAACGTCACTCCAGTGTTCTTTATTAATCAGTACAAAGTCATAACTTGTTAACAAATTTAGTGAACATGGAAGAATCATTAAAATAATATTTAATTATCCTCGAAGTACCCACGAAAATAACCCCCAAAATACCCCCAAAAAACCCATGGTTCCCATAAAAGCTATTAACATCCTATTATAGTAATGAGGTTATAATTCTGAATGCAAGAAATACCACGAATTATACTCGAATTGCCATCGAATCGCCCTTGAAATACACTCGAAAAGCCCTTTAAAAATCGACAGAATACCATCAACATTCGGAAAAACCCACGTTTAGGAAATATACGCGATGTATGTCGCCATGAAATACCCTCATGTCTTATAATCAATTCAGCTCGATATTATTTAATAAGTCTTTAGATTCTTTAAAGCAGAGTCCTCCAAATGGACGAAATGGCGAACGAAGCTTTAGACTGTATGACCTTTGCCAGTGATGCACAACACGATGCTGGATTTATTTATAGGCAACAGCCTAAGGTTCCATACATCGTTGTCCACGATCTCAGTCACTTTTTCCTGGTTGTTATTAAAGAAATGCTCGCCTTTGATCTATTCGAAACTCCTTTGAACACCGGCAGGATTTGCGATTATTTATAAATACATCAACCCTTGAATAGATTCTTTCATCTGACATCTTCTGTGCTATCCTTTGCGTCTCCTCTGGCGTTCATACTTTAATCGGCTGTCAGTGAAGCTCTTTCACTTGATTACATTAGACACATCATGGTGCTTAATTTGAAGCTAAAAGTCAAATGTGAAAAGAGGGCTCCGAGTTATCATCATTCAAAAGCTGAAAAGCCGTGACAGCAGCACAACTCGTACTTGAACTGCAAGTGGCTGTCAATAAGACAGATGATGCTGGCGAAGACCGGAGAGAGAGCGCAGAAGGAAGACGAAACATATGACAGCGATACTGATTGAAGACAGATTAAATTGTTGCATGCGATTGAAAGGCTAAATTTATTATAAAATCACTGAAGAGCGCGAATAAGGTTCGCATTCTCTTTATTCTTCGTGTAAATTTCATTCTCTGTGAGATTCTTCTGGTTCCAGGAGCGAAGACGAAGACTTTGTCGTTGCAAGAGCAGGAGGTCCTTCGAATAACAACGAAACTCTCACGAATGGAATGGATGAAGAGTCAACAAACGTAATAAAGTCATGAAGTATGCACCGTAAACAAACTACAATGCAAGGAATCGTGGAGGAGCAGGTAACTATTTACGACAGAAGTTTTACTGTATGTCATGCATGCACGCCTTCATGCATACACGATTCCGTTGATTCTCCATCAAGTTTACATTTCCGTAGATCATTGACGCAAGAAGCAACAGAAAAAATTAAAAACCGGAGCATACTTTTAGCCATCGTTGTGATAAAGAATATTTTATCCACGCAACCGAAAAAAATGAAGCTGCAGCTTTTGCTGTTGTTGATGGCGTTCGTTCAATGCACTTCAACGGCGTCGGAGAGAGTTTTATTGCATTCAATCGATATCGGATCCTTCTGTCAGCTCCGTTGCTGCTCTTTCTCCCACTGCACGTCTTCAAATCCGCATCCATCGTCTACTTCATCTCGAAAGTGTTTATCAAAAAGCTTAGTACTCGTAAAAATTGATCCTCCGTGGGGAATAAAGAATGCGGATGATGAGATGAGGAAGAAGGAGAAGCTACAGCTACGCACATCCATAGATTGATGGCTCATTTGTTGTTGTTGTCGTTATTTTTACGAACGCTTCCGGAATGATTCAAATGTAGGGAATACTATGTAAAGGATTCTAAAAACTAAGGACGAGGTGCAGACGTAGCTGCTGCTGTTGCAGTGTTGCGATGTGAAACTTTTTAAACAACTTTATCGTCTCCATCAAAATGATTGACGGATCTGTGTTTCAATTTTTATTATCCTTTTACACTTTCGTGCTCATTTAATGAAGAACCTCATTTCGCCGTTATGAAACGTTTTATCCCTTCGCTGCAAGGATTAATGATTGGAAAAGCCGTTAAACTTTATTATTTCCCCATTATTATTTATCGAAATCGTATTTCTGCTACCCGAATCAGTGTTATTGCAATATTTCCGATTCTATAGGCCATAAGACTTTCTAACTCGTAAATCTCTGTTAGCGCACGTTTTTTCGTGGTTTGCTTTTCATCGTCACTTCCAACAGTTTGTGGATATTGCAAATTCCTTTATCGGTCTCAGTTCATCGCCGAGCAACCTCCGCTGTAGCGATTTAAACGTTAACAGACAGAACAAAGCGAGATTTATAAAAGTGTGGCATATGCATAGGGGCAGGGCGAATGCTGTTTACACACTACATAGTGAAGCACCCGTTGGTATGTCTCAAGTGTATCCAGTTTAATCCGCATTCATTTTTAACCTACTTAATATGCATCAACATGGCTCAAGCTCAACTCGAAGCCCTCTACGTGGAAATATGCTGCACACATCAGCAGCAGAAGGCCAAGGAATGGACGGGATCAACTTTGCATGGCTGGTTGCTGTTGAGCCGTTGAGCTGTTGAGCCATCGAGCCTCGAGTGTAGAGGATAATCGTAAGTTGCGATGGAATGGATGCTCGGGCTGCATGTCGGTAATGAGGATGTCTGTATGCGGTGCAGAAATCACAGTCGATGTTTGACTTCGAATGTGTTTCGACTGCTGAGTCCGAAGCGTAACGAAGTATCCATCGCTCGCAGCAGTTTATTTGCTGCTTCGTTGTGCTGAAGTACGAACGGCGAGCTTAAGGCGAACACAAAGATGCGTTTATGTAAACAGCTTTGATACTGATGCTGCCTGGTGAATACCAAAGTCGAAGTTATTCCCTCAACCAAAACAACTTCTCCACTCATGGCCATTGTATTGCTGAGATCGGAGTTGGGCCGGGTGGGAGGGACTAGGGATATTCTGCCGTTGCTGCTGAACTTGATAAGTCTTGTGTTGATTATTTACTTGCTTCTTGGACTGCACATGACTCTTTAACTCATCATTTCATTTCACTATTGACTTTCCGGACGGCTCCGCTTAACTTGACTTTGCTTCTGAGGTTCAACGGAGTTGAAATGTGGGTTTCTTCAACTGGTCCAATTACTCCTTTGTCTTCTCATTGATAGCATTTGTCTTGACTAGGTTTTTCCGTCAGCATGGCCGCTGAAAAAGATTGTTAAAAAGTCACTTGTGTGTCGTCAGTTTCTGGAATGAATCGTAGTCCTTCGCCGTCGCTTGGTTTTAATGACTGAAGCATTCTTTCCATGCATAGTCTCCAAATAAAACCATCGTCGATCCACAGCCTTCACATCCACAGAAGGAGGTGGGGAAATTTACGATCCACAGTCCACATTTATTGCGTTCATTCGTTGGCGGAGAAACTCCGCGAAAAGCACGACATACGACGAGTTGCTGCTGTTTTCAACGAACTCCTCCTTGGTTCGTCTTTTGCTTTGCTGTCGGAAAAATTATAAATAATAATTACCATCAACTCTGAGCCTTTTAAGAAATTAAATGACCAAAGAAGTTATCATTCGGCGTTATTTGATTAATTGGCTTCATAGTGAAAGTAAATTTTTGTTAAAGCAAAGTGAGGAGTAGTTGGGGAAGGGGAAGGGTAAGGGGAAGAGGAAGGGAAAGGAAAGAGGAGACCAGAAACATATTGAAATTGAAATTAAAGTTGGCGTCGACGGTTATTCAAATCTCACCTTTCCACGCATCCAAAAGTAACTGTAATTTCAAGAAACTGTTGACATTTTTACCTCTATGCAAATTGGAATGCAGTCAAGCAGCAGTGTTGCCACCTTGAACTTTCTACTGCGCTCAATTTGAAGTGCAGAAGTGAAGCGAAGGAAATGCGTGAACGAAAAGGAGGAAGAAACAGCGATGGCATCTCCTAAAATGTCTGTCATTCGTGGCCTCCAAGCGCCACTTCCGGCCGCATTGAAGACACTGCGAAGAAGTCCAACTTCAGTAACAATCCTTGTATCTCTTTCCTGCCCAATGTGAGTGCACCACGTTGACTTCTAGTTGGGATTGCGAGGATTTTCTCTAAATTGCATTCTAAGAATGTTGATGTTCCAGTTGCGGTTCTTGTTTTGACCTCTCACTTTGATCGCTGAATTAGACGCCGGCTTTAAACCATGGAAAGAACTGTGAATAATGTATTAGAAAACCGCCGTCCGATGATGAATAGAAGACCATCAAATGAAACTTTTGTGGTTTGAAATGTTGATTAAATTAATGAAAATATCAGAATCGCATAAATTTTGATCTGCCGCCCCTTCTCTTTTATTGTTGGGTGTCTGTTCTTTTCAGATGATAGTGCCCCAAGTATAGCGATAATTATTTTAAGCATAATCCACCATTCCTTCAATTTATATATTTATTTATTTATTAATGGAAATAGGAAATGTTTCGATGGTTCCTACGTCATTTTTTATAACGGATTAACACAAAAATTTTGTCGACTTTCCAATTTTTAGACAATTGTCATTGTGCATCATCATCATCATCATCGCGATCATCATTGCCACCATGATAAGCGGCGATAAAGTGTTAAAGTGATTTAGTTTTTGCTCTTGATTTTTTGTTTGCGTTGCTGAGATTTTTTCAAACATTTGATTATAATGCATCGTTGTGTTTTTTAAGCTTTTAACACTTGGAAAATTTTTCTGCACCCGCGCACACACACACACATCAACGCATTCAACACTTTGGACTTTTTGCCTCTGTGGAACAGCTGAAGCCATCAAGTTTCATGAATAGGCTGGCGTCTGACCGACAGGAAACGATTGTCGACGTTGTTGTTGTCGCTATTATTGTTTTTACTTTATTGCCCTGTTTGCCTTTTCACATTTATTTTTAGCAAAGAGCAATCGACTGTTGAATATAGTATTTTCTGTGTACAAATAAACACACACACACTCACAGAGCTGAATAAATAAAAAGTGTGCAAATGAGTGGCCAGAATTCAATTGGCTGAGGCAACAACAAGTAGCGTAAATAATCAATGGTGAAAGTATCGCAACGGCAAGGATCAATGTAAAGGCTGCTAGAGAAGAGATTCCAAAGGGTGAGCAATAGAGAGGCAGCAGCAAATGAGAGAGCAACAGAAGCATTGGGATTACAGATCTCCCAATTCAGTTGTCATCCTTAGCGAAAGACGATTTCAAATTCGAAATTCAAAAGTGAAGTCGAGACATTTGAAATATACTCGGCATGTGGCAAGCTTCACTATGGCCATCGCTGAAGAAAACCTTAAATTGAAGTCTATCTGCAGAGAGTTTCCTTCAGAAAATCGCCTGCTTTCACGAAGCACCTGTCCTTTTGAAGCTACAGACGTCATTGCAGGGTCGTCCGGAGCCTCTGCCTGACATTGCAGCTCTTTCCAGACCCATTATCAACCAGAGACTGACTCTCCGTCCTTTCTTTCCTCTCTCATCTAACGATTTGCGTTGACACAAATGGACCACTTTGTCCATTTCAACAAACTGATGCCGACAGTTGTTAAGCGGAGGGTATTTAACGGGAAGAGCCCGCTGCACTCGACGGGACGACGTCTAAACAGACAGCAGCAACACAAATTGCAGTTCTGGCTTGTCTAGGATGGGGGGAGGAGGTGTAAATGAATGAATGAGGGAAATTTCAAGCTTTTTGCTGTTGTTTGCGTTGTGAAAGTAACTTTTAAAGAGTGTTTTAGGCGTCCGCTTATTCATTTGCCTGCCCTGGTATCTAGCATACAGCCGACATCCATTTTTCTATGTTGATCCCTCTCTTTGGCTATTCAGTTACTCGTGCCTCACGTCATTCAGTTGTCCAGTATTTGCTACGTCGCGTCAGCCCTTCATTCGTCCATCCATTTATCTGTTCCTTTGCTATACTCCTTCTCTTTCCCTTCTACGTTACTGAGTTTTTCATTCCTTTCATGTCGTCGTTTGTCCTTCACTCCATGCATTTGTTTATCCTTTTCTCTTCTTCCCATTAAATACTCTTAGCAATAACAATAAAAGAAGCAACAAAAAACTATTGTCAAAAGTATTTGATGGGAATGGAAAAAATTAATGAATGAATAAAATGAGTTGAAGCACAAAAAAGAGAAGGAATTAGGAGTAGAGTGAGGGGAAGGAGGAGGGAAACATATAAAAACATTGCTTCAAAAAGAGGAACCAATATTTTCTGGTAAATTGCACCCATCGGCATTTCGCCTGCGCTTCCACGTCGCACCGCATCGAACCATCAGCGTCTGAGCGACTAAATGGAAGGACGAAAGACTGACGAGTTGAACTGGCAGCAACCACAGCAGCAGCAGCAGCAGTAGCAGCAGCGAAGCGATGGAAGCAGGACAACAGCAACAGCTGCCGCAACAACGCCCCTCGCCCGTCCCATCGGATCCGACTTCAGTTGCGGCTGCTGAGAGAGGGAAATTTATAGAGGTCAGTTAAAAGTCCATAAAGGTTCCGGAAGGCGTGAGAAGCGGTTTGCTGCTGCTGCTGTGGGTGCTGCTGCGAGCATTCAACATGGCGTAACCATGACGTGGATTGGACGTTGCGATGACCTTAGCACCATTGCGTTTTATGATGATGAGCTGAGTGACGGTGGCTGCGACTACGATGCGACTTCTACACGAATGGCGAAAGAGTAGTCGGGGAAGCGGAGGACAGCGATGAAAAATGAACTCCTTTCGCTCCTGTTTCCTATATAGACAACATTTCAATTGTTATTGTGGTTATTAAAAGTGGTGACGAGGTCGCAACCCTTGAGCCATTTATTAATGGTTCCTTTACAAACACAACGACCTCGAAAACTGTTTTAATTTATTAGGAATGGAATAATTTGGGTCAATCCAGGGTCAACTGCGGAAGTGTTATGAAAATACGAGAAGAAACAGTAATTTAAAATAAAAACATCTTTTTTTTAACCCATCCAGAGAGGCGTGGAAAATTAAAATTTGGTATTTGAGGCTCTAAGAAGAGTCCTAGTTGTGCCTCCCTTTGTGGATGCCATCAGTGGCGCCAAAAACACTTCTCTCGGTATCAGTTTGTATTTTTAAAATCTATGCATTCAATTTTGGCTATATAATCACTTTTGTTCAGCTTTTAAAATCAACGCTCCAGACCCGGAAGTCCTATATTGTGGTCTGGGCTCCACAGCACTGCTCGGGACATTTAGCTTTTGTCTAAAACCTAAATTGTTCTTTTCTCTGATCATCTTTATCCCTCTCTCTTATTGCTTCTTCATATATTCCAAGAAAGTCCTTTGTTATCTATAGCAGACAACAGTCGCTGTCTCGCTTAAGGAATTGGCTTTTGTATAGAGACGATTGAAATCATGAAACAAATTAAATGAATCAATCAAACAAAAGAATCAAACGCCTTTTCTTCCCTTTTCGTGCATCGAAGGAGGACAAAAAATATAACAATAGGAGCCACTGAACACAATTCTTTTGACTTGCTGAACTTCCTTGCGTCGATTGGACTCGCACTAAATACTTCCTCGCACTCGAGTAGTTTCTGTCCATTAATAATATGTGAGTCCTGCGTGGTTCTAGTACATACACGCACATGGACATTCCGTCGACCGGAAACGGCTGTTGTTGATGGACATCGTGTAGTGGTCGATGGCAGCTCCCGAAGTAATCAGTTCTCATATATCATAAGATCCAAGTTTAATTAAAGACCCACAGAAAGCAACTTGAATGACCGAGCAAAAAGAAGAGGTGAAAAGGAGAAAGAGAACTTCATGTTGTAAGGAGAAGAATTAAAAGGGGAAGATTTTGATGTGTTCAGAAGTTGAATACACTTAAAGACAGAGCGAAAAAAACCTCTTTTCCAGCTTTCACGTTTCCTCCTCCGCCGGCAAACCGCATACACAGACATCATTCGATTCTATTCAACTCGATTGATGATTGAATTGAATCATTTATATTCACTGGCAGCAAAAGTGATCAGCGCCTGAATGAATGATTGAATGACGGAAAGCAACGAGTGAAATAACGACAAAAGGCACAACAACGACTGATTGATGGTTGATGTTTAGAGAGAACAAAACAAAGGGACGCAGGATAAGAAAGGGAATAGCGAAGAAGGCGAAGAATGGAGAGTGGCAGAAGCACAGATAGCACTTTGCATTAGTGCGAATGAAACGAAAAATTAATCAAAATCCAAATGTTGCTATGAAAAATCGAAATAATTCATATTTTCGAACTATATTCATTTTAAATATAATATTTTATTTTGTTGTATATTTTATTATAATTGTTTACTTTATTATTATTTCTTATTATTATTGTTAATATTATTATTTTTGTGCTTATTATTTTTCGAAGTTTCACCAGAATTCAAAAGCTTTCATCGAGAATTTTAATAATTAAAGGATTAAATTGTTGTTTGTTGATTGTTGGTCCTCCTTGTTGGTTGTCCTTAAGCAAGGTGCGCGCCTTGCTTCTACAAAACCCGAAAAATCTATCGAAACACGGAAAAACTTTCAATCAGCAGAAATGTTATTGCAGAGGAATTTATTAAAGACGCTAAAAGCTGCTCTAAAATACGATCATGCATGCATGAACATGACGAGAACTAATAAATTTTCGGCTGCCGCAAACGTCGATGGTGATTAAAAAAGCGGACTGCCAACCAACGGCCAACAGAGACTCGCCGACAACGATTGCCTCGGAATGAATTAATTTCAGAGTTAAACGCTGATGCAACTACGAAATAGAAACACTAACACTAAGAGACACAGGCACACACACGTGGAGTTGCAGTTGCATAAAGCTAAAATCCAAATCAAAGGCATTTCGATTAGTTTTAATATCTGCTTTAGTAATAAATTTCGGTCGGAAGGCTCTTAATGTTGGGCATAAATAAAATGTACAAAGGAATAAATGAAATTAATGCAACAAGAATCAATTCTATAATAGTGAAAACGAATGTAATTTTTGACTTTTAAGGGAGAATTATAAAGAATTATAATTTATAATTACAAATATTTAAAGTTTCGAATTATTGTTGAATTTAATGAAAGTTTAATTTCATTCTTGTCTAATTTTGATATTAGATTCAATTACTTTACTTTTTCATTTACTTGAATGTTCGAGCAAAATTCGAATCTGCTGCGATATTAGATTCAATCTGTTTGTGCGCCGTTTGCTGGACTTTGGGGCCTGTAAATAACCATCTCCAGCTGGGCGAAAGTTCATTAAATGCGAGCGTGGCGCTGCTCGCCCAGCATAATTGATGCAGCCTCATCAAACAGACCTTGGAGAGCTGCCATTCGCTTTGAATCCGTTCGCAGATGCGGCGAATTCGCATGAAATATGCGCCCCTGATGACCTGCAATGGGAAATGTTCAAGACTAAAATGTAATTAGAAATCGAGTTTCGTTTCCACTCATTATGCCGTAATTCATTCAGTTTCAGTTGCGAATTTGGCGAACCTTCGCCGATTCGATTCTCCTTCGAATGCCCCTCACCGTCGTCCTCAGCGGCGCGGAGGCGCGGCGTCGAGTGCATCATTAAGAACGGCACAGAAGTCGTCGGTTTCGAACCGCCGGCGCGGACGCTGAACAAACCTCGAATTTTATAAATCCTTGCAACGAATGCGGCCGAATGATGCTTTCCACGCTGCTTCTTTGCCAGTCCATCTGAGTGACTCTCTGTCTGTCGGTGCTCTGTGCCTCTTGCCTTTGCTTTCGCATTAAAAATGTGCACATGAAACGAGGATCGAACGGCATGCAAAACTTAATTTACACGGTTTCATATTAAAGAAGTGGATGTGCAGTTGATTACAAGGGGCAGTCGACGGGGGATCAGGAATAGATGAGGTTCTCTGCGTTACTTTGAGTTGTTACCTTCGCCACCATACAAAACTCTTATCAACTTCTAATGTAACAAATCGGCTTTTCGTAGCATCATCGGTGCATGATGCATGCCTTCATGCATGTCTGACGCACACACGAGCAGCAAGCAACGTTTCCCTTTGATTATCGAACCTTTTTTTATAAATTTTACGGAAATCTAAACAAATTTAATGAACGTTTTAGTGAAACTCATTCAAGAGTCGATTAAAATTCCTCTCTGTTTTTATCATTTCTATTTTAATTATTTTCATGAGTCTATTTTTCATATAATTAAAGTTATTTACAGCCACAAACATTATTCGCCATTCCCAAAAATTGTGTGCAATTTGATTACGTTTGTCAAACGTATTGCAACATTTTCCCATGTATTTTATATAATTTAATTTGGGTTGAAGCGTTTCTAGAAATGAAATTAACTTTTAATTCGTTTTCAAGCCGCTTAAAAAATGAATTTGCTTTAAATAGTTAAAAGTCGATATTTAAATGCATGCATTTAGAAACAATGAGAAAAACTAAATACTCATATATTAATTAACTCGTATTGTAATGCAAAAACATTTAAAGATTGATTCCGAGACGCATTGTGATTGAAGTCGAACGAGCGACGTCATCGGTTTAGACTTTCCCTTCGACTGAATGGATTTCTTGCCCATTTTGGATTCTATAACGAGGTGGGCATTCATTGCGACGAAGCTGCGATGATGGTTAACATCAAATGGATACAGCTCGCGGCAAAAGGGGAGTTTAAGGATTCACTTTGATATTACTGCTTCTCATGGCAGCCATCGCATCACCTCTGAATCAGATTTTCAGGCTACAATTAACTTTACAGGAATTATGGAACCACACACAATTCCCAGATTATTATTTCGATTATTATATAATACTAAAATCTAAAATATTTTTTAATCTTTCCTTGAGATACGAGATTAACAGAAATACAGAAGATTTCTGCCAGCGAGGCGAAAACATGGAACATTTTAACATAAATTGCGTTGATAATTAATTGCAAATTCGAATCCGTTGCTTACTTTACTCTCATGAAGTGATGCCAATTTGATTTTTCGCACTATTTTAAATTTTTAGACGTGTGTCGAGGCCACAATGCTTTCCATTGAATTCCTTGAAATGACGTATGGCGCGCAGAAGGAAGCCACTTTGTTTTGTCGTATTTTGCATTCTATTATTTTTGATGTGTGTGTGTGAGTGGACATTTGCCTGAATAGTGTGCTGCCTATAATTTTCTCTTTCTAACACATTGGCACTAGACAAAGAGGAGGATATGTTTGCTGCAATTCCCAACTTCGAAACAGACTTGCCAACTGAAAACAGAGCCAAAAACCCAAAATCATTCTGGAGGTCTACTACAAACTTGTGAGGTAGAGACCTAAAATAGGTATTACGCAGCAAACCTACGTTTACGGACGGATTTATTACAGCCTGTTTCCATAAAATGGGTTTCCAGTTGTTGTTGTTGTTAATGTACTTGGATAAAAGATAATTTGACAAGTGTAGATATTAGTCTGCAATGTATAGACTAATAATATAATATATATAATGTATACAAGGTGTTTATTTGTATGTTGTTAGATATTATGATGTTAGGGATGTTATTTAGTAGAATATGTAAAAGAAAGAGTATTGCTCATTACTTCGAGTGGCTTGTAGTGGGGTATTCTACGACTTAAGACTAGTTAACCTTAAAAAAAGAGAAAACAAATATATATATATATATATATAATTTATAGTGTATTCGACGTTTTAATTGTGAAAGTAGCTGTCAGAACGCTTCTAGTCCACGAATTCTACATTTCCAGGGTTGTAAATGAAATTTTTCAAATATTACAGATTAGTGAGCTAATCCAGGAAGTGTCATTAATGCTAAGAACACAATCAGAACAGCAACAGCACAATTCATCTGTCAAAATTACATCGGCTCTTATGGGAAAATAGGAAAAAATAAAATTCCCTTTTGCTGTTGAGATTTGCATTCGGAAATATTCTAATTTTGATATAATCACTTGAATATCTTTTTGATTTATCGGTTATTTTTAATATTTCTAATATAAGCAGCTTTCAAAGCGTGTCACATCTTGATTGAATCTCAATTCAAAGCAAACCATGCATCTCTTTCATGCCTCTTTTTCTCTAGAAATCTATAAATTTCACAAAATCAACTGGGAAAATTTTCCCAACTAGTATTTCAATTCCAATAAATGTCGTTTTTACACAGAATTCATGTAGGTGTGTGCGTCTGTGCTTGAATGTGTTGGTAACGCACAATAAATCCTCCATTCCTCTTCTCGAAATCCCCTTTTCCACTACGCCGCTTCAGATGCATCATCGGCTCGCCGTTGCTGTGATAATAGAATCAATTAGGATTGCAATTTCTTAAACTATCTTCGGTCTTTCTTACGTCCATGTTGTAGTTGTGTCCCAGCTTTTATTATGTTTAAGTTCTGCTTTGATAAAAGCGAGATTTAACGCTAATCCCAGATGATGCTACGCAAAATAAATGGAAGTAAATGGCGCTTCAATTAAAACTTTTTCAAGCTATTAATTAACTAATTTAATCGGAATCGCAGAAAAATCTTCCTGATTATTATATAGTGAATTAATATTTTTAAAATAATAATGGATATTTTAGTGTATTATGTATATGAACATCGGATTGTGAAGGAAACATTCTCTGAAACATTCTACGAGCACGAATACGAGGTCACCTCCTTTTTGTGCATTGAATTGCATGGAATTTAAAGTCCGCGGCAACAATGAACAGCAAACAAGTGCGAGAGAGACAGCAACAGCACTGAACAGCAAACAGAATTAATTCCGTCAAGTTGTCATCGCTGCAAGTTTGCCATAAGTTGTCGATTGTGTAAAAAGCAATAAATTCGATTGTTCGCTAATTGTAAAACTCTTTCCTTCAGTTAAAATTTTTATTTGGTTCTCTACGCAAATTCTTTCGTGGCCAAAAGTTCGTATTGGAAATGATTGAGCTGCTGATCGATCCGGCCATTCGCGTTTGGGTTTTCGTGCCCATCGTCGTGATTACCTTCTTCGTTGGTGTGATTCGCCACTACCTTTCGGAGCTCCTCTACACGCAGAAGAAAATCAGTCTGAGTCAAATGCAGGACAGGTAAGCTATTTACTCATCGCTTAAGCGGTTCTGATAGTTCCATACTCTTCGCAGTCACGCCATGATGCGGGCGCAGTTGCTGCGCGAAAACGGCAAGTACCTTCCCCCGCAGTCCTACGCCATGCGCAAGAACTTCTTCAACAACGCAGAGACTGGCTATTTCAAGATGCAGAAACGCCCCCGCGTAGCGCGCAACCCGACCGCGATGCTCTCGGAGATGGTGCGCGGCAACTTCATCAATGCCTTGCCGATGGTTTTGATCGGCGGCTGGATCAATTGGATGTTCTCCGGCTTCGTGACTACAAAGGTTCCCTTCCCACTGACGTTGCGTTTTAAGCCCATGTTGCAACGTGACATCGAACTCGAATCATTGGACGCTTCTTGGGTATCGTCAGCCTCGTGGTACTTCGTCAACGTCTTCGGCTTGCGCTCCATATACGACCTCGTCCTGGGGGAGGACAATCAAGCCGATGAGATAGAAGTGCAGGCCGACGCCCTCTTGTCGAAGCCGCAGGACATCAGAATCGCCTTCAAAGCCGAGTGGGAGGCCCTGGAAGTAACCGAGTACTACGATGCCTTAAAAGAGGCTGAAGACGATGATTTCGAGATGATATTCGAAGAGGAATGAATGAAAAATCCAAGAGATTAAAAATTTAAAATTCTTATCATATTTTCAGGTATTAATTAATCGTTCAATAAATATTCTTTCCCATAAAAACAATAGGTCTTTCAGCTTCATACAAAGGTGTTAGTCGAAAAATTTTTTTCATAGATTTCGAAGGAATTCAAATAATTTAAAGAAGTTTTAAGTGAATTTCCGAATTCGGAGAATTTCGATTGGTATGAAGAAAATCTTGTACACAGTTTGAGCGTGCGTCTGTATAAACACCCCTTAACACTCCCTTGGGACCAACGTAAACAAACACATATACGCAATCCTAGTTTAAGAGAGCGTTCAACTGCATCGCATGAGTCGCTTTGATGGATGCGCTTTAACTAAGAAACTTGAATAAATTGGTATTCATATAAACCAACTAACACATATACACACACACACACACATTCTCGCACACATCACCTTATCGCACTAATCTCTCCCGTTATCGTGTTGGCTCCCAGATTCATTAGCATACAAATGTGGAGATTCATCATTCATTTGATACGGCATTCGTATGAAAATGATGCAGAGACCAAAGGCGTAGACACACCCACAGGTAATGATGGAAGAGGCGATGTATAATGGAGATGGAACATAGACTATAACATCAACGACTCGTCGGTTACTTGGATTTTAGTGAAAGTCGCAGCGACTTCGTGTGTGGTTCTGTTGTGTGTGTGCACAGCTGAATGAATGATTGTTGTGTTGACTTTCAACCAGAAAAACCTTGGTAATTGGATTTGTAAAGGAAGCAATATCTATGAAATGTCCAGCAGTTGAATATTAAACTGATAACGGATCTGAAATTCTACTTCAGATACCAATAAAATTATTGAAACGATTTCTGTTTACTTCATTTATTAGTTGCAATTGTTCATGTCTGATACTGTGACACCACAGCTGACAATGAAGTTCCTTTTTATTGCATTTACGAAAAATATCGCACTCGTGGTCGCCGTCGCTACGCCACCAGTAATCGGCACACCTTTTCCTCTGGCTTTTGCTGTGAAAGATATCATTTATTTCACTAATTGAGATTGTGATAAGAGAACAATTGGAGACATTTTTATAGCCTACAGCCTAGGGAATGAAGATTTTTATAGTCGATTCAATTTAAAAGGTGTTTATAAAAAAGTAAGCGACTCGGACTAAGGACAATAAATCGAAAAAAAAATTATATGACTTTAGGAACATTTGTATTATTATTATTGTTTATTATTAAGTAAAATGTACAATAATTAGTCAAATTCGAATTAAAAATTAATAATAGAAATACTTTAAAAATGTTGTAGAGAAAAAGCTAAAAGAAACAATCACAAAAAAAAAAGGAAAGCCAAAAAATATTTATAAAATTTTTGTTATGAGAAGCGTTATTTTATTTTTTTATTATTTATTTTCGAATGGATGTGTTCTACTAATAGTTAGTAATATTAAGGTAATTACGCTATAAAAACTTTCTTAAATTTCATATTGTCACCAGGGATATGGTCCAGACCATGTAATATTTTACCATAAAGCCCAAAATCCAAAGCTTCTTCTTTGCTAATCAATGGCCAGAAAATGTCTACATAATAAAGCGAAAAAGCCATTCATTGAATATATCTTTTATGAATTACATATAACACAAGAAAACATACTGAGTTCTGTGCCAAAACAGCCTTAAAATTTATGGCCATCAACTGTGAGCTCGGAAAAATATCCCAACAAATTCCCACGTTACAAAAAAGATTGCCGTTGTTGTAATTCGAAATAATATTGAGTTTATTATATTTTTCATACAACAAAAATTGGACGCTTTTTCAAGAAGTTGGGCTTCATTTCATTTAATGAATGGGTTGCTTTTTCTTTTTGGTTGTGGGCGGAGAAACTTAATTGTTCGTTAATGGATTTTACATGCTTCCTTTAGCTCCCTCTTGCACTCTCATTCGCATTCTATACTTTACCATCATGCATAATGCCACAGACGTTGTTCTTTTTCTTATTATGGACAAATATTTTTCTTTTATTGAAGAATACAACCAACGCTGCAGCTAATGCCGAATGTGACAATGCATTCTTGTCTTTCTGTCGGTCTGAGGGCAGCAGAGAGAGGAATGAAGAATGTAATTAGAAGAAAGAAGAAGCCGAAAGCCTCGGGTGGAGTGAAGAGGAAAGAAAGTTTCTGTTTTTTCTAAAATCAGTTTGCTTTATATGATTTGCAACGCTTTGACGCCATATGCAAACTATTTCTTTATTAAATCTTGTTTAAGTCAAAGTCTCGAACCTTTTACTTCCTTTTGCTGCCTCTGCACATCCTCCGCCCTCCCTTTCAGACCTTTGCACTCTTTCAATTTACTTATTTGTTGACAAAACTCTTGAAAAACTATCGCAGATCCTGTCGTAACTCACACGCATTGTTTATCTCTGTGCCCGTCTTTCTTCCCACTCACTTACATAACTGAGCAATAAATAGAAAATAGAATATTTTTGTTAAAACATTCTTTGTTTCTTTTTACCTAACGACTCGCAGAGAGGCTGAAGGCGTACATGCATCGTACGAAGCGCAGGACAACAAACAACTCGTCGTTAAAGTGTGTATTTGTAAAGGTCTGTGTGTGTGTTTGTTAGCAAGCATTGCGTTGCACTTCTGTTGTGACTTAGTGCAGCACAATAAAGCTTTACTTTCAGATTTCATCTCTAAACAAGTGAAGCTTTTCTCCTTCACTGCAAAAGTGAAAAGCATGAAAATGTTCGCTTTGCCAGGAGACACAAACCCTTAGAGTTTTCAAGGCAACCCCTCTAAAAGTAAGGAGATGGCTTTTGAATTTGATTGTGTAAAGGAAACATTGTTAATAAAGTTCTGGAAAAACATTACAACTTCGTTTTACTTTAGTTAAATGTTCCCTAAAGATTTTATTAATTCTTAAATTGTTTAAGTCCCTTTTATTACTGTTCAATTTAGAAATTATGTAGTTTTCGCTACTCTCCTTTTTCCCTCGTTACATTCTTTGTTCAAATTCTATTCTCTGCCTTTGCAACGAACCGCCCTTTCCACGCCTCGCACTCCTTCGTTTCAATGTCTAATCACGCGATCAAAAGTTTTACAACGGTTGCTAATCTAATGAAATTTATTGGGATCCATCCTTAAAACAGCCTCTTTTCAGTTTCCTCGAAAGAAGCGAATGACCGACAGAGTGAACGAATAAATGAATGCACGAGCGAATGGCCAAAAGTGAGGCGCTAATTAAATTCAAATTAAATTCCTAGGGCAATTAAGACTTTTTCCCCGTTTTGCCTCTCCCTTCGGCGTGAAATCCCTGGACGTTTTTTTGTATTTTTTAGGAATTTTTGTTCTTTGCTCTTTTTCTTTCAGAAACTTGAATTCTTTGCATTTGTAAAACCTTTTTTTGTCTTATTTGGATTTCTTATTTTCTTCTTCTTCTTCTTCCTCTCATTGTTCTTAATTTCTCCCTATTGATGACGCTGCATATTCAATTGGCTGATATTGCTGAAGCTCAGCGGAATTTCCCCAGCTTAATGAAATGCGATTTTCTTAATGTGATTGCTCCCATTTTAAGAACATTAATTTGCAGGTTTTTTGATGGTGATTTTCGGCCTACTTTTCGAAGGATAGAAGGAGAATTTTCACAATTAAAATGTGATTGAAGATGCTGAGAATACCGACGAAAAGTAATGCTTTATTGCCAATATTTAACTATGTCGTTGAATTAATTAATCAACTGCTCTTTAAATTATTTAAGGCTTAAGCAATACTGCAAGGCGAAAAGACTAAAATAAATATAGTTCCATTATTCTCATCCTTGTCGATAGATCAATAATTTAATTATTGCATCTGCCATTCATTGATAGTTTAAATAAATCAGATGACGATTTTTATTCTAGATACTTTCCTAACCCTAGACAAAATTAATATTTGAACACCTCAATTTATACAATTTATGATTAACTAATTTCAATAAAATGATTTACCAAATCTACAAAAATAAACTTGTTGTTATTTGGTTAGAAGTCGGCTTTGACAATGCGTGAGTGTGTGTGTGTTTGGTAGTGTCTGTGCCTATACATATACGATCCTTAGAGACCACAAAAGCCATCCGAATACAATAATTAGAACAAGTAATGTTCGGTGACTAAATACGCACGTTGGGAAATCATTTACACTAATGTCCTTAAGCACATATGTCGGGACAAGATACCTACACACAGCCACACACACACACAAACATTGCTATACAATGTGCACCTAATATCCGAATAAATGAATTACGTATAACTCGGGGCTTCGTTTAACTGTTTAAAGTTTAATCGATGTACAGTAATTATTATTTATTTAAGATTTAATGAAGGTCGATTATGAGCTCTAATTGTGTGAGTATCTACAACAAAATCACAGCAGCTTTAAGAATGTTTAGAGCAGCAGTAACGAGTTCTGTTTTATCTCAGTGACACCTTCAGCTATTCCGCAAATGTCGTTAAACATTCAGAAAGTTTAATTGGAATGACAACAGCAACAATAACAAAGTGCATCTATGAGTTACCAGGCAACAGCAACAACTTTTACTACAAGGTCCACACTTGCAGCAATAAAATGAAATAATCTGTGGAAATTCAACATCAAGAGGCGTCTTATAAACGTATCACAAAGTTGAAATCTACACGGAGAGAAAAACCATGGAATTTCTGACAAGCCAAGAACAGAGAAGGAACTACCGGCGGGTTTGGGAATAACTAAGAATCTTGCTCCTTTCCAGTCTAAAATCCAGTCTAAAGTTGGGTGGAAAATATAGGAAAAACTTGTGCGATCCAAATCCACACCCATCGAGGCCAATGCGATGACATTTTGGGTAATAACAAGAGTTACTTTGTCTAGTAATAGGAGAATGCGTTAAACTGTGAAGGTCTAGAGAGTCTAACCAGTCTAAGGAATCTACAGAACCGTGAGGTGTTCGTTCGCCAGGAAAGGGAACAGTCGAAGCCGCCTTAGAGCTGTTCCAGGTTAGTTCCTGCTGTAATGAGCGAGTTCTGACCTGATCGGATGTGCCGTTCCTAGTGATTTCTTTCACTCGTCGATTATTCTGCTTTGGATCCATTGGGGTCCTTTCTTTCCTTATCCCTTTACCTAAGAAGTGAGCATTATTTAAATAGTAGCATCAAAGACGATATGCATTGGAAATACTTTGCTAAAAAACACTTTACAAATATGAATTTAGAGGTCGCATATTTTATATATAGTGTACTAATGAAAAGCTGTCAGAAAATATTTAATTCTATCTGAAAATTTTTGTAGTGAAGTCTGATTTTAAAGAATTAAATTTAGTTTTTTTTTTTGTGAATTACATAACTTTTACTCATTTTTCTCAACATGTCCGAGGAAGAAATGCCAACCGATTCAGTTTTGTTTGGTGACGGAGACTTTGACGATAACCCAGTACACGATAACATTCAGCCTCCGCAGGTATTTTCCCATACCCCGATTAACTGCCCTGTCAGCTTCTGCGGGAAACTCATCGGCGCCACTTCTGTCTTGGCTCATTTTCTGCGCGAGCACACCAAGCATCAGGGAGTCCCTTTTCAGGAAATGTACGCACGAGAACGGTCGGTCTTGGTTTTCGATGCCAGGCGCTTGTACTTTCGCCATGTAAAGTGCTTGGGCGTTCTCGCTTACGGAGGAATGTCTACTAATACGTAAGAGCAATCTTTGCAGTCTACAAATTCAAACCTAAATATTTCTTTTCCTCCTTTTTAGTAGCACTCGCCCAGCCGAACGCGGCATCTGCCGCCATAACACTTTTCTGCCGATGTCGGAAGCACACCTCAACGCCCATCTACCGCTCTTCGTAATGGCTTGCAAGACTTCGTGGAGTGCTTTGCTCAAAGACAAGGCAACCGAGGCCTTGAACGTCGATCCGGCTAATACCAGTAGCCACATGTTGGTCTTATGGCTAGCTAGTACTCAGAAGCTAGAGCCCATGCATTGCACTCTCACCGTTTACGCGCACTCGATGATGAGATCTCGTAGTGCTTTCGTGGAGATAAGAAACATCAACGAGCCGCAAAACCCGAGCGACTACCTCTATTATGAGACCAACGCTTTGCTATTGAGTGGCGGCGAAGTCGAGTATTTGTCCAACGGTGGGCGTCAGAAGCTCCAACTGGAAATAATTGTTAACGAAGTTACCCAATGATTGCATTAACCACACTTTTGTTTTATATGATGATATCATGACTATTGAACATGAATAATTGAGAGAATTTACCCATAAATATATATAATAAAACGTTTAAATTTCACCCAATTGCCTCGATGACGTCTTTGACTTTGCACTGGAGCTATAAATATTATAAAGCAATTGTCTGCTTTTACAGGAAGATTTAAATAAAGATCCGCCATGTTTTCAGTCGGTGGTAAGTCCCTCTGCTCTTCGCAGCTGTTGCCCTTGAACCGTTCCTGCTGTATTTTTTAAGTAATAGAAGGTATTTGAGGCAATGTCGCTACTTGAAAGGCACACACACACAAGTGTGCTTTGTGTATGGAACGGAAGACAGATGATGTCCATTCATGCATTCAATCGGAATCTTTTGTCTTCCGTTATGGCGTTGTTTCTCAATTTCCGGTTCGAAAATGTAGAATTCTGCTCTGTTCTCTTCTACTTCCTTTCCGATGATGCAATAAATTCTCTTAATGTTCTAATTAATTATTATGCAATTATGAATATTTATTTAAATAGTATTAGTTTTAATGAAAACAAGTTCGGTTAATTCAGGAAGCTCGGTTAATTCAATTCCGATAATTTGTTACCACGGAGCAAAATGGATTGACCAAAATAGGTACATTTAGCTTTACAGAGATGCGAAAAAGAGCCTAAACTTCGCAATTAATTTTTTGCTATTGTTGTTGGTTTGTGTTTGTGTGCAAGCCAAATGAGTCATAAATACGTGTCCTTTGCATTTTCCACGGATTTCAAGCTCGAATGCATTTTAAATGGAAACTAGTCCTAATTTTCGAACTCCTTTGTCAATTTTTGCGATGAAACCAAACAGTTTTTAATAAAATGTAGTTTACAGAATCAATGTAACAGAGTGTTGTAATTGTGTTATTATTTTATTCCATGTTTCACATTCTATGTTTTGTCTCAAAAATTCACCATTTTTATTTGCACACACCTAGATGGCGCTGTTTGCGTGTAAGGGACAAAGCAATTCGAGCAAGCGCCGCTTCGCACACAGAGGGCCACAGAAATTTCCCACTATTTTCGGAAACCTGCAATTGCTAAAAGTCTACTAATATAATTGTTTATAGTTGTTTTCTATTGTTCTTCTGATGGCTTTGATAAGCAAACTTATACTCAAGACTCGCACCCCAATGTAGCTTTAACTTCATGCAAAAGCACAGCAAAGTAATACTTTTTATTATTATAGCAGTTCTCATATTATTAACACTACAGATTAACACGGTGTCGGGATTGCGACTCAAATAATGCCTTTGCCAACGCAAACAAGAAGTAGAAATGACACACAACCCATAGAAAACACTTCCTCGCATACACATCCATTGTTTCAGGTTTTTAATACAGACAGATGATGTTAGATGGCTGATGGAAATATTTTCGACAAAGTTTTTGTTCTGAATTCGACGTCTCTATATTTGTCTGTGATTTATTTAATTCTTACGTTAGTTCTAAATATTAGAAATAGGTGGCGAATTTTTCAAAACAAGTTGGCGCTATTGCATTTTTATGTTGGTATTACTGCAAATCAGCTGTTCAAGCCATTCTCGTCAACGAATTCACACAAAACAGGATTGAAAAATTAATTTCGTCGTAAATCATTCTAATTTCTCTGCATAAATTTATTTTGTTTGAATATCAGTTGATCCAATTTTACAACAGCGTCATCTGAATACCAGTTCTGTTTGCATCCCACCTCAAAATTGGATTAGATTGGAACAGCGGATACGCAGGAGGTATTAAGTTTTCGATTATTGTGATTTTAGTTAAATTGTGTCCAAGTGAACAACTATAGTTTCGATTTGCCAATTAGTAATTTGTTTTTTGCCAAACCATCAACATAGTCTCTTCAGTGCCCTTCAATTTTTCTCTTACAACTAATAAACTACAAGGAACATTCGTCTGCTTTTGAACTTTCATAAGCTCAATCAATCAATGAAAATAAATACTCAATCTTTTATGTAGTAGTGTTAACTGCAGTAGCATAGCAACCTTTATGCACAGTCAAATAATATTAAATTATGAGCTTATTAAAAAAGGCTTCCTTATTTTTTAATCCAAGTATTAGCATAGCGGACGTACATATTTCATAATGACATTGAACATCAGTTGAAGAATGAAAGAATGTTTATAAATAATTCTTACGAAGGTGTTGCATATAAAATACACTGGATTTTTTGCATTTACTTTTTAAATTCAACTACAATCTGTTTTTCTAAATGTTTATTTATTAGCAATTCCGAGCAGCTTTTGTAAAATGAACATTTCTAAACACTGCTGCTATATATGCATAGAGCACAAAACTGCCTTGTCTCGTTCTCTGTGATTCTCATAAACGCTAAACTATGTTAAAACTACAACAACAAAAAAAGCATGCTCGGAAAAACGCAAATCACGCAAACGGCAGTTGAAAACCGCGAAATTTTGCATGGTTTGCGTGATTTTGTGATTTGTGCAACGCTGAGACGATGCTACATATATGTATAAGATTTTGCAGATGTGAAACTTCTAAATGGAAATTTGAAGGAATTTCATTAATAAAGCGATTAATACCAAGTATTTAACCAACTATAATTACTTTGACCATTAAAAACACTTGCTATGCAATTCTTTCAATAAATCTCTGAAGCATATCACAGGCTTCAGGAGAATGTTAAATTTCGATAGCTTGTTGAAATTGTTGTTGCTTGTTGATATTTTATTCTGTCCTTGAATGGAATTTCATGATCATTGTGCAAAAGATGCAGAGATTTACTTTTGGGAACTGCAAGTATCTACACTTGCCTGATGCAGTTTTCAAACATATAGCCTGGTATTTTGATCAACTTCGCATCACAGAAACGCTGAACTGTTGCAAGATGTTGTTTAGCTTCGTTCAATGGCGTTGAGACTAGGCGATTCGTTATGCGAGTAAAGCAGGAAATCATATACATACATACATAAGATAAGACATAAAAAGGAGGAAAGATAATACACAAAAATATTGAACAAATGCGGATTGAAAATGGAACACTGATGACCTCCGCAATTGACTTCCCCAAAAATCTGAAAAAGCTTGAGGAAATCAAGCTTGGTATTCTACAAGAGTAGAAAATCCAAGTCGCCTTTTTTTAGCCACCTTCAACAATGCAGCTTTGCAGCGTGTGGACTTGCAGCTTTTTCATGGAATAGAGTGTAAGTTTCAAGCTTTATTGAAAACATTTCAAGGATTCCCAAAATAGTACCGAAAAGCGCCTTTCGCCTACCAACGATCGAATTTACAAGCTTTTTTCCGGGTAGGAAGAATGGAGATAAAATTAGACTTTGAGATGTTGGACATGAATGTAATAATGTCCACCGAATTAATTTAATAATTATTTACTATTACTTTAAATTAAAAGATTTCTTTCATGTACACGAAAGCATTTGAAAACATACTCGTATATATTTAAGACACATTTTTTACGCTTTTTTCAAGGCTTTTTAACTTAAAAAAGTTAAAATACCCTCTTATTTATTATTTTATTCACTTACTTTCGTTTTATCCAAACTAAAACATATTCTACTTGAATGAAAAGTACACTCAAAAAACGACATACTTCAAACAAGTAAAAATTGCTAAACCTAAGGAAATTTTAGGAATAAAATAGCACTAAAACCAAGAGACCTTTAAAATCTAGAAGTAATTTTACTAAGAATAAGTGTTTTTGATTTAAAACGAAGACCTATTCACTTATTCGAAAAGAGTATTTCCTCAAAAGAAATTTTGCATAAAATGAAATACTTTTTTGTTGTTTTTAATACTTTACTTACTTTCGATAGTTAGCCTGTTGTCGCCATTCAATTAATGTAATATGTAAAAGTAAAAGATATGATATCTTAAATATTTACTTATTTTTATTGATTAAAAATACACTTTTGGCCTTATAAATAATTTTTTACTTAATTTATAAAGATGAGTTGGAGGAAACTTAAAATTACTTAAACTTAAAATTGAGTATTCATTTACTGCAGTTTCCACTGAGTAGTGCTGTTCATAACTAAGAACATTTAGATTTTGACATACTAGTAAAAATATATCTTCCTTCATTAAAAAAATGTCTTTTATGGAATAAGCCGTAAAAAGTGGATTATAAAGCCACATAATAAACTCTTTTTTATATTTAGTTCCATTTCTTATGTAATATAAAAAGCATACACAATTATTAATTTTATCGTCTGAAATAATTTTCTTAAATTCATTGAAATATTTAGACGCTTGTGGTCGGTGTTGTGTGACACTAAAAGAACAGGAAACATTTTTAAAATTAGCAATCTTTTCGGAAAATATAAATGAAAACTTGGTGGCCAGTGACAATGTAATATTTTTTGTGGAATTGATATTTTTTGCATATGCTTTGAGTTGTCTATGCTTAGACTCAAATGGGAATGTCCATAAATTTTTTAATGGACCTGATTGCTGAATTACTCTGTAGTAATGATTCAGAAAATGATGCTTTAATTTTAAAGTATCTGAAAAAAGCATAGGATATTGCTTGTTATGGTCAACTATATGTTCTCTTAAGGATATCAAATCCAAATTATTATATTCCTGTAAAAGCAGCAAATCTAACATTTCAATTAAATTCATAACAAATTTCCAAATTTTATTTCCTGTTACTACTTTATCTCCGATAATTAGAGGAAAGAAATGGGCAAAAGTTAACATTTCCCTTCCGGATAATTTTAGACTCTTATTTTTAAGATGATGCATTATCCTAATTCTCGATTAGTAAATTTGTTTTGTTTGGGTGAATATGCTCGATATCAGATTCAATCTTAAACACATTAATTTTTACTAGAAAATATGTATGTAAATGTAATTAACACTGTGAAATATTATTTACCAAACAATGACCAAAGCTTTCCCTGTACAAAGGCCACTCTTCAAGGATTTCATTAAAATTACTGGCATTTCTTAAAAATTCCTGCCTATAGCTTACAGTTATTTCTCTTCTTTCTTTCTTTCTTTCTTTTAACTTCTTCATATGGCTCTATATAATACTTGAGCCATTACTGTGCATTTTTGAACTCAACTGAGTTTGCGTTATCTGCAATCAATGTAGAAAAACCATTTGATTCCATGAACTTGTTAAACTGTTCCAAATTTTATCTCACCTGATAAAAATAAAGGTTTAAATGCAATTCTGGGCTGCATTTTTTTTTTAAAAATTCCAACAGTTCTTAATTTAAATATCGAGTTATGATATTTTGAATATAAAGATCCTCCTGGCTTCTTCCCCTTTTTAGGTAGAAAATATACTTCCTATAATAATAGAAATCAATGCGAGCATAAATATAATCGTAAGTGCAAAATATACACACTTATACTATGTATGTACCTCAGTTTCAGTTGGGAAAACTTCCACTATCCTTTTTGCTAGTACTTCGAAATCTTTTGGCGCTGGATGCTTAGCATTTTTAAGTATGTGTTCCGTTATTGTTGCAGCCAGGAGCTTGCGAGATTTGCAGTCGAGTTTAGTGTTCTTTTTGTAGAATTCTATAACATTTTTGCCAACGACAGAGGTATTTAAAAAGTCTAACGGTATGAGGTCGCATAAATGCCTAGATGTAGTATAGAACAAAGACTCTTTCGTAAATCCAGATTCTACATAAAAATTATCAGCGTTCTTTTTCTTTATAAAACAATATTGGAGAAATACTACCGTTTAAAATATCGAAGAAATGCTCTGCTTTTAATTCTTTTAACACTTCTTCCAGTTCAATATTTTCCATTACAAAACACAACACAACACGACACGTTGAAGAATGAATGCGAACTGTACAAAACCCTAGCGCAAAAATTCACTTATACTTGTCCATCTAACTACATATGGACATAATATATGTATCAGACTATAATTATTCTTTACATTCAATACATTTTGTTGTTGTTTGGAATAAAATTCAAATTCAAATTCAAATTTTGTTTATTGAGCCTTTTTCAAAACAAGTTATAAGTTATAAAATTCATATGAAAGTGTTAACAAAATTAAAGACTATAATGTATTATCTTCAAAACATAATTGAACAACAGTATCGTACTTAAATATATAAAGAGAAAGATTGAAGTTAACAAAAACATTAATGTGAATCGCTCTTGCTCCCGGAGCTTACAGGTATTGAGAGTATATCTCCTAACCTAAAATATAGACTTAATGCTAACTTAAATCTACGAAAAAACAAAAACAAAAAGAAGAGTAAACAAACCTCTTAGATACATTAAAGGCTAACCTCTATGGGAATCAGGGGTTGTATTCTTATAAAAATTATGACAGAGAGATGCATTTAAATCAAAATTAGCCGCAGCTTTATTAATGAAAGTTAAAAAAAGATATTGAATAAAGAAAATTATGCTTTAATTCCAAATATTCAGTGCTTTTCGTTTTAGTCAATCTGATTTTAAAACAAATAAATTTTCGTTCTTCCTAGTAAAATATACTAACAATGAAGAGAAAGTATTGCTTTGTTTTGAGTACAATATTTACTTATTTATAATACAACTTATTTTTTGAGTGTTTTAAAAATGCTTTTTAACTGATTTGATAATATATTTTTTAGCTTGACACAATTTTTTGTAGCTTTGGTAAATCAAAAGCGTGCTCATCAAGGAAAGGGTATAGGTCAAATATAAAACGTTTGAATATAGAACGTTGCTGTTTTTATAAACTTTTTGGGTTGGTCTCGTGTGCAGCCTTTTGTTGGCAGTTTTTTCACTTCTTGGCTTGTGGCAACGAGCAGTCCATGGAGAAGAAAGAAAATGCTAGCACGTTGGCCATCTACAAATATATGTATGTTCAGTAATTAAAGGACATTAACGGTCTTAGAAGCCAATTATAACTATAGAACTATTATTACTCTCAGAACGATGTACCTTTGTTCTAAATTCTTAACCGCTATTCCACAATATTCTTAGGTGGCGAGCAGAATTGTGAAAAGACGATACGAAGCTATTTTAATCTGGAAATAAACATTCGTTATCGATAAATATCATTAAAAAAAACATTAATAAGCAGAATTATTGTATTAGTAAATATATACCAAGTTGAAACCTAGTGGTTTTATATAGTATTTCCACTGTTTCATTATTTCGATTGTTGAATTCGTACTTGTAATAGAAGCAAGTCTATATTTTGCAGTGGATGACCACTGGCAAAGTCCAGCTGTGGGTTTGTATTGCTTTCTGCAATATCGGGTCGTTTTTGAAATTTTTCAACCTGTTTCGTTTAATGTAGCTTTTTATCGATCAGGAGTCTTTGGTGAACAGCTGTGAACGTGGAGTTCTTTTTCGTGGCGTTTATTTTTCATTAAAATCCGTCTTTTTCCACACATAGTTAAAATAAATCTGCAGCTCTAGGTGTGCTACAGATAACCTCATATTTCTCTTAGCTGAAGAGACCTTTCCGTAATTCAGGAAACCGGCGACATGTCCGGTTCAACATCACTTGACGCGACAGATAGTTCACAGTTTTTTTTTGCCGGTATCATTATAAAGGCAAATTATAAAGGCCTTTATATATAATATAAAAACTTTTTCTTTTTATTGTAACCTATAATCTCAAGCTACGTAATAAGGGGAATGGTCCACAATTCATCTCTCTTTCCTTTCTCTTTTCAGTTAGAAAGAAGGCTTTGACCTCGAGGCTCTGCTCTGCACATGGCAGATGCTGTGGTCAACTGTAGCGTGTCCAGGAAGAAGTTTTTTCTCCGATCATTTCTCGATCGTCGTCAGGATTACAAATCAAAGGACTTTATTTATCGAAGGACTGGACATCTCTTACAATCTCATCTACTTATAGGTGTTGCGGGATGTATTAAGACAGCATTAAGAAAAGTTCAGTAATACATGGAACTTTCGTGTGTCTGCCACGTGAGGCGTCACCTGACGTCATCGTCTTCGAAGTAATGGTAAATGTGCTCTAAAAGCATTCCAAACATATCACATTGTCCAGGCGGAGCAGGTTATTCCATGCCTAACAAATCTGTTGAGATTCTCTTGCCAAAGCGACGTTCTACGGATGGAGGATGGTACGAATTGTGTTCATACTAAAGTTCAGATGGAACGACATGAAAATGCAGAGAATCTTCGTGCAAACTCTTTCTTCTGGAGTTCTTGCAAATAGATATAAGAGCAGCTGTTCGCGAAGACGAACCTAGAGGCGAGTTTGGGGTGATAACATTGAGAGTAGTCGCTGTTCAGTAGTAGTCCAGCAGTAGAATGGCCAGCAAGAGGCAAAAAATAGGTAAGTGTGTGTTTGAGAAGGCTGCGGCGAAATACTGTATTCTTACCGTCACCCGGGATCGGTTAATTGGTAACCAACTGACTATATTCTAAACTCCAGCCCTTCTGCGTAGAGATTCGTCGTTAGGAACACTTTCTAATTTACAGAAATTTGTGTTATTGTTAGTGGGCAACAAACAAAGGCCTTGGTTCCTGTTATATACAGTTAGCTGCGCGCCAAAGCAGCAGTTCCTTAGGCATCAATTTGCTTATGTGGGAAGGTTTTGCGATGAAGATTGAACAATGTTCATAGTGGGACGCCTTCTTCCCACATCTTTACCCTAAGTTTTCCATCTTCGTTCTTCCAAGTCAATTTATTCTGGACGATGAAGCAGTACTAACTTTATCACCATCGCTCTATTATTTGAAAGTATTTTGGCTTAATTAAGTTTAATTTAAATGAGACATTATTTAAAGTAATGATACGATTTCACTAAATGTCGTGAAATAATTCGCGTGTCAGTTTCCACTTTAACGTCTTGACTGAAATTGCTCGCCGAAATGTCATTTCGATTGTGACTGTGTTCTGGCTCGTCGCCAGAACGAAATGAAATAAAAAATAAAGTAAATTCCCGTTGGTGTAGTTCATACGATGGATTTAACAGCTGAAATTTATTTTAATTGCTTTGAACGCCAAAAATCTGCATCCTCAAAATGAATTTAATAAATTGAGACTCGGAAAACAGGAATAAACGCATCAAAATGGGAGGAAAGGTTAAAAACTGAGAAAAACGTTGGAAGGTTCCACTCACGGAGTTTACACGAACACACCAAACGTCCGATCATCCGAGAAATCATGAACCTGCTCGACAGGCCAAGCACACTCCATTAGAGCTCCCCCAGTAGTTTACAATGATGACACTTTTCCTTCGCCATCATGTGATTGAAGCGCTGCTCGTTCGTAATTATACATTCAATCTTCTATATATATAAAAATTTCATGTCTCAAAGAATTCTGTTACATTTGAGTAGGATTTGTTTTAGGGATAGCTTTGTCCGAGGCGATAGTATTGCGGAAAAATCTTTTCAATAAGTTTGTTTTCGGAGAGCCAAAAATGTATTCAGTCCAAGAATTAATTATCAATTAATTAGTTGCAAGAAGAAAGAAATAGGTCATTGTTATATGGGCTGGATAACATGTTGATGAAACGATAATTAAGCTAAAGATGAAGCAATTATGGCGATCATTTTTGTGGACTTGGCCGTCAGTTTTGTATCCGATGACGAGGTATTAGCTTCGGGTTTGAAAGGAATAACAGTGGAAATGAATTCTTGCTTGTTGCGTTCTGTTTAAATATTATTTCAGTTTGTATTGTCGGCATCTTTAAATTTTTCTCCGCATTTTTTACGGTTCTATTTGGTTAATACTAAAATAACAAAATAGTTAAAGCATTTCAGTGTATTTAATTTAAAGTAAAATAAAGTTTGAAAACGTTTCTTTTTTCTCTTTGAAAATCACCTTCCTTTCTTTGACTTTCCTATTTTTATTATTTCTTTAACTATATGAATTATTGAATATGTTGCAGTCGTGATTTTTTGCCATCCTCGTTTGATATCGATGGATATGTTGCTCGGAAACGTCGTTTGATGACATGATTTGACATGCTATCGAAATCGTGCTGCGATTACATCAAAAGGCAATATAAAAGAACGCAGCGTCGATGTTGCAAAAGGTGACATCAATCAAAAGTGAAAAGTCAGCCGAAAATCATGATCAAACTGAGTGATGTCTTTTACAAGATGTCTTTTGATACTTTTTCATTACTTCTTCGTGATCTTCTGCTTCTCCTACGTCTTCTGTATTTGCTGCTTCTTTTACTTAATGTCCTTGGTGTTCCTCCAGCCAACATCATAGCAATTGAACTTTGCAGCAGCTTTTGGCCAACTTGATTGATAGGCATTCTCTGTTCTTGACATGTTTGCAGCAACTTCATCGTGGCTGTTGTTGTAGTTGTGATGCTGTAGCGATTTATTTCCTCGTCAATGATGGAAATTAAATTTTAAAATGCGCAAGCAAACGGAAATGATTCCTCTGGAACAGCTTTGTTTCGGATTTACTTTGAGTAATATTGATGAATTTGTTTTTTCGACAGTTCAAGTATAAAATTAAATGAGGAATTGATTGATATGGAGAGTGCGACCAAACCAGTATCCGACAGGCAAAATCTATAAAAATCGTAAAAGTTTTCGGTTTTAATATAAATCTATCAAAAATCACACCGCATACAAAGGAAATTAAAAGTCATGTTACATATAGCCGGAGTACCTTAGGTTTCGTTCAATCTTAATAGCTTTATTGTACAAGGATACAAAGGATTTTCGCTACAGCTTATTCTTAGATTTAAAGCAAGGCCCTCAGTACCAGTATTTATACTCGAAGTAAGACCTAGAGTTCCTTTTGCCTCTTAATAAATGCTTTTATTACAGTGTATCGACTAAACCCCAGTCTTACAAGTTTCATACCTCAAGTCGTTAAGTGTGTGCTTCACAGAGCTAATGACACCCGAAGAGGTCCATCGTTTTACCAGTGACCATCATCGAGCCTCTGTTGTGGTGTCTCATGCCCATGTCCGCAGAAGCGATAATCCTTCGTCGCCAAAATCCTACTTTTTTATGGTGAAAGTCGAGTCTATATTCTGGAAAGAGATTCCTCAGAAATTCGAACCCTGAGATTTGTGATTCTAAGGTGGTTTATAGTAAAGGTAGGGCATTGCTTTTTCTGTGTTAGCCGCTAAAGAGTTTTGCTTGTGTGTAAGCATTTCTTTCGCATCGTTTCTGTGCCTGTACCTTCCATCACGCTTTCTCTTTTCGTCGCCATGATGACAACAACCTGTTCCGTTATTTAACTGTAGGAATCTGAGCTCAACTTTAAAATTGGATTTTTTAACTACCGACAACAGCAGATTAACAGTTCAAATTCCGCAACTATTGATCCATTGGAGAAGGCGGCTGATTAAGAAGAACAACTTTTCTCCGCCGCCCATAGAAGGGGCAAATTAAATTACAAGAAACTTCAGATTTCTTCTGCACTACTTTTTTCATATCTTTTTTTGTTGTTTCTTTGAGTCTTGTTTTTGTAAAATAGTAGTTTTTAAGTGGCAAAAGTTTGTTGTGTATCACAATTCAAGTTGTTTTTGTTACTAGCGGGTTGTTGTTGATGATTTATCACTCTTCTTCTACTTCTTCTTCGTCTTCTTTTGTTTTTATTTTTTCTTTTCTGGCTTTCGGTTTTTTCTTGTGTTCGCTTTTTTGCTTTATTCCTGACAAGTTTTTTGCTTCGGTGCGAAAAAACTTTCATTGAAAGAGATCCATTAAAATTTTTTGAATATTTAATGATAAACGGTGAAAATGCGAGCAACTTCAATTCTTGGCTTTAAAGCGCCATCTGTAGGAGCACTTAAACGTCAGATATTTAATTTTTCGTTTGAACGTTTTAAATTACAGTAACAAAGAAGGAAATTTAATGAAAATATGTGATGTGACCAACAATTGACTTCCTCGAAGAGAAAATAATTCCATCAGTGCCGATACGTAGGTCATCGAGTTACTATGGACCTTCTTGGGTACTCCTTCATTAAGGAAACTCAAGGGATTGAAAAGAAATGATTATAAATACAGCCAGAGACGTCCTTAATCGAGCTTTGCTGCTTATATATCAACGAGATGAAATGACCAGAATCTTTGTACGGAAGCTTACATCAACTATTTAATAGAGGTAAAATCAAATTTGCGGTTCCAAAGTCTTTTTGGAAGTTTGTGAATGTGAAAAGGAAGGTCTATACTTATCCATCAGCTATAAAAGTTTGATCAGTTTGAATCTGGTGATTCTGCAGTTATTTGCAACTTGTTTGCAGATTTTTTTAAAGCTACTTCTTTCTCAAAGAGGTGCTTAGCCTGCAGCTTAGATGAATACCCATACTTCATTTTCTCTCGATTAATAAGTCTGGCTTTTTTGGACGGAAAAACTGTTCCAAAGGGATTAAAAGACCTTATATGTAACTACAACTCGGGAGCTGATGGATTACCGGCCAGTGTTTTGGAATAATGTGCGGATGAGATAGCAGCACCTATTACAGCTCTATTTCAGTTCTCCTTACGCACTAGATATTTTCCAAGCAATGGAGATCTTCATTTATTATTCCTCTTCACAAATCTAGCAGTGGATCTGATATTAGGAATTATCGTGGTATTGCCAAAACAAGAGCTTTGTCTGAACTTTTCGAGAAGATAGTTACTGACCAAATCTCGCGATGCATTCATATTCTAATCTCGCCTACGCAGCATGGTTTTTGCAAAGGGAAATCAACGACAACAAATTTACTTGAATTGGTATCGACGACTATCAATAGCTTTAAATATTCTATGTAAACTGATGTCATATATATAAACTGACATCATCGCAATCGTCTATTATTAAAGATGAAGTTATTTGGTTTTCCTGCACCTGTACTTAATTGGCTACAGTGTTACCTCAGTAATCACACTCAAATGATCGTGTTTAACAACAACGTATCGAAAGAATTGCAAGTCGCTTCTGGTTCCTCAAGGAACCTCATCAATGGTTTTCCGACAGTCATTAAATATGAAAATGTACTAACGTGTGCCGACGAAGTGAAACTTTTTCAGCCTATAAAAATATTATTAATGCAAATCCTCTGCAATCGGATTTGAATTCTTTAATTACATGGTTTGACATTAACTGCATGGACCTGAATCTAAGGAAATGTATACAAATTACATTTGCTCGTCGTCAAAACCCATATTTCATTAATTACATTATTAGATTGACCCGAAGTTTCGGTTTCATAGACATGGGCTTAGAAGTTTAAGAATCACTACATTACTACGCTGTTGTACCATCACTTCTTATACCCTTGTTGGAATATGCAACGTCTGTCTGGAACCAGAACTGTTACATCGCTGAGTTTGAATCTGTTCCACGGCAGTTTTTACTGTTCGCTTTGCGTCATCTTCCTTGAGATGTACCTTCAACCAGCTACTTGTTACTCATCGTAAGATGTTGTGAATGCAGCCTTCGTCCTATGTTTGCTATATCGAGCTATTGATAGTTCTCATTTGCTGTATCTACTATTTATTTAAGTGTTTCTTATCGACACATTATGAGCCGCTGCATTTAAGCCTGTGAGAACTTCATATCTACAACGTGAACCTCTTCGGAATGCTTGTTCTGACTTTAATAGTGTTGTTGATTCAGTGGTTAACGTGCCTGACTCCATTTGTTTACCATTTCATTGTTTATCATTTGTATTGATCATGCTTATTATTGTTAAAATTTAGTATATTAAAAAGTAACGTAGATACTTAGCTTATATGATTAATAAGTAAATAAATAAACAACTGGGTCGCTTATATGAGTCTCAAAATAAAAAATGTGTCTCCGTTGTTGAGTTATTGAGGATACGTACATGGATACATACTTACAGACGTCCACACGTCACGACCAGAGGTTGAAACTTTTATAACTTTTATCGAAAAAGTCTTTGCGATAACTCTTATCAAAGACTTTTAAAAATAAAAGTCTCACGATAACTCTTATTGAAGACTTTTAAATTTAAAAGTCTTTCAAAAAAGTCTTTTGAAGACTTTTATTTTTAAAAGTCTTTGAAAAAAGTCTTTTGAAGACTTTTATTTTTAAAAGTCTTTGAAAAAGTCTTTTGAAGACTTTTAAATATAAAAGTCTTTGGAAAAAGTTATTTCGAGACTTATATTTTTAAAAGTCTTTGGAAAAAGTTATTCAAAGACTTTTTCGGAAAAAAGTCTTGGAAAAAAGTCTTTTGAAGACTTTTTCAATTTATAGTCTTTCGAAAAAGAAATTCAACTGGCAGACTGCGAAGATGCATATGTGAAGCATATGAGTACATCTATACATATAGTCGTGGACGATTTTTTCATTTGTGAGATATTAAAGTAACTTGATTATCTTTGTTTCTCGTTCTATACTGGAAATATGTCAATATGATTATCGACACAAATGAAATATTCAGCACGCCAAATTGTCTAAGATACAAAATGATATTAATTTCTATAAATTTTATTAAATATATCGATAATCATATTGACATATTTCCAGTATAGAACGAGAAACAAAGATAATCAAGTTACTTTAATATCTCACGCATGAAAGCATCTTCTACGTGTACATGTAGGTATTCATATGATGCCACAGTCTGCGTTGCGTTTCTTCTTCAAAAGACTTTTAAAAAAAGACTTTTAAAAAAGACTTTTATTTCAAAAAAGTCTTTGGAAAAAGTCTTCAGAAGACTTTTTTTCATGACCTTCCAAAATATAAGTCAACTTATAACTTTTAACTTTTAAATAAAAGTTTAAAGTTAACTTATAACTTTTAACTTTTAAATTAAAGTTAAAAGTTAACTTATAACTTTTAACTTTTAAATAAAAGTTAAAAGTTAACTTATAACTTTTAACTTTTAAATAAAAGTTTAAAGTTAACTTATAACTTTTAACTTTTAAAATTAAAGTTAAAAGTTGACTTTTTTGAAGAAGGTCATTTCGATAAGAGTTATTTTCAGGCTCTGGTCACGACCAAACTAGTCAAAATGGGCTCTGCGATGGTCAAAATGTGTATTACCCTAAAAAACTCAATATTGAAATTTTTCGCGATTACAAAACTTTCTTGTATTTACCACGTCTACAAGGAAGTAAAAATGAAATAAATAAAAAGCCTTACGTTATAAATTGAATTCCAATTCTTTTTTTTTTTAATATGTTCATGAATTTTTTGTATGTGTTGTTCAACTGTTGTTGGTAAACTCAATTCAAAATTCTATCCGCCTGCAGTGCTTCGCATGAGTTAATTAAAAGTCGTTATAAAGCAATTTAAAGTCCTTAATAAATTAATTAATTGATTTAACTTCATTAACGATTCTGATTTTCGTGTTTTAAGGTTCGTTTCTCGCCTTCAATCCCCGTCACTCTGCCTCTCCGTTCTCTTTCTGCCGTTGAATAATAAATCTTGTTTTAATTAAAATCAAAGGAATTTTAAATGAATCTTCGTACCTCCATAAAACGAATTTGTCTCAATTTGATTTGTGGCCCAGCGGACAAGAAGTTCCTTAAAGGGGTGAGCGATGGGTGGCGTGGGGGGAGGCGAGGGCTGGCTGTGCTTATCTGTGCCATTGAAGTGTATAATTAATGTTAATTGCGCTTGTATCCTGACTTTCATGTCCTTTCATAACAAGGCCACTTCTACTCAATTATGTTTGTATTTATTTACTCCAACTTTCGTGTTGTTTCAGGACCAACAACAACAACAACAACAACAGCAATTGTCCTCCATTGAAGTCGAAGGACAACAAAATAATTAACACTGCATAAATGCTTAATAATGGAATCAATAAATTGCAATATAAATAAATTCGGTTCGTTTTAGTTTAATTTTGTGCTCCGATGACAAACGCCGAACAACGGAGGAAAAGGGGTTCAAAACGATTAAAAGAAAAGCAGTCAAACTTCGAGAAATGTATTATTATTTATGCTTAAATCTTTAGTTTACTGTAACATTTTTCATTATTTGTAATTTCAATTTTGTTATGGAATGCATCGAAAAATTCTCCTGCAGAAGAAGAAGCAACAACTTTGCAAACTGTTGTTGATCAAAATCGAACTCAATAAACGAAGAAGCTTTTTAATGAAATTCCATTGTTTTGGAAAAGTTTAAAATTGAAAACGTTAAGGAAGCACATAGAATAGAAGCAGCAGCAGCACAAGAGGCAGAATTAACAACCGCAGCAACATATTTCAGTGTAATTGCCAACGATTTCAAATATTCAGGACTTTTTTTTGCTTTTCCATTAAAAATCATGGCCCAACATTTCGGTCTTGTCGTGCATTGAACGACACTTGAAAGTTTTAGTTGCTGCTCATACTTCTTCTACTTCCGCCCCTTGCCCGCCCACCTTCAACGACATAATTTGCCTTTTCCTTCGTTGTTACAAAACTTTTAACAGTCTGCATTTTGGGGCAGATTTTTTCGCATAATTAAACCCAGCTGCTCGCTTCTCCTGTAGACTGACGCTTTTCTCGCTGCCTTAAGTGTTCTGAATCCTTTAGTACCCTCCCGCCTTAACCGCCTCCCTCCATAACAGCGAAAAAAAACATCTCTTGCTGATTTATGCAAGTGACAAAAGTAGCAAAGTATGTAATTGAACTGTAATAAAATCCTATTAAGAGTTATTATTTAATGTTTGCGTAACAATATTTAAAACCGTGCGAGTGTGTGAAGGGTTGGATAACGTGGTGGGCGGGGGGAGGGGAAGGGAGAGGCCGCAGGGGCAAATGAGACGCTTCATATTCTCTGTTTGTTGACACAAAAACTCTTCAGTTGACTTCATTTGCTATCAATTCACTTACTTGAATCCAGACAATTTCATTCGATCTCCAAATTAAATCAATGGAAGATTCCAAGCAAACACTGCATAACTTTAAACTTAATGTCTTTAAGTAAATTTATAGACGATTACATTAATCATCAGCATAGAGCAGTGTTATTTTTTTTTTATTCTTCGTTTTCCTCTTCTGGAGCATCAATTGTTTGAGGTTTGCTTCTTTATTCGTGCCTGGTTCCTGGTTAGAAAAAAGGTGGCAACACCTAGATTGCGATCAAATTTTGTTGCTGCTGCTTCTTACGAGTATCTATCATATAAAAAATGACTGAAGTGAAAAACTGCAACAAGAGTATCTCGACATCGAGTGAATTTTAGCAACAATTCACCGCTTTTTTTGGTACTTTTATTGCGATGAAAAGTAACGAGTTGTGGGTGTTGTTGTACAAAAACACCAAAAAAAATTGCTATAATAAATACGAGCAACAACAACACGAACAGCTCCTACACCGATAAACAAGCAAGAGTAAGAAGGAGAGCAAGGACAAGAGCAGCAGATGCTCCATTTCATGCCAACTGGCAAAGTACTAAAAATGCTTTTGTTGTTGGATTTGTTTTATTGGTTTTTCGTGAATTATTTACGTGGATGATGTTGACACACGCAAACACAGAAGCAGACAAAACAGGAACATTTCCATAAACACATAAATATACACAAACGCACACCCATCCACACGTACAAACATACATCCAATAACACATACATACACAGAAATATGTACGAGAGTCAGGTGCATACATTTCCCATTTCCATATATATCAATAATAATAGTAATATTACAGCTTTTCTTTTAGATTTCTGTTGCATTTTTGGCAACTCTCCACTGCGCATTGCAGCTTCATCTAGTCCCGTTATTTTAGTACCAATAACAACAACAGCTTTTATACGAATGCTTGATACATATATCAGTGGGATTGTGAATTTGTGGTATGTTTGCACATTATGCTTATCGCAGTTGCCAATCTTTATCCGAACTTCATTTGTTCCCGGACTTTTATATAACCATAGCATGCTTAGGGTGCTAACACGTCAATATTTCGCACCGTTACCCCTCAGAATTTATGCAGGAAGTCGTGTACTAAAAGGTAGTGGAGAAAAACATGCAATCATCATACTGGCAGTTTCTCCAATAGTTTCGATGCTATTGGAAGGAAGGAGGATACAGCTTTATCCTGGCTAATAGAAACAGCATAACAGTCCTCACCGCATTTCTCACCCATCATTCTTATTGCAGACTCAGGGGTCTATCAGGGAACCTTCAGAAATTGCCACAACGGACGAATTCCACGTCTGCGGAAAAGGCCTATGATCCGAGAATATCACTATGAGACCGGGAACAAAAACTTCAACCCACTCGTCATAAGGAGGACTTATATCTTGAAATAGAGACCTATAAGCCGCGTTGGCTAACATAAAACAAATAATATTAATAATGAAAATAAATTTTCCTCTTTAATAGTAAATTAAAGAGTCGATATGAATTCATGAGAAGATGGTATTGATATTATCTACCCGCAGAAGAAGAGATGTGGAATAGCTCGGGCACTTGTATGCTTGGCGGAACTTCAAGCTCTGATGGACGAACAAAATACCAAAGTTCTTCGGCAATTGGGCAGAGTTATTGGAGATGGATGTAGACTCGTCTTTGTTTAATTGCATTTAAAATTCGAGAACTGAACACGACAGAAATGAATGGATAACACGTTTTGACAGTTGTGGTGCTAGGTGCTGCAGATAACGGGGAAAAGAGGTGCGGTGAGAATGATGAAATGGATTTGGAGATCGATCAACCAGACGGAAGTAATCAATGCAAGAGTCAAGCACTGCTGTGGTTAAAACAAAAACATATAACCATAAAATATGTATATTATTGTTCTTGTTTGGATTAATATTACTCTTCGGAACGGATATTATGCACAAAATGGCATGAGTCAGAAATTTCTTAGCAATAAATGCTTTTAATATGGTTTCTGCTGTTCAATTCCATAAAACCCCAACACAAACACACTCCAATCACAGGTGCTCACTGACATGAGCGCACAAAACACACAAACATCCGCTTTCAGAAATGGATGTGGACTTATCGAGAGCCGAGCAGGGAATCATCGTGTCCGTTATTGAGCTTGAAAGGCATACGAATAACTGAAATAATTCAAGAATCTGTGATATGCGTGATGCTCACCTTTACGATTCACTTGCATGATTGCAGAATTTAAGGATAAAAGCACATGCAAACAAATAAAACGCTTGCAAGTAACAATAGTAATAACAGTAGCACTAACGGTGACAACAATAATAATAATAATAGTAACAAAAACAATTGTATGCAAAATTAATAATAATAATAAAAATAGTAAAAATTCCAATATAAGTTTTATTTGTGTAAGGAAGGGAGTTCACAGGGGCAAATATGCAATATTCATTGCTCCATTTTTGTAAAGTGTACCAAGGCCATTTTGGATCTTGCTTCTGTGTGTGTGACTTTGAATGCATGAATGTGCATTTCGAATTCCTTCTGTCACAACAACCACACACATTCACACAGATGAGTACGCACTTTCTCGAAATATATCATTCATTTCTTTGGCAATTTTGTAATATTTTCTTGTTGTTGTTTTGGCTGTCACTATGTGTGACTGTTCTCATATCTCAAAAGTTAACAATTGTTTTTCTACTATTTTTTCTTAAGAAATCCTTCTTTTTCCTCCCCTTCCTCCTCCTATTAATAATTGATATTTTTAATTCAATTTATATAATTCATTTATTTATAAGAAGCTAAAAAATAACATGTTTTTTCAATATTTGACAAAATTTAAATAAAATTTTAAATTAATCCTCGTTAAAACTTGAAAAAGATTTTCAAATATTGTTAATCATTTTGTGTACAAAGTGTTACGAAAATAAACGTTTCAAAACACCACATAGAAATTTTTTTTCTGTTCCTTTTTTCGATTAACTTAAATTTCACTTAAGTTTTATTTGGGGTTTCCTATCTGCAGTTGTACTTAAACCACTTCCAACCAACTTAAGCTTAATCGAATGAACACTTTCAACCTTTCGACCTTTCAACCCTTCACTCAGCTACCTTTCAGTTTCCATGAGTTAAGAAGAAAGCAAATCCTCGTAATGATCTACTTAAATGTAGCCACAATTCCCATGAGTCTAGTTACCGAAAATTTAACCTCCGGGATTTAAAGTCTTTTGCAGAAAGATTCTAGCGAATCGCAACTGGAATTATAAGTGGTATGAACAAGGTAAAAGAGAAGCAGAAGGAAGTACCAAATGAGGACGGAAAACAGTGAAATGATGGAGAAGTAAACAACCTAAAAAACAACGATACAAAAAAAAAAAAGAAGAAAAATTAAACAGATACACTTAAAACTGGATAAAGAAATGTTTTACAGAGAAGAACAAGGAGGAAAACTGCAGACGCACTCATTTACTCCTGGACTTAAGCAGGACTTCTGCTTCTTGCGCCCAACGATATATCCTCTCCTCTCCTCGTTGTAATGCGCCATCCTGCTTCATTGCTTTGCCTTGGAGTTGGAATCGCCCGAAGCCCATGGTGGTCGGCGATGGGCTCCGTTTTGGTGACCGTTCAGTGCCGTTATCGATGTGCAGCTGGACAACAAAAACGAAGAGAAACAATTGAATTGTTTCCTTTGTTAATCCTTTGTTGGCCATCGACTAGTGAAAGATTTTTTCTACACTCTAGGGTCCAAGATTCTGTGTTCTTTTCCGTTTGGAGCTGGCTGAAAAAGATGGAAGAGGGGAAGATGCAAATTATTTAGTCGCACTTTCGGTAATTCGACTTTTAATGTGTTGAAAGAGTGGGAGAGAAAAAGATAGCAATATCAATTCGTGCCGATTTTCGGACGAAACAACAAATGAGAAAAATTAACTGTTGCCAGAGCTGCTTAGGGCGGGTATGGCTGCCTCGGGGCGTCCGTCGTCAGGCGGCGAAGTCGACGAAGATGGTGCGGAAACATCACCCACGACTGATACTCGGCTGCCACGTCTCCTCGCTTCAGTTGAACGAGCAAACAATTTGGTCAGCAACTTTAAATTGCGACCGTTTCTTGTTTTTGGCGAACTGCTGTCAAAGTGATTGAGTGAGTGATTGTGGGAGAGTGACGGGTATCCTTAGTGTTTGCTCAAATCATATTAAAATAAAGTAAAATAAACACAAACAGAAAAACCCTCAGACACCCCGACGTCCCACAGCCACGGAGTCGGACTTCTTTAAATTCGTCCTCTATAAAAACTACTTCACATACGAAAGGGGAATGAAGGAGCAGAAGAAGGAAAACAAACACTTTTAATAAGGGAAAAAGCAAAGTAGAGAAAGTTCAATAATATGCCATCAAAGTGATCACTCGAAAATGATGAATGTTTTCTTGGTTTTTGTTTGACCTGGAAATGGAAGCCACTGAAAGTCGGAGATTCGAGCACTCGACCGCCACTTGACCAGCGTCGACGTGGGGAAAATTAGAATTGGAGCGGAATATCATTCAATTTGCCTTAAATGGATAACGATGATAAAACTTGAGGCTACTTGATGAGTTTGTTGCAACTTTCTACATTTATAAATCACACACATCAATAAACCTCTTCTCTTTCGGGTAGACTTTCGTTTAAAGGACCCTTGATAACAATTTCAAATCTGACGGTCTCAGTGTTTTTTGTTTTATGTCAATTATCCTATAAAAGGTTTTTATTTTTACCAATTTGATGCTTCTTCTACCTTTTTTCCTAAAGACTCTTTACTGTACACTGCGACCTTATAATTTTTTAACCTCTATAATTTTTTAATTAACTTCTGGATTCCCGTTGCCGCTACGTCCAACTGTGTCCAACTCATTCATAATGGAAAAGGAGAGCCACTACTATGCCCAAAAAAACAAGAAAATGCTTAAGAGATGTCCAAATTTATTGTTTTGTTATCGAAAATAATTGAATTAAAGTTACATTTGAGAGGAATTTTTCTGAACTGGACTCAGGCACTCAGCACCGTGTTTTGAAATAATTTTTGACAGTAATACATTAGCATTCAATAAACGAGCAATTTCCTCTACTAAACAGTTACGCAATTGTAAAGGAGTTTTCGGCTTGCAACGGCGAGTTTTCCAGCTAGATATGTAGTCAACTATGTTGATATCAGGTAGGATTGGGTCATCCATGAAGAGGTTATGGCCATGTCCATTGGGAATATTATCAGCTGTTCTGTATAAGCGCTGGATTTCAAATTTCAGGATTCTGGATATTTCTTTAAATTGTTCGATGGCGGCGCCGTCTTTCGTATCGTTATATTGCTCGACTAAATCCTTTATTTTGTTCACAAATATACGATTCTTTGAAATAAAGGGATAAAATCCTAGAATTCTTGCTACTGATGCTCTTTTGCGGCCATATATGTTTTGTTTACGTCTTTGCGGTCTCTTAGGCAAGTCCTCAAGCGGAGCAGGGCCTCGGCACACCGGGCACGACGGCTTGGTCTTAACCCACCGACGAAGACAATTTACATGAAACATATGTGCGCATCGAGTTCTGAAAGACCTTCCGTCCAACTTGAGGTCGCTAATGCAAACTGTGCATTGTTCATCGCCAATTTTAACTGCGCCTAGTTTCAATATATTGCTCATATTTACGGTTGGTAAGCGGATCAAATATTAGGAAAGAAAATAATCAGTCACTATATAAAAACAAACTATCAGAAAAACTAGAAAATTATTTTCTAAAGAATTTATTTTTCAATGAAAGGGTGTGAAAAAAAAAACAAAAATGCAGGTAAAATTTTTAGTAGTTCTTTTGAAATATTTCTTTCTAAATATACTTACAGTTGTTCATATATTGAAGTATATCTGTTTATACAGAACTGAATATGGAACTTACTTACAGATATTAAGAAAAAAAAACCTTATTTTTAAAAAATTTTATGAAATTCTAAAGTTCTTAATTTTGTGCAGTTTTATTAATTAAGGCTAAACGAAATGCTGAAGTAGCAAAATCATTGAAAGCGATGAATGACAAGGATAAAAAAGTTGGCGAAAAGAAGCGAAGAAATCAGAAAACCTGCAAAAAACTTCTAAATTTCTAAAACTTCTTTTACACTGTTATCATTCAAGTTTGTATCACTTCTTGGCTTTCGTCCCTTTCGGGTTGTGCAGGAAATACGTCTCAGTTCTTTATTTCACTTACAAGTCTTTCAAAATCTCACAAAACAACTCTATTTTGAAAAACACCGCCTTCGGGTGGAATATTTCCTATACTCGATAGAATAACGACGTCCAACATCATCAATATTCGAAGGGAGCACGAGCGCGAAGGTGGAAGGGAAGGAAAAATAAGAAAAGGGCAAACACAAACGTGAAACTGACACAAAACAAACTCCACCAGAAGCGACTACCACAACAACAACTGCTACAACTGCCATTAGCGGCGATACGAGTGTAGAATGAAGAGGCATTAAGGCCAACTAGACAAGCAAGCAGTCAACCAATCGACAATAACAACAACAACAACAACAACGGTAACAATAGTTGTATGCAGAAATAACAATGAACGATGAAACGATTGAACGAGCAGCAGCAGCTGAAGAAATGACACTTTTTGCCATCGCTGCCAAAAAAGCCAACGGCTTTCATTTTCCACCATTCCTCCGCTGTCTCCCGCACTCCCGGCCATGGTTCTCTACGTTCGGCCACGTTTGTCGAACGTTTTAATATTGAAACTTTTTTAATTATTTCCTTAAGCGCCACGAAGCGGCACGCTTCGTTCCACGGCGAGGGGACACAGCGGCGGGTGTGGCAGCAGGAGTTCGGTTCGACGATAGAAGCCGAATGAACGCAGTTGGCAGATCCACAAGAAATACGACGGAAAAAATATTCAGTGCCTGCTGGCGAAAGCGTCGAAGGCGTGATATTATTGGAAAGTGTTGAATTCGTGAACACTTTATTTTGTTTGGATTGCTGCGGGCTGAGCGACCACACCGCAACCTTTCGACCCGCAGCCGCCGCCGCCGCCGCCGTCGCTTCGCATCACAAACATTTCGCTCAATATTTGGTTTACGTAAGGAGCGCGTCGAGAGCTCAATAAAAGCTGCGCTTCGCTTCGGCACCCAGTTGGAGTTCAGCGCTCTCAGCTTTATTAGTTTTCTGCAATAATATTTTTTGTTCGCCTTTTCCTCAACGCCTCCTTTCGCACCGCAATCACCCACGCTGTTTGCTCACTGAACTCGTCAGCAGTATTTGAAGTGGCCTTCCGCTGCTGCCACTTTTTTGATGTGGCCGTCTTCTGTGCGTCTCCCTGATAGATTGTTGTTCATCGAGGAACGCGGCGCGAAGCCACTCGTGACCCGTTTGATGACCCAAACCGTTCGCTCGTTCTAAGCCCGCTTAAAGTGCGGCTAAAAGTGCTTATTTAGTGTACATTTTTTTGGAGATCGAGAGCTGTTTGAGTGACGCTTGAAATGAAGCACAAAATTAAAACAGCGAACAGCGAGTGGCTGTGGGAAAAGGAAAGAGGGGCCCCGAGAGGTTTTAGTGGTCGATGGTGTTTGTAGTGATGCGCAAATTGAAAGCTCTTCGTTCCATGTCTCGCGACGAGCTGAAAAATGTAAATTACAACGCTTTAATGAGAAGAACGAAGGGAAAAGGGCAGACGCGAATATTTGAAGGTGTTTTTGTTCTCATTAGAAGTGTGAACTTCTTTTACCCAACCAAATTTCAATCATACAAAATGTAGTCTGATGGATCACATCATTTCAAGTCATATAAGAATTGACGTCATATGGAATAAAATAAGTCACATCCATTTCAGCAGTCAGCTGTATCCAATTTCAAGGCAATTTTGTTTCTTAATCAAGTTATAAACAAATGCAGTTTCGGAAAAATTCTCGGAAAAGTTCCAGAAAATGCGAGTGCCTCAGGAAAATGTAGGTCCTTTGTAGTTCCAGAAATGTAAACTTAACGATACGCATTAAAAGGGTGTAAGATACCTTTCAAGGATAGTATAAAAATGTTTTAAATTAATTTTTACACTCTCTTAAAATTCAATAAACAAGTTAGAATCGTAGTAAAAAAGCCTTACCGAATTTTAGCCCTCCTTTTCAGTGTTTTGTGCAGTAGAAATTGGCCAAATAATTTTTTATAAAGGCCCAATAATTTTATATGGCCTTTTAATGTTCTACATGGTTTAATGTTTCCCCAAGGGCCATTCAAGATTTTAATATTTTAGAAAGAAAGGAAAGGGCTTGAGACATTGCAAATTACCGGCAAATATTGTTAATTACCTTCAAAGAATTAATCGATTCGTGTCGTCCATTCGGAGACACGTTACTAGTTTATAGTTACTTTTAAGGATAGCATTGGACCAAGCTGGTTTTCAGTATATTCCAGATTAGGAGTGGCACCTCCAATTCATGTTAGCTTCGGGAGCAAAAGCAATTTTCATTCGTGTTATTATAAAGCTTAATTTCATCTTGTCATCCAAGAGTTTGTTACTGTTCTACCATAGAGATTATAATAGATAATAGCGATTATAGAGATAATAGAGCTTATTTACTATAATCTCTAGGATTAGTTTAATCTTTAATTATACCAGAATGTCAATTCAATTATAGTACTTAAATTTGTACGTAATACGTTTCAATTTCAATTTACGAAGAGTACTGAAAAGGAAAAAGAAGAGAAAAAGAAGGAAGGAAGAAAGGAAGGAAAGGAGAAACAATAATTTAGTTTTTCTGCAATAATAACAACAGCAAAAAGAAGGCAAACAAAGCAAGAGAAAAGAGAATAAAACAAGCAAAAGAGCAGAAATAAAAGTGAGAAATGAATCGAAAGCAAAAAGCATAAAGCAAACAAAACCCAGCAGCAACAAAGACAACATTTTTTGAGGCAACGGGAACATTGCAACCATGAAATTTTATTGTCATTTATCTTTTTGTTTTGCTTTGCTTTTTGGCTTCTTTGGTTTTGCTCTTTTAAATATTATTTCTTTCTTCTTACTTTTAAGTTTCTTGTTAACATAATGGAAAAATGGTAAATGGAGAAAATACAGAAAATGAAAAGCTGCACGAGTTCGTTGTAAGTTTCCATTTCCGCTTTGTCGAGCCTAAAAATACAAACAATGCTGAGCAAATGCAGGGCGAGAAGCAGCAGGTAAATAGAAACAATGAAGTTCGGGCCCGGTTTCGGCTTCGCCCCTGCCGAAATGTGGAAAAAAAAAACAAAATGAGAAGCAAGCGCAGTCGAATTCATCTTTTAAATTCACGAAAGTGGAAGGTCAGTGGAAAATTTTCTGCGACGGTTCATTTAAAAGCGGCAACAAAAGCAAAACGAAGAACAATACATCAGTTTGGGCTCCAGCGAAAATATTTATTGGAACGTGATAACGTTAACAAAAACTTTAATTTTTCCTGCCAATTTTATTTGTTCTGTCAGTTCATATCGTAATTTTCTAAAGGGTCGATTTATGCTACCATTAAAAATTATATTAAAGATTTGTTTACCCTTTTTCTTCTTATCGTAATTTTCTTAGTACATGTTAGGAATATTTTAGGTTAGAAAAGGGACTCTTCTATTCAAAATAAAATCTTTCTTTGTTTTGAGTGCATGTGTTTTTTTATTTGTTGAGGGACCTTAAATTTTAGTTATATTAGTTCAAAACTCTATTTTTTAATGTTGTCTTTTAAGTTGAATGCCTTCCCATCAGCTGTCTCTTTTGCTCACTTAACAAATTAAGCAAGCAGAAAAATTTGGCCATTCAACAATACACGCGAAATCCGCATCAAAAATGTAAGAAGAAGAAGACGAGAAAGAAAGCTGTCAAACTGATGAGCAGTCAACAAGCAGATCCACTTTCTGCTTCTATCGCCAACCCACGCTGCTTCCCCCTTGTTATTAGCTCTCGTTAAGTAACCAAATATTTACACAATAATTTTTTCGAATCAATTTTTCGGTTTACTTTCTTATTGCTTTTCCCCCTGTCGAGTTCGGAACTTTTTTGCATTTGATTTGATTTGACGATTTTACATCTCATTCTTTCGTTCTTATTCGTTGCTCACTCTCTATCTTTCTCCCTCTCCCGTTTTTCCCTTATTCCTCTCGTATTGTTGCTCCGGTTTTTTGTGCCTTGTGTCAATTTTGATTTAAGTTTCATCTTCCTATTTCGCTTTATGGCACTCAGTTGGTCGACCATCTTTTCGGCGTTGCATTGATGTAGCCTTGTATACTTTTAGGCAGGAAAACTCCAATCCCTTCACTGTCTGTAGAGCCGACGACGATGACGAATATACATAACTTCGTGTGTGCATAAATATGTTGCAAAGTTCGTTAGGAACTCGTTTTTTTTGGTGTTGTTTTGTTATTTTTGGCGCCTTTAAAATCGTGGGACGGAAGCGATGCGTGGCATACTTTGTGGCGCGTTTTTATAAGGTTTTGCTGCCCATCTATGGGACAGGCAGACAGCCAAAGTCTAGATGGACAAGGATACGTCGTAGCTTCCTATTATCCTATCGACGTGAGCCTCCTTCTGCTTTTTGTTCGTTAGCGTTTTTTTCTTCCCAGAGGACTTTTTCGTTGTGTGCTGGCGATGAGGGAATTTCGAAGCATTCCTCCGTCAGCTCCAAAAACAAGCACAAGTCTAATCGATGAGGCGAGAAGCGGCGGGAGTGTTTACATTATAAATGAGAGCAAACGGTTTTTCCCCTCGTAATTTTTAAATGAAATATTTTTGCAGTTTATTTGCATACCGCTTTTTATGTGTTCGTTAATTTTTGTAAAGTTTTTTGCTGCTGAATCTTTAGCAGTAATTTTTGCATCGCCGTTAATTGCTTCTAAATATAAGGCGAGGTAGTTTTATTGCAATGCTCTGCTCGTCCTTGCTGTCCTGTTGATCCTCCCTTCTTTCCTCTCTACCCTATAAAGAATGCAATTGATTTTTTAGTTCCTAACACCGTGGCCGACGTTACAAAGTTTTCAACAATATTTTAAAGGAAATAAAAACGTTGGCACTGGTTTATTTCTGGTGACTTTAAATTTAGGAGAGTCAGCAAATTAGGTAACTGCTCTAAGGTTAGTCTAAGGTAACAAAAAACATCCCCTCGGCATCGGCAAGAGATTTAAATAAGGAGGTACAAAGATGGAGCTGCCAGAAAAGGGGTCATATTTTTTAAAAATGCATCAGACCCTTCTCTCGCGGTAAATGTGATCAAAAGCATTTATCGTGGGAATGTCAGCTTGTTTCAAGTGCGAATAAGACACGACACGAAATTCAAATAGGAGTGTAGCACTCTTTTTAAATCCTAATGAACGATACAACAGTTTGTAGTTATTTTCCAGCTCTAAGGAAATCAAGGAAATCCACCTGCTTTTTTCTTAATGAAATTCCCGTGCACTTTTCTCCCTTTCTTATATTTGTACAGAGGAGAATGCATAGTATTTGTTTTTTCTTTCTAAGCTTCATACAAACATCTGATAACATTTTCCGAGTGTTGATTGCAAAAAGAAAAGAGAGATATTTTGCTTTATTCTTCAATGCATTCGAATGTGAGAGAAATAAGGAACAGAATTGCGTTGTTATTGAAATGTTGAGAACACCTCTTTAAGATTTCTGTTTTTCGGCTGTTGAATACGGTGGCAAATAGCATACATATATCCTTCAGTGAACTTAGGTTAATAGTGAGAGAGGGAGGCAAAAATCAAAAGCACTCATCCTAGAACAGCTACACTTAAAATACTTTTATTTTAACATTGTATTTGGTGTATACAAAAGAATGTTTTATTGGTCGAATGTTCGACTAGGTAGAATTATAAATATACACTCGCATACACGCATGTATGTGTATGTGTGTATGTGTATTTATGTGCCATATGCTCTTTCCCTAAGCAGGTTCGAATAGCATGAAACAGTTAAAAGTTCAATAATTAAATAATTTTTGATTTGGGTTTTTTAATGAGTTCATTTGTTTCAAATTTAATTTAATGCGTTGATAGTTTAAATCATCACTCTAATAATTCCATTAAAAATTTTCTAAATTAAGGCAATTTAGTTAAATAGACTTTGGGGCCAAGCTTTAGAAAAATTACGATTAATCAAAAATATTTTTTTAAAATAGTGAAATAATTAGTGCTTTAAAACAGTTTCCTATGCTTAGCTAATATTTTTAAGGTCTTTAATGTTCAATATTCTACAAAAAGATATTTTTTCAGTAATTCGTCATGGGACAGCATCGTCTGCTGTTCCTCCTTGCTTTCCTGTTGGTTCTTCTTTCCTTCATCCCTCTTTTCTACATCTCTTCTTTGAGTTATTTGTCCAGTTTCTATATAGTATTAGGATTTCGTTATCTTATTTTGTTTTGTTTTTTGCGAACTTTTTCCTTTCACTGACAGTCGATTTGTTGTCCTTTTTCTGATTTAGTCGCTGTTGCTGTGGCCGTTTTTCGTAATGATCTTGCACGCCGAAGGAGAATGAACGCCAAAGGCTGCTTTGCGTTTTGTGTTTCCTCTCGTCGCCGTTCCTTTTTGTTTCTTTGTCGGAGTTGCTTTAATTTGCGGCGCCGCCCGAGGTCGTTGCTAAACAGAAATGCTTTTGAATATTTGAGTAAACGGCTGATTGCAAGCTACTTTAACGATTTGAAAAACTATGCACAGGAAGAAGGCGATAAAAAGGATTCTGAGGTTTTCCAGCGGCCGCTCAGAGGCTCGGCGAACAGCAGCTAATGGAACCCGCCGAAGGTCAGATAGAGAATTCTGTGTGTTTTTTCTTGGCAGCTTCGACAAATTGTTGGGCGTCTTCATTAACTCAAATAAAATTTGAAGTCAGTAAACTTTTATCTTCCCAATAGGATTTTAAAAAGGATTTTTTTAGCAGCAAATTTCATTACATTCTCTAAAATACTAAAATACTTTTGCATGTTAAATTTTCGTATTTTTCGTATTAAATCTAATATAAAATTGATTTTTCTCTCCTAAATGGATTTATTCACAGTTCTTCGTCTTCGTTTTAAAGAATATTTTAGTACCTTACTTTTAGTACGTTTTCCGGAGTCAAGGTTGCATGTGATAGATATAGAAATTCTTGCAAAGAAATTTCTTTAAACGAGTCAAACAATAAAAACTGAAAACATGTTGCAAAGCAAACAAAGAGCAAAAGTAATTCTTTTTTTAATAGACAACGAACAAAAAGAAGTGACTCTGAGAGTGACAATCATTGTTGGGCCCGCATGTAAGCTTGTCAACAGCTACGTGGCTGTCAGTGTATATGTTTTCGTGTGTCTCCCGCCAACAACAAAGGAACTGGGTCACTGCGTAGCGCTCAGGCACTTCATTGGTAACGAAATAAAAAACTCAGTCGAAACACATATAGAAGCAAGCAAAAACAAAGACATTTCATGAAGCGGACGGAATTTTTGTAGCAGCCGTCAAAAAATATACTGAATTCACTTGGCGCTCGGCACTCGGCACTCCGCACTCTGCACTAAGCACTGAGCTCTGAAGGCTGAAGGCTGCTTGACGAGTCGCTCGGCGCTGAAACAAGCGCAGCACGTGGCTCAGGTCTGTGAATCATTCGGCTGCGGCGTGGACTTCAGCGAAGGGCAAGGTTTTGCCTCGTTGGTGGCCCATTTTTAGAATTCGTTGAAGGCTGACAAATAGAATTTTGCTGGTCTGGGGTTTCTTTTTTCGTCTGTGCGATTTTTGGCTAGGTTTATTCGCTTGTTTGCCTTCATCTTCTCTTAACGCGAAGCTACTGAGACGTAGTCGAGGGTTTGTGGCTGTCTAAAATGCTTATTTAAGCAGCACCATGGTATGAAGTCGTCGTTGGCAATCGTCGCTGTCTACAAAACATTACTTTTATTCGTTGGAATTCATTCATTCGTCAAAAATTTCGCAATGGATTTAAATTAAAAATCACTCATACGTCACAATGTCCCGGCGGAGCCAAGAAATCATTATTTTGAAGTTGTTCTTGTAACTTTGCTTTGCTTTTGGTGTCGTCTCATTTCATTGCGTCCTCTTCGCTTTCAATTCATTCGTCCTTTTGAGCCTCCAACGCTAACGAGCTCCTGTAGACGCTCGACGGTTACCAGCAGCAAGACAAATCGTCGGGCTCTGCAAACAACAACAATTAAAAGATTCTTTTCGCTGTATGTCTGCTTTTTAAACTGTTTGTAGTTTTAACATCTCTTCCGCTTTCTCGCTCGCTCTCTAATTCACTATATTTCAGATTCAAACATCGTTTATCTTTCAGTATTTCGTCTTTTTCTGGGAGTAGTTTTTCGTGATGGCTACGAGATTCTCTCGTCTCCTCTAACGTGTTGTTATTGTTGCTGTCCGTTTGAATTTTCGTCCAGCTTCACTTTAGTCACTCCACGTTTTCCAGCTCTCGACAGCGAACCGCAGTAGCGGCAGCAACAACAACAACAACAGGAGCAGCGGCAACAATACTTTTGAACTAACGAATGAGCGATTTAAAATGACAACATTTTTCATGTCTGACATGTTTAAATAAAAGACAATCTCAAATACACATAAACAAAGGAACGCAAACAATGAAAATGTTATTTAGGAAAAAACAAACGACAAACGATGGTCAGGGTTTGAAATGTTCATCTTTAAAATTGTTCATCAAATTAAAAAGTTCCTACTGAATTTCATTAGAATTGAAGAGAATTAAAGTATTCACTCGTGGTCCTTGAAATAACTGATTTATCACTTTTATAAAAAACGAAAAGCGGCTTCAAATTTACTTAATTGGACTCCACTTTGTTTTGTTATTTACAGTTTAACTAAGAGAAATCTTTGCCTGAGCTCTTTGAAGGTTTTTAATTGTGTTTAAATCAAAAAACTGTTAATTAGTTGAAGGTTTTTTAATTGGATTTTAGCCTTTTTAGTGAAAGACTTGGAAAATGAATAAATCAATAATTAAATAAGGGTAACTTCAAGAGCTTTTATCTGACAAATGAACTCTTTTTGGCTGATGTTGCATTAAAAAATAACGGATTTTGTTGCTGTACCCGAAAGGTTTCTCTTGTTTTTACTCGGCGATATCATTGACGGTAGTTTTTACCTCATTAAAGTATAACAAAATTTTTCCGGAGCTCGTAATGCTATTAAAAACACGCAACGGAATCTAAGTTTCTGAATATCGCCCACGCAACGTACGGCTCTGAAGACTAGGCAACTTCTGATGTTGTTGTTGGTGCTGCTTGGGATAGAATTTATTTAAAAACCTTTTTGGTGATGTTTTCCTAATGGCTGCTGTTGTTGTTGTCTCCTTTGCAGCTTCTAAACATCCATTTTATGTTTAAAAACGGGAAATGTGACATTTACTTCTTCTGTTGTCAGAAGGAAAGAAAGAAAATTATTTTATGCATTTGTGCATTTGTTTACACGCACGATTAGTTTTATTTTATTTAATGTTGTTTAAAAAACGTGAAATGATAATTAATTAATTGAAACGTGAAACGGGATTTACTCTAACTGAATATTAAATTAAGCGTAATTAACACTCGAATATGCTTTGTGTCGAATCTGAAATCTAAATTTATGAAGAAATTGGTGCGAGCGTCATTTAAGGTGGCATACTTTTAGGACGTTGTTTATAAGCTGTTGTTAAGCAACGTGTTAATATGTTTTTCTGTTACTTCTGTGATGAACATTTGAATTATAAATTTTAGACCATTGTAAATATAATTTTTTTATATCTCGTTTCTTCCTTCATAAAAATTTACTTAAATTTATAAAAAACTTATCACTAAATAAAAAATTCCGTTTGTAAAAAGTCACTAATTAATTGAAACCACAAGCAGAGGTGGAAATTTTCAGATCAACTTCCGCGATGTGCGTCGACTGTTTGATGAATGAGCGTCAACGTCGGCGTCAGCGTCGGTGTCGATGCGAGCGTCAGCGGTGAGCCGGAGGCTGTTTGACAATATGAATGATTAATGTTATTTTTGTCGCAAACAGAAAACATAAACAAATGCAAAACAACAGCAACAATGAACAAAACAAAGCAACAATTGTAAATATTTCAGAAAGTTTTTAACACACGCTGTGACCAACAAGGACAACAACAACAATATCGAGCCGTTGTATACGGTTTTAATGCAAAATTTTTGTATCCAAAATTCCATAACTTAGTTCTTTATTTCAATCAGTGATATAAAAAACTTTGATTTCATGATGAATAATTTAAGTTTTATTGCCCATAAATTATAAAGCAAGAAAAAGCAGCACATTCACAAAATAAACGGCGACTCCTAAGAGTCTGCTATTGATCGCGTCCGATAATTTTTGTTGGTCATTCATTTTGTTCTCGTTCACTTCGGCTAAACGAAATAATAAAACCAACAAAGGCTTTATCGAAGAAAACACCAACAGTAATGCATATATGCGGTTAACCAGACAACGTGCTCTCACTCTTGGTCCCTTGCTGCTTCACTAACTCCCTCTGTGAATATCCTCTCTTTAATAAATTTGACAGTAAGCTACAGAAGCTGTGGAAAATTTGTGAGGATCACATTTTGAAGAGACTTCAGGAGGTTTCGCGAGAATTCTCAAATATAAAGACGGTGCTATGTGATACTTTGCGCGATTAATTTCGTCTGGAACAATGGTTTCTCTTCGTGGGTCTTCGATATTACTATGCGGCTAATATCTCCTCTTCACAGTTCTACTTTTCATCGTGCTATATCGTCTTTCTGTAAGACTCATCGCGCTTTGAACTAACGTGATGTGGAGCTTGGAGTTTTAAAAAACTTGTCAATGTAGTAGTCAACTAGGAGTATCATCTAACTATATAATATAATATTTGGACCGTATTAAGTATGCTATAATAAGCGTCTATTTAATTCTAAGGAATCTTCTGGTATCTGTTTCCTTTGCACCACTTGCTGATAGGAAAAAGATAGTTCAGTTACTTCTGCCTTTAGTAACCTACTGTGCTCTTGTATTTAGTAGGCTCCACTCTCGTTCTTCGCTTAAGCTTTGTGTAGCTTTTAATTTTGCTACGCAGGGAATTGATTGCTACTCATACGCCACGAAAACCACACACTCTTTTTCTGTCTGTTTTGCTGTTGTTCTATTGAGTAACACCAAATAAATTTCAAAGTTACGTCTCCAAAATTGCTCTTCCTTGAATATTGTGTTTTCTGCATTCCCTTCTTCATTCCGTTGCTAACTTTTTCTAGGCTTATACTTTAACCGATTTGGGTTATTGGCTCATATGAACATAATTTATGTGCTTAACTGTTTTGTTCTTCTTCGACCGACATAAAACTAAGTAAAAGCATCATTAAAAACCGACTTTTGTGCCAGTGACTAAAGTTGTCCTAGCAAAAACTCACGCATTAAGACGTGCCGCCACAAAACAAAATAAAACCAGACAAAACAAAGCACGGCTTCATTTTTATGGCACGCATAAAGATGGAAAACGGAACAAAAGAAAAATAAGGACAGGAATGTAGATAGGAAATTTACCCTTCAACTGTATATATTACAGAAAATTGAATTGAAAATTGAAAATACTTTTCCCCATGAACATTTCTACTAAACAACCCTCTGAGGACAGTCACGAAGTTGCACTAACATCTAGTGGCAATTCCTATGCGAAAAACACGAAATATTTCACACTTTAATTTCTGTTTTCGGTAATTCTAAAAAACCTACGACCTATCGCAGCGTAACATTTGGTATATTTGAGCTGCGTGTGTGTGTTTTTGAAATTTATGGAAAGATTTTTAACTGACCCCAAGAGCTTTAATATTTCCTCACACATAAATATGTATGTAGATACTTCAGCATCGTTAATAATTTCAGCTTCTATCTCTGACTAGAGAAATGACACCCTCGAGTAACGTAGCAACTGGAAACTATCATTTCACACGACAGTGAAAACCACAAAGGGAAAAAGGCAAAGCATAAATACCACATAGGAAGGGCGGAATTACAGCATAGAAAGGGAAATCAAATCAGCTCTGAAAAAGAAACAAGTGATATTAAAGTGGAGAGGATTACGACTGTCAAAGGATTTACAACAAGATTCTTGTGTCGCGCATAATTTCCCAGATACTTAATGTAAACATGGCGTGTCATATGAGGTATGCATGTGTTCCTTTGGTAGTGAGACAAAAGCACCTCAAATATTTCATTTGTCAGACAGGATTACAACGGTTTAAATGAAACGAGAAGTACTCTCAATAATCACAACATTTGAAGTGCTTAAAGCGTTGCAAGGCAAACAAGATGCACAAAGACAGCAATGAATTATGTCTGTGAGGTCTTTCTGTAATCCTGGTATAATCGGTCCTTTCCATTGACTTGCAACCATCGTAAAATTCCAAAATCAAATTAAAAATAGTTCAATTTTAACTCGTTCGCCTGAAGTCCATTTCCAATGTCCAATTAAACTTTTCTCGGAACAAATTTTGAGAATTCTAAGATTTAATTTGAATCACAATTGCATTTATAAATATCTGAAGTGCACTTGACAATTCTGAAGTCCCATTATGGAGTTCTGAAGCACATCTGGAAAAGCTGTAGGTGCCAGTAATTCCCAGGCCGGTGTTGGAAGGTCTCCTTCCATTATGAATTATGATAAAATTTGATATTCGAGGTGTATTAAAATCCGATTAAATCCTTGATACGCAAGTGTATGTCTGTGGTTTGTATACAATTGGAATCGAATTTATTGCATTCCCTGTGCACACATGAAAAAGTCCTCACTTCAGCCAGAGGCTGTCAGCAATGTATTTCTTGAAGTCCTGACGTGTTGATTTTTCATGGTGGCTTCAACCAACGACCTCCTTCAACCCTGCCCGGCTTGCTCCATTGTTTTCTCGTTTGCCGATCTTCTTCTCCGCCTCTCAACCGCCTCTTCAGCCGGCACGGCGGCTTTCCCTCAGAGAGCATGAGGCAAACAGTAAATCAAACATCGATTTTTCATGTTGTCAACTTTTTGTCCTTCGTCGCCGTCGTGTTCGACGTTGCCGTTCTCCGAGCGTCGTCCTGTAATCGCAGTCGAGCCGTAAACATTAATCATAATTTTCCGTTGAATAGTTTCATTTCGTTTTTACTGTTCTTCTTTTACTTCTCTGTTGTTTTTTTTCTTTTATTCAGCAGCTGCATTGAACCGAAGATCAATGAACTCATGTGCAAGTATTTTTCCGCTTCCTTTTTAATGCTTTCAACACGGTTTTTTGCCAAACGCTGTGTCCATTGAAAATGTTTCGAAACCGCACAACAGATGTCGCTGTCATCGTTGACGGTAACAGATGCTGCTCGTCGTTGTCGGCTCCGATGTTCGGCGTCGACTGAGTCGCTGTGTATTGCGTTGCTAGAATGCCAATTAAAAGCAAACAAAAATGTTAAAAATCCGAGCCTGACTTCATGCGGCGTGCAGCACAGGATAAGCAGGATATGCAAGTAGACATGTGCGTAGGCTGCGCCACACCCACACACAAGTCGACAATTCTAGCAGCTGAAGTCAGCTGCAGCGATGAGTCCTTTGCTGCTTTGTCAAAAGACTCATTTGTATTCACGTGCCTTTGTACTGTGCTCTCTGCGGGAGATTCTCACAAACTGCGCTCACAAAGGACATTTGTGCGAGAGTCCCTTAAGCCACTTGATGATCAGTCATCAGGCGCTGATGCTCGTTCTGACGTTGATGATGTACTTAAAACCGCTTTGACACATGCCACCTTCTGCGCCTTTCTTGTAGCGTGTGTGCGGTCTAAATCCGTGTATTTGCATGCGTGTGTGAGTGCTTGCTGCTGTGCTCAGCTACATGTGTTCGTTCGGAGTCTCTTCAAATCAATTAAATATCATTTATATCAAGTAGAGAGTATTTACCGCCATTGCTTTGTTTTCGCGCCTATTTAAGTTACGTTCACTCGTGAAATTCGAACCCTTTGTCCCAGGGGCGGGTATAATGACAGCCATGTTTATATTAAATTTAAATAGATTCCACAAAGCCACCAACTTCACTAATCGAAGTGCTTTCTGTGTAGTTGCAATTGCATTTCGGATGGAATTGTGATCGCACATCTACAAATGAATGGCGTCTGCTTAATTTGCGCTCGTCGATGTTTGTCGCTGTTTTAAATCTGTGCGAATCTCGGCTCCCGCTCAGCTGAATAAATTAAAGATTTTATCAAAACGTATGAATATTGCTATAAATAATTATAAAACGAGCGACATTCTCCAAACAAAATGCAAAACGAAATAAATAACAGAATCTCCATTTATTTTCGATAGCAGCAAATATTGTTCCGTTCAATTAAAAATTAGTAAAAAAAAAGAACAAATATGAATAGATAAACTGAAAAAAGTTATAGGAAAATAGCTTAAAAAATTTTAATTTTAATTTTAATTTTCAATTTTTTACTAAAATTTGAGTTTATTGGAATTTTTACATTTATGAAATTTCGTTGTTTTTATTTTCCACATTTTATGCTAGTGTGGAAATTTTAAAAGTGAATTGAATTGAATTTTAGAAATGGCAGCTTAACGCAGCCCAGAAACACACATACACAGCTACGGACGTCTGCATGTGTGTGTTCGTGAGGTATTGTTCGTATTTCTCCTCTTTTTCCAACTCTAAATCAACGTAAATATTTAAAATCGCAACACAAAATCTGCTTCATTTGTAAATAATTCAGCGTCGCACAGAATCCTTTTTTGATCCTTTTTGATGTATTGAAAGCGTCTAAAGGAACGACTTTTTCCCCGTTGCTGCGTCGGCATGTTTAATGAAAATTTATTGCTTTTTCGGTGCATTCCTCATCATATCGCGATTTTAAACAATTTTCCAAACTTTGACTTGTCCTTGCTTTTATTTATGTGAATTTTTTTAGTTTTATTTCGACTATGATTTTTGAGTTTATTGTATCGTTTTTATTCCAGTTACTTTAGTGAATATTTCCATCATCATCGTCGTCCTTTTTGTATAGCAATTAAAGCGATCGACGGGAAATCTTCGTTTGTATTAAAGTGTCGCTCGTTGCCGAAGATCCGCACAAAGCAGTCACTGTCTGTCGCTGTTGCTGCTGTTGGCTGTTGAGTTGCATGCAGCGTGAAAGTGCGGCCAACAACAGCGCGGACGGCAAACACAGAGAACATAGCGCAGTCGGAAGCGAAACGGATGACAGCCGAAGCGCCTGCAACGGAAGCTCGGTCGTCGCTGAGCGAAGAGGGAAGCAATCAAAAGGAAGGATAAAGATTAAAGGTCTATCAGAAAAAGAAGCAGAGGGGAAAGAAGAGGAAAGCAAAGAGAAAAGAAAGAAAAAAAAGGGAATAGAAATAGGAAAGAAGTAGAAGAACGAAAGCCTTCACTCATTTTCTTCCAAACATAGCGCAAAACCATTCCATTCTATCGCATCGTGTTCTACATCCGTCTTACGTCTTCTGCGCCCTAATTCCCTTCTTCGCTTCTCGCTTGTCCATAGCTTCTTAGCCACTTCCGTTCCTAGCGAAGTGCAACTAAATATCAATTCTGTTTCAACGCTTATCAGTCATTGTCACTGTGTTTGCTCGTGATACATCGCAGCAATCGGAAAAGTTCCGGAGTCTCCGGGGAAGGAGTGGGGCTGGAAGAAGCGGGAAAGCGCAACGCGTAATGTTTCAAGTTCATCGAACGTGGCTTCACTTGACAGAGGAAGGAAAACCTTTACTTTCCCTGGATCCCGTCTAATTTATTAATCATAAGGTAATAATTAGTAATTATTATTATTAATGAAAGGGGTTCTTCAGCAGTTAATGGTTTCTAAAAGTTGTTGAGGTGTAGGAACCAGAATACGTCGATTTGGTATTAAGATTGATGCGTTGCCGTTGTGTATTTTGGACTCACGTGACCTCTATAGGCGCAGGAAGTTCGCTGGGTGGGGTGGGACACGGTAGCGCTTTTTACACCTCAAAAACACATCATCGCATGTCCTACATGAAGTACGATTACTGATTACTAATGATGCGCAACTGTGATTGTTATTAAGTGAAGTAGAACGCATGTGAAATGCACAAAGTGACACCTGTTGTTTTTATGGCTGTTCTTTGTCGTTCTTTTGCTATACATGAGTTGTTTGTTGCTGTCGTTGGTGTTGTTGGTGCTATTTGAGATGTTTTGCCTTTTGTCTGTTTCTATTACGAACCGCAACTGTTGTTGTTGTTGTCATTTGCATTTTGAGCGTGCCAGCGCCGGAGTCTAATGGAATGTATGCATTTGTGTGTGCGTGTGTGTCCTTTTCAAAGTCCTTCTGTTGCACTTTCGTCATTGTTAACGTGACAAATTCTTAGATCTTTAGCTGTTTTTTTTGTGTTCTTCCTAGCTATAGACACACGCACACACACACATCTGCACACACGTTCTCATACTTAAGTCAAGCTTTTAGTATTTCGTGTATGTATTGTACTCTGATGTAGGTGAAGGACTTTTCTTTAGCTGCAAAAACAAAAATAGCAACTCTAGCGACCAGCACTAACAATTTTCGTGTTAATGGTAGAAACGTATGGGTGTATGTTGTATCCCAGCAGAAATATTGCGAACGCGTTGCCATTGGAACGCATGCTGTAACCACTTCTAAACAAATCACTGCCAAGAGAGCTGCTCTAAGGCTCCTTCCTGACATTGCAGAGTGCCATATATCTGGCGAAATATCGACGTTTTTCCTTAATTTTGAAAAATTTGTATACGACATCGACATCGAGTCGTATACAGCCTTGCAATCGATCCCATTGCATACAAAAAATAAGAAAGAAAATCATCGAGTAGGCGAGGCATGCTACTTCCTCTTAGAAGCGCTCCCAGCGATTCTAGCACTGCTTCTAGCCCTTACTTTTTTCTGCTGGGATGTTTGTGCCTGTGTGTGTGCGTGGCGTGTGTGTGGTTCTTAAACTTCTGAAAAGTTCCAGCAACGCATCGATGTTTTATGATGTTTTACGATGTTTAACGAAGTCAAGGTTGAAATGTTGAACTAATTTCTGTCGCTTGACAGATTTTTTTTCAAAATACCGTCCTCTAGAGACCATTTCGAGTGCATTCCAGTGGACGTTTGACTGATGTGCGTGACTGACGCTGCGAAGTTCGTGCGAGATTTTAACAAACTTGCACCGTGTAAAAAGCAACGCGAAGCAGACGACGACGAAGGTGAAGAAAAAGAAGAGGAGGAGGAGGAAGGAGGATTTTTAATTTTCTTCACCATTCCTATTCTTCATCATTATTTTGTATTTTCATTTTTATTTCCCTGGCGGCCGCATTTCATAGTGCTGCTCTTCTGCATGGCGCCATCTGCATGTCATTCACTCATTCGATTGATACAAGTTTTCTCCCCTTCCCACCTATTCCTCTCCCCCTCACACCGCCATCCATGCATCGTCATGTCCCATAACAAAGCGATTTTTCCACCTGAGTGAACGACATTCGAATCACTGAATTCATTCGAGGTTCTTCTGCGATTCTATAGAAGAAAGATAGTGACAGAAAGAGAAAGAGTGAGTGGGAAATATTGGCAATAGTTATAGGCCTCAATACAGGTACACAAACAAGGGTAAAACTCTGTCGAATTTTTTGAGTTCTCTCAGGAAACGGAAGTTAAACCGAGGCATCAGATTGAGTGATTGTTTTGCGAAGTTTTCAACAAAAAAGAAAAGAAAAAAAAAACACCAGCAAACAAAACAAACAAAAAACACACATGATATCGATTAATGTTCGTGTTTTTGTTGCTGTTGTTGTTGTTTGCCTTTTGGGTATTATTTGCGGTTGTAGAAAGAATAAAACTGGAAAAAGTTGCAAATCAATGAATGACCAAAACAATGGAAAACGAAAAGAAAAATACCAGCAAAAACAAGCGAAGACGACTGAAATGGAAAAAGAAATATTACTGAAAGAAATGGAAAACATTTGAAAGGTTGGTACAAAGTTCATTATCTAAACAAAGCCACAGGGAAAACGAAAGTTACAGGAAAAACACCAAATCTAGGAAGGAAATCGGGAATTGGAAATACAAGGATAGAAAGGAACCAGAAAGGAGCACGAAATTCATTCAATTTTCGTGTTGTGATTCCTGTCACTTTCGCTTAACTTTCACTGGGAAAACTTGTTTCAAAACGGTTTAGAAAATTGGTAAAAACTCTTCAAAACCCAATGAAAACATGCAAAAAGGTAACGAACTTTAACGTCTTTCCGTTTGATTTTATTTCTATGTTTTAATTGCAGCAAAACTTTTTCAAAAAAGGATTCCAATGGGCCCTTCTGTAAGATCCTGCAGAAGAAAAATGAATAAAGTAAAAGGTGTGTTAAAAAAGAAGAAAAAAATAATAAAAAAGCTTCTTGCTTTAGAATGCAACAAAATAAACAACAATTTCCAACACGACACATTTTTTAAGAAAATTAGAGCTTCTTTATGTAACTTACAATGGCAGGAACAAACACAAATACACCCACACACACACACACACACACATGCTTACCTACGGATTCCCCACGCACACAAATGTCAACATAAAAACACATTTACGCGTGCTGCAAGGCAGCTTAACAACTCATGGAATGAAGTGAGAATGAGATAAAAAAAGACGAAGAAGAGAAAGACGACGAATAATAAGAAGAGCAAGGACCAGATAAGGAATAAGAAGGAAAATTATAATTTGAGATGCAAAGAAAACGATAAACTTAAGAAGCCACAAATAAATCGCATGCAAAGCAAGCAACTTTGATGAATGAGGAGAAATGTCAAGAAGAGAAATTAACACAGCGGAGCCGATGAAGAGGACGGTGGAGATGAGGAAGAAGGCGAAGGCGAGGACGATGGGAAATTAAAGAAACACATTTTTCAATTCAACTCGAACAAAGCGAATAGTTTCTGGGAAGGGGTGGTAGGCGGGTTTGGGGGAGGGAATAGGCGCAGGAGGAAGTTGCCCTCTCAGAGAGTGAGGCCTTCTTGAAAGCGAGGGTGTGGTCGTGTTATCCGTCTTACAGGCGATTCAGAAGAAACGGCTGGCTTAACTTTCCTTAAAGGATTTCGAAAACAGAGAAAAGAAACCGCAGAAAAGTCAAGAAGTCGAGGAAGAAGAAGCAAGCTTACGGCACTCAGACTGCCGAGCAAAAATGGCGCATGTAAATTCTGATGGTAAACAACGATTAAAGTTTTGATTGCTATTTAAATATTTTATGAATGGCTTCCGAGAGGGTGCAAAAAAGTGTTTGTATTGGTAAATGAATGAGCTGAGCGTCGGTGATGCGCCATCTTGGTAAGGATCTCGCGTCCATGCTAAAAGGATGTGTGTGTGGGTGTGTGTAAGTGTGTGTTTGAATAAGCTGAGCGACAAGAAAATTGAAACAAACAATCAGTAATCTTCAAGTATTTTAAATGGTATTTTGTGTTAACAAGATGAAAGCTGAAGGTATATTAAAAAATAACAAAAGCTGCGAAAAACCCACAGCGGAACTAGAAAGTGAAAAAGGACTTCTTTTAAAAGGTGTGTAGAAAGGAGCCGACCAGGACGACGCTGTCAACATCAACCAATTTCAGATTCTTAATGAAAAGCTTTCAGCTGCGTTGACGTGTTCATGCAGATATGACAGACATTTGAGAGACAGGGAGGGACGACGGAAGGCGGCGGGCTAATATCTTGCAGCTATAAGCTCCAAACACCATCAGCAGCGAAATCAGCAGCCCATTAAAAGCACATTAAATATGCATAAGTTTTGAAACGTGGATGCGTTGCTGCCCCTCGATCAGTTTTTCCCGGAGCCACTGCGACGTCGGGAACAGCCGGACTTATGTGGGTACCTCAATATTGCGTTTGTGTCTTCTAAGTGCTCTTTAACTGCAACACATCAATAAGCCGTAAACCCGTCTGCATCCGCCCTCGCAGCGACCAAGGAACGTACCCGGAAAGCAACAGTGACGACGACGACCTCGACTTATCGACGCATTTCATTAACGTTAATTATTTTGGCATTTTATATGGTCACACCATCGAACGACCGTTTCGAGGTCACTCCCCGATGAGTCAGAGGGTAAGGTGGTCCTTTCTGACACTCAGTTTGGAGGTGTTGGCAATATTAGCTGGTGACAGCGTTACCTAACGGCATTCCACTGATCGCTTGTCATGGGTCCGATTTCCCGCCTCTTCAATGAACATCGACTAAAAGGTGTATAAATACAGAAGTCCCCAAGGGAAAAAAACAAACAGGGATCAACTTACTGAACATCTGATAAAAGATTTCTTTCTTTCTCGAATAGATTCTTAAATGAAGCCACAGTCTCCAAATCTGTTGATGGGTCCTGCGATTGAATCTTGAGTACATTGTGGAATGAAGCCTGGGACCAAGCGACCGACGAGCGTTAAGTTAACATTCGCTTTCGAGTATTCAATACTGGAATGAATCCCCACATTACTCACATGATTTCTGAAATAAATCCTGGAATGAACTCTGCTTAATTTGTTATTGTAATTGTTAATCTTTTACATTTAAACATTACTCAAAAACTTACTTTTGCAAAAATTGTTTCTTTAAAATTGTCCATGTTTTCTGTATAAATTATTTTTCCGCTTTTTCCACGATTTTAGTGCAGACATGAGTTAATTTGCCACATTGCACGATTATTTGATTCTTCTGAATTTATAGGCGGATTTCCGAAAACAAAAACAAACACGAAAACCCAAATTTCGAATGCGAAATGCAATAATAACAAAGAGCAAAGCAACAATTTGTTGAATGCACGGATCTCGCTGGTGCTGCTGCTGCTGCTGCATTTGCAATTTGAATTTAACCACCGCAGATCAGGCTGAAAGCCGAAAAATCTGTGAAAATTTCAGTTTTAGCAGCGGATTTGAATGCGCCGCGCCGCCTTCGCCGCGGTTCGCTCCGAAGTATGCGCTGCATGCAACAGGCCAAGTTAATGTCCTGTCGCTGTTGCTGCAACCGACCAGAAACGCCGCAAAATTTCCGCTCCAACACATTTTGCGGTTGGAGGAACGACTATAAGCAGAAATGATTTATTTTTTATATTACATATGTGTGCACGTGTCGGTGTGGCTGTGTCTGTATGTTAGCAGCAACAGCAAAGGCTGGCTGATTTTGTTATCGATGTTGTTGCTCTTCAGCTGCCGCATGCTTTTCACTCTTCCTTTGGCCGTGATTGTTGTGGTTACCGGCGTTTGTTGTTGTTGTTTCTATTTACGTGTAGCCAAGCGTAATGAGCGGGCGGCAGGCGGCACTTGGCCACACTAGCAACTGACGCCTTTCGAATATCTGCTGTCTGTGTTGTTATCGGCGTTAATTTTGTTGTTCCCGCTCGTGCTGCTGTTGTTGTTATTGCTGGCCACAAAGCTGTAATTGGAAGTTGTATGGGATGCTTTTCTTCGGCTCGACTTTTAATCCTTTAAATGCGTGATTTAGTTTTTCCCCATTTGACGTATTTTGAATCTTTGTATGCTGAAATTTGGTGAAATCCCTTGGTGGAAAATAATTTACCTATTTTTTTTTTTTTTTTTTATTTACCTGTTTTATACTTTCAAATAGGGTACGAATCCCAGTCTCAAAATTCGCTTTACACAGAACTGGTTTTCGTGTAGCGTCTTCGTCGCTCCTCTTCCTTCTTCGCAACTTCGTCCTTCGTTCTTCGGTTCTGACTGTGATCCTGGTGAAACGGTAGACCTTTTATGAGCCCCTCAAGGCACTCGGGTGGCTCATCCTTTAATCCTGGCAGCTGGAGAAGCTCTAGAGCAAAAATTTCGTCGAGTCTCTACGGGAAATTCTAATCCCATGGCTTTATCTCCTTCCCGTAACCGGGCATACATAAGCAACGACATTCATACACACACACACGCGTATACATACACGCAGTATGCAAATTAAGATGCTCTGCAGATTTAACGTGATGTAGTCGCTGGGTACGGTTTTTCAAACTCAGCTTAAAGCTTCTGTGTTGCTTCGTTTCCTGACCGCCTGCTGTTTTTCCTACGCGCCCCCTTCTACCGGCACACCTCCCACCCCTATCCCTTTCCAACGTTTGCCTGCCGAGTTAAAGCAGCCATAAATTTCCAAACTAAGTGTTTCATATTCGGTTTTTAACCTCGAAAAGTTTAGATTATGCAGTGTTTAGCTGCGAATAGTTTGTTATTGCAACATAACGGAATTGTATTGTACCGTTGTTGTTATTTTAAGCACTGGTGTTGGTGCTATTGTAGCGTTTGTGGTCATGTTTCGTATTTGTATCGGGTAATTTAAAGCATGTTCGGGGAATAACTGCAACAACAAAACATGTTCACTGTGCATTGTAACAAAAGATGGACCGACGGACCATCAGCAAAACCATGCGCACACATATGCAAACAAACTACCAAAAGCACACATTCAGTTTCAGTTACATTCGGGTGTTTTGCCTTGAAGAACTTGTTCAATATTCGCCTATAAAATTTAAATACATGTGCGTATGAACAGAGATGTGTTTGTGCGAGGTCGCTTTAGTGCGTGTTAATGTCTTTTCTCAAACTTATGGCTTCTGTAGTCTTGTTTAATTATCGTGTTCGACAAATGTTTACAAATTAAATGGCGCTGATGACGGAGGAGCGCCAATCGTGGGCACAAGCGTCCATAAATAGGTCCACACACCCAGATACATTGCATATTTACACACAAACACAGATAGGCCCACAGGATTTAGACAAACACTTTACTACACTTTCAATTCAACTATTCCAATTGGGATCGGATCCACGAAGATTCAATATTTGTTTTTTTTTATTTCTAATGCAAAACTGTAATCATAGCGTCCAAAAATATCACAGGACCTTGTAAGTATGTAAGTAAAAACAATATTTACAATGCGAATTTTTACAACTCAAGACAGAATTTATATTATTATGTATTGCAAAACTTGAGCCCTATTTGATTTACTAAATAATATTAAACGAGGTACTTCCTGCTTTAGCATTTGCAGAACTATGATTTCTAGATACCAAAGTATATTTATAGACGTTTATAAGAGTTATTTGAGAGTAAACCATAAAATCATTACAGTCTTCACTGTAATAGTTTTGAAAATTTGTCGAAAACATTTAAAAAAGGGTATCAATAAGGCATTTAGGACATATCAACAATTGGAAAAGAATATATTTTAAATATTTTATGGGGAATTCTTTAAATCAATTTATTCATCGTGTAGATACTTCCATAACTCAAAAAATTACTATTTAGTATCTCGTCGGGATTCATTGTACTGGCTTCAATTGAGATATGCAACCACAAAATTGGAACGGATAAAATGCTATCGGATATTGTTCATAACTGCTATGTTTCTATGATGCGTGGAAGTTCTTCTATACCAGCGTATAGGATTGGAAATAATTGTATTATTAGTTATTATCGAGTAATTGATAGTTAGCGGGACTAAGGCTGTTATGTATAGTCCGCTTTGACGGTGGGGTTTGGATGAACTGCGTAGTCGAATTGGTGAGGCAGATGAGCCGACTATGTAGACTGATGGAACAAATCGGTACACAGAGAGGAAGATCGTAGAGGGATAAATAAGGGATATGAATGATACGACGCAAGCAGGCCTGACCTCACTTGTTATATTGCAAAAACATACATACACACGTCACGACCGAACTACTCAAAATGGACTCAGGGATGGTGACAATGTGTGTTACCATCAAAATTTCAATATCGAAATTTTTCGCGATTAAAATACTTTCTTGTATTTACTACGTATATAAGGAAGTAAAAAAGAAAAGAAAACTCGAAGATCAGGACCGGGTAAACTTATATTCAGTTATCACAGACCCTTAAGATAAGCACTGAATTTGAAGCAGACAAGCGAAGTGAAACAAGAGTGGTACATTCGACATGGTCAAATCTTAAATACGCTACACCTTAAAGCTTTGAAGAAATTGAATGGAACAATAGTTTTGCAATTTATATTTTAATTCATTTCGATTTATCCGCTTTATTGTGGTTGTTCTATGGTATTTTGTTAGTAGTGGACGTACTGTGGCCATTAGTAAGTACTGAGCCTACTAAGCCTAAATGCGTTCTCGGTATAAAATATAGGCGTTATAAAACTAAAGAATATTTCTCCCATTTATTTCGATATAAGAGTATTTATGGGTTCTACTCTGATCGTGTCTTAAACGGGCAGGCAGACTATACAGGCATTTCGCGATTAAGTGTAAATACTCCTAACCCTTGAAAGAATTAGATTATATTTAATCTGCCAAAGTTAGTAAGCAAAGGGGAAAGAGACGTTGGAGCAGTTATAAGGATTGATAACTGTTTCTCAGATTAAGATTATTTGTCAACAACACGGAAGCAAGGAAAGTGTCACTAAGCAAAGTAAGCAATGAATGGGGACGATGAATGGCTGCAGCACGGAAGCAGGCATGACAAAAGCAGACAGAAAGTATCGGACGTGAAATCGTTTTCCGCGCAGTGCAAAACAGCAGGAAATTTTATTTTTACAATTGGCATCGACAGTGAAAATCGCAGGAAGGACAGAGAACATCAAGGACGGAAATGAAGACGTTCGTTGTTGGTGTTCCTTTACGGTAATGAATCACAAGATTGTTTCACGTTTCTCCGTTGCTTGCGAACTACTACTAGGTCTTAGTATCTAAACATTGTATATAAGCATGTATAGTTGACCATTAAAAGAGTCTAAGAGCACAGTTTTGTCGCTGAAATTCTTTATAGAAATATTGTGGCCATCAAAATAAAGGGTAAAAAGTGGAAGAGGGGAAGAGCTCTAAACGCGTAGTTGTTAGTGGGAATATAATTGTAGATTTCTGCATTTTTGTTCTATGCAAAAATACCTGAAGAAACCTATACAAAATTACTTAAAACTCAAGAAATGTCCAAAAATCTTGCATAAAATGACAATACACACAACCAGGAAAACATTTTTTATTCTTGATATCTATGAATACATAGACAGCCCGTGTGTTCGTCGGCGTATGCATTTTTATGGGGGACAATAAAAGGTTTACACATTTCCTTATTCCTTTGTTTATCAGAGATCAAAAATGAATCCAGAAAGTTGTCTGAAATTACATTATGGCTTTCAAAGTCTATATACGATTGTTATAATCTCTATGCTGTAACGTTAATCATATCGAAGGAATCAGGACCAGAAAAAAAGAGCACTTGAAAAAGTAAACAAAAAAACGCCATACATTGTCGTTGAAGAGGAAACAGCAAGAAGTAATGGTAAAAGATCAAGAATTACTATTCTACAAGATCCAAATCAAGATGTTGAAGTGTTTGCGATTTAAATAGGATTTTTCAGAAGATAATCGAACCTAGAAGATCAACAGAAATGTTCAAAAATACACAAAACACGCTTCCTTTGGTTACAATTTGTTTTTATCTATATATGTAATTCGATTTAATTAATCAGAGTTAATTAAGGAGCTCCCTTGGATACCGTCAAACAGAGTGTTACTTATTCTGAGAACTTGTTCGGGACTCTGCTTTTCAAAATCACTTTTCGAGCAATGAGACTCGAAATGAGCCGGTTCGGTGCTGGTCCTGTGCCCGCAGGCAGGATACGATTCCCAGGAACACACAATCAAAAGTCGAACGCAATATAACGAAGCATAATAATGAAAACTTTTGCACTTTGCACACAAACACAAATCCACCCGAACTCATTCAGATAAATATACAAAAAGTTTTGCAATTCGCTCTCTCCGCTTCCGCTTCTGCTACCCTCTTCATCCCATTTGCTAACGGTACCTGGGGAGGAGCAAAAAGTTTGAGCGAGCGAAAAATTGTTCACCGTAAGTAGCAGAATCGGCAGCTGGAAAAACATGTTTTCTTCTCAGTGAAAAAAGAAAAAATATAGGAAGAAGACGCAGCAGGAGCATAACAGTGAAATAACAAGACGAAGAGAACCGAGTCCGTGGAGTTCTATAAAGGAGGAGAAGGATGTAGCTTAAAAAATTGGACTGTAACACTGAAATCTTAATCCTATCTGCTCAACATTGCAACTACTTTGACACTAAAAGAATTGAAGCGGAGATAAAGAAAGAGATAGATAGACAGAGAAAGAGAGAGAGATTGAAAGGAAGACATAAGGAGCAATGCAATGAAGGGAGTCGGGACTCGAGTGCAACGAATCGGTTAAAACTACAAATAACATCTCCCTTTGAATATCCACATTCCTCTCACCCCTTGTTCTGTGAGTCATTGCATATCAAAGAATCCTTCGATTGTGTTTGAGCTTCCACTGAGTTCGGTTGACTTTGTTGTCACAGGAGTCCCTGCAGTGCTCGTGAAGCTGTGTTCATTTTCGTTGGCTCAAACTCCGATCGATCGCAAATCGTTTGATGTGTTTAACAGCAGAGTTCTGCTTATGAGACGGATGGAAGAATTTAAGTAGGGAAGCTGCTCACAAACCTACATCCAAGCGAATCCCGGCTTTCGCTTCCCATAACAATTTCAGCGTCTATAACGCAGTTCCCCACTCAATTTAATGACCCAAAAAAGCACAGCAAACAAATAAATGACAAACATCGGAAGCAGCAAGAAATTAAAGAGTGAAATTAGGCGTGACATGGACTAAAATGAGTCGAAAGTCGATGTAGAAAATCGACGACAAAAACCGGTACATTGCACAAAATTCATTGTTAAAGATCAGTTCAAAAAAATGCATTGAAACTTTGTTCACCATTGTTGGGAGTGGTATTGTGGTCCGGTAGAGGGGAAGCTGTAATACTTCAGAATTTAGAGTAGAGACAACGTGTCTGAATGTAAAGACATTCATTCCATATAAAACCTGAGGAGCTGCGGAAAAGTTGCACACCTTTTGTATGTGCAATAGTAGAATGTCATCCTCCAGTTTCAGCCGCTGCTCCCACAGCACCTCGCCACCTCCTTAGAAAAAACTTGTTATTCATACGACCCGTAGCACGTTTCGTTAATTAAAGTACCAAAAACTAAATCTGCAAAAGGGTTTCCGAAGAAAAAGTCCAAAGAAGAAAACAAATATCCACTTAAACTTACAAGACATTGTTTCATACATTTCTCCTCGATCCTTGCTCTGTTCCTGCCGCAAGGAAAGAATAGAGCACAACATAAAAAAGTGAAAATGTAAAAATGCATCAGTCTTTTTTCTTCTTTAGGCTTTAAACATCAGCACACGTTGTGAGGTAAACGAGACTAGCAGCAAAACTACGACAACAAGGAGAACGGCAATAAGAAACAATCAGCAATAACAACAACAATAACAAGAACAACCGGAAGTCCGAGGTTCATGGTGTAAACCAGCGCCAACAACAGCAGCAAAAGTAGCATCAGCAACAAATAGCCAAGTGTTGGGATTTTGTTTGTATTACATTGAAGATGTCCTGCAGCAGCTGGAAACATTTGCAGAAAACGGGGAGTATACCAGACTACAAAAGACATTGGAAAAGGACAAGAAGAAAACAATGAAGAAGCAGAAACAACAGAAAAGCGTTTAAAAGCTATTGTTGGAAAAAAGAGTGCGTTTTAATTTCCGGCGCAATAAAGTTTCACGCTCCAAAGACTTTTTAATAACTTTTAAGATTTTTGTAAAAACATTTTCAAAGTTGTGTTTTGTTGCTGTGAAAAATCTTATTTTTTCTCTTCCGCCAAACATAAAAGCTGGATACAAGGGAATTAGAGAGTAAGGGATAGAGAGAAAGAGAGGTTGGAAAGGGTGGATCCCAACTTGTCTTTGCTTACTGTTTCTTTTTGATGCTATTTGTGATGTTTTCTTGTTATTACATTCCTCTTCATCGTTCCTCCTGAATTCCTCTGTGTTTCGCCTTTTACTTCCCTTTGACTTCCTTTCTATAACTCCCTATCTATCTTTATTTCTTTGGGTTTTAAGTATTCGTCTTTCTTTGGCTGTAAATCGTTTAAGATTTAATTCAACAACTCGTTTTATTCAATATTTTTCCTTCTTTCTGTCTGTCTCTCTCCTTCTCTCTAGATATAATATAAAATAACTTTATAAGTTTTTTTTTATTAATCTCATATCCTAAGGTACAGTAACAACATAGTAATGTCCGGACAAATTCTGTCAGAATATCACAAATTTACTATTGAAAGGCGTATAAACTCTATGCGACTATACATTACCTCTGTACAGAACCTGAGCAGTTCTACAACAGACCTAATGGAAATCTTCGCTTACTTAAAGCAGTGTCTTTAAGTAATACTTTGCTCCAGGGAATAATAAACAGCGTGTCGTCACTTCGGTATCGAAAATAGAGTCTAGAGCAATTATAGAAGTGTTGTTGGTCTTATCTGTGAAGTAGACGACTTGAGACGAAGTTGACATGACTTGCGGGGTTTTTCCACACCGTAGATCAGCTCATATCACTCAACTCCAAAAAGACTTTCAGCAGTTCTCTAAGCCGCTAGGTTATCTTATCTCATCTCTCGTTAAACAAGTTTTATTTCACTTTAAGAATGCCGAACCATGTTATAAATCCGTTTTTCGAGAAACTGAAAAAGACTGAAGACACCAACAACAAAAATATACGAAAAATAGAAACAGTTTAATTGCTATCATTAATTTTAAGCGATTCGATTCGATAAGTTGCTTTTATAAATTTACATTCTGACTTCATAATTTATATCTTAAAATAAGGAATACCGAACAGTCTACGGCAGCGACCATTATGCAGGATCTTGAGGTGTTTTCCCTTCGCTTCCAAGAATTCTTTATGACATTCGAAAATACAAGTACTGCGGTAGGTGTGGTGATCATTGGCGCAGACCGGTCTGATTTTGAAAATCAAACATGGGCATATAAATGCACCGTCACCTTTTTGATTATCTGCATCTGTACGATCTGCATTCCCCGGATTCACTTCAGATTTGTCAATGCTCATGTCATCAGTTCCAACTTCGCCATCTATATACGTCTCCACGTCAACATTTGTATCAAGATCGTCCACTGCATCAAGTGTGTCTGGATCAAGCACTTCTGGAGGCACAGCGACTTCATCTGCTAGAAGGTTTTTATCGACGGGTGCCGTCGGTGAAGGAGATCCGGAAGGATTACAGACTAGAAGAAGAAAACAGATTAAATACTTCATGGGAGATGTTCGAAGAATCTTTTTGTAAATCTGATTGTCTGTTGGTTCTGGTCGATTGATCTAAGAAGACTGCGCAGTATTACCAAGTCTCGCTGCTTTTTATACTAAGCAGAAATCAACTTCTTATCAGAACATCGCTCTGTTCGACTCTTTTCGATGTTCCGCTGTGTTTCAGATAGTTAAATCGGTTTTGTCATCAGATAAGCGCAGATAAGTTAATTGAAGAATTAGCCAAATAAAGACGTCACAATGTTATATCTTTTATATAGACTGTAAGGACAAGGTTTCATTCTCAGATGGGATAGCCTCAGTCGTGCCAGAGTCACTAGTGAGTTCTTGGTAAAAACCACTCCCAACCGATTCCGAATATCGTTCGATTGGCTTAAAACCCATCCATTACTGACTCAGGGAGTTCAGCTCGGACGTAATCGTTGATATAAATTTTTATCTATTTTAACCCAAATTCAAGGGTAATGATTTAATTTGCTATTCATATTCTAAGAACTATGTACGCCTTCATCTGATATAACCTATAAGATTTGTGCTAATAAATAAAAGAAAAAAATAAAAAGGAATTTCACCCAAGGAAAATAATACTCTTTTTATAGTTCTGCAAAAAATTTTAATAGTAATTTTTATAACAGTAAAATAGTTAATGAGTTCTTGCATAACGATTTATGCTGACTTCATTTGGATAATAAAAAGAACAATAATAATAATTCAAAGTATAATCTTTCAGCGCTGAGGCAATTTTTTAATTTGTAGCTTAATAAACCCTAATTTTTATTACTTTCATTTTTATTCTTTCCCTTATACTTTCTTGGTTTCCTTTAAATATATTAACATTTAAATTTAGTATTTTTTGATTTCTTTAATACTTTCTTCTTTGAATGTTTTGCTTTTCCCCTTCAGAATACCTTGAACTAATTAATGCTTCTTCCATTTCTTCTGCTTCTCGGCATTATGCAGACCCTTGTTGCGGGTTTAGACGATGTAACATTCTAATCGCTGCTTCGGCTTCTGCTGCTGTGGCACGCAAATCAACTTTCTCCATTTTGAAGTATAATGTTAATGTTAGTGTTGCTGGTGCTACGGTTCCTGTTGTTGTTGGCGCTGCTATTGTTTGTAGCTGTTATTTACACCTCATTCCTCATGCAGTAATTGAGATTAATACGAAGCAGCGCAGAGCAGGTGCTGGGAAAATGCATTTGACAAGGATTTCATTCAACGCTCGCTTCAGCCACATGCGATGAAGTGCCTTGTTGTTGTTGTTCTTGCGAAATTCCATCCTTGCCCTTCTCTTCTTTTCCCCCTTTTAAACAGTTTCGCGCTGGTTTACACAACGAAACGCGTTTAATGCATGTTCGAAAAACTCCATAAGCCGCGAAGGACGAGGCATTTCATAAAATATGTCCGTTACGCAGAGCTTCGATTAAATGTGTTCCTCTGGAAAATGTCTTCCAAGATGTTAGTTTTTTCCATTTGGAATTGAGGACTCGTTTTTAATATCCGCTGTTTTTAATATGTGCGCGAATTCGCTCAGTCTCGAAAAGTTCGCTAAATGGAGTTGCTTTCGGAATTTATGCAGCGTCTAATAACGCCGACGATGACCCTGAGCAGAGCAGCATTAAATTGAGTTTGTGTCTTCGCCTCGCATCGCGCGTTTCTTAAACTCAGCTCGAAGCTAGACATTTCCCCCCAACAAATTAAAAATTTCAAACTCGTTGCTTTGTCCACTCGGTTGCGAAAAAGAAACGCGTTGGGAGAAAGGGAAACGAGGAGAAAAGACTAGCAGGTACCAGAAACGCCACGCAACGCAACGCAGTCAAACGGCACACAAATGGTTTTCTGCTGAGGGTGCTTCATTTAGTGCGAATGGTTTTATTATCGCCTCGCCTCTTGTTTCTTGTTTTTCGCATTAATGGTGATGTAATTCGCCCGCTTCCCGAGCATTAGAAGCAGCAGCAGCGGCTGAGAAGCAAAAGTTTTAATTTCTTTGTTCGCTGCTTCCTGTCAAAGTGCGAAAATTTATTCATCTTCCCATTTTCGCTTGACAGATGCACGAGAGCGGATCGCAATGCTACATACATCGACACGTACGAATTCGCTCCATCTTCATCATCTCCTTCTCGGCCTCCTGTTCGCCCAGCCCCTCACTATTATTAGTTTTTCGGCAAACTTTTCTCATCGCTTCTTTCGAAACTCTTTCAAACTGTTGTAATTGTTGTTTTTATTCATTAATTTTTGCATTTAACTGCCTCTGCCTTCATTTGGACCAATTCGCAGTCGCAATTTAACCCCATTTGACACACTTCCGTAAGGCTTAAAAGAAATGGAAATTTATTTTAAACAACGATATAACTAGAAGTAATTCAATTAGCATTCTGGTACAATTGTGGGCTGTAATATCTCAACCAGAAAGAGTGCTATATAATCCCAACAGTTTCGAAAAATAGAACGGAACAAAATAATTTCATTTACTTAGATTTTAATTAATTTAAATCTTTTCTATTCGTTCCTCTGTTATGACGATTTTGTGGAAAGTGGACCAGAGCAACTCGTCAAGAGTCCGAAGTCAGAAATAAATGAGGAATTTATGCTTTGATCCATTTTTCCACACATGATTTTCTCGAAAGTATTTCCCATGTTTGAGCAAGCAACGACATAGGCCTCAAATTATATCGAACTTACGTACTTGTAACCAGAGTACCCGTTGGGAAGAATATGGAAAGTTATACCTAACGTGACTATTTCCTGGAAAGTGAATATTGACCAGAACTTCCAATGATTAATCCCTTGATGTAGTCCAAAAGTCATCTTTCTTCTTTACGGGACCTATAGTGGCTAGATTTGAGGATAGGATTTTTCTCAACCTACAGGCTTTAGAGGAACTTGTCACGGAAGTTTTTCCACGAGTTCCTCACCTCCCCTAATCTTGCTATCGTCATTTTATGTAGGTCACACGACCGCTGGCCACCCCATGCAACCAGCTTGGTCCGACCTTGATGCAAGCATCCCTAACTACAGGGACTGGGCCCAGAACTCCTTCTTCATTGGGTGAAAGCTCTGCCGCTGAACCTCCACTTTCCTCCACCGATCCGGAGAAATGGAGCTCAACTCCTTCGCTATAGGATCGAAGTTTGTCCCCTTTTCCGGTTGGCGGTACTACCTCTTCACCTGACCTTTTCCTTTTAGCGACTGTGGCTGCTGAAAACTCGTCGGCTGCCAGCACCTTTGTAACCCTCTTCAAGGACTTTCTCCCCTTGTCGATCAATTCCTTTTCAGGAATTTTCCGCAGTTTGTGCCGTAGTCGGTAGGAATTTCGTAGCGTCCGTGTGTTTGCCTTCAAATTTTGTCCAGCAGCAGGTCCCATTATCGAAGCAACGGTGTCAGTGGCGTACGTCGTTGTCACGGTCAGGTCGTTCTCTGGACAGCGCCTGGATCGACTCAAACTAGAAGCGCCGATATCAGGCTTCAACCCCATTGTCGCCTGCAGAGCTTTCCCTCCACTAACACTTATTTCAGTGGCTACATCAGCACCCATTAGTGGCATTGTGACTTTTATGCGATTACTTAATCAATATGAACACGAAGCGAAGTTCTGTAAAATAACAAATGCTAAGCAATGATCAATGGAGTCTGTCAAACACACAAGCACAAACCCATACACACACACGTAAAAACACCGAAATCCTTTCACACACGCATTTAGTTGGCTTTTGTTGTTGTTGCAATTATTGATGTTGTTGCCCTTAATTTTTGCGGTACATCGGGGAGTTGTTGACAGGTTGTCAGCAAATTGTTAGCTTTTGTGGAGCTGTCGGTCACTTGCCAGTGATATTAGGGACATAGGCCGATGCGTGTGTGCTTATACGAAAATGTGCATGTGTAAATACCTTTATACAAACAAAGCAACAAAATTTAAAATATATTTTTTTATAAACACATTTTAAAGACTAACTTTTCAGTTCCATGAACGTTTAGAAGAGGGTGAGAAGAGTTAAATACTTTGGTAAATTGAGGCGTGGCAATCCGTTGTACTTCCCATAATAAATGCAGAAGAAGAGTCTTCTGAAGAAGCCATAGAAGAGTCTTTTGGAAGAGTCGTAGAAGATTCTTCTGCAAGAGTAGAGGATTTTCCTAGAGGAATCTTCCGTCAGGCTTCGGTTTCGTACAATAAATGTATTGAGGAAGATTACGAAATTATCTCGTCGGCGATTGTTGCCGATCTTCCTGGCGATTCGCCGAAGAGTCTTCAGCGATCGCAAATGTTTGTAGGTAAGGCTGTTATTTTCGGCACAAATTAAAATTAAGAAGGCAATTTAAGGTCTCTAAGGTTCAACACGGCGAAGGTGGTGGCCTTCCGGAATCGTTGCTTGCTCAGTTCTTGGAAAAGGAAAGTAATTACCAACGTACGTGATTCTCACACACACACGCCGGCAGACACACAAACACACTCAAGTGGATTCCTTAAGCACTGTGGCTGTTGTTGCTGCGTGATTATTTTTTACCGCAGACAACCTCAGAAAATTACTTTCTGTCTGGGAAATAAATCAACACATGATGAGGAAGTGGCGGAGGGTAGGTGAAAGTGAGAGGGAACGCTTTTGACCGTTACTATTCACAACTTTTTTCGTCACATTTCATTTTTGGAGTTATTGAGTTCATTGCCGTAGCTACTTTTAATATTATTACTACGAAATTCAGTGTTGTTTATTTTGTTTGTATGCACATAGCTTAAAAATGTAGATATTTCAATGAAATTTACTATTTTCTTTTCCCTTTTAGTTTTTGTTGCTTTTGCTTTTCGAATTTTGGTTTTCGGTTTGTGTATAAATCCGATATTGATTGGTTTTTTTCCTTCTCTGATTTATTGCCTGTGTGATTTATGAAAGTGAAGTTGAAACGAATTCAAATAAATTCACAAACATTAATTCCGCCATTCATTCAGCTATTCACTCAGTTGTTGAGAGACAGGGAAAATAAATGATAATTGAGCCGATCGAAAGCATAATTTTTCAATAAAACATCCACGAATTGGAGTGGAAGTTAGAATGTGGCACAACAATTGTCATCGAAGCAATAAAACCAGAAACAGCAGATCTTTTTATTGGCTAATATTTGGAATTTTTTCATACATTGAAGTATTCGGAAACTGTCCAGGTCCCTAGCAGTCGGTCCTCAGGATTCAATAATGAAACGCTGCAACGCCCCTTCCAAACACAAAAGCACAGCAAATTCATTCGTGATGTCGTCTTCATTCACGCTTCTCGGTTCGGATTTCTTCTCCTTTTCCGGCCGCATTCTTTCGCCCCCGACTGACATTTATTAACGGCTAAGTGAGCACAGATTGACAACACAATTAATCATTATTCAGCACACACGTACTTAGCTGCTAATAATATTCAATAAGACGTGATTTATTGCGTTCGTTCTCGCTACGACAGCGAAAACATCGCAGACGAGCGCGGCTTCATGCAAGGAACTGGAGATGACGTGAGGCGCGTGGGATACGCCTGCAGATGGCGCTGTTGCCTCAACTGATGGCAAGAACATCACTGAAGTCTTTCGTTTGATTCACTGAGAGTTGAGATGTTGGCAGACGCTCGAGGGAGAGATTCTCACTGGGTCATTACGCCATCTAAATATCAATTAGTAGAAATGAAATGGCAACCGACGACTCATTCATGCTACAAGGTCCACAAGGTCACATTCGCAAGTCAATTAATTGACTTTTGAATACTTTGGGGCTCCATTGGACACGATTCAGTCTTTGATGCTCTCGAAACAGTTTTTTACTAAATGATGCAATTTAATTAACTTAAATTTTAACTTTATCCATACAGGGTTGATATACGGTATTTCAGGCTGGCCCATGTCGAATATAGCATATATTTTCTGGTTTTTTCCTGTTCCAAATCCATAATTTTAATAAAATATTGAAAAGGCTTCACTGAGCGTTTAATATAGCGATAACTAATGAAACGATTAACCGCACGTTATTCTGTCATCGCAATCGTTTTACTCAGTCAAAATCAATCGCACCCTCGCCGCCTGCAGTATGTCCACAAGTGATTAACTCTAATCATCTGCAATTAGCAACGCGATGTGACAGGATATGATTTAAAGTGATTTTTGCGCTGTGCAGAGAAGAGTTTTTGAAAAATATACAATTGTTTTTGGTTGGAAACGTAAATCGAGTGCCAACCGAAGTCATTTGTCAAAGAGTTTCGCACGCATCCGCCAAACGTCACCACGACATCGCGGCCCATCGATGGACTCTGCTCCGGGGAGACTATCGCACTATATTTGATTTATAAACCCTGTCGATCTGCCGGCTGGGCGAAGGGGAGGTGATCTGAACTGATCCGTTGTATAGTCTTTATTCTGCTCATCATCAGAAATGATTGATTGTCATGTCAACAATATTTCGAATTCATGTCGCTTTTCATACAGTTTCACTTCTCCGCTTCAGTAAACTGCTTCTCTCCATCGTCGTCGTCTCCCTCCCCCTCACCTGCTGTCACTCGACGCCATCGTCGACTGCAGGCAATAAAAACCATTTTCAGTCACAAAAAAGTGTGACAGCTCAGCATCAAGTCGATTGACATAAGTTCGACGTATGAGCGAACGTGTGAATGTGCAGCATCACTCTGAATCGAGCCCGCAACCACAATCCAGCCACGCCCACCGCCCACCGCCCATGCCGATGCAACGTTGCGATGGCGGCTGTCTGTCGGATCGTATTAAGAGTTACACCGGGGCTTTTTTCAATTAAAAAGACTTTCCGGAGACCGCAAATCGCTGTCAGTCGGCGGTGGCTTCGGTCCCGTCGGAGCCACTATTGAAGGTCCTTTGCAGGGGAGCACGTCTTTTATATGGTATTTAAATTTGTTATTGCTTGTAATGCCAACATAAAACCAAGGCTATTTAAACAGGACATCGTAAACAACGACCGATGACATTCAAATAAAAAGGCGGAAGGCGTTTCTTAGTAATTTCACTATTATTTTGAGGATTCTCTATCAATCGATAGAAGGTCTGTAATCTTTGGAGTCTTCACTCGGTCTGTTATTGCTCGCCTTTAGTTGTGTTTCGTGTCCGTTATAGTACATCTCCATAAATAATCAGAAACGATAACAACATCGACAACAACGCTTACAAATAATTGACGTTGTTTATTTGTTTTCAATTAGTTTTTGCTGCTTGCATTCAGCGACTTCCTTATGCATTCATTAATTCATTCAATTCACTTCTTCACTTATCGATTCATTCGAATTCAATACTCGGAATACTTTTCATTCATCCGCGATCACTGAAATAAAAGCTCCCACTTTCAAAGGTTTCATTGACTCCGCTACAAATGGTTGCTTTCCCTGCAAGTAACGAAAATGGTGCACACTTTTAGGGGGGTTTTTAAATGCGATACCAGCAGCGACGTTTTAAATACTGCAGAATATAAAAGCAAAAATAAATACATAACAAATTGCACACTATTGCACAATACATAACAATTGCATAACAAATTACTAAATTATTATTATTAAAAATATATAAAGTGTATTCTCCTTAATTTAATGTTGTTTCTTCTGTTGTAATTTTGTTAACAAGTTTTTTTAACTACGTACATAACGCAGGTTCTCTTGGTTAAACGACGGCAATAAACCCACAACGATTTTTATTAACTTAACAATTAAATACAAGTTGAAAAAGATTCTCCATGCAGCTACTCGAAAGTGTGCATAACAAGTGATTTGTTGTTGTTGTTGTTTTTGTATAAGCACGTGCTGTACACGATGATTAATTTCAATTGAAACATTTAAATGTTGCGTACTCATGTTCAACTTGCGTCCGTTCATTAAAAATCAATTGAGTTAAAAGCTTTAAATTTTAAAAGTTATGAGTAAATACCAAGATTTTGCTCTGCATCTCCTTCTTCCTCTCTTTCACTCGTTCTTTCAGTCTTTTTCAATTGTATTCAGGCGTAAATTCAGATGCAGATGACTTCGAGTAAAAGATTTCGAAAAACGAATGCAGCAAGCAGCATGAAGCTGTGAGCATGACTATGCGTGTGTGTGTGTGTGTGTGTGTGTGTGTGTTTGTGTTTATATGTCTCGACGGACTGTAGCAGAAGAACCGCAAATTTACTCACGCATGAAATGCAAACGATGCCTCTCAAGTGATTAATTAAAGCATGTGCGCCGGAGTGTGTGTGGCCAGGTCACACACACATCCATACACAGAACCGGCACTCACACAGACACTCACTCACACTTAATTCAAAGCTATCAAGGTTCTCATTTTAATGGCTTTTTAAGCACAGCATAAAAAGCATCAGCAGCAACTGATTTTAATTAAATAAATTTTTCTGGATTTTTTTTAACAAATCTTATTTATTAACGCATTTATATTCACGCAATACTTTCGAATGGTAACAAAAAACTGTGACGCAAAGGATGACATTATTTAGTATATTCATTTATTATTTTATTAAAAGGTGTTTTTTAAAATGGTGGGATTATTACATTGCAAAAACGCATACAAACATCAGTCAATTTTACAAAATGACAGCTGATTTCTACGCAGAATATGTCCCTTATTTATCGTAGAATAAACGAGGTCCCTTCAACAATTACAGAAGTTCTTCTCACGGCCACGATGAAGCTTAATTTCGCCTGTGAAAATGTGTGTTTTAGTTTACTGACTAAATATTGGATTATTTCGGCTTGAAGTAATAAAAATTTTCCCAAAACAGCACTAAGAACAAAGTTAATTTAGTTTAAAAATGAAGTGACATTATTTTTGTTAATTTAAATTTAATTTTCTCCTTAATTTTTCCTCCTTAATTTTTAATTATTCCTGTCATATTTTTGTTTATTTAATTGAGTGCGGGTTTTTATCGCATTCCTTTTCTGTTTTATTGTGGGCTCGATATGTATAACTTCTGCTTTGTCAAGCAGGCGAAAATAAACGATGCTGCAGATCATGATTTAGGCCTCCATTAAAATTGGAATTGAAGTCATTTCTTTAATAAAATTCGTTCGATGCTTGCCACTTTCACCAAGCAGCATTTCATATGTTCCGGAGCATGCACATGTGTGTGTGTGTGTGTGTGTGTCGATATGTGTTGCGGGAATCGAAGCATTTCCCAGCCCGTCGACCATTTGCCTTCTGTCCATTAATTGGCGATATCAGTCACAACGTTGGAATTCAGTTACAATTAAATTTCAATTAATTAATTTTGGCTCTTTGACTTTTGCGCTCTATCAGACACTCCGGAGCCACCGTGTCGCCCCTTCTGCCTCCCTACAACTCTTGCTGCTTGAATAAAACTCTTAAAATCAATAAAATTGATTGATTTCATTTGTTCTCCTTTTTTCAATTTCACAGCACAATTAATGAGATGCTTTCAAAAACCGAAATACAAAAGAGAAGGCAAAGCGCGCTCAATGAATGCTGACTTTTCTGGCCATTAATTAAATTTATGCTAAAAATTGTAGCTGATGATGGTTTCTTTTTATGCTTATCGCCGGGCTTAATTATTTTCCTGTACAGTTGAGAACCGTCAAAGAGGGAATTTAACTGAAATTGAATAAAGAGATGAAAAAATTGGAATATACATATATTTACATATATTTTATTGAGTGAGTATTTCACTGGAAAGTTGTCGTTACGGATAATAGATGGGAGTTTCTTTAATACAGCGAATGAATTGAATTTAAAATGCCTTCGAATGCCGCCAACGAAATTTGGCTCCGAGCCCCACATGGAACCAATCAAAATTCCCAGCTCATGTTTACAAATTGCTGGGGAAAAGTTTCACGCACTTCACACACACAAGCACACCGCGAAACACACTAATCTAAACGTAATTATATTTAGTTATCAGTCGAGCTGTGAGCGTTCACGGCGCTTTTGTCTGCAAGCAGAGTGCAGCGCTTCTACTCTGCTCAAAGTTACCTTGTCCCATTGCCATTAGTGTGCGTTGTAGCGCATAATTGTTTCAGGGCCGAAGTTGGTGAATCTATTTTCCGAAAAAACGAACGTCTAAATGAAGGTTGCACGAAGCAATCGGGTCGAGTTTATGACGCAGCAGGAGCTCAACACACAACACAACAATATTTCATAGTGTGTGTGTTTCATTAGTGAGCTGCAGGAGACGATGATGAAGCCTCCGCTGCTGTTGCTGTTGTAGTCAGAGGCCAACTGCACTCTCCGCTAGTAAACTAGCCGGATGATATTCCACTCTCTAAGCACTCCATGAATTAGACTTCTAATGAAAGTTGCTCCGTGTGCTCCTCGCTTCGTATGCATATAATAGTGTGTGTCTGTGTGTGCCTGTGTGTCTGGCTGTGCGTCATTAGTTCCTTCCGCATCTCGTAACAAAGTTTAGAGCATTCTCAGGTGGCTAGAGTAGGTTTCGGAATTGCTGCCGGTGTCGGTGTCGATGTTGCTCAGTTCGAGCACGAAAACTGTGACCATTTCGAGTAATTAAATGAACGTCCAAATGAAGATGATGTGGAGAAAGCGCAGGGAGAGGAAAGCCAGAAAGAAGCAAGGAAGTAAATTTAAATTAAGCTTTCTTTTTTATTTTAATGCCATTCCCAACTCTGTTTTTGATGAATTAAATGTTACTAATACGCCGTGGGCAACCGACAAGCATAAAATAAAAATAAACGTAAAAACGAATAAAAAAATTATAGAATCCCACTAAAATCGCCAAATTTAAAAATGTTTTATCCTTGTCCCTATTCAAAGTTATTAATCATTATTTTGTAAAGTAAACTGAACTAAATGCAATGAAATTGAAATCAATACTCCACGGTCCCTTGTACAGTACAATAAACCAAAGGCGCACAACATCCTTAATGCTTCTGTTCGCCATTAACTCTCGGCAGCTGTTGTTGTTCTTGCTGAGATCCTCGGCAGGTTTGAAAGTTGATTCAATAAATTCTCTGTGGAGCTGTTGTTGTTCGTTCCTAATCCTTTGTCATCTTCGTCATCCCTGCTTCTGCGAACAACGAAAGGTTGTGCAATCGACCGCAGCACAAACAGGAAATGGAAGCCGCAACAGCAGCCATCGAAAGACCAACAACACCCACCTTACGAAAGAATAATCCCCAAACCCTCCCACTTTTTGTGTGAAGTTTGCACTTCTATGAATTGCAGTGGTTTTTCATATTGAAAACCTTTCGAGAGTCTTCTTTCTTTTATTGTTTATCGGGAATTCGTCGTCTGTGGTTTTTGTTGTTGTTGTCTTTTGTTACTGTTGCTGTTGTCCTATGCAGATCATCGTCTAAAGCAATCCTTAAATCAATTCGGAATATTCCCAAATCAAATTTTACTTTATTTTTGCCAAAATTGAAACCAACGAAAAACCTTTATCATTTTATGTTTTATTTTATTTTATCATTTTTAATCTAATATAAAAACGTTTTTTACTGTTAATGCAGTACTGCTTTTGACATTATTTTGAATAGATGTACATTCGCCATGCATACATCAATTAAAGTCAACGTCAATAACGAAATGAATTGGAATTGGAATGGCGTGTGTTTCAATTGCTTCCTGCTCTGTTTATAACTTATGGATGGGTTCACTCACCAATAAATTTCGTTAAATAATAGCAACTGATGTGAATGTGAAATATTTGCAAATATTTATGCAAATGATTGTTAGTGAAATGTAAAGTGAATTTATTGTTTGCCTTCCCTCCTCATCACGGCGCTGCTGAAGCTCGAGCGAAGGCAGAATGAATATTTAATGAGTGTGGGGAATACGGTGAAAGCGGGGAGTGCGGGGCATCTCAACGCAAGAAATTTTGGATAGATTTTTCTATTACTTACAAACAATATTCCGAAGATACAGCAAACGACATACAGCAAAGTAAAGTAAAATTATTGCACATCATTAAGTTTAAGCTACGCATGTGAAGACGATGATGATGAATGATAGCAGGTGCACTTTAGTTCCTTCTGCCGTTCATTAATCTCATCTAACCCCGGCGCTTCGTAGCACACATCCTAACAACAACTAAAAACTGCATTAAAAATGCGGTATTTCTCCGCAAAATTCGTCTTCCTTTCGCTTCGAACTTTCCTTTGTCGTGGATCCGCGCCGTTTCTCCGCCTACCCGCTCCCCTTCACTACATTTATCATACGCTGCATCACTCAAAGCAAATTCGATCCATAGAATTCTAAAGTTTTTCTGGTAAATCAGACGTAATTCATGCGAACAAATTCAAAAATGCACAAATGTAAAAAAGCACTAAAATGAATTTCTCCGATGCACTTTTATCTATGTGCAAAAGGGGCTTCGGTTGGCTATGGAAAAGGCGGGAAGTGTAGGCAAACTCTCAAGACGGAAAATTTGTAAAGTAAACAACGGGAACAAGACATACAACGACAACATTGGAACTAACTCTTCTTCAAGTTCGTTGTTCCTTTGACTCTCAAAAAGACTGTAAACCAAAAAGAGTCCTACATCCGGCATTGTCGAATCTTAAATACCCTACATCCAAAAGCTTTCAAAAAAATTCATTGGAACAATAATTTCTGTTATTTAAATTTTATTTTGTTTTGAAAACAACCTTTATTTGTTTGTGTTTGTTGTAATTCTCCATACATTACTTTGGTATCTCTGTTTTTGTTACAAGTATGCGGACTACGCCCATTTTTAGCGTCCTTACAGATAATGTTCCTCTACACACAAATGCAATTTTGTCGCCATAACTCGGTATAAAAAGTAGGCGGGTGTCTTGAATGATTTCGGCCATTGTCAATATGAAACATCTTGTGATCGTGAGTTCAATGGCCAGACAGACTGGAGGTGACGATGAAAAGGGTGTAGGGAACACAAGAAAAACGAAATATCGTACAATTAATATTCAGAAAGAGCTATACCAGAAAGAGCTATACCAGAAAGAGCTATATTTGGTGTGACCTTCTAAACGCGATTGACACTTTTGTGACATGGAGGTTCTAAGATTCAACTGATTCTTTACATTTGCCTCTTTCATTGGACCACGTCCATTTTTCCATAGTAACAGACAATGTTACTCTATAAACACAAATGCAAATTTTGTTGTCATATTAGCTCAAAAAGTTTCCCAAGTATGTAATTTTTTGTTTTCGGTATAAACAGCATTTTCGGTATAAACAGTCCGATTTATCCCAATAGGAAAGGTCACGCCAAACCAAGGGAGAAGACTTTTGCTGTATAAAACATATATTAGACCTGTAATCTTGTATGGCTTTCCCATTTGGTTGAACCGTTGCTCCTTAGGTCATTAGAGCATTTTAAATTTTGGAACCTAAGGTCTTAAGACATTGTACTGGAAAGTATTTCCAATCTCCAGCAAAACGATACTAGAATCGGTTCGTTTATTCGGAAGCTAACGTATTTCCAATTGGTCTTTATGTTTCGGATATTCTATGTACTACTTCAGTAAATTTCTTCAAGTACATTTCAAGTCCTTTATACTTGAGAAAGGACTAGTACTTGAGTACTGGAAGGACTGGTACTGGTACTAATTACGAAAATAACAAATCTGGTTCAAGTATAAGGTAATTGTCAAGTGTTGGCTTCGTTAATGAAGCTCCCTCTAACTTTGATTTAAATGCGTGTCTTTGTAATCATTTTTATAAGAATACAATTCCTGGTTCTTATAGAGGTTGGCGTTTAAAGTATATCAAATTTTTTCTTTGTTGCTTTTAAATTTTCTTCAATTTGAGTTAGCATTATGTCTATATTCTAGGTTCTAGGTTCATGAGCAAAAACGATTCATATTTACGTTATTGTTAACCTCAATCACAAGCTTTATATAATAAATTAAGACTCTGTTCTTCGATTATGTTTGTAAGATAATACATTATAGTCTGTAGGCTCGCTAAACTTCATCAAGGACGGAGGAGGAGGAGAATATTTCTGACAAATTTCATTCCGATATCTACAACGGTCCTCCTCTGATCATGACAACGGAGAGAAAAAAAGAAAGAGACGGATGGGCATGGATGCTGATCAGTAATACACATACTTTTTTATATCTTCTCGTATCTCCTTTGGTTCTATGAGTTACACATTTCGGACAAAGAGAATAACCGCCTAATCACAGACAAATAATATATATTTGTCTGACATAATATTATACAACAATATAATCATCATATCATCAACAACAATGTATAAATGAGGACTTCGCGCCAAAAGTGAGAACGGGAAAATAATTCGTGACTTAATTCACATAAGGAAATATTATGAATTTAATGTTGCATTAAAAGACTTTTAATTAAACTATATACCTACTATTGATATCGAAGACATGTACGGCTAAGTAACCCTGAGCTGTAAAGAGCCAAGTAAACCTGAACAATGCGCTGAAAATATCAAGAAAATGTGACGATTTCTCGTTGATAAAGTCTTTTAACTCCGAGGTCTTCTACGAATGATACTAGAAATATGATAAAAGATATGGTTCGGATAACAACTGGAACTGAATCTCAACAACAAAACAACAACGATGAAAACGGACCCCAAAATTAATTAAATTAATACATTGCATAAAAGTTGCTGCTTTTCTGTTTCTGCTGCTCATGTTGCATTTGGATAAAAGCGAAATATTGTTTCATTTGCATAATCTATTTACACATGCGTGTGTTTGTGATGGATGCTTATCAATTTGAACTAATTTCAATTTAATTGTAAACTAAGCGTAAAATTTTATTTGTTTTTGATTATTTCGCAATAATAACTGTTTACGCACCATAAAATCAACAAATCCATTCGGTAGAAAATTGTAATCGTGGCAGCTCAAATCGCTGGAAAATCCGCTGGCGATGGCGATGCATTTGGCAAAGCAAAGGATTAAAACTGAGGGAGAGAGTACAACAAAAACCCATTCGGAAAATGATGAATTGATGGAAATGTTGACTACGACTCCAATCCTTGAATTTGCGAATTGTTGTACGTTGCGGGGCCTGATGGTTAATTTAGGTCAAAGATCCCAGCATGAAGATACGAACCACGCAGAAAATAAAATGACGACAACCAGCGAGGTCCATAAAAGTCAGCTATGGCCCATTAATACCGACCAAAAGCCAATAGGGATTAATTAAAGTCATCTTGGATTTATAATGACATTGAGATTTCACGTAGGGTTCATAGAGATCTATACTCAAGTAGAAAAATCTTCGGATTCTGATTCAGATCAAACCAAAATCCAGTCTGATTCCAGCTGAATGTGTGAATGTGAATGAATCCAGTTGGATATCACTTAGGAAACCGAACTAGAATCTGAGTGGAACCCAATTATTTGTATTCATACGAGAACATAAAACCAAATTATCTGCCCAATGATAAAGAATCGAAAGTAGTTTAAAAATCACCGATTTGATGATTAATTGAACAACTTTAAAGTACTTTGAATGTAAGCGGGCGGTTATATGGAAATACAAGTACTTACAATATTCGCTTACATTGTCATCAGAAGCAAATGTAGAATAGAAATGTGAAGACGCTGAAGTACATGTAGTTCTGTAGACCTACAGTTCTGTTCCGACACTATCGCCAAAAGAATTGCAGAATGACATTATTCGTATAGAAGTCTGCAGTGAAAGACTTGTGTTTGAATAACTTTAAAAGATTTTCACACAATTAAAATACATAAAACAAGTGAGTTTATTTACAGTATAATTACAATGGTATTGGCCGTTAAAAACCACTAAAAGTTTTGCAAAGCTTGCCTGCTGCAATCTTTAGTAATATTAAAAATATAAATGATAATAATAACTTGGCATTCAATAATAACTTTTGTTTTTATTCAACTTACAGAATAAAATACTTTTTTGTAATTATCACTGTATCACAGTTCATAAATATCATTAAAGTATACATAAAGTAATGAATATTTGGTTTTCTGCTTTTATTAGTCTGTTTTTAGGCGAAACCGAAATTCCGATGGTATGCGCTCCGTTTATAGAGTAATGGAGAAGCGAATGAGTACGCATTACGTCTCAATTACAATTCAATGTAGGAATGCGACAAGTTAACGATAAATGAAATCAGCTTTCGTTGTCGTAAGTGGAATGAATGTAGTAGTCATTCGCATCTTCCTTCGCGTGTAATGCAAAGCAAAGACTTACGTGCCCTAAGACACTCCCGGTTTAATATAAGACCGAAAATCAATCGAAGTACGAAGTGGTTGACAACACAAAATCATCAAGAAATCTTTGATGATGTCATGATGATCTTCACCACTAGGTGATCCGGCCAGTACATGACTTCCTGGTACGATTGCAAACGATGCTGAATTTAAAGATGAAGATAATGAGAGGAATCAATAGAAAGGATAAATGTGTACTATATACCATTAAAATCGGAATTAAGTGATAAGAATACTGTCTTGGATTTACTACGTATACAAGCAAATATAAAACAATAAAATATAGAGCAAAATTGCATAAAGCACACTTGTTTTGTCTTTACTACCTTGAGTTACCTCATAAATAAAATTATAAAATTATAGGCTAGATTTGTGGGAATAGGATAAATGGCAATATAGAATTCCTTCGGAATAGAAGGAATGAAGTAGGCAATTAATAACAATTTTTCTTAATGACGTGGTTACATTCCAACAAACGTCAATAGGTGTGTGAAATTCGAAATATTATGTCATATGAGTGTGTGTGTGTGTGTGTGTGTGTTCTGCTATGGTGCTATAAGATGATCCTATAAATTACAAGTTGAGAGTCGTATAATTCGTCAATAAGCAGAGATTATATGAAAAATCTTGAGCTACTTCATCACGCGTAGCACCGGAACCGAAAGCTATACCAAAGCCAATGGAATCTCGGCTGTTGTTTCAGAAATCGAAAAGAAAAATGCTTCATTTCCGGCGAAAGCGATTGTTAAAACAGTCCGTGTTTGTCCTCTACTCTCTTCTTCTCTCCACACCTTTGTCCGCCGTCCTATACTCTCCTTCCCCACTCCGCTTCCTCCTCCTTTTCGTTTTCTTGCGTTTTATCGCCTTTTCTTTCAGTTACGGGTTTTCTTACGCTTGCGCTTTCAGCACCAGTTCTTCTTAATTCCTTAATTTATATTCAGCGAGCGTAATCGTCCATCGACGCAGTCAAACTCGCATTTAAGGACCTTAACTTTAATCCTTTGCAGTCGGTCGGTCGTCGTCGCGTTGTCGTCGGAGTGACACTCAGCAGCGGCGGCGGTTGAATTCTCACGAACTTTTTCTTGTTCTGCCTCGTTGCTGTTCGCCTTCGTCTTCCTTTTGTGTTTGCCTTTGTTTTTGTTTATCTTTTGTTATTGCATTTATTCCCCTGATGTTTGTTAAATCGAAGTTATGCTTGAGCAACACTTTGCGAAACTTTTAAAGCCAACCGAACGCAGAGCTGCTTAAACGAGCTCATTTCTCGGGAGATTTTCTCTTGTTCGGTGTTTAGTTAGTGTATTTGTTGTTGTTGTTGTTGGTGCTATTCTACACTCAACTCTATTTATACGAAGAAGAAATAACTTTAGATTAAATTATCAAGAATGGCAAAGGCAAAAGAAGCACCAAAACAGAGTAAAGTTTTTCCTCGGTTTACAATTTCATTAAAATAATTATGAAACGCTGCTTCGCGCTTCGGTATAGAGTGCAGCGTATCCTTGAACATTGTAATGATTTATTTTTGTAAAATCGCGTGACGAGTTTCTTGTGACGCTTCATTTTACAAATGAATCACTGCTTCGAATCACCCGGAACGACGGCAACAAAGGAGCTGCAATGAAAGGAAAATGGACAGGAGAACGAGAAGATGAAGAAGACGATGGTCAAAGTAAGCGCGAATAAGGACAAAGAGGAGCCACGACGTGTCCCATTAAAAGACCGCGATGCAACCATAAAAATTAAGTAGAATTTTCCAACTGAAGCACTTAAAACTTCAGAAGAGAAAAAGACTCATTTCTAATTATGGCTCTAGTTGAAAATGACTTCTTTCAAGGTTAGAAAAATTGTTTATTACAAATCTGTAGCAATAAATTTCAATTCGAGCCGACTTCGTTCCATTCCCCCAAGAAATTCTGTTGCTTTGTCGTTTCTTTTGTGCGTTTTCCATGTCCTTGAAGGACTTTGAAGTTTTCTTTGAGATTTATTTTCGATTGGTTTCGTTAATTGTTTTTGTTTGTTTGTCTTTGGTGAAAATCTATTTTCGTCTTTCGTTTTGTGTATTTATTTTTTATTTGCTCGTCTATTGGTTTCGGGTATATTGTTGTTTTGTGTTGCCGATTTGTCAATTGGCACAATAATACCAAATTTCAGTCGAAGGACTTGATTTAAAAATCGACTCTCAACAGGCGAAAAAGTAACGAAAGAATGTGAAATAAGTCTCCAACCGGCGCAAGGCCAAAGGTCAGCGACTGAATACTGTGAGATTAAATTATAGTTAAATGCGATGAGTTGAATTTAACTGAAAATAAAGTATTTTTGGGCGGAGGTGGCCAAAATCAAGGTACAAAACTAATTAAATACTCAGACGTCTGAGCGTAAATCTATTAATAGGGCGGGCGTGTGGGTGGGGCTGGCAAGGGGTAGTGAAACACCGAATTTATTAAAATGTCGACCGAAAGGCGCAACGTTACCTTAACACAATCAAAAGAAGAAAAAACTTGAACTCGAAAAACTGTTCATTAAAAAAGCGAAAACTTTTTCTGATTTTATGCGGTTTTCAGCAATATTTTAAAGAAATTCCCTGCAAATAAGCAGCAAAGTGAAACTTTTGCGTGTGTGTTTTTGCTGCCGCCTTTTTTTAGCGGATTTTCAAATAACAGTTCAAAAAGTTCGTGTGAAAACTCGATACATTGAAAACATATGCTGCAAGGAGAATACAAGTTGCCAGCAGCCATCGCCGACCTCCCTCGGCCACACTCCCCCTTCCCCCTTTCCCCACCGCAAACACCCACCCCGCTTTCCACCGACCACTGAAATGTCGTGCTTTCTTCGCCGAAAGCGCAGAATTTTATAAGGATAGGAAAAATGTGTGGCATAGTTGCAGGAGCAATAAAACAAACTTCCAACAAATTCTCGCTCAGCAGCCGCACTTCCGACACCTTCATGTAACGGGATGTTGTCAAGAAAGATTGCTGTTGTTGTTGTTGCTTTTGTGCACTGAACTTGAAGCGGGAAAAAGGGAGATGTGGGCTTCTTTTTGATTCCACGGAGGCGACATCCGCTGGATTATTGCAAAATGTTTACATGACGAAACGCGACTCGATCGAATCTGATTTCTTGGAGTGTATCCACAGACAACAAGCAAAATTTTCTGAAATTTAAATAATTTCTGTCGTAATTCCGGACGCAAACGGCTCTCGAATCGCTTTCGCTTCCTTGACTAAAGCTGAAATATTGGCAGTCGGCTTTGTGATTGCAGCTAATCGTCCTGCACCTCTCCTTCCATTTCAATTGCACGGAAAACGCTGTCGCTACAAAGAGTCAAACGGAAAATATGAGGCATGAGTCGCTTCATAACTCTTTTTTTCAGGGGTTTTTGTCGTATTCCTTCGCTTCCGTTGGCGATTTCGCTCAATTTATGTACTCCGCTGAATATTTATTTGAATTATGAAATGCAGCAAATCGTAAATTAATAATAAAAACCGAGCCTAGGAGCTGGAAGCAGCCACAGAATGTGAAATAAGCGTCGTTGTTTATTTAGTTTCGGCTTCTTCAAATGCACAAACAACAACAAAGACAATGGAGTGACAGTGTCTGTCTTTCGAAGCTGATCTTTCGACGTGTCTTCGTGGATGGCGCCATCCGAATTTGCATTTCTATGGCTGCGCAAAAAGCATTCGTTTCGCTTTTCTAATGTCCTTGTTGGTGGCTGACAAGTGGTGGGAGAAGGAAGGAGCAGGACGAACAAAAAATATGATGTAATGAGTGGATATTTGCACGTCAACGGGCGCCACTTGTCAAGTGTTTGTGTTGCTGTCTCTTCGTTGCACAGCATAAAATGTGTTAATGTGGTTATTCAGTTGTTGTTGTTGTTGTTATTGACGGCGACTTGCAACTGTCAACCGAGTGATGATTTCGTGTTCGCATCCGGAAACAAATTTAATGTTTATGCAGCAGTCGCTTGCTACTTTTATGCAAAAAGTGGAGAAAAGCTCGTCCATTGTCTGCTCCTTTCGCCTTATCACCGACTGCAAATTTGCATTGCAGTGGATTAGATGCTGTCCTCCTCCTCCTCTCCGCCTTCTCCGCTGTCTCCACCTGGCAAACCATTTATTTAAATTTCCACGATATGCTATAGCCCAAGAGTATGCAATGAATTAGCATGATTTAATGACATGTAACATATGAATTATAGATTCAACGAAGCCTCACAGGAACGTTGCTCACACACACGCATACTCACACACACACACACAGACGCAAACCCACACAGAAGAAGCTCTCAATTACTTGCATTGCTTTAAAATGGACTCTGTGCGCGATTTTTTATTTGGCTTTATGACAACCAAAAGCAATATTGAAATATTTAAATGATGGCTTTAATAAAGCTACAAAAAATTGGAAAATTTATCAATAGGTTTTCCTTTGAGAATTGTTTAAGGGTGTATTATTTATTTTAACTGGAATTTCGAAGGCTATTTTCGCATTTACTTTAATTTAATACGATTTTCTATGATTTAATTATTACTTTTTCTATTATTTAATTTTTTATTTCGTTGCTTTTGCATGGCTTTCGTATGAAGTAATAAAATTCTCCATCAAGATTTGTAATTTATTAACTTCATTTGTATTTTGTGTGATTCTTTCTTCCGGAATTTCTTCTATGCTTTATATTTATTAATGCGAAATTTAATTATTGTATTTTTTTAACCTTTTCCCTCTCGCAGACGCGCACTCTCTCGCTTTCGCTGCTGTGTAAACTTTCGTGTGCTGATTCAATTTCCTGCGCTGTTTACAGGGAAAGCGTTTTAAAAGCCACTTCCAACGAAAATTTACGACATCGATTACCAGCCGAGCAACAAACGAACTGTTAACTGCATCGGCGAGCCGTGGTCGCGGCTTCGGCTTCGGCTACGGCGTCGATTGCCGCAGAGCTTCGCAGTTTCACTCGTGGCCCACCTCCGCCGCAGTCGCCGCCGCTGGCGCGACAGAAGGCAGCGAAAATATGATTTCGCATAATCATAATAATCACATCAGCGTATTTCTTGCTGCATTCTTTCGCAAAGTACATTCATTCGTTCGGGCAGTCAACCGACGACAGGTCGGAAGCACGAACGAGCTGCTGTCGGTGGACGTTGTTGACGACGTCGTTTCAGGTTCGGTCGCTCGCTCAAAAGCGCTTTAATAAACGTGAAAAAGAGACGTAATAAAAATAAATGAGCAGAAGAAGAAGCAGCAGCAATACAGCGTCGTTCGACAAAAGCTGGGAAAATGATTTTGAAATTTAAATTAAGTTGTTTTAGGAGTTGTTGTCGTTATTTGTTTTATTTATTACAAAAATTATAATGAAATCGTTTACTGGGAACTGAAAAGACTAACAAATCAAGAAGAAGAAGAGAAGGGAGAAGTGGAAAATCAATGGAAATAAAATTACAGGAATTTATTAACACTCTTAATTAAAATTTGTCTGAAAAATGAAAATTACATTTAACATTTTAAAGGAAAAGATTCAATATCGAAAAAATAGAATTTCCATTAAATTTCAGTTCGGATTTAACGAGGTTGCAAATTTTTGCAATACCAGGAAAAAATAACTACAACATCGTCAGCAACTTGCTGAAGAAAGTTAAATAAAAAAATAATCCACAAAAAAAATTTTTTTTTTTTTTTTTTTTTTGGATGTCTCGTTTTTTGGGGTCAGAGTTCACGTTGTTGTTGTTGTTGTTGTTTTCGGTGGTGGTGACGGTGATTGTTTCTGCTTTGTTGCTGTTGCTGTGGTCATAATAACGGTTTATTATTTATGATTCGCGTGTCTGAAGAATATTAGCGCTTCAGCTGCCTCGTCCCTTCCCCTCCCCTTTCTTCTTCTTGTTCCCGTTTTCCGTTGTTCGATTCTAGTTGCGGTTATTCTAAATTTGAATTCGTTCGTTTTCCTTCACCCATTTTCCGCGTTGTTTTCCTTCTTTCCATTGTTTCAAAGGAATCATGGATTTGCTTATCTATCGACTGACTTGGTTTTTATATAGCATAGTTTTTGATTAATATTCTACGGGTTTTTTTTGTTGGGTTTTCTCTTTCTGCGCATTTGTGTGTGTTTGTGTGCGTTTTCCCATTGTACAATCCTTTGGATTTTCGTGTTTTAATTCCTTGCTGACGTAGTAAATACATTTTTAGTAAGTAAGTATTTTGTATTTTGTATTTTGATAGTATTTTGATGGCGGAAAATTTCTATATTGAGATCTTAATGGCACATTTTAACCATACTGAAACGAAAAGCCAGTATTTTGGCCAGTATTGGACCACACAACCGACAACTTTGTTTGTCAAGGGGTCCTCTATTTATCCATTTCTACTCAGCTTTATCATTTTGCTTACAGTTCGCACGAGGTTTGTTCCTCTAGCCGCCTAAATACAGTTGGGGAAATCTTTTATACAGCCGAAATGATATAATGGAGAGTAATACAAATGTGAGCCATAATACTAGGCAATATTTGCTGTGTTTGTGTGCTTGTTTCTAATATTTAAAAGTCCGTTATTTTGTATTCCTGTATTCCTCAAATCTCACGAATATTTTTGCTCTGTTTTGCTTGGAAAGCGCTTAGATAAGACTCAAGGAAGTTGCGTAATTTTGTTCAAGGATTCAATGTATTATTAAGCGAGGAGGAAGAAGAAAACACCAGGAAATATTTCTTCAAAAATTCATTTCTTTGTTCTATCGGTTAAATTTGAAAACTCTTCTTAAATCATTTCGAATAGGCAAAAGTAATACGTGACTTTTATTAATTAATAATTTATTTACTTTTGTTTGTGTCCTTTTCGGTGAATAATAAGCAACAATAGGAAAAACTTTCCATTATCCATATAAAAAATTATTATTATTTGCGCAATTACAGGAAAAAATTATGGACTTTAATTAAATTTTATATAAATGACAAGTAAAATTTAAATGCCATGCGATGTTTTTGGATTATTGTTGCTGTTTATTTCTACTGCGGCATAAACAGAGGTCGGGAATAGAGAAAGCAGAAGCAGCGAGAGAGAGAGAGAGAGAAATGGATCGGCTAAATCCTCACTCACACACACACACGGCTCTAATTAGAATCAGCAATTATTGATTGAAATGTTTGGCGGCGTCTCACGTCCAGCAGCAGCCACCACACACACTCGCAGATACACACACACACGCGGATATTTGATACATACATTTAAATTCGTATTTATTCGTGTTTCCCCCTTTAGAACAGCGAACAACATCAGCTCATTACTCTTGCTTAGTTTTATTCGAAATCACTGCAGCTGTAATTAAGGGAAATCGTCTCGAGGGAGGAAAAGTGGTTCATTTACACCGAAATCTACACAGGAATTTAAATAACATTATTTTAAAATGTATATATTACAAAGATCCGTAATAAACAGGTTATTATTAATATTAATTTCATTTTTACGTAACTGAATTTTGAACTTTAAAATTTAACGACGCTTTAACGACGCTTTAACTTAGTTTTTAACGTTTGCAGCTTTCTTAATTTAAGTGTTTTCCAAGAGTTTTAAATGCCAACATTTTCATTGTTTCGTTTTTTGATCAAATTTCTTTTCATTTCCATTATTCCTTCCGATCTCTACTGTACATTAAATCTTCATAAAATTGGCCATGGTTTTTTAATTAAAAATTAAAAGTGTTTTTGCACTTTTTCCGCTTTTCATCACGAGTTGTAAAAAATCTGTTTAAATTGCGTTTTCACTTTATGTACGCACTGTTTATTAAAGAACAATGAAATTCGCACTCAAAGTAAGCGAAAAATTATCCCAGCGCAGCAGCAAATCGGCCCAGCTTCGGTTCTGCCGAGTGTTGGCGTCGGCAGCGGCTGCTGCTACTTGAATGCAGTGTAAATACGCCGTTGTTAACCTTAACAACTGACCTACATTTCACAAGTGTTTCTTGTTTACCTTCCGTGTGCGGGTGTGTGTGTGTTAATTATTTGCATGCGAAGGGATATTTTACAGGATATTCTTCTTCTTGCTGCTTCTTTACTTCCCGGAGAAATTTCTCACGCAGTCGTTCATCGGCTGAGGATAATGAAACAAAGCACCCAAATTAAGTTTCACTTTTATGCAGCTTCGTTTTAATTTCAAGCGCTGCTACAATGAGAGAGGAAGAGCCAGAAAAAAGAGAGGGAGAGAGAAATCGGGGGAAAAATATAAAAAAAAAAGAATATTTATGCAGGGAATTGGTTAAAATTCAATGTAGACAAAAACCGAAAACATTTGAAGACTAAAAATATGAAAAGTTTTACAAAAAACCTTCCAAAATTCGCCTTTGGAGCTCGTATTAAATATGGCTGTTTTGACGTCATGATGCAATGGTAAGGAAAAAGGCTTTAAATCCTTTCTGTTCCTTCTGTTTCATTCTCATTCCTCATTCGCTTTTAAATATTTAAAAGAAAGTCGCTTTTTTGCACGTTGCTGTTGTTGACGTCGTAAAGCACCTGATTAATAAACCAGCCTGCGACAGAAAGAGACACCCAGAGCGACAGAGACAAAAGACGGGAGCAATTGCATGCAATTTTGCTGCAATAAAATGTGTTTTATTCCTACCACAAACTTCTTCATCTGCAAAAAGCGGCAATTTTTGGAGGCTTCGAAACGAGGTCCTTCAGTGTCGAGGCTTTGAGTCGAGATCCTTCAGTGGCTTGTGTCCGGGTGGAGCTGGGACAGTAGCAACAGTTGACTCCCAGCCGTTGGTTTATCGGGTTATCCACAGCCGCGACTTGAGCTCCACAACAGATCGCAGACGCTGCTCGCCGTCATGTAGACTTCACTGCTTCTCCGTCCCCTTCTCTCGCTCTCTCTCTGCCATCGCCAAGCAAATTCAGCGCATAAAAGGAGAAAAATGTACATATGCAATAAGACAAACAACGATTACTTCGGTTTTTTCGGTTTTTCAATTTGGCAACGCTGCTTAAAGTGGCTATAAATCTTGTCGTCGTCGTTGGCGTTGTTTGTCTTTTGTTCTCGGTTTCTAATCTCTTGGAAATTAAATCTTTCTGCCAAAAAACAGACTCCACTCCGGAGTTCATTAACAACAAGTTGTGGTTTCTTTTGCGGCACGTCCCGATTTCGATCCCAGCTGAGAAGCAAGACCAAGAAGCTGCCGAATAAAGAACTTCCATCAGCTTTCAAATCCAGCCAACGAGAAAATTTATTACCAAAGTCAACCGCAACGATTTCCACACATCGCATCTGCTCCCGGAACTGAACGGGCTTTTAATTGAAATGGCTGCTCTCGGTTCTTGTGATGGAAGCTCGCGACGTGCTGCGGCTGAATGCAGCTGAATGGGTGCGGTGTGAGCTAGAAAGGGGCTGAATGGCACCGATTGCGGCCTGGATGGATCCCAAAGTGGCTGCATGGGAGCTGAATGGTTCTTGTCACGATGGAGCTGATTCCAATTCAATGGGTCCTGCAATCGGCGGTGGAGAAGTGCCTGATTTCTTGCTGAATGAACTGATTGAGACTGCACTGCGGCTGAATGAGGCTTTAGACGAGCTAAATATGACCGAAGGTATATATTAAAGCTGCCCCGTTGTCGAATGGAAGTCGATCGCCTCCACTCATGACCGCTGAATGCTCTGAAAAGCGTTTATTGGAGAAAGTGGTAAAGTATTTCCCAATAAGCGACTCTCTCGAATGCTGAATATGAGCTTAATACGATTAAAAGTCTGCTGAATAAGGGTGAGTTACTGATAAGTTGCCACAGTGGATGTAGAATGCATTTTAGTGTGTGCTGAATAGGTGCTGAATAGCAAAACTTCAACATTTCGCTGAATTTTAAAACTGCAAAGATTGAGGCAGCGAAATTTCGCCGTCTCCCCCCTTCATCTCCAAAGACCTAGGGATTTCGTTCGAAGTTATCTTCAGCGTACATTCATCGACGCACGTTGCCGCTGCTGTTCGAAATCCTTCGAGAGCAGCGGTTGTTGCAGGAGGAGGCGTGGCAGGAGGATTGCGGTTTCGTCTGCGCTGTACGTCTTCAATTAACTTTTAATTGGACGGCCGCGCAAAGAGCTTTTAGGATTTCTTGCGGTGACTTTAGAGCTCGACGAAAATCCATACATCAGCCGAGGTCTGAAGACGGCCGCGGAAAGGCAGCACTCCGGCGATGGGGCAGCGGCAACCGACTGAAGTGAGCATCGAGCATGTGAGAAGGCGACTTTTAAAGGGCGTCAATGAAAAGGTTTGCAAGGAAGCTACAAGGAACCAAAGCACAGATAAAAGACGCATCCTTCTCCCGGTTTCTTCCATCGCTTGTAAACATTCAAGGACTTATGAGTTCTTACATTAACTGAGTTAATAATTAATCCCACGCTGCGGTTAATTAAGCGTTAGTGCGGGAAATATGTTTCCTGATTCAGTCTCAAGGAATCAAAATTCAACGAACGTTTTTCCTCTTTTGAATGTTTATTTAAAAAAAGGATATTTAATTTATTTATTATTAACTTGTTGAGTTTATTCACTTATTTATTAGACCTCATTTTGCATTTTTAGATCGACTCATCAATCTTTAATCAATCTTTAATGAGGCTGAACTTGGCGCTGCGTGAGATTTGAGTTCACCGGAATCTGTTCGGTCCAATCGGAAATTGAAAAGCCAACGCTTCACGTGGAAGGCCTTCGCTTTTGATGTCGGCTCAAGAAGGATCCGTTCCGGGGAGCGGGGATTCACTTGAACATAAAATTTGCACATCCCAACCGCAAACCGCTTCGCAGCCGCCAGTCGCCTACCAATTATCGAATTTCGGCCGGAGCTGTTGGCTTTCGATGAGCATTAATGCGACTCACGCAGCCGGCCACGACGTCAGCTTCGTTGCAACAATGCGAACGGCTGCAACGTGGTGTGTTGACAGGTTAATTTGGCAAAATCATACGCGCGATTTGCGGCTGCCCCAATTCAGCAATTTATGCTTGAGGTGCCGCAGGAAGCTCGCTTCTCGAAGGATCAGAGCAACATGGATACGAAATGTTTCAATAAATACCGCATCCTTGAAAACTAAACTTATTGCTGAATGGAAAAATAGTGGGGAATGGAGCTGAAAAGCTCTTTAATGGTGCTGAATACATGCCAAATGCTTGTTGAGCAGTTGCTGATAAAAATGGTTGGGGAATTGACACTAAATACCGTTACAAATTTTTAAATGGTGCCAGCTGAATTTCAATGGAACTTGAAAGACTTCAAGCTGAATGCCGCTGAAGAGACTTCACATGAAGTCAATGGAAGCTGCGTGCAGCTGAATGGCGGCTCAATGCAGCTGGAAAACCTGCAAACGGTGCTAAGTGATTATGAATTGAGCCGAATATAATTCAAATAAAACTGAATGCAGCTTATGGGAAGCCAATAAGGCTGAAAAGAGTTTTAATAGAGTTTTAATAGAGCTGAATGAAGTAAAGTGCAGTTTAACGTAGCAGAAATGAAATTATATTTTATTTTGCATTTTTTTTTTGATTATGAGAACATTTTTTTCAGTTAGTTTTAAAGGATTTCCCAAAATCGTTTATGAAATGTTATCAACGTTGACAAATTATTTGGACGCCCACTGCAAAGGGTTTTAGAAATGCATGGAAAGCGACAAAGAAACAGAAAACTACCGAAGAAGAAGGAGAAGAAGGAGGAGAAGAAATTCAGATTGAGAAAACTGAAAGGAGCGACACCGAAAAGCAGCAGGAGCGCGAAAAATGAATTCGAAAATAAATTGATATTTCATATCCCAACACTGATCATTTCCCGTTTCTCTCGCTCTCTCCCTCTCTCTCTGTCCCTCTCCTTTTATCTCTTTATCTCTTCTGAGCACATGTTATCACGCTGAAATGTAATTTAAAAAATGTGCACATAAATCAGCGGAAAATATGAAGAGCGCCGACATTGATACGGATGCGAGTACAAAGGCACCGTTATTATACAGTTATTCGCCGGATAGATGTGGCTATAATGGAACAGCGAGAGCTAGGGCGAGACAGGGAGAGCGAAAGGGATAGCGAGAAGCATCGATAGATGGCTGAATATCAAACAGCATGAAATATTTTCCAATTTCAGCGCAAAGTCGCCGGAACACATCGAACTGAACAAACACACAACTTGCTGTCAAACACCGCTGTCTCTTTCACTCTTTCGTAGTCAATCCGAACAGCATCGTGTGTCCCATCGAACGACGCGATGAAAACTACAGAAATAAGGCGAAAAAAGCGCTGAAAAGCTGGCAAACAAAAACAAAACCAATTTCAAATTCAATTGATTACAAGCGAATCCTGTTTTCGCTTCGCTCTTCGTGAGAAAATGCAGTGAAGCGATGGAGTGCAAGCTGTGTGATTGCAGAGATCAGGGTAACGCGTGACTGCAGCAGCCCAAAGACGCGGCCGCCGCTCATCGGCGCCTCTCCTCCGCGTGCGATCGACGCCAGCGACTCGAGCGCACTTCGTAAATTCGATTTCTGTCGCTGACGAAGACGCGATCTCGTTTCCCTTCCAGAGACAAGTTGCTGCAGTCGTTGGCGCTGCGTCGAGGAAGCAACTTGTGTGTTTAGTCTGCGGAATTGTATTTTTTTTTTCGTGCTTCTGAGTGCCGTGTGATCCTTCAGATCCCTGTGCAGGGAAAATCCAAAAGAAATCCCTTTGTCGGAAGGAAAAGGTGGCAAAAGAAAGGACAGAGCAAGTGGAAAACTCTTTATAGTGTTTCGTGAGTGAATAAATTCTTATTAATTGGAATTTCTATAAACATATGAACAGAGTTTTCGTGATTTTTGTTTTGTAAATAAATTCGATTTTAGGACGTAGACGACTCAACAGACCCATCGATGTTCTGGGAAGAGAAACAACGGTGACAGATTATTTCAAAAGACTACAATCAACAACTACAAACAAACAGAAAGGTTGAGCAGAGGATAAATACAGGAAACAACAACCACAAGCACAAAAAACTCTCTCCATTTCTAGGTTCGTGCTCAAGGTGCGCAATAAGCAATTCATTCAAGCACTAGTTCACTTTAGAAACAACAACAACCACAACAACAAGGACGGCTGAGTGCTCGTCTCGCAACACACGCCAACGACTATGAGAGACAGCCACGATAACAACCCGAAGACGAACGACAATGACGAAGTGCTTGCGATGTCCCGAACTGTGGCCGTCGCTGCTGCTGCAGACGCCACGAACAACGGCAAACGACAAACTTTGAAAAGCTTAAGTGAACGAGTGAGACACATGACGGCGTGTCCGAATTAATAACAACAACAACAAAGCAGCAAAGTTTAACCACACAACGACGGAAACTACTACGGAGTATAATAAAAAATTGCAGCCAGCAAAACTTTTTCCCTTCCAACAACAGATTTGTTGGCGTTGTCTTCCTTTCTTCGGCGTCCGCTTCTTCTTAAACTAACTCGAAATCGCACAGAAAAATGCGACACTTCGATTTGAAGTGAAGTGAAAATGACGCGGCGCGAAACGAAAAACGAGTAAACAAAAAACAGCACATTTAAATTTAACAAAAGCGTTTTGTAACGAAAATAAAAAAAAAGTTAAATATTTGGAAATATTTTTAAAAATTTAAAAAAAAGGAAAAGAAAAGAAGTCGTGTTGTTATTATCGGCGGCGGCGACCCTCCGCTCGCTGCCTGCGCAAACTTCCGACCGCGTCATCGTCCGCTTCCGTTTGTCCGGAACCGGTTTCGCCAACCACAGCTCGGATGCAGCCGACCAACGTACTCGTTCCCCGTTTTCCGGCGCAAACATCGACAGAAATCTGCTGCTGCCGTCGCCGTCGCCGTTCGCTGCGCAGTGATACGTCGCCGACAATAACAGCAACGCTGCAAACTTTCGACTCACCTTTCGTGCACTTCAAACTTTCGCAAGTTGTTCGTTCCGTTGAGGAACGGCACACAAAAAACCACTTCTGCTACTTTTCAAATTTGCTCTTCCTTCGCGCTGCTCTTCTTCTGCTGCTTCATGATTTATTCGTTGGCCGGTTTCTCAGAGGCTCTGGAGAATTGTTCATTGTCTAGTTGCTGACCCTGTTTGAAAATATACCGTTGTTGCTGGTGTTGCAGCTCTTCTTTCGATCACTTCTTCTTCTTTTGTGATGTAAATATATTTTTCAATGATGCAGTTGGAGGCTTAAATAAAAATCTCATGATTGTAAATCTTCTCAGAAATCATCAAAAATCATTTAACCATTATTTAATTATGTAAATGTAGCTCCGTAGAAGAAAACGGCCGCTTTAATTAACGGCGATAAACGCTAAGGAGATTTCTGTAATCAAAACTCTGTAACAGAATCTTCGATCTGTCTAGCTCCAACGAGCATATATTATATAATATATAATAATATATGCTCGTTGCTAGCTCTCAGTTGGTCTCGCTTGTAGCGGCTCTGTTAAAGGCTTCGCAAACACTTTAAGAGCTTCTGCTCAGTGTTATAACAGCGCGATCTCTCTCACTGGATCTGTTCAGTTTACCTCTCTGTTCTATTCAACTATGTGAACGACTGAACGCTGTAAACAACAGAATTTCCGCTGTATGCCGGCTGTTAAAGCTGCAATGCGAAGTTTCTGTTCTTATTTTAATGTTTTTACAAGTTTTATTTCTTCAAAATGAATTTTAATTCTGATGTTCTTAATTTTTACTTTATCTTCATATCGTCCAGTTGCAGTCAAAGACGTCTCCGTGGACAATGCTCCTCCTTGAGTCCTTCGAACAGGCAGAATATTAACAGTTATCGCAGTGGATTTAATCTCTGGAACAAACTCACTGCAGCATGTTGTTAGAATGGCGCTCGGCCCATTTGCAGTGTCCCGTGGGCTCAAAAGCTTCTGCACATCAACTGCTTCGTCGGCCGATGACGTCAGCTTGTAATATGCACGTGTGTGAGTAGAAAATCTACACTGCAAATGAATTAGATTCGAGCAACAAAAACGAATGAAACATGTTCCGTTCGGAAGATGTGGAAGAAGACGAACAGAAATTCAGTTCAGAGCAAACGAGTTTTTGAACATGTAAAGATTTCCTCAAAATACAAAGTTACTTACTTTTTGTCTTCCTACTCGTCTTCTTCTCCTTATCAAAGCAGCAGCATAAATAAATGAGCTTCTCTCCACACACCACACACACATCATTCACATCCACTCACACTCAGCAACTTAAAATCGCATTGAGGACGCTCCGTCGGAGTCCCGCCGGCATTCGGCAAATTCTGCTCGGCTGGCTTTTGTTGAGAACGGCGACAGAGCAGCAGCAGAGCAGCACTGCGATATGAATACAGGAACACGAGCGCAATAATATCATTGAATCATATTCGCCGATGTCCCGCGTCTCTCGCCGTGATGCCAGTTTCTCTCGCACTCTCTTCGTTCTGTGCTCGTTTAGGCTGCCTTTAGAAATGAGCTAATAAATCAAAGACGCTCGTGAACGAGGGCAGAGCATTCAAAGTGGTCCGAAAGGCACAACACTCGGAGCAATTGCGGGGAAGACAAGGGGCGGCTGATGCAGTCGCCGAGCGAGCAGAAGAAAGTTGATGTTCATTTAAGAGCCGAAAGTGAATGAATGAATAAGTGAATCGAGTGAAAATTGGATAGAAAATATTAAAATTGTCCAAAAAGATTCTAATAAATATGCTACAATATTGAATATATTTATTCCTACGCTAGCTTTAAACAAAATCCATCCTTTTTTGTGTTCAGTTTCCATTCGTAAACTTAAATACAAACGAACTCGAAACCAAGCCTTCGAACAACAACAACAACAACCGACACAACAACATAAATTACATTAATATTAAGTGAATTTCGTGAAATGCTTAAATCAGACGAATTAACAGCGAAACTAACGAAGAAAAATACCAACAAACGTCAACAGAAAATAACACGGAGACATGAATTTACAAGACGACAACAACAACAACAACGACGCCTTCGCTGTACTTCGTGTTCGTCTTCGTCGGAGGACTGCGGTTATTATTTATAAATTACAAAAGATGACGAAGCAGAATGCGAAGCTTCAGTGGAAGGTTGTTTTGGGGGGCAGTGGAGGGGGAGAGAGGAGGGAACAAAGCCCAAGAGCGTCGGCGATGTTATTTATTTTCGGATTTAATTTTAATTAGATGCTATTGAGCTTATGTCTGTGCTTGTGTGTAAAGAAGCGACGGCTGCTCTGCACATCTCCCCCCTTCCCTTTTCCCTTCCCCTGGAAAACTTTTTAAGCCGTTAATTGAAAGTTGCTCAATGAAGCCTAAAAACTGCGTTAGGAATTCCGAGATAAAAACATCGGCGCCGGTGGCAAAGGATTAAAAATCAGCAACACTTCGGGCTTCAGTTGGATGGGCTTCAGTCTTCAGGGGGATGGTGGGAAACTAATTTTTAATACAGTACAGTGTGTTAATACAGTATGTTAATACAAAAAAACAAAAAAAAAAAATACTAAAAAAAACCTCTGATGTCATTATTTAAGATTTATCAATATCATTTCATGATTTCATGATTTATTCAATATCATTTCAGGAATTAAAAATGTATAAACATATATGTGAGTATCTATAAAAGTATCTAAAAAAAAAAAAAGTATTTACCACAAAAAAATTAAAGTTAAATAAGCCCATTTTTACTTCCCTGTAGTCAACACGTACTCGCGGAAAATGTCGATATTTTTAAGGTAATACAAATTTGGACGATCCCTGAGTCCATTTTGATTAGATTGGTCGCGACGTATCGATCTGTCTTGTGTCCTCGATAACTCAAAAACGGAGAGTCGTAGAAAGTAGGAAGTTGGTATTTGAGGCTCTTATAGGAGTCCTAGTTGTCCAGGAAGAAAGTGATGTATTGACCACGTCCGATATTTTCAAATTAATTCAAATGAAATGAATGATTTTTTCAATATCTCCTTTTGTGACATTTATTTCGTTAGCTTTATTCGGGCCTTTCTCACCCTACCCCTGTTCCTCCCACCAGCTCTTCTTCCACAATTCTCCCCTCCACCGAGAACGTTCTTAAGACACTTTATAGCTCGCTTTTAAAAGGCAGTGACGACGTTTCCTCGTGTCAGCGCAGACCAAAGCGACGACGATGAAATTTTCGCTAGCGAATTACGATCGTTAACCCGAAATTTACGAGATTTTTGCTGCTGTGTATTTAACTGAAGGCGACTAAAGCTGTGACCTCCGTTGATTTGGCACCTGCGTAACTGACGGTAGCTGCAGTCGACGTTTCTGGCGTCTGTCGTAAAACTCACGTTTCCGCCATAAATTTGCAAGTTAGTGGAATAATGAAAAGGGACACACTTTAAAGATCTTGTTTTACACCTTCAATTAACAAGAGTGAAATATCCGTAGCTGAATTCATACGAAATCCGCATACATATATACACAACCATTATGTATGTATTTGAAAACTTCTGTACTAAAATGGCAAATTGCTTTGGGAGTAAAGTGATATAAAACCTATTAAAAATCCATTTCCCGTAATACTGTCGATTGTACAGTCACCCATTAATGGAGATATTAACAGTTTCTGATAAACTTTGGACTCCTTCTGCTTTGCATTTGATGTTTTCTGATGGAGAAGGGGTGGGGTTAATAGTATAAAGACTTGCTTTGTCCGACTCTTGAATAATTCGACCGATTTAATTCAACTTCCCGCAGTGTTCCGCCTTTAACTGCAGCTTCGCAATTTAATTAATTCTCTTTCGACTTAACACTTTACTAATTAAACGCGTTTATTAATATTTCTTTTATTGCTTTCGCTCCTCGTCCCCTTTCGGTCCTATTCGATGAATCAAAGCCCATCGCAGCGAGAAAAACAACAAAGAATTCGTAGCTTCGATTGCTATTGAAAGGACTTTCCTCGTTGTACCGTTACTATAACATAATCATCATTAAGCATCATCATAATCACACTCATCTCATCCATAGTGATTTATCAATAATGCTCAATAATTTTTCATCAAGTTTCCTCCTCTGCGGAATTTGCTTTTATTTCCTCAGCAGAAAGTCTAATAATAATGCATATCTTCGTCCTGCAGCAAGGAGCCAGGCAACGGTTCGCTAGGAATCTGCTGCATTTATAATTTTTGGCCCTCTTCATAATTATATAATGGATTTATTGAGTATCTTGTTGGAATTCGTTACGACGCTGCTGCTGCTGCTTCTGCTGGGTTGAAGGATGAAGGTTGCAGGATGTCCGAAGCAAGAAAAATGCAGCTCCATACAAAAGAAGGAACCGACTTCGTTGTGTTCAATGGGCTTCGTTCAGCGCAGAAGTAGAAGTGAAGAGAACATAAAGAGACGGAGAAAATGGAGGTTATTTTAAGTTCAGTTGAGATGAATTTCATTAAAGTAAAACAATGGCCGAGATCGTAAAATAGCTCGCTACGACGCGAAGGGTAAAGGCGCAGAAATATCGGAAATGAAGGACATCGAGATGGGCGCAACGTCGCCAGCAGTCCGCCGATGGATCCCTGAGCAGGACGGAAGCTCAAAGAATTGGATTTTATTTCTTCGAGTTGATGGGCCGAGTCGGAGCGAAAAGGAGGAAAAAAAGAAAGAAAGGCGAGACAAAAGATCGAGATTTTTACAGGAAGAACAACAAAAGAAAATCCCTATTAAATAACAGTCAATAATTTATAATTAATAAAGATGAATTTGATGTTTTTTTGTTTGTTTGTGACAACTACTCCAACAACGAAGCTAAAAATGGGTTTGAATAGCGTTCAATGCATCGGAGTTCTTTAGTTTTGCAACAATGATTCGATTAATACACACACACACACACAAAATGGACCCGTGAGCGGAATTCGTTGTGTGTGTGTTTGGAACACTGGAAGTGGACCCTGACAATTTGCACATCCTGCTAATCAGATAACACAATAACGCAATCAGAACGATCGCGCAAGGGGGATGCATGGAGTCAGCAGGCAGCAGCGAGCGGTCGGTTGTGCCTCCGAATGCAGATGATGAACTTTTCGCCAGCTTTTAATTTGATTAACTGCTGCAGCAAATCGATTTCATTTGCGTTGTCAAAGCGAACTTCTTCGGTGGCAACACGTCGCCAGCTCAAAATAAAGTACAGCAACCGAAAGGACGGAATTCGTTTAGTCTTTTGCATAGCGCCCAACAAATGCAATCAAGTGGGACTTTTAACTGACACACACACAAGCATCGAGTATGAAAAACGAACCAAAAGTCCAGGATTTTAAATAATTTGCACACGGACGATATACTTTAAAGTAGAGGAAAGTAAAGGAATTTTAAATGAAATATTTACAGTAAATAATAACAAAAATCATATTCTCCTGGTTGCAAGTCTAATTTTGAGGGTGATGAAATTATATTCAGGGTTCTCGAGGTCTATTGAGGAACCGGAACAAAAGAGGAAAGAAAAAGGAACTAGTGCTACCTCGGATCTCTTTGTGACACTACACACATAATTTCACCATGTTTTATAGCTCGGAAAACGGCCAAAACAATTATGAAAACATGATTCCTTAATATAATTCAATGTAGTACCGACAAAACCTCGCGAATCTTCTCCATTTTCCTATAGAAACATTTTTTTTTTGTTTGATTTCCGTTTGATTGGGATCCGTTTCGGTTCCCAGTTGGAATCCTGCCGAAGGACGTCACACATCCACCTTGAATGGGACTGGATTCCTCTTGCATTTCGATCAGAATCCGAAAGTGAAAGGAAGGAAGAATTGCTGAAAAATTGAAACGGTCGTGACGAAGGATTAATCAACCGTTAACGCTGCTTGTAATTGCAATATAATTAACTAGACCCAATCGCTGGCCGCATTGGCATCATCATTATCGTCGGCATTGGCATCATTGGCAACAAGCGTCACTCGGAGCCACTCTAATTTCGCCTCTTCGCAGCGAGAATGCAAATTACGAAGTGGAACACATTAAAACATTTGCATCTGTGCTGCACACACACACACGCAGGCACACATTTGCATGTAGATTTAAACAAGTGCGCATTTGTGGGATCTTCCTCCGCCTCCCCTCCTCCCCTTCTCCCCCTCCACCGGCCCCTGACAATTTAAACGTATTTAAATTTCAACCGCATTTAAGAGCAGTACAAATATTTGTGCAGCAACATGTACGCAACGTGTATGCAACATAATTACAAAATGTCTGCTTGCAGATCTGTTGCCGTCCCTTTCCGCCACCTAGTGCTTCCCCCCTCCTCGACGACGCATATTTATTGAGTGTTGGCGATGCTCCTGTTCGAGTTGTTGATGAAGATGTTTTTTTGTTCGGTTGCTGTTGCTCTTCTTTCCCCTCCTGCGTCAGCTTCTGTGGCTGATTGTGGTATTGTTGTGTTCTTTTCTGTTCTTCCTATTCTTGTTGTTATTCTTCTGTTGCCGTTCTTCGTTGCTCTTGCGAACGATCGTTCGCATTTAATTTATTCTCGGCTGTCGGTGATGTAATTCTGCTGTTGTTGCTGTTGTTCAAACTTCAAATAAGTTGGCATTTAAGTGGAGTTGATGTGTTGCTTAACTTCGTGTGCAGATCTAAAATTAAATACAAATGTGTGCGTGTGTGTGTCTGAACTGTAGAGTGTTCACAACGAGCGCCACACCCACTCCAGCAGCCGAACACGTTCGAGTCCTCATCTTCCTTCATCGACTCCATGAAATTCAGCGGCTGATTGCTTCATTGTGTTAATATGTATACACACACAACACACCGACGAATAGATGTGAATGTGTTGGGAGCGATTACCCATGGATCATGTACGTGTGCACTTGTGTGTGTGTGTGTGGCTAATTTCTAAATGTCATCACTGGGGAACAATGAATTTAAATTATGGAGCTGTTGTTGTTGTTGTTGTCGGCTGCTGAAGTTTCAATGATTTTCCTTGTTATTTTGGTAACTGTTACTGTTATTACTAGCCTTGTTGTTGTTGTTGGTGTTGTTGGTGTTGTTGGTGTTGGTATCATACGCATTACGTTTTACATAGAATAATAAACAGCATCGTGGCTGCTGTTGTTGTTGTTGTAGTTGTTACCTTTATTACCATCCACTTTGTTTACCATTCGTTGTTTATAATTTTAATCCCACTTCTCTTCGCTTCTCGTCACTTTAAATGGCATAAATTTCAGCAAAATGCATATCAAATCATTTATCTACGCTTCGTCGCCGTTTTTCTCCCCACTCCCCTTCCCCCGCATCATCTGCCACTCGCCCTGTCGTCCTTTATCCTCGGCTGAGAAACCCGTTAGTCAGCTTACCCGATCACAGTTGATAATAATAGAAGAAAAATAATAAACACTCAGCTTCAAAGTGTACTCGGAGGCAGACGATGGATTACGATGGCCTTATATACACCTCGGATATTTCCTTTGTATTTTCTGATAAGGCATCCATTGCACACATGTATTTACCGCAAGTCATGTCCTTTTAAGGCTTCACAGATCACCGTGAACCTGATCGAAAATTCGAAGGGAAAACCCACTTGCATCAGTGCTCAAATATTGCGAGTACCAAACATAATGCCCACATTTCACAATGTTTCCTTTGTATATAATTTTGCTGTAATTGCTAAATTATTATTGTTGGCAGCGAACGATGTTCGATGTTCGATGGAGCGTTGTTTGATGGGTTCTTGAATGGTCTCTTGCTTGATATTCCTAATTAGGATCCAATTGGGCCAGCCATTCCCAATGCGAAATTCGCTTGGATGCCAATTAGAATCCGAAAATGTCTGCACTCAGTTATATGTGTTTTGCAAGTTGAATTTAATTTTATTTAATATTTATTGCTTCTCACTCGATCGTTTGCACATTAATTATTCGCATGACCTGCACTTGACCTCTACTGGATCCTAATTTAACCCTTACTTCAAACTGCCAGGTGACGTCACTCGTTTCTCCAGGTGCAATTTTCATTTGTTGGCGTCTTTGTTCATTATTTTAATCCTCTCGAGACTCTTGTCCTTTGCGAAGGAGCACCTTTGCTTGGTCACTGCTACCTCCATCATCCAAAGTCCATTGTTCCTTTTCCATTGAGCTTTGATTTAGCAAACGGTCTCCAATTGACACCAGAAAGTAGAGAGGATAAAGACAACAACAACCGTGTTTTGTCCCTGTATCTAATGTCGAAGTTGTTAAGATGCTTAAACGCCGGGCAGTGGATTCCGAGGGATTCAATCCAATTAAGGGCCTGAAAACAAGCGATAGAATTGACGAAGATGGAATCAGGGAAGGGTTTAAAGGGGTCGAGGAACTGGGGCGAGTGGTAGAAAGACCTGTGTGTAGAAGAGAGTCGCCACTAAGCGTCTAATGACGCCTTTCCTCGAAAATTACCAGGTTTCAGCTTGGAATTATTCACGTTTTCTACACACTCATTTGCAGAGTCGCTGTGTGTGTCCGTCTGAATAATGTTTATTGAAATAAATCGCATTAAAATCTGGCGATTTCGATGTGCTTCTCTTTAACACGGTTTAAAAACATCTCAAATTCAAAGTTACACATGAATTTGAAACATTTCCCCTTTTTCAAATAATAATATCATTAATCAACATTTTAATTTCCATATTTTTATTATTTAATTTTCATTATTTGATTATTTGTTGCTATTATTTTTAGTTTCCATAAACTTTATTGATTTTTTTGTGTTTTTATTAATTAAATATTTTTTACTTTCTGATATTTCTTTGTTTTTCAGACGTTCTTTCACTTAATTCAATTAAATTTAATTTAATTTTAGGTTTTTTTTATATTTGCGCTTGAAAGTGTCCACGAAATAAAAGTCGATCTGATGCAGGTTAAGCTAACGTTTGTCGTGCTTCTGTGTGCGATTATTAGGATTTAGTTGAAGGGGAGGGGGAGGGAAAGCGTTTGCAGGTGGCGAGACTGGAGCAGGCTTCAGTAGCTGCGAGTTTCCGCGGCGAGTCTTCGGCTGAATGATTTAATCGCAGTCGGTTTTCGGCATGAAATCCACTTCGTTGTGATTTACTTACACTTAAGCTGATTATCGTGGCTCGCAATTGAAACCATTTTCCACTCTTTGCTATTACCACCGCGCATACGTCCCCCTCACCCCTTCACCCTAACCACCGGCTGTGGAAGCCAACTTTGAATTTATTTCGCTGCGAAGTGAAACAGTAACAAAACCTCAGACGGACGCCGAAAAACAATCACGAAGCAGGACAAAAGCGGTTGCCGAAGGGGGACGAGCTGCAAATAATAATAAATATGAGAATACTTCTTAATTTCTTTTTTTTTTGCTTGTAATTTCATGAATTTTGACTTTTTTTAACCCTTCAAAGTATAATTTCTTCGATGAAATGAAGTGACGGCAATGAAAGCACGACAATAGAATATTTTCTGAAGGGAGATAGAAGAATATAAATCATTTTATTTCACGGAATCGATTGGGCATGAAATTTTATTGTTTGTTTTTCATTACAGCAAAAATAAATAAGGCAATGAAGGCCATTTTGGGACGCCCCCTCCACCATTATCACCACTCATCTTTTTCACACATCCTTTCATGGCATTCCTCCGGTCAGTCACTAAAGCACATAAAATTCAATTAATGCCAAAGCAAACACACACACAGCGACTTCTCTTAATCATCATCTGCTGTTGTTGATGCTGCTGCACGTTTTAATCGAGTTGAAGCAAATAAATTTCAAGCAGCAAACGTGCGAGCACCACGACCGAAAAAGCAGCAAAGAAAAAGAAGGAGAAGAAGGCGAGGAAGCCACCAACCGCAAAATCATCAAGGAAAATCATTGATTCTTTTAATTAGCGCTTACTTTAATTCACGTTTGGATTCATCGCACTCCTGGATCTGTGAAAAAAGCAGCAGCCGCACACAAGGCCACACTTTTGATCCCATTTGAGCAAAAGCGATGAAAGTGAAAATGCATTGAGAGGGAGAAGTCAGAGTGAGAGAATCCAGCATTAACTGTCCTCAAGCCCAGCAGTAAGTAAGTAACTTAATACACTATTTTTTGGGATAGCAAAAAAGGCCTATTAGGTATTTCCATGGCGCTTGACTGAGTGCCAATGTGGAAAAATCAAGAAAGCAAACGAATTGATGATGTATGGAATTATCTACTTTAACCGAAACTACTTTGCTTTATGTTTTTTTTTTTTCATGCAACTGATTGCTTTGAAATGTGATTCATGTAGACGCATGAAAAATTTTCATTAATTGATATTTCGTCAGATAAAATAAGCCTCACGTAATTCGCAAATATTCAGAATGATTGGATGGAAAAAAGTTGTTTTCCTTGTTCTCATCGTCCTGATGATGAGTATGCTGGCCATAATGCTGTTCACAAAGCTCTGGAATAGCCTATTGATAAACAATTACAAGAAAAATGCCAGGAATCACAATTGGCGTCAAAGATACAAGATTGCCCGTAAACGCTTTGACCACTAAGGACCGCTGAACGATAACCACGATGATGACTCCTGCAATGATGGCTCTGATTGACAATGGCTCGGTGATGACGACGACTTTGATACTGCTCTTCGAATTCCTGGTTCTTTTCATACTTTTATTCATGGTGTCTTTGTATAAAACGAAACATTATGTAATTCACTATTGCAATTTTAAATAAAATTCGTTTTTTCCAAAAAAAAAGGTGATTTTTGCTGTTGTGGACGTTTTCGAACAGATTCGACTGTATCACCGACAAGGCCCTGTATTGGATCTAAGACCCAACAAAAGGTCTCGAAACGTCGTGTCGTCTAGCAACTCGAATTCAGTGAACTTCAATCGAAATCCGAAACTTTTCCGTCGGTAATGCGGAAGTTCGTACAAAACTCATTCATTCCTTCGCTGATTCAGGCCCTTGCTCATGAAATCCAACTCCAGTCGAAGGCCAGAGGAGGGTCAGAGGTATGCATGTGATAATTCAGAAAAAGAGAAAACAAAGACCGCGAGTAGAACCAACTTTGAAATCAGGATTCCCTCCAAAAAGTCTTCTTCTCTATGTTCTTCCGCATTGCTTCGGTGAACATTTATAGGCCAATAGGTCATTATTGAAGACGATTCGGTTACAAATTCTTGTTCATAAAAAGCGTTCCCCCTAAAAATCGTCCTTTGTAAAGCCTCACAAATGTCCTTTCTGAAAGGAACAACGACGCAGTTAAACTTGAAATCGAAAACTCGAATTAGGAAACCTTTGAATAATGAAGACTCCTCAAAACTATACATGACGACCTTTGTATGCTTCCAGTTTAAAGAGGGATATGGGCTATTCTTAGGTTTCTGAACTTATTCCTGAATCTGGAGTTGACGAACAGAACAAAGCGTAAACATAGGCTTTTGAATTTGCATTATTAATATTTTTGATCGTTTGTATGTTTTTTAAGCAGAATAATTGAGTATCCTTTCACACAGAGTCGAAGGACTTCATCTTTTCCAAGCCAAATAAAGCTTACATGAAAAACTATAATAAAAGGCTTTTCACTGAAGTCATGGGTCCTGGAGAAGCAGCTAGACCTGAAAGAAGCAGTGAAGGCTAAATAAAGTACAGTCTACATAAAATTCTAATGAAATACAAAAGATTAAAGCATCGGAATTTAGCAAAATTTTCACATGAACTGGGAAACACCTTGATACAGCCAGTGAATTCCTAAGATTATGGAATAAATGGCATTTCCTCTACGAAAGCATCTCCGAATCAGCTCGAATTCCTCAATCAAGCAAATAATTCAATATTCAACTCTCGATTCGTCGCTTGTTTATACTATATTGGCTAGCTGGAAAATAAACACGGAGCGGATGAGCAGAGAGCACAGATTTTAATTGGAAGATAATTTGAAAATAGATGAATTTATTTCGAGAGTTCGGCAATGAATTCGATCTGCCACAATTCCTCGTGCGAATGCCGTTGGAAGGAGGAGGAATTAAATACTTGACATTATCGTCCATGGAGCAAATCTGCCCACTTCTCTATTCAAACCCTTTTTCATTTGAATCTTTATTCATGCGATTCGAGTTTATTCAATGAAGCTAAATTAAAATCAAACATTTCGTAACTAACACCAACATCAAGCCACTGCCACACCTCCAAAGCTGCATCTAACACTTGAAAAAGGGGCAGAACAACGGCACAAGGAAGTTTGGGACAAGAAAGTTTAGAATTCGTTGTTGCTTCTACTGAAGGAAAGCTGCAGGATTTTCTGGACTTGAAATATAATGGAAATTCAAGGAAAGAGCAAGAAAAGACTGGGAAAAGGAGCGGAGGGAATCGAGAGGCTGAGAGACACGAAAGAAATATTCTAGACTATGGTGAGAAGGTGGTGCAAAACATTCGGATTCCGTTTGAATTTAACACATGAATAAACTGCAAGCATTGCACGCATGGCACACGCACCCCACATGCACGATGAACGCAAGCGACATGCATGTAACATTTAGATTCCGAAATCGAAATATCAATCGGAAGCAAAATTAAAATATTTAACACAAACTTTGACAGGAATATTGAAAGCAGTTGCTATGAAAATTAGATTGTAATTGAATTGCACTTGAGTTCTAAGTGCAAAGGGCTGAAGAGACAACGACAGTATTTATCATGATAACCTATTACAAACTTAATCCAAACTCACGAAAATCACATGAATTCAACTTGAAGTCTATGGAGACGATGAAGGAGTTGAAGAAATTGAAGACATTTAAAGTCCTTCAGTAGTTGGATGTGAGAAAGCCTTCAGAAATACATAATTTTACAGTTGGCTCCTTAGACGGACGTCTTTCTATCGGCAATCAAGTTGAAGGAAGAGGTGAATTTTTAGAAAACTCCTCTTCTCAGAAGGTGATATAGGTCCATTGTTTTAAACTCTTATGTATTCTGTAGAAAGGAATTTGATTTCAACTCCCTTAAGCTATATCATCGAACTAATTCCTTTGGAAGTCCTTTCTTGTCGCTTCTTCTATTGATAATCATCTTTAACTTCCATTTCTACTCTCCGTATTTCTTGTTAGTCGCGACCTGGGCACAGTTTGGCTTCGTCAGTTCGATTCTACATTGGATTATACATGAACTTTTTTAAGTCATGATTTTTGGAGAGCTCGGAAGTCCAAGTCAGCACCAATTTCGATTCATTGGGCGAAGAAGCGATAAAGCTTGTTCCAATTTTCTGAATTTGTTCTTTATTATTAAAAAAATTCCATTGGCCCAAAATAAAAATATAGTATGAACACCTCCACTTTACAGAGGAGCATTTTTATTGACGGAGCGCCCTCGAAAGGCGAATTTCACCCATATTTTATTCGCTCTTAAACTAAATTCATAAACGTTCTTGATTGGGAAAGTTTCGCTGTGAATTAAGCTGAAATTTGCTATTTCTAGGAATTTATTTAAAGATTTGCTCCTAGATTTATTTGAATTGCTTCTTGATCGGATACACATCGGATTCATCGTAACTGGATTTGTTGCCGTTGAGGTCCCAAGGATGTTTGTGGAGCAAGTGAGGAACTGCTGACTTAAGGATTTCGCTCTGATTGATGAGTTTGAATGTGGGATGGATTTTAATTTAGCAGGAAGAGCAAACATCATCAAAAAGTAGGAAAATATCTGCAAGGAAGAAGGCGAATAGAAGAATAATGAAAACAAATCAAATAAAGAACGAAAAATTAATAAATTAATATTTAGATACTCAACTTTATTGATTTGGCTTGGAGTTATGCGAAATGTAAGCCACACAAGGATGAAATAATCACGCATGTGGCCAAGTCTGGCAGCGAAGGGAAGGGGAAAGATCTGGATAAAGGGCAGGCCAAGTGAAGAGGAGCTTTGTGGAGGGAGAAAATCAAGAGATGATCAAAGCAGACTTAAGATGTTAAGCAGGACTTATCCTTGATTTCCTCTTCAGATCCGCGGAGTGACTGCGAACGGAGCCATGAGCGAAGGGACTGTCGGAGGAGGGCGCAATAAACGACGGCCAACGGCAGGCAATCAATTTTGTTTACCTCCCGAGAAGCGGATGAAAAAACGCATCCAGACTGGCGTCTTTTTTCATTATTTCATAAGATTCACCGCTCGTTGGGTGATGGACTCTAAAGTTTCTGAGCTAAGTAGAACAATATTGAAAGCGTTCATCCATCCACCGCCACCGCCACCGCCTCCGCCTCCGCCGCCCACAACTATTTACTGATGATGGTCCTTAAACACTCAGCAACGCTGCTTCCTCAGCTGCTGTGCTTTCTGTTGTTAGCGTCCTTGTAGTGCTTTGGTTCGTTTGTTTGGTACTCGAATCGCGGATACGAGGCGAGCATTGTTGTTGTTGTTGTTATTATTGTTGAAATAGCAACGGAAGTGGCCGCGAACGCACAACAGCTGCAGTTGAAGTTCAAACAGTTACATGAACAGCTGCTGATTGAGCTGAATGTGGCGCGGGCTGCGAAGGATGCGGTTACGCTGCCAGTTATTAACGCAGCTCAGCATATTTGCCAACACCGCAGCCATAAAATGGAAGCTACGCACTTGATATCGACATTTTAATACATGCAACAAGGACGCTGCTGCTGAAGAACGAACGGAAAATGGACTTTTCCGAAATAATCTCCAATTGTTTTCAAATTTAACAATAAAATGCGCAAACAATTGCACAAAAAACGGAAAAATGGAACGGAAAACGAGCAATAAAAGTAATATTGTGCCATTAATTTACGTTTATATTAATCCGAAAAAAAATCATTCAGCTAGTAGGTAAATAACAACAAAATAAATATATGAAATTCCCCTTTTAGTTTGCTTACTTTTAGTTTATTTGACTTTAGTCAATTTTAGTATTTTAGATTTAAATAAACAACCCCTAGAAGTGTCACGGTTTTCCTCCTTCCACAGCCTCAGGCCTGAGTTCTGATCATGAATCAATTCAGTTTATGTTTTGCGAATGTAGCAAAAATGATCACATAAATTTCTGTTGGGTATTTGAACGTTTATTTATTATTTTTATTGGAATTTATATTGCAAATGACTACAACTCACAGAAACCGGAGAAAATAAATAAGTTTGATAATCACAAAGTGCCGCAGGGTCTTCGAACTCTGATTCAAAATGATTCCAGTCCAAGGAAGTACTCATCTGAAGAGTCATCTGGAAGAAGAAAATCGTAGGTAGTCGAAAATTTAATTGAATTGGAAACATTTCGGAGTGCGGAGTGAGAAGCCGAAATGTATTCCAATTGCACTAATTTTTGTTCAAAATATTTACCTAATTCGAAGTGGGTGCTTTTTTACTTTAATTCACATGGGGAAATGCCTCGAATTCCTCGTTTCGTTGTAGTCGAAATGAAAATGTATCAAATTCCGGTGCAGTTCTTAATCAAATTCTATCTGCTTGATTTCTGCTTTGATTCGTTGCTACGGTTGCGTTGCCGCTGCTCTGCTTCGTTGACTTTGTTTGGAAATAAAATCCGTAGTGTTTTTATGATTGAAGTTGCAACATGGAACAGCAAAGGTATTCAACTACTTTCTTTAGCTAAAAAAATACTCGAAGATCGTATCTATTGACAAAGGTTTTAAGTTGATTGACACGCTTCGGAAATTGACATTTGTTTGTTAAAAATTTTACGTTTTTTTGTAAATTATTGCGACATTTAAAGCAAATTTTTGTATTATTCAAAGAGAATTTAAGTATACTTCTGGTGTCAGCAAAACAACAGAAACTGTTTGAAAATTGTGTCAAAAAATGCGTCAGAAACCTTTTTTCGGTTTTTCTCGTTAACATTTCGAGGTTCTTTCGACAAACCTGAAATGTATCAAAGACTGGGATAAAAAAGGATTCAATTGCGTTTAAGTTTTATGCAAATTGACGCAGGAGGATGCAGAAAAGTTGTAATTCAACCTGGAAATGGGTGACTCTGAAGACTTTTGTACTTTCCGAAGGATAAACTATCCTCAGTCGATAGTGTGCCACCCCCAACTGCAGCCATTGAGGGAACGCAGCTTTGCGAGTTCCCCTTTCAGCAGCTGCTGCCGTTGCAAGCAAGCCCTCAAACCCTGCAGCTGCAATAATTAATAACTTCATAATGCTTCAATGCATCCATCTGCAAAACGCGCTGAATATCGTGCATGCGTAGGTGAATTCGCGTGTGTGTATGTGTGTGGGGACGCTTCTCTGAATGACGAAATCGAATCTGATGAAAGTAAAATAAGGTCAGAAAACCGCTGATGGTTTTAATATCGTCGATTTATCGCCTCACTTGCACCCACTTCGACATCAAGTGCACTCACACACACAGCGAAGCACTCTTCAGCAACCGCACACAAACGCATTTAAAGGACAACTACAAATTAAGTTGCAACTCGCATCGCTGCGAGCCGAATGCACACAGATTTGGCAAAAATGAAGTCGTATGTCAGGAACACACACACACACACACGCGCGGATATCTACATTGATGCAGCACCAGCGACAGCAACTCGCAGCATACAGCTTCGTGTGGTTCGCAGCTGCCGATGATCGCCTCACAGACGTTGCAATTACGCAGCAACGCACAATCACAATCACGCGAAGCATCCGTCGGGTTCGCGCTGCGTGAGGATCAAGGATGCTGCGTTGCGGTTTACAAATCGACAAAGCGTCGTGATCTGAGCTCTCGGAGCATTAACGGAACTCGGCTCAATCACGAGTGGTGCTGCTAATGGCCACAGTTCGGCTCCTAACCACACCACAGCCGCGCTCCCCTCTCAATCCTTTGACGAAAGCAACAATAATTTCTTTGATGATACTTGCAACTATGAAAGGATTCCGTACATCAGCAGTTTTAAAGGGAAAGGATTCATCACGTGTATTCGATGTGTATTTGTGTGCGTTTTTGAATGTGTACATGTTACATTTCACTTCCAAAGAACCACAAAAATGCTTCAAACACAAGCCACGAAAAGCTTCAATCAGATTCCTCACATTCGATGCGCTCTGCGAAGGAAGGAAACAGGAAACAAGGAAACATGCGACAACAGAAACACACCCAAACCCCAAGTGCAAATTTAAAAACCGTCTCAGGGGAAGAAACCATATCCACCATCGTAGGCAATTCCTGAAGTATTCGCATAAAGAAACCGGCTTTTTCAATTTATTACGAATGCTCCCAAAAACATCTTTCTATATACATTTTGATATATAGCAAAATTATTGAGGCTCGGCTTGAATTAAGTGTTTATATAAAAGTAACAATTGGTTTTCAAGGAACAAAATACGTTCTATTATAATGAAAAGTAAACATAAAATTCGACATAATGAACTAATCAAACGCAGTGCACGTTGTTGGTTCTTATTCAACTTGACTTCAATCCTAGCAAGTGCTATTTAAAGGCAAAGTTTAGTAGGATGTCAAACAGGGAATTCCGCCTTGACTAATAAGAGTTAGGACAGAGACAAAACTAATGCTGATATTAAGCTACAAAGGTATGTTCTTTAGTTCCGTTTCAGCTCAAGAAAGTACAAAGAATAATAAAATTCATAGAGGAAACGTAATGTATGATGATTAGGTAATGAGTTATAGCGAGAAGCTTCAAAGTATAGATTTTTTCCTACTGGGATCTGTTCCAGGTTACAAATTTAACGGCTCCGGAGGACATAATGACACACATCATTAACACTTTTGTTGATACGAGTGTCAGTGGCAGATATGTGTGTTGGAATGAGGTAATAAAGTTGTCGAAGGTACAATTAGGAACTATCGAACGGTGCGATTTTATATAAATTTACGAACCAAAACACCGCAGATCAATTAAATTGGACTAATTTAGAGTTTCCCTCGCACATGGAACGTCGAGGAAGAGATAGAGGAAAGGAAGGAGCAGAAGGAGGAGGTCGACAGCGGCGCTTTTGCATTTTGTATCATTTCTCAAGGCAAAAAGTTTTTATAGTCATAGTATAAGCATTTAGTATGAAATATGCTTTCCCGAGAGGTCGCACGATCTTCGGACAGGCCAAGAGTCATCCTATGAAGGGAACGCATTTCAATTACTGGATTCCCGGGGCGCTTTCAATTCGTTTGCTTTGACTTATCTCCTTAATGAGCTTATTATGCATTTCTTTATCATTTCCCGGATCATATCGATTCGATTAGAGATGTGGATAATTAAATTAATTTTGAAATAATAAAGTTGCCAATAATAGAACAATATCCAATAAATCCAGCTTCCGCTCGCTGCTCTTAGTATTTCCCAAGGACGATAGCGTATCAAAGAGAGTGTCGAGGTCTTGTTAAGCGCTTCCCTTCTTTTAGGGTGTTCGGTCTTCGTTCCGCGCCTGGCGGAAATTTATTAAGCCGTTTTAGGCAATCGTAGGTAAGATTTATATATATAATGCTGCTATTATTATTGCTGTTGTTGTTATTGGCGTTTTTGTTGCTGCACTGATGACAATACGAATTATACGACGTCGACTAGGACGGTGCTGGGAAAATGAAAGCCAGGGAAGGAATAGTTAAAGAAGAAGTGGAATAAATAAATGGAATAATTTAAGGCAATCGAAGAAAGCAGGAACAACAACGACATGAAGCGCCATCCACAACAAGCAGCAAATTTCAATCGCTGTCGTTAGTTTTAATGCGATTCGATTGAGCCTCTTCGCACACAATGCCTCCCTCTCCCGGCATCGTCATCACCCGTTCCGTATTTGCCAGCCCCACACCCTTCCCCCTTTCCAACTCATCTATTATCATCGCGACGACACTTCAAATAAAAATCGCAGCAATAGCGAAATTTATTTTCTTTATCCGGAAATTCCCTTGTTGTTGTTGATGTTTTTGTTTCTTCTTTATCTTTTTCTTCGCTTTCTTCTTCTTCTGTTTGAGCTTCTGCGTACTTTTGCAATTACAACGTGTTTCGCTTTTGCTGGAGTAAAGTCCTTCAGCGACTTGTCACCGAAGTCCTCGGCTTCCTTTGCTGCTGTTCAACATCTCCGACGGCTTCATTGCCGTCAACGGACCTCGCCTCCTCCTCTCCATCTTCCCCTGCCCTTAGCAGCCGAGCGTCGCCATTGCCGATGCCGTTCCCTCATCGTTCAGCTGCGTGGAATTATTGCCGGATACAATTTCGCTTCGCAGAGTTTTACTTCTTTTTTATTTCGAGTGACTCTGATTGGATTGCATTGTACAAGTATTAAGAGTTTTGTACACGATTATTTGTCCTTGTTGTTTGAGTTGAATGTTTTCTTTTCACTTCTCCGCTGATGATATTGTTATTGTTGTTATTGCCATTGCTATTGCAGGAAACTAACAATTATTGCGAACGTGAAAAGCGTCTAATTTCCAATGCGACGTGTTGAGTAAATGACTTAAATTATTAACGCAACGCAATAATGGGAACGTCTTTTACTTCCATAAAAATCTAGCTTTAAACAAATCGTATTCACTTCGATATATGGATTTTGTTTTTCATTCCGCTTCACATTATTTCAACACTTTTCACTTTCTTAAGCAAAGAGTAAAGTTTCGTGATTGTCTTCTTCTTATTCAGACATAACAAGGCCCATAAATGAAAGCTCGTCCTTTGAAACGATTCAGCAATTTCAGATCTCTTTTTCATGCTATTCAGCAATGTCTTGAAGGGGCTGTTTGCACCCTCCCAAAGCTAATGAATCCACTTCAAGTTTACTGTTATCACCTTCTGATTGATGATATGCAATTCGTAACGAGTCGCTCCATGAAAAGTCATCAGATAATCATGTGCGTACTACGCGGCGTATGAGTGATATTAATTTTGTTGCGACTGCATTAAAATCTTTATAACTTCTGTCATACATTGAATTGAGTTATAAACTCGATTTAAGTAGCTCAAGTGATCTAAAATTTACTAAATTCAAATTCAAATTTACTATTATTTGGCATCTGTTTGCCACTTGTTACTCACGTCATTCGGTAGCTACTTTTAATGTGTTCATTCGATTACTTCACTCGCCCATAAAAGCGCCGTCTTCTTACAATCCGCTGTCGCTTCCAATGACTTTTGCATAATACTGACATCGGCATTGCCTGCTGCTTTTGTTGATTCCTTTTTCCCACTTATTCCCAACCTCTCGTCCATTCCCTTTTTCGTCATATCATCACAGTTCCATTGAATCGCTGCCAGACTCAATTTCGATTCACAGCATTTTATTTCTTATGCATTGCAACTGATTTTGATTGCATTGCATTGTGAGAGTGTTAAGAGTTTTGTGCTCGATTATTTCGTTGTTTCAGTGCAATGCGCTTCTTTTTCTTCTTCAGTTGTTGATTCAGTTCATTCTTTGCAAAGCCAACACAATTAAATAACGTTAGCAAACACTTCATTTGGTTTTCCGTTTCAATATTGACTTTTGAAATGTGAAGATATTTTGACAGTTCATGAAGATCAGAAGTTCTCCGTCGAATCTTTAATTCCACGAGTCCTCCTTGTTCGATTCTGTCATTTTTACAGTAATTTATTTCCAATTTTGCATTTATTCAATTATTTTTTACTAAGCACTCATCTCTCAATTCGAATTCAATTGCATTGAATCAGTTCTTCAGTTACTTTTGATTCTTACAGTTCATAATATGCAATTAAGCGATAAATTCTCAAATATATGGATAAATTTGTAAGTGGATGAGTTGGCTTTTCTTCTTCTTTTGCTTCTTTCCCATCCCCTTTTCATTTTCTCTTAATTTGTAGTAGTAACATTCAAGTCGTTTTCAGTCTTCTAGACTCAATTAAAATCCTCTTCGAAACAGTCTTCGTGTTTGAAATCGCTGTGGGGTTTTCAGCTTCTCTCGTTTCCTTTTCCCTCCTTCTCTGACTTCCCTGTCCTGCTATTTTCCTCTCTGTTTCTTCGCTGCGCTGTGATTAATGAAATGTTTCGCAATTTTCTCCCTAAAAGCAATCGATGGCTTGAATGGAACTACATGTGTTTGTGTTGAATAACCTTTCCTCGAACTCGGAAAGGACTCGACAGAATTGAAGAACAGAAAAAGTAGAATTATTCGTTTCTATTTTAATTCGGAGAAGAAGACTCTGAGCTCCTGCTCTCCATCAGGACAGTCGTTCAATCACTGCCTCACTTAATCATTCATTTCATACTCATTATGACATTTACCATTCAAATGCAAATGGAGGAGTTGGTTAAATGTTTAAAAGGGATTCATTAAGCAGGAAGGACAACAGCAGTTACTGCGTTCGTAAAGGAATGTTGTGTAAAATGCGTGTAAAGGAGGCGCAACGGCTTCAGTATCAATCGCTGAATGTGCCAAAATCAGGTTAAAGTTTGAGAGTTGAGCGATTGAGCGAAACTGCAGTCGTTAACTTCGGCTGTCGGTGTGCAACTGCGTGAAGGACACCTCATTGACTCATTGACGACGGAAGTGAGAGACGAAAGCAGCATTTAAAAGTGTCGCGATCAAAAAGTAATCATTTCTTCACCCAGAACACAGACATAGGCAAACTATGCCCTGAAACCCGATCGAATAGAAGAATAAAAATTATGAATTTGCAGCGCTTCATAGTCCTGTAACAACCCGAGTCGCGTGCTCGTACAGCAGCTGAAAAGCGTCTTCCAGGCGACAGTCCGCTTGTGCGTCCGCCCTTCAATCGACTCTTAATTATAAACTAAAACGCAAAATTCGCTGGGAGACGTGACGGTGTCGAGTGTCTGCTAAATAAAGTAATCAACGACGTGTTGACAGGAAAATTCCAGCGGCTGCTTCCCCTATCTAGCCACGATTCATGGCCCGTTGTGGTTTGCAATACGGGGTCATTCCAAGGGAAGAACGATTCATGTTAAGACAAAAACCCAAGGTAAACACAAACATCGATTTGCAGGCATTTTTCGCAGTAAAATCAGCGTAGAGGCGCCTTTCCGTGGGCTTGAAATTAACAAAAACAACAAGAATATTAATAGAAAAGCAACAAGCGTAGAGAAGCACTAACGACAGCTGCTTCTACAACAACAGCAGCGCGCTAAGGACATTGAGGATAATTATTGCTGGGCTCAGCGCTCATTATAAACTGCGTTTAAATTACAGTGTAAATTTTACACTTCCATTCCTCCCCCAGCCGCACCAGCTCACGTGTTATGCGAATACAAAGCAACGTCGGTTGGCAGCTCCGCGGGTCAGCAACGCGCCTGAAGGTGCGAATAGTCGCTATTATTGTCCTTGTTGCTGTCGTCGTTGTTGCTGCTGTTATTGGCCGGAAGAATTTTATTGTTATAATGAATGTAATCAGCTGAACTCACTTCGGCACCAGAACGTTATGCAGACCGGGCTGATATCGGTGTCGTTTCTCCTCGCTTTCCGTGTCCTTGAATCGCTAAAAGCCCCCGAATCTCTGCTTAAGCGTTTGGCAACAGTTAACGACGTTGGCAGTGCTCCTGCTCTGTCCTTTATTTATGTCCTTATTGGCCGTTTATTTATTGCTCAATTTTGAAGGCAGCCTTTCGAATGATTGCCAGCTTTCAACGTTTTCCTTTCTCGGTGCGTAGAAGGCAGAGGAAGGAGTCGGGAAGCCTGCACCGGAAATACCATAAATACCTCGACCATTCGTCAATTACTGCTGTTGTGGTTGTTGTTAATCTTCTTCAGATAAACGACTGAAGGCTTTTCCTTAAAAATAATACAAAAATATTAAAAATCCCTTCTCTTGTTTTAAAGTAAATGTACAGGAATCCAACTCGAAATCTCCCGGAATTTCAATTCAAATCAAATCTCTTAATTTCGAATACTTTAAATGGAGAAATACGAGTGCCTCAAATGGGCCTAAATCGTTTTTAATAAATCATGAATTCGATTAAAAAACATTTAAGAACTGATTTGCCCGTTGAAAAACTTCTTCTGCTTCTTCTTCTTGTTTGTTGAGGAAATTAAATTGATGCAGATTATCTGCTCAAGATTTATTTATCCCTGATTTATTAAAAGCCGCCCTCGGATATTTTCCAAATGAGCCGCAAATAAATTTCAAACGATTCAATAAACGGTTGATGGTGGTCGGTGTCGAGGCTGCTGTCGGTCCATTGTCTAAAGTGGGTCAGCAGCTCATGCCTCAAGGGTCTATAAAATACATAGAGGAGGGTGGCGATGGGGCCAAACCATATGAAACAGAAGAGCACAATCGTCATTTCTCTAATGTTAAATTTTTTTTTTTTTTTTGTGGTTCATTCTGCTTTCCCTTATTTTATTTTAAATTTGAATAAATAAAAATCAATTCGATTCCGTTCAAAGAAGAGCCAAAAATTTAATAAATATTGTTTGCCAAGTAAGAGCCACAGCTACAATAATAATAGCATTAATGGTGAATTCTTTGCATCGATATCGGGGAATTTTTTCAGTCGTTGAATTTATTCAATTACTATAAAATCGCTTTAATCAAAAAACACGAACTCGCCACAAGAAAAAATGTGCTCAGCTCGACTCAAACTACATTTCGAGAAACACAATTATCCATCCTTGTTGAAGAGATCCTTAAGGATTACAGCAGCGCGAAGCAGAGATTATTTTTCACAAGAATTCCACCGGCGGCTGTATTATGATTCATTGTAATCATTAGGAAAAGACGAATGAAAATGGGGGGGAGGGAGGAGGGAAAGTAGCATTGTGAGGAGGAAAAGGACATCGAGAAGACTGCAGAAGGAAACCACGAAGTAGCTCACGGAATCCATCAGAACGAAAGCGATTTTATGTCGATTTTTCCCTCAAGATGTTGGCAATATTTTCGGTTTCATTCACTTGCCGCATAACTAACCATCCAAGGATAACCCATCAAGGACTCTTCTTCTCCCGAACCCCCGTCCACTCCTTGATGGCGATTAATTTATTTTCTTCGAATATTCTTTCTTAGCCTCGATGGAAATGGAAATCTGTTTTCCGTGATTTGCTGAAGGTTTCTGAAACCTGTTCGATCACTCAATAATAATAATAACAAAGGAACGGGGAATATTCCGGAACGAGAATACGGATTTCTGGAAATATTGAATCGCGGTGATGGTTGAAAGGTTTTTACAGCAACGGTGATTGCAATCGAATGGAGACTATGATAAAGGACAAGATTTCTTGGAGCCTCTCTTCTCCCTTTAATAGAAGTATTTATTAAGAGCATTACTCGGTAAGTCTTTTCATATTCTAATTGGTACCAGTGATGCAAAGGACAGACATTTTAACATCTGTGAGCTGTTCAGCGTGGCACATCTTTTGCTATTCCACTGTTAATGAGCCGCGGACAGTACAATGCCCACCAATTGTACAAATTTTTACGAAACTTCTCGACTAATTCAAGATTTTCTTTTTGTTTGGAAACCTATGAACCCATGAAAGGAGCGTAGACATAAATAGCACATAATTACTCCTTGAATGAGGTCCTTAATAGTTCAACAGTCAAAGTCCTATAAATCAATTTCCGAAAAGGCTTTTCGCTATTAATTTTTACTATAATTTATCTAAGGTTAATTATGTTCTAAGGTCGTCCCTATTCTTCACTCTTTCAAATTTAATGTTTATTTTCTTAGTATGCAGAAATATTCGCCGGGGAAAAGTGCAGCAAATTATCACAAAGATTTTGTAAACGGCGGACGTTTCCTGAATGCTTAATTTGCATCATCACCGTCAACACAATCGTCATCATCGCCTTCACCATCAGTGTAAAGGTTAGCATTTTGGTTCCGCGTCATGATTTTGTGCTTGGTCTTTAGCTGAACTGAACTGAAAAGTGGTTAATTATAACTTGAAAGGGTCAAGGATCAACCGACACTTCGTCCTCCTCAGACGTTTGAATATTTCATTGGATTCCGTTAGTCGCCGTTCCACTTCACTGCACAAACTACGAAATTCTCGACGTAGTCTTTGCCCTTGTGGCCTGTTTGCCATTTTTCTACTCTCTAACCACAAATTCAGCCAATTAGTAATCCACTCTCCGCTCGCTCCTCCTTCGGCTGACTTGCGGATGTTTATATAATGCAGCGGCCACAAATTCACTGCCATTTCCTTCCCCTTCCTTCCTTGTCGTATTCAAAGAAAGGCCATCAATCGATAGACGCCGGCAAAGATGACGAAGAAGCGACGACGTCAAGCGGAAGGAAGTCGCTGATGGATTTTTTATGCTCCTTTCTTCATCTCGACTTTACTCCCTTCTCAACCGATTTGCCTCCTTCATCAGCTTTCACCGCTGCCGTCATCATCTTCATCTCTGGAGACGTCTCAGAAAAAACATGAACTTCTTGAGCGCTGAAGCGGGATGTTGAACTTTTTCGGCGTCGTCGTCGCCATTTGCAATTCAATGCAAAGTGAGCGGAAATCACTTTCCTTCGTGACGTCATCGGCGCCTTGTCGATACTGGCGGAAAATATCAAATTTCGCGTCTTCACGGCGAGTGATCATGATAAATGCTGTCAGCTTTGGCGTCGGCGTCGGCGTCGCGAAGATGATCCGTCGTTTTCGACGTTGTCGCTCCGTTTTGCGTTCAGATTTTGATTTTATGCGAAAAATTTATAACGCAAATAAAATAATAAATTCAAATTTCTGTTTGGTGTTTGGCGCCTCAGATGGATGGGCGCCAATTGGGGATGAGTGAGAGCAGGAAAGACGCTCTGGGAACTCTTTGCCAGTCGCTGAAATGTTTAGAGTGCTGCAATCTTTGTACGTTATAGTTCATCGGGAAAAGTGACTGCTTTTGGATAAATGTGCCTTTAATCTATTGCCTCTTTTATTGTCCATCAAAATTGTGACTGCAATAAAGAGCACCGCAGCCATTAAATCATTAAAGCCATAAACCATGAACCAGAGAAACAAGGGCTTTTCTGGTGCAGCAAAGAAAACCAGAAAAATCTGCAATCTGAAATTAAATCAAAGGGAAAATAAAATTCAGAATGAAACGCAAATAAAAAACGAAAAAATGTAATTAGCAATCGTAAAATTAAATAAGAAGGGGCGGGGCACAATAAACAAATATAAAAAACCACTCAGCAACAATTTAAGCCGAATAATAAAAACTCAGAAGCTTCGCCAACTGTTGCTGCTAATAACAGCCCCTAAGGACGACTAGAAGTAAGACACGAAAGAAGGAGAAGAAAAGAAGAACAATTTGAATGAAGATGGGTTAAAAACAAAAGCGAAGCCAAGTTTCAGCGGAATTCACCTTTGATTTTCACTCAAAATTGATTCTGTTACTCGTCAAAATGTTGACGGGCCAAAATCCATCTGCTCTTTCCCGTTCCCGGACCTTGTCCATCACTGTCTCGAAGTGATCTGTTGATAGACGCAAAGATAAGCCTTTGATGTTCCTTTAAGATGCTGCAAAAAGTGTTGTGAGAATAGGCCAGCGGAGGGACGGACTGACTGCACTTCAGATTAACGGGGAATTGGTTTGTTTGGTTTTTCTCTTCTCCTCCGTTATCAAGCAGACGCGAAAAGGAAGCGAGAAGCGAAAAAGCATATAAAAATAGAAATAAACACAAAATAAATATGGAAAAATGTGCAAAAATTTTCTATAAGTTTTATTAATTTCTTTGGAATACTTAAAACAGTTTAGCTTTTTCTGCTTATGTTTTCCATTCGCCTTCTGCTGTTGCTTTTTTTTCTCAGTCTTTTCTTCCTGTTTCTTCTTCTTCTTCTTTTTCTTTTGGCTGCTGCTTCAGACATCTTCAACAATATCAGCGTGAAATAAATTCAATTGCTCGCCGTTTCATTCAACGATGAATGCAGACGAGGTTCTTCAAAGTTTTTTCACCTTTTCGACGATGGACGACGAAAACAACATCAATCGATGCAATGGTGGGGAAGACGAGGGGAGGAGGACACTCGAACGCTTTTATTTCCGTTTAACAAAAATTTAAAAATTAAAAAATTCAAACGTAAAAAACCAAAAGAAAATTTATGATAGATACAGAAAGGGGAAAGGGGGAAAGGATTATGAAACGAATTGAATTAGAGATGAATTGATAAAAGTCAAAACTTTAAAAATTTTATAAAAGGCATAATTTTTAAGCCACTTTTACAAATACAAAATCAAAACAATGAAATCCATTCTGATCGTCTACTTCGTTCTTTTCTTCTTCGTCTGTACCTCCTTTCTTCTTTCCCTTACCTTCTTTGTCTTCTGATTATAATTAACAACAACAGATTTTTTTCTGTCAACTTTTTTCTAATCTTGACTCAATTCCGTTACAAATACTAAAAATTACTTTGTGATTGTCGTTTCCCTTCCCTCTTCCCTTCCGCCGATGACATGTGTGACAGCTTTTTTCACTCTTGTCCTCTATGACGCCTTCCATTTTCTTGACTCGATCCCTTCTCTTAGCTGCGTTTTGACTCTCCTTTGACTTTTCCGCTAATTTTTTATCCTCTTTTCCGCCTGCAGTTTATTTTATCGTTTCTCTTTCCGCCGACATCGACAATTATTTTTACGCATTTTTAATGCATGTTTTAATGACTTTACAAAGCAAATCACAAAAAAAAATTCTTCAATTTTTGGCGTTGGTTTTCTTTAGTTTCCGTTTTCACAACTTGAAGTTCACAGAATTTTTTTTTTTTAACTTCGTTCCAAACGTTGGAGTAAAATTCCTAGAGTGGTACCTGCAAATTGTCGTTAATTACTAAGTTCCATCTTATATCATGCATTTATGACGGTATTGTTTTTTATCTGGCTTGAAATATTGAATACCTTGGGATTATTCACATATGCATATAGTTTATTAATGAATTATATTACTGTATTGTTGTCATCCGGATCGATTACCGATCATCTGCTACTCACTGTAACGCGAGATCTGCTGTCTAATTTTCATTGAAAATCGAAGAAAGAAGTCTTCATATTATAAATGTTATAGAGACTAAAGGATACTAGAAACCTTCCTACTTACTTTAGCTTGTTTTATCTTGTTTTACTAAGATCCTAAAGCTGATCGCTGAGGGCGCTGGTTCTCCTTGGTATAGCTGAATTCTTGCTGCTGACGCTTTACAGTTGGATATGGAGCAATGTTTTTTTTTCTGAATCTGATGTCAATTTCCAGTTGTTCAATGGTCACATTTTTGCATTCATAAATTAACGGTTCTATTGAATTTCATCATGTAAATGATGATGATTCTAATTTCTGATCGTAAACAGAACAGAGTGAGGTATGGAAGAACAGGGGTTTCCTCGGGATTGGATTCCGCTCGTCATGATGAAAGTCATCTATTTTCTCATTTCCTTCGAACCAAAAGTCGCCGACAGTATAAATATAGTCCTCCTTTCGCCCGTCGTTCTGGGCTTGCCTCAGATCAACTGAAGATTAAGTAGCATGGATTAAATTCTACGGATACTAGAAGAAGATCTGTAGCAAAGTATTTGAAGTTTGCCTACGAACGCAGATGATACAAATACAGAAGAAAAGGGTGAGAAAATTGAAGTGGTTGAGGTAGAGGGAAGAGTGAGGGGGTGACATCAAGTTTAAGCTGCATCAAATACCATAGCAACGGATAATGATTGAGGAGCAGCAACTGTGTTGCCACTACTGATGCAACAAAGACAACGAAGTAAAAGTTTTGTACCTTTTGTTGCTGTTGCAATACTTGTTCGTGGAAACGGTGACGGAGGCGGACGGGTAAAGCAAGAGATTTTACAGCATGAGGCTTTGAACAGTCTGTGCCTTTGTCTGTGGATGCTGCAGTTATGATAGCCGAGGAGGAGGGCGCAGGAGAGGTGCGGGGCTGCGAAGTTGCTGCTGGGATAAAAGCTTAATGAAAATTGAACGTTTTATGAGTTCACTCGATAAATCAGTTGTTCTTCTTAAGTTAAGTTGCTGCAGCATGTGTCGAGTTGTTCTTGCGGTTGCTGTTACTCCTCTCTGCGGTTGGTGCTGCTCCCCCCTCCCGGCCCGGATCACCTGCTAATGATTGAGCACTAAGGCTCCGGTAGGATGCGTCTCGCTTTTATTTTCCACTGCTTTTCCCTGCAGTGCAGTGATAAGTACGCAAAATCCTTTTCAAGTGCTCCATGGCAACCTTAAAGGGTATGCGTAACATCATTGCGACTCCTGGTTGTTGGTGCACGTCTTCTTCGTCGGTTTCTTCGTTTGCTCCTTATGCTGCTTCTTGTTAGTCTCCATGGTTACTTCCGGAAAAGTTAGTCGAATCAGTAAAATAATCATTTGCATCATTTCTTAAAGTGAAAGGAAAAAACGGAACACTTTCGGCTGTTGTCCTTCGACCTGCACAAAATGCGGTACAGCTCTAAATTTAATCAGGTATTAAATGGCTTAGTTTACGATTTCAGTTGTACTCAAGAATTTATTTATTTGGTATTGATTTGCTAAATTAGTGTTGTTAAGGACTTTATTTCAAATGCAAGAGTTTTTTCTTTTTTTGAGGTTAAGGTTGAGCACAACTCCAAGATAACGACTCTTTACCATTCACTGAGAAATATAAAGCCAGCCAAATATGGTACAGGCTGAATTCGAGGTCTGATGGCGTTTTCAGTAAGCAATTCATTTACTATAACGTCTGATTTACAGGACAGAGCTGTAGAGTCTCTAGAAAGCTTGTTAATTTTTGTTGGCAAAGGATCCCGCTTATATTCTTTGTAGAAGAGAAACTCCTGGAAGGGAAATGTTCCGGGCTCCTGTGAGGTCCCTTCGATCGCTTTTAATCACTGTGTCAACTGTATGAGGAATGTCAATGGTATGACGCGGTAAAGTAAAACAGTCTCGTGAATAAAAGAGGGACTGAGAGAATTCTATTTCTCTATATACTTTTCCGTTTCACTTTCTTACCCTACCAGGCCTTTCTGCCTGCATCTAATTTATTTACATCTTCGTGCCTTTCTATTCTGTTACTTTATTATTATTCGCTCCTCGATTAAGGGACGCTCTTCCCGAAATCTAAGACAATGTTTCCGGGTTTTTGATCTTTTTGTTGTTTTTCTTCAGTTATATTCCGACGAGGCACTCTTTCAATTTGAGCCACAAACAAACACACTTCCTTCCGTTCGTCCGTTCGTCCTTTAATCGACTTGATCCCGCAGCTCAAACATTCCACAAAACCACATTCGGTTGTAGCGTTTTCTTTATTCTCTTGTACTCCCCTTTAGCTACCCCTTCAGTCATCCTTTATTCCCCTTTATATCCTTTTGATCCCTTACTCCGCGTTTCCTTTCACACGCTGCTTCTTTCACTAGCTACGATTTATAAAGTAAGATTCTCTTTGCATGTTATTATTTGCATTTCATTCTTTTATTTATATTTTTTTTTTTTTTTTTTGCATGCGCATATCCTTTGTACATATCTGTGCTAATATCCCATGGTTTGTTGCTGGTGATGGTTTTTCATTTCTCCATTTTTGTGATGTGGTTTCTGTTGCATGTTGTATTTGTATTTCAGTTGCAATTTCGGTGTTGCTGTTGCTGTTGGTGTTATTCACTTCTTTTTGTGCTTTTGTGGGAACTTCCTGTGGGTTCCATTCTTACAAATTTGTTGGGTGCTTCGGTGATGCCGATTCCAACATCGTCAACAACCTTTGTGTGAATGGGTGGCCACGTTTACAGGACGCTATCGGCTTTGACTGAAGCCTTGATGTCCGATGGATCCTTTTGCGGCACTTTCACAGCGAACTCGGATATCCGTTTTTTCTGTAAGTGAACCGAAAAGAGTTGCGGCTCGATGGGATGATGAAATTAGATGTGGATAGGGAAGGATGAGAGGGAAAGGATTCAGAAGGAAAAGAAGAACATGGGGATGGTAGCCACATGAATCTTTAATGAGTCCCTATGCAAGGCGGATATTAAAATAAGTGAAGAAAAGAATTCATTGAAAAATAAAGGTCATCTGCTGTGATCAGTTCAAAGACTCGCATCTAGTTTTGCATCCAGAGTTAGTGTTTGGCTTCCTTGGACACGCCTCCACGCCCTCCTTTTTACCCAGTCTTCGTCCTCACGGATTAGCTGTGGAAATCTGCACTACAAAGAAAACAAAATAACAACAATACAGAAGTGAGAAACTGAATCAAACAAAAGAGAAGAAGGAGCAGGAAGAAGAACCAGAGAAGGACAAAGAAAAAGCAGCGAAGGACGAAGGAGAAACAACGCGGCAAGGAAGCAAAGGACACTGTTTGCGTGTTTTGCAAAGGAAAACTAAAAACTGAAACGCGATTATGAAGTAAAAAGGATAAAATTAAATGCTTCCTCTTGTTACGTCTCCCCTATTCTTTCTATCACTGAGTCTTAAAGAAGCCGTTTCAAATCGTTGAAGTAACCACGGATAATAATAAAAAGGAAATCAAAAGCTACACGAAATAAAACCGAAATCGCGTGCATGCTTTTGGCTGGAGTAATTTTCCAGCTACGCCTATTGTTTATTGGAATGGATTAGGGCGTATTTCTCTTTCCAATAAAAAACCAGGATGATTTTATCCGCTGAGTTTTCCGCTAAATATATTGGTTACCAACCAATCCCTTTTATTGTGGGAATCATTTCCGCCTTTCCTCCTGCGTCCCATATCCTCACTGACGTTATCACACTCTAATCTAATTTTTTTTTTTAATTATACCAATCCATCTAAATAATCCATCTTAATAATCCAAACCCATTATCTGTCTTTCCTTCTCTATGTTACACTCTCTTTCTCTCTCTCTCTCTCTCTCTCTCTTTCTCTCTCTCTCTCTCTCTCCCTCTCCCGATCTCCCGTTCTCCCGTTCTCCCTCTCTCTCTCTCCCTCTCCTCTCTTCCTCTCCCGCTCTCTCTCTCTCTCTCTAGCTCTCTCTCTCTACCACTCTCTCTCTACCACTCTCTCTCTCTCCTCTTTCCCTCTCCCTCTCACTCTCTCCATCTCTCTCTTTTTTTACTTTGCGTTCCAACTTATGAAGTCTATGACCCTTATAGAGTCTTTTGTAAGATCTCCAAACCCATGAATAAATTGTTGAACATGCTGAAAACGTGCTATCAATTATTCTTAATTTCTTCAAAATTACAATATCTTTGAGAGTACCTTGAATCTTACTTCTTAAAGGTTATGCGGGATATAGTGTATAATACCTAATGTCCCTTACTGTAACCTGAAAGAATTCGCAAAATTGTGGTTTCTTTTAGGATTTTCTGTTTCCCTAGACGTACGTTTATTTGGAAAGTGTCAGAAGTCACTTTGTCCATATATGCATTAAAGGGTATGCGTTTTAACACGTTTAAAATATTAACTACTTATTAAATATTACTGAGATTATTATTATGTAAATGTTCTTAGTAATACTTAAAAATTTGGCCTTAAAGAATTTAATATATTTACACGTGGTCAAACGCATAGTCTGCAATATATTGAAAAATTAAGTGATGCCATTTTAAAAACAAACGCCTCATATCTAACTATATATATAAAATCAATGTGTCTGATTTACTGACTGACCTAAAGCACAATATTTTATTAGCGTAGAGGTGCACTAACTCGATATAACTTGAAAGGGTTTCAAAAGACACAAGACAATACCTTTACGATTCCTTTTTTCCACTAATATATCTCGCATATAATAGCCGAAAAATCATTTTCAGGATTTATTAAAAGTCTTCCTGTAACGATGGAAAAAAGGACACAGTATAGTAGAACTAGTGAAGGTATCTTGGCCCCGGTCGAATCTCTTATACCCTAGATCCGTGAACCCTTTTTATAATGTCCGCTTTATTTAAATTTTCTTAATTTTCCGTATCTGAAATCTGAGTTAAAATTTTCTATTATCATCGTTATCCTTTTCTTGCTGTATTTGTTATAGGACCGACCACGCCCATTTCTATGGAGAAATTTGTTTTCTTCTGATCAAGAATAGATATACTTTTCCATACCTACAACGCCTTCTTTAATGCGTTACACACTGAAGCACAAGGTCAATATACCCTCACTTCTTCGGATGTAGGGTATAAAAAAGAAATATTTCATAAATATTTCACAAAGAAGTACCTTGCGTGTTTGCTTTTTAAGTGGGGCAGTTTCTTCTACGAATATCTGGAAATTAATTAATTAATTTTACATATTTTTGAATTCAAGCCCTAAAGGATTAAACTGACCAATCCACGGACAGCCTGAACCCTTTGACCTAGTAAGGTGAAATTTTGCGCAGAGGTTTATTTGATGATATACATAAGCGATAAGAGAGACGGCGAAATATTCTTTCTAAGAAATTCAGAGAAGGCACCGAGTATTCTTTTGCTAGTCAAAACATCATCGAGCGCAAGGTAAAAGGATAGTTTTTAAAGCAGGCGCGAAAAGAACATATTTTAATTTTTGTAGAGTTTGGGAGGCAGAGAGGGATAGAGTGGTAGATATAATGGGTAAGAGGACGGAGGAAGAACGAGAACGAAAGAGAGAAAGTGATAGAATAGGAGTGGTAAATATTGGGTGGGAGAAAGTGGTAGAGGGAGCAAGCAAGACGGAGTGACGATGAGAAAACGATTTTGAAAAAACTTCATCTTAATACTCAATTCCTTAAGTAGAAGTCGTTCTTTAGTAATTTCTTTAGCCATTATTTAGGCACTTTTTCGTGTAGACAGCCTGCGATGAGTAAATGCCAAAAAAATGTTTTTTTACTATATCTCTTGTCAGATGTCACGATGAATTAAGGAATCTTCACTGAGAACTTGAAATACGATTTAAGAACGAGAACGACTTATGGGACATTTACTTAAGGACCACGTAATCAACAGCAGCCACATCAAAAAATCAAAGAAAAGCTCTCCAAACTCCATATTTTTGTGTCATGCGGGTCGAACCAATAAAAATGTTGTAAAAGGAAATGACAAAAGGAAGAAGAGGTGGTATTAAAACAAAATCATATCAAGCAGAAACTTTTGTAATGTAAATCCGTAAGGAAATAAAAATAAATTTAAATCAAGTCGGCGAGAAATCTGCGTGAGAGGTTTCTGAATAACAAATTAACAACAGCTGATAAGAAGCGTAGAAAGGATGGAGAAAAAGTGAAAAGAACATAAAAGCGACTTAAGAATATTTCTTTATGTTCCCTTTGCCACAAGTTAATCTCTATGCTGCCGTTCCTTTCACTCTCTGCATGCATCAAAGGTTCGTGTTTCGAGAATGGGTTGTAAATAATGAAAGGAGAAGGTAAATGGGGCTTTAAATATGTAGATAAACTTGGATTTAGGATAAGTGATAAATTATTTAAAGATCGGAAAGTAGAAGAAGTCGAAGAAGGAGAAGTGAATGAACGGCGCTGGCGACTTGACTTTATTTTTTCCTTCTTTTGGCCTGAACTCACGATTTCAATATACTTTTAATGTTTTCCACTCTTCGCATGTCAATTGAGAGACTTCACCCTGTACAAAATGGTTTGTGTTCTTTCGTTGCTTCCACTTCTTTTTATTCTTCAGCTTCCGCGGCATCCAAAAATTCAGAGCAATAATTTTTTATATTATTTCCCAATGACGGCCTTCTCGTCCTGCTTGCCTACAACCTGTGCTGCTCTTTTCGCTTCTATGCTTTGTGCTCTTCTCTTGTTATTCCAATCGATGCGACTCAAACAAAGCAACCTTTCAAAATGTGCCAAGTAAGAAAAACCTCGCGTTTCGATGTAACTCACTGCATGTATTTATAGAGCAAGACTGAAGGTATGTATGTGTGTGTGTGTGTGTGTGTGTATGTATGTTTCTGCGTGTAACAAGGGTACTTTTTTTCTTAGCTGTTGGCTTTTTTCTCAAACAAACGCGTTGTGAAACGTGGGAAAAACTGACTTCGGCCGATTCGATCAACGTCGCTGGAGCAGAAAGTCGTCGGAAGACGGCGGAGCGGCTCGTGTGTGTGTGTATGTGTGAGTGGGAAAAGCGGAAATGAGATTTTGATTTGTGTGTCGTTGATGGGCACGTGTTGATGTTGATGTCGATGCTGTCTGCTGCAGTGTTGAGGCTGGAGTCGCCTCCAACGATTTCTGTATATCTGAGGTTATGTTTCTATAAAAGAAATTGAGGAGGAAGAAGAACCGAAAAGAGTATTTAAATGTGTGTGTGTGTGTCTGTTCTCTATTCTGCTCCATTTTGCTGTTGATTTATATGCAAATTTTTGGTGGATTTCCTTTTAAGTTGCTTCTCATCATCCTCCGTTGCAAAAATCCGATTTCTTTGCAAATATTTATATTGTTTCCGTCCCCTACGTGACGCTGCCATCCGCCGTCACTCTCCTCGCATGTCATGCTTCTTGTTCGCTTATGTAACGCCGCATCCTTTCACTAACAACGTCGCCGTGTTTGTGTCGGTGTCTGTTCGTTCGCATGTAAATTTCTTGCTATGACAGCAATTTCCACAGTTTAAAGGATTTCCCTTTACACAATTCATCTGTACATCGTGCAATATTTGCGGATATTTGTATGTGCGATAAAGAAACGTGAAACAACAAGAAACACACGCACACTCACATCTATACAATGAAGGCGAACCATTTTTACGCTTCGTAGTTTCTGTTTTGGTGCAGTTCCGCAGCAGGAAGAAGCATCGTATCTGCATCTGAGAATGGATTCGAAGACAATCGTTCCTGGTGCACCTTGAATATTAAATTGCGATGTAATAATATTGACATACACACACAAAAGCCAGCAAGGGAGGCAGAGAATCATCTAAACATCTCTATGCTCACGTATCTGGATATGAAAATATCTTTTGCGTGGCAGATTTCGCAGGACTCGATTGAAGTCAACACCTCGAATTGCAAAAGAAATTGAAAAGGATTTCCACAGCTGAACGAAACACGACAAACAAATCTATTCGATGCTGGAAAAATTGATTTAAGTAAATAAAATATTCCCCATTCCAAAGTCCAACTGAAACATTTTAAATGAAAAATTCACATAAAACCACACACACTGTCGTTTATTGGATTAGAATTTACATAGTTACATTTCGACGAATTTCATTTGGTACTCTTTTTCTCACTTATGTCTTTGCTTACTTGTCTCCTTGCCCCCAGTTTGAGCCATCTGCCACAACTGAAATGGCGCTGAAGACGGTCGCCTTTTCCTTCACGTCATCATCCAGCCACCTCGCCTTCAAAGTCGTTTCAAAATCGTCTTTGCTGTGCACGAAGTTGATTAATGATTCACTGTAGAACCTCAATTAATCAGTCAGTCAACGGAACTTGCGCAATTTTCTTCGAGAGGTTACGACATTTCTTTCAATCATGTAGTATTTAAATGTAAAGACTGTTGAAAGACTATTTGATTATTATTAAAAGACAATTAAAGGTTACAACAAGCCTTTGCTCTTCATTCGACTATTTAAAGGCGATTTAAAGACTAAACGAAGGCGCTTTATAGAGTATTAATAAACTGTAGACTATCTAGTGACTATATTATATTATATTATATATATATAGTCAGAGATAATTTATAGGCAATTTAAATACCAAACCTTGATCATTTAAGAACTATTAAAGGAGTACCTAATCACTACTGAAATGCTATTGAAATTCTTCGTAGATGCATAGATTATCCAAGGAATATTCAAAGATAATACACAAAATATTTTAAAGTCAATTCATTGTCAATTCATTGTCAAATCGAATACCTATTAACCTATTATACCTATTATACACCTACCTATATATACCTATTATTAACACAATTTGCAGACTATTTAAGAACTCCCAGCGAAGAACCGTTCGTAGTTATTAAAATGTCTCTTCTGATTCACGTTCTCAATATTCGAAAAGTGATTCCCAAGTAGATTTCACGGAAGCTGAAAATTTCCTCGAACTCGTAACTTCACGGATCGTAAACTGTTCGTCAAATAGCACAAAACGCCGCAGGGTTGCATTTGAAAGCTTCCATATTTGTTATGGAAACATTTGGGTCATTGTATAGGGCGTTTGAAAAGAGTACGTCTGAAATTAAAGAGGCAGCTCGGGTGGAAATCCTAATCAGGCGAGTCTTCATGGTAAAAGCGATCAATAAATTCAACGTGGAAACAAGCACGAACACGTTGTTCAGAACTTCCTCGAATGCATGGAACATGGCCACGTACACAAAGCCATGTGCATACACACATGCATGGACTTGTATGCATACATACTCTGCTCTAATTGCTGACATAATCCATAAATAAAGCCCAACGTGCCTACGAAGAAGTTTAAACATAATGAGTGAAAATAATAGGAAAAGGATACAGAAAAATAATAATAGCAGAAGTGATGAGTACGAAGAGGGGCGTAGGGGAATCAACTGAAGTGAGCTGATTGCTGGGTCAGGAAAGGAGCTGTGCTAAAAACTCATCCCGAAGCGACTACAACCAACAGCAGTAGAAGCAAGAGAGAAAAGCGGCCGTGGAGGAAGAGAAGAGGAGAAGGAGGAGGAGGAGGAGGACGAACAGACAACACTTAATTATGTTATATAAAAGTAGACACAAAAGAATTTAAAATAGAATCAGCCGACTGCGACGTGGACAATTAGAAAATAAACTGAAGCAGCGAGGAAGAATGAGAAGAGCGATAAAGAAAGAGTTGGGGGCGACGAAAGCTGAGTGGGGCGGGGCACATGATTAAACTTTTGTGCACTGTATTTATTTCTAGTTTAATTACTTTACCGTTCAAAGAGACTCTATTTTAGCAAAACTTCACCCGTCTCGCTCTATCCAAAGGTCAAATGAAGGTCGCTTCGGTGCAATCTTTCGGCTTCTCTGCTTCTCGCCGCTTCCCTCAATCATTGAATGTAGCCATCGTTTTGGAAGAGATTCTGATGTGTGTTCTTATTTGAGATCCTTTGGGTTATGTGTGTGTTCTGTTTCACATCCGCTTCCACTTCGGGTTTCGCATATTCATCATCTTCTCCCCGGCCATTCGCGACTCTTCTTCTCTTCTTTCATCCAGCAGTCATTTATTATATTCGCTTTCCATCAACATCACTTTTCCCCGCTCATCCCGGAGAGCAGATGCTTTTGTCTTCTTCGTCCGTCGTCGTTGTCAGTGTGTTCATCCACGACTCCAGCTCCGTTGTCCACATCCAAAAGCAGATCCTCGTCAGGCTCTCGACAGAATATCTTTTCTCTTCCCTTTCACTTCTAGCCGTCGTCCTCGCCCATCCAATTGTCTGTGGAATTAATGAGAGTTGCTTTTTCTATCCATTAATTTTTTTCTAACCACTGCATAGCCATCGTCGTCGTCCCGTCACCACCTCTGCCGAACTTCTATTGCAAATGGAATATCATTTAATAGTATTTTCGCTCCGTTGCTGATGTTACTTTACACGTGCGCGAATTGTTCCGGTTTTTGAATTTATCTGCGATTTTGATTGAATATCGTCGAACTTCTTTTTTATTAGCAATTGGATATGCAACTCCTAGAAAAAAGAATAAACTTAAAATTAGTTCAATGCAGTGCCGAATACGAACAACTCGTGTCAGAAGCATCTGAAATCTCCTGAGCAATCGAATCTCTCTCATTCTGACAATTGTTTTCAGCACCAGCAGTTCTCTTAACAAAACTGTTCGAGATGTCAGAAACGTAACGTCCGAAATAGACCTCCGTTTACACGAAATGGTTTGTATTACGCTTTGTAGCTGATTTAAAATATTTCCCAATACAGTGACTCAAGACCTTTCATTAGAAAATGTCAAATTCCTTTATGGCCGTTGAAGAAACATATGATATTACTGGTCTTATACAGGTTTCGTATAGCAAGAATGATGGAATATAAGCTTGCGCCAATAAGCAAAAAAGTGGCCTCGTCCTGCGCACCCTACGTCATTTGAAGTTCGGAATATCAATGGAAAGCATTACGGCCGAAACACACAACTACAATTTTAAAAGAGTTTGAAAAATAGCAAAAAGTAATACCATAATTTCATGAGATCAAAGGATTTATGCCCATTTAAAATGGCAAATTTTATTTTCTCGCTGGAATAATTCTGGCCATATTTTTTTGTTAATTTAGCATCTGAAGGAAAGCGAAAGAAACTTATATTCAGCAACTTGCATGAATTTTTATTCACATGTGAATTTTATCTATCATTATTTTTTCTATCATTCTTGTTGTAAAATATAAGTTTGGATTTCTTTGGCAAATTTCTTAATACAATTCTCGCATGTTTATTAAAATTTAAAAGAGTGTAAAAATTAATGCCAAGATATTTCATATTATTCTTAAGAGAAATCTCAGCGCCGTTCAATGCGTATCGTAAACTTTGTCTTACTTACCTTGAACAATTCCTGATATAAAGAGGAAGATTTCCTTACTTTTAGCTGCATTAATTTAACACCTTATTGTTCATGAAATCGTTTCACTATTTCCAAATGTTACACAGTTTGAATTAATGCTGTTTTAGGGGACTTTTGATGAGAGTACAGAAGAGCATATAAAAGACCCGTTTAATATGGAGACAAATGTGGAAAATCCAACATAAAAATGTTGAAAAGATGACGAAGATGACGGGGATAAAATGCCTCTGCAACAAATTTCCCCCACATTCAAACAAAAAACTTTTTCTTATCAAAGAAACTTCCTATGACGTTCAGGCAAATTAGGCACTATAGCCTTTTGAATATCCAATGACGAACAACACCTTTAATTGAAAGATTCTTCAATGGCGACGAATTTATTTATTGTTCCAAAGGTCCCTACTTCTGCCACAAATTAATATTTCAGTTTACAGAATTCCTACCATAATGTAATTGCTTACTTTTAGGCTGCACTGAACATTCATTTAGCAAGTCTTTTAATCAACTAGAATTCAGATGCTACTTGGAATTTAGTTACCATTTTATTAAAATTCTTCGGGGTATTTTGAGACTTTGAAAGCTTATTTAAGTAAAGTAATATTAAATTTAAAAGCATTCCGCTGTTGATGAAAATTTCGATGCTTCCGTTCGAATGTAAAGAACAAAAAAGAGCAGCTTTTGCAACTATTTCCAGACTCACTTAAGCTTTATGTGTGCTTAAAGTTTCGTTGTCATAAGCTGCTTATGAAACAAGGAAGTGGAGGAGGACGGAGAGTGGGCCCGCTTCGCAGAATCCTTTTAAAGGCGACTTTTACGGTGAATGCGAGACATCAAAAAGAAGTTGCATGAAGCTTTTCTTATGCGTCGCGCCCCATAAGCAGCGGATGCGTCCAAGTCAGAGTTGCAGGAAGAAAATAGGCCAATTGATCTTGAAGAAGTTTAATCTAATTAAAGGAGAAAGATTAAAGCATAAATTGGCCAGACTTATGTAATTAATAAGCGAGGTCTCAAGGGGGAAGAAAGAAAAGAAGATTGTTAATAATGTTTATACTTACTCAATTCAACTAAATATAATTTCTATTACATTAACTTCTATTTTGTCCAACATACCAAATTGTTGTATTACTTATCAATTTAAATTTTGTTTTTTTTTTTGAATAAATTGAGCCAATTGTGGAATTATTTATAATATTTTTAAATATATTCTTGTTGTTTTGTTGACCACTGACCTAAGCAAATTATGTATTAAAATTATTTCTGCAACTGAAATTTAATTAAAACTTAATTAGATTTGGAGTCGACGGTGTCTGTTTACAACGTTGAAGTTGGAAGAAAAAAGTTATGTTTGCAAATTAAAACTAACTACACATAATTTATACAAATTGCAACTACGAAACCGTGAAATTATTCACAATTCTGTAATTTGTTTAAATTTCGCGAAACAAGATTTTAGATAAAATAAAATTCTGCGTGATTAATTTTGATTCAGTGCAAATTTGCACAAGACAAACCAAACGAACACGAATGAATTTTGGGTCATTTGAGCCAGTAAATACATTTGTTTCAATTGCCCTATGGTTCAGGAGTGTGGAAAGTTGTTGTTGGGCATCGGTGCGTTTAGTTATGCGACGCTCAATAATATTTCGGTGGTGTTAAATTGAGCCTGACCTCGAGTCAGTTGCATTTGACAGGAAAAACAGCAGCAACAACAACAGTAACTACAACAACAATAACAATAAACACACACACACATAATTAACTCTGTGTCTGTTGGCGTGTTTGTTTATTTATTACATGAAAAATCTATTAAATTAAACATTTCAATTGACGTTTAACAATGAAGCGACGTTTACTCAAGTTGATTCTGCCTCCTTCGTCCTACGTTGTTTACCTATTCGCAACTATCATATCTCCTTTTCACACACACACCTGAATCCTTGATTGTCCTTGATTTAATTTATTTATCCAAATCACAGAGGCACCACATCTCTTCAATAATTCAAATGGAATTTTTCATAGCATTTTCCCGTCCCGCAGCCTTTTTCCTGGCTTTATACAAAATGGATTCGCATTTGAAATAATTTTAGTGGCTTTTGCCTTTTATTTGCTTTAATATTTTTAAAATAAACTGCATTTTTGTTTGTTTGATTTTTTTTTGCTTTACGTAGCTTCATCGGCTTTTGTTTTAATATCGAATTTCTCGGAATGAATTTTTATTCATTTCCCCCTTGATCAGCTGCTCATTCGATTATTTCTGTCGTTGTTCGGCGAAATTTCCATAGAATTACGCTCCATTTTATATATCTTTTTTGTTTTCAGCTTTAAATTGCATTGTATTTGAATTTGAATTTCATTTCGATGGAAAACAAACGACAAAATAATACAGCGTTTTTTATACCGCGATGGAGTTTCTCTGGAATTTGCTGTTGCAACTTTAATGTAGTTACGAATGTTCTCGACTTGATTTATAAATTTCATTTAATTATTTCTTTTCGTTCTTGGTATAATAATATATATTGCTATATCCTACACAATCTCTCACTGTTTCGGAGTAGTTTGTCCCGAAATGTGTAAGCCAGAGAACTAGATTACCTGTAGACCCGATGAAGATATCGGAATAAAATTTGGCAAAAGTATGGCGTTATTTTTTCTATTGACCGTTAACAAAAACAGGAATAACTAGAAATCCAAATGTAAATAAATTAAAATTTAAATAACAAAAAATTATTTTTCTTTTTAATTTTTTCAAAGCTTTTAGGTGTAGGGTCCTTAAGATTCGGCCATGCCGAATATGGCACTATGTCTGATTTTTATAATTCATTAAATTAAATGAACGAACAAAAAATCACTTAAAATCAATGACAAAGCATCAAATTTTTGTTTTGTAAATTATAATTATTTTTATTATATTAAATGAATTCTTTTTCAATTATTCGACGACTCAAATCGTTGTTTAAAGCATATTAAATTATTGCATAAGAAATAATTAATAAACGAATAATTAAATGAAGGCTAAAGAAGTCTTTTTTTGTGTGATCTTCAAAGGTTCCGTAAGTTTCAAACTGATCATTGACATTTTATTCAATCACTTCACTGAACGCTGAACAAATCACAATCAAAAACACAATCCAAGGTCCGTGTTTAATTCGTTCTTTAACACTTATTCACCTTCGTCGCTCCCTTTTCCCGTCTAGTTGTCCACTGAACGGTTAAAAATGAAAACTCGGCTTGATTTATTTTCTCAATACACGGTTTTTGCATTTATTATTCATTTCTCATTCATTCACATCATCTTCCATAGTTATTATTCTTATTATAATTTTAATATTGTTCTTGGTATTATTGTTATTCTGCTTTTCTTTCATATCATGTACAAGTTTTATAGTTTTTCATTCCTTTGTTAATTGCAAGGAAAAAAGTCTTTGGTTTTCCTTAATTTATTCATAGATACGATTTCAATACGATCTCAATACATGCATAGCTACATGCATATATGATAAATACACAGCTACATGTTTATAGTAGTTAAATTGGTATTTCTAAGCAATGATATACATTATACGATCCTTAAAAGCTAATGCTAATGCTATTTTCGAATGCGCTTTACTTCTAAATGGTTTCTTCACGGTGTTGCTTAGGTTCTTCGTATTATTCTGTTATGGATAAAAATCGAAAAAAGAAAATAATAAAAGCATGAAGCGGCTGGAGAGGGTAGAAAGGATGTTAAAGGATTTCAATGGATGATGGTATTGAACTGAAGAAGGGGTTGGAGGTTGCTTCAATGAAATTCAATGTTTTTAAATTATTTTATTAAGTTTTCTGATTTCCACCTTTTCTTTTTGTGATATTTTGCGCTTTTTGATGATGACTTTTTCTTAATATTGTTTCTATGCATTTTCTTTATTCTTTACTATTATAACAACAATTTACACCGAAAGAAAGAAAGAAATCAATACAGTTACTTCAAGTACAAATTTTTCTTTTAACATTTCTCTTTATAACTTTTTGCATTTGTTGGGATTTTTTATCCCTTTTTAATTACCATAAATATTTGTTTGCTGTTTATAGTTTCACTATGAAAAGTTTTAAATTTGTTCACTTCATTTTCACTTCACTTCTGGTTTCTTTGTTTGTTTGCTTCGCGTTTTTATTGTTAATTAATTGTTCAAGTTCATGTTTGAGTTTAATAAAAATAAAGCAACTTCTTAAATCTTCCTTTTTCCGTTATATTTAAGGAAAAACGTATAAAAACGATCGTTTATTAAATAACTAATAAACAGAAATATATAAAAATGGAATATCTACTGCTATACTTTCAGTAATTAAACTTAAATTATTCTTTATTGTGTTATACAAATAAAATTGCAAAATAGCAGGAAAAATCTTCGCTGCCAAAAAAGTTAAATTTTCACGATAAAAACAAAAACATTTTCACTTTTCTTCTGTTGTTTATTCACTAAAGTAAAATCTTAGCGTTTCTAATAGGAATCAAGAATTCACACGAGTTTCCTTACGAGTTACTTTTATTGTTCATTTACTTCTGCTCTCCTTCTTCTTAACCGTATTAAAAAAGTCTTTTTCAGTTTTAAGTTTAACGTTAAAAGAAATTTGATTTCAATTTAAAGCATTTCCACGTCGCGATCAACTAAAATCTATTGAAAAACCGGCACAAAAAGAAAACGAAAAAAGCAAACTTTTAATTAATAAAAATTTACGTTTTCATTTTAAAGCTAAGCAAAATTTGTCGAAAAATTCGTTTTTCTTCTTAACTTACTCTTGGTTGCCTGACGTAATACTCTACTTCGTTTGTTTCTTCTTCTTCTCTGCTTGCTTTTGCATTTGTTCACCTCTTCTTTTCACTATTCTTCATCTTATTGTTCTTTTCAGTTCTTTTCTTTCAGAAGAAATCAATATTTCCTTTTCAAAACATTTCTTAATTAATCATCCTTTGCTTACTTATGTATGTACGTACATATATATGTATATGTACATATATGTATGTATATATGCATGTATATTGTTTTTTAGCTGCACGAACACGAAACGGCGCGTTCGAGGCTCTGATATTTGCTTTTCTTTTTCACAACGTTTGCTCTAGAATTCGTGTTTTTATTTATGGGCCTAAAAGTATACTTTGATTTCCGTATGCCTGGCAAACAACAAACGCTATCACAATTTTGTTGTTTTCATTTTCCTTATAACACCGCAATCAGTTGTCTGTTGAAGTTTCTCTGCTTCTTTCTCCTCCTTCTTTTGTTTTCGCATCCTTCGTTTTTACTCTGCTTCCTTTTCAATAGTAGCAGTAAAAAACCCTACTTGTCTATTCTTTACAAAGCAATTTTAATAAATAATTAAAAGTAAAAAAAGAAACAATTTACAAAATCTATGTACAAGTTGCTGGCTCTCCATTTCATTCCATTCCACGTTCCTTTCGTTTTCATGATTCCACCGTCTTCATCGTCGGCGTGTGACGTCCTTTTCCCGTGTTCTACGCACTGCTTACACGTCGGTGCCGCAGCCTTCTTGATACCCTTCATCGGGCGAGTTGCGGCTGCTGCTGATCAGCGCACGCTTCAGCGCCGTCACCGGCGGCAGCACGGGCACGCCTCCTTTTTGCCACACGCGTATCGTCTTCGCATTCACTGGTTGTCCGTTCGGCAAGATCGCGCTCGATGCTCCGGCCGGGTTCAAAGCTGGAGTTGCAGTAAGCGTGGGACTGGCGCGCATCGCGGACGCTGATGATTCGTGCAGACGTGGCATGGTTTTGCTGCTGAAGTTGTTGTTGTTGGTGAAGCCGAAATGTGTGCCATCCGCTGCCGCGACGCCGGCCCCGACGATGCTGCTGGCGTTGTTGTTGTTTGCCGACGCCAACTGCTGATGCAGCTGTTGCAGCGGGTGCATCTGCAGATGGTGATTGTGCTGGTGCTCGGCACCCGGCACCAGCGGCAAACCGTAGTCGGTCGGGTAACCACTTCCGCTTCCAATGCCCGTCCCTGCCGAATTCGAAAGATTTGTGGTCGTCGTCGAAGTGCTCGAGCGCGCTCCGGCGCCCAGGCTGCCGTTAAGCAGGGCTGCAGTCGAGGACGTCGATGGGTTGTTGATGCCACCGCCACTACCGCCGCCCACCCCGGTTCCGGCACCGACGCCTGGCCCGGCACTCATCTGCATGTTGTAATGCATCCGCGGGAACGTCTTGCTGAAGTAGTCGCCGCTCGTCACGCGCTCGTGCAGGTCATACAGCTGGTTCGACTCGATGATGGGCGTCTTGTCTGTATAGCGCTTCAGGAAGAGGTCGTCGGCCGAACAGGTTCCGGCTGGCGTGTGTTCCCACAGCCCAGAGGGGTAGAGGGAGTCGCAACCGCCGGCTCTGCTGTACTCGCCGCTGGAGCTGCTCAGCTCGACGCCGATGTTGGTGGTGAGGATCGCGGGGATCTTCAGGTCGGTGAACTCGTCGCTGCCGAAGCGTTTGGTGTCGTTGATGAGGTCGGGGTTGTTGCCAGCGGAGGAGGTAGGTGAGATGAAGCAGGGCACCGTCGATAGCACGCTGCCGCTGTTGTCGTAGCCGTTGGTGGAGTAAGGAAGATCCGTCAGTCGCGGCGGCTTCTGAACGGGGTTTGTAAACTTGGAGTCGTCGTTCATGCCGGGGCCCACATTTTCGCCGTTGGCGTGAGCATCTATGCAGTTCGGAATGGCGCCGTTGGCGATGACCATGCCGCCGATGCTGCCGTTTCCGCTGGCCGGCTGAGTCTTATTAGTTATGGAGTTCTGATGGTTGACGCTCGTTATTATCTCCAGATGGTTGGGCGTCTTGCTCTCTATGAACGGCTGACGCTTCAGACGCATCAGTAGAAACATGATAACGAGGAGCACAAACAGGATCAGAATAACCAAGGCGGCGCTGAGGCCCACGATCTGTCCGCTGCCCAGCGAAGCCATCCCGGCGGCAGGCATGCCCACGTGCAAGGTGAAGTTTGCCTCGGCGTTTCCAGCACGGTTCTCGGCCACACAGTAGAACTCGCTTGAGTCCGTCTCCTGAGCGTTCGTAAGAACCAAGCGCGAACGCTTCTCGAATTGACGTTCGTCCTCGAATACGTGCACCCGCTGATAGGCGCTGAAGACGCTGTTGTTCAGCAGCAGGCGCCCGTTCCAGTACCAGCTGATAACGGCAGAAGGCACGGCCTTGGCGCGACACACAATCGAAGCGTTCTCCGACATTGTTGCCTCCACGTAGTGGCTGATGGGCAGCATTTCCGGCTTGCAAGCGAAGTCGTCCACGAGCAGTTCGGCGAAAGTGCGATCGAGCACACGTTCGGGACCGCCCGCGCACACGGGCGCCACTGGGTACGGGATGTTCTTTGCCAGCAGCCAGAGTTTCGCATCGCGCAGGCGGCAATCGCATAGCCAAGGATTGTCGTGCAACTCGATGCCGTGGAGCCGACTCAGGGTCTCGATAGTCTTCGGCAGCAATTCACTGAGTTTGTTGCCGTTCAGGCGCAGTAAGGTGAGGCCCTCGAGTCCCTCGAAGGCCTGCGGGGCGATGGTCAGGATGTCGCAGTGTGATAGGTCAAGCTTATGCAGTGCCGGCGTGTTGGCGAAGGAGTTCGACTCGATCTTGTGGATGTGGTTGGAGGCAAGCGTCAGTTCGCGCAACGAGCTGATGTAGCTGAGCGCCAGCGAAGGAACCACCACCAGCAGATTGTGCGAGAGATCGAGTTCGACGAGGTTGGTCAGGCCTTTAAACGTCTCGGGCTCGATCTCGCCGATTTTGCAGTTGCGCAAGTACAGCTTCTGGAGATTGAGCAGGTTGGCGCGTACGAACTGCTCGTTGGAGAGCGTCTGCAGCTTGTTGCCCGACATGTCGAGGACCTGCGTGGAGGGGTCGATGTTGTCCGGTATCTGGATGAGCAGCCGGTCGATGCACTCGACGGTCTGCTTGCCGCCCTTCCACTTGCACGCGCAGACTGTCTGGCAGGTGCTGAGCTGCTGCTGGTTCGCGTTCAGCATGTTGTCGTCCGAGGAGTGCGGCGGAGGGGGCGGAACTGGCCCGAACTGCAGCATGTAGTCGTCGGTCATCGCTTGGCTGTCAGCGATCGAGTAGACGTCGTTGTGGCTGTTGTTGCTGATCGTAGTCGCTGTCGGATGCTTGCCGGCGAGCCTGAAGCCAGCTCCGTCCAGCGGCGGCTGCTGTGACTGGACTACGGGGCTGCTGGCGTACATCAGCTGCTGGCGGCGGCTGTAGCGCGAATTGCTGGAGGCGCCAGCACTAATTTCAATAGAAAGAAGCAGCAACGCGAGGAAGGCGGAGAGTTGAGCGTCTGTCTGCAGCCACATCGCGGATGTTTGATATGCGACGTCGGGGTTTGATATGTGTCACAAGAAAATCCTGATTTTCTGATATGTCGAGATCACTGATATGCACTGTGGGTCGGTCGCTGGGGTCAGCAGGCGTCAACGCTACTCAAAGTGAGTCCCTTGCTTTCTTCGAGGGAGCAAACAAGCAAAAGCAAGAAATTAAAGCTAAATCCTAAAATTTGATTGGTGATTTGTTGGTGATGTTTTGTTTTGCGTTCAGTGGAGCCCCGTTGTCCTTGCTGACTGCAGCAAACGCCGTTTCCAACTCAAAACAGTCTATCAATTCGATTTATGGTGAATCTTCTATTGTCGCTGATGCCGTTGTTGTTCTTTTTGTTGTAGCACTTTGTATAGACCACATTTTATTGGCCATTTTCTGTTTCATTTTTATAATAACATTTTTCCCGGTTCTTCTGTGCTCGTGCAACACAAACCTTAACACCAAAAGTTCGCTATTTGCCTTGTTAACTTCATGTTTTTCCGCCGTTAACGCGTTCAGTCATTTCGAGCCACTTTCACTGTCACTAGCACTGATAATCCTTTCACGCTCGCGAGGACGTGGCGGGCGCGACTTGACTGCGTCGTGGCCTTCAACTTTCTTTCTTTCCCTTCGCACGCGAAAGTGTTCATCCGTCCGCTGCGAACACCAGCGACGACTGCGATTAGACTCTAACGGGTTCCTTGGCTGTTGGATTGGTTCGTCCACCCTGCGAACGGTTCGTTTATTTGCTTGCTCGTTCGCTTCGTGCTCGACGAAGCACTTTGGCCAGAAACGTTTTCGCCGGAGACGAGTTTCAATGGGCCAAATCCAAAAACGAGAAATCACACAGAATACGAGGATGCGAGAAGTTCAACAACGAAATCTAACGAACAAATTTGAACGAATTCAAGCAGATTAATAGAGGCCATTGTTTTTTATAACATTAAAAAGTATTTCAAATTCGAAGGCATTTGATTTGATTTCTTCTTAAATTAATTTTTCCAAACACTAATATTTTTCTTAAACACGAAAACATTAATAATTTGATTTGTTTTAAATCACTGTGACTGTGAAGATATTCAGCAAACAGCTGAGAGGCGAGCGCTGAATGATGCAATCAACCGCACCGCACGAATAAAAGTCGTTGACTAAAAGCAGCCGAATGCTCAGCAAGGCTTTTGGACCGATTTCCAATCCTGCTTCGGTATTCCAAGCAACCGCTTTCCGAAGTTGCGCAGTTCTTCGACTCTCTTCACAACAATCACTTCTCCGAGAGAGTTTCTCAGTTGAATGAGAACTGACCCGATTCCAAGCAACTAATTTTGTCGTTAGAAGTGGCGTTTTCTCTCATTCGCAGGCAGCCGTTGTTCCGTTGGTGATTTCGTTGGTGTACGAAAAGAGATTTCGTTTCTGAGAGAAGCCGAGCGAGCGCCTCGGGAGAGCGATTGGAAATGCGCTCTCTCCATGAATAAAAAGTGTGTTGCTGGAAATTTTAGGTGATTCTAAGAAATGTTGCAAAAAAGTAAGGTTAAAAGTATATTAAAAATATTAAAGTAAATAATAGAGAAAAACAAATTTTATTAAGATATAAACCAAAACTAGCAATGCGCACTATAACAAAGGTTGCATATTTTTACTCATACACATTTGTTTATAAACATAGATGCGGCTTCAACACGTTGCTGACATCATATCCCCAAAACGCGGACATACAATGAATGTCCTTGGAAATGAATAAATGCAACATTCCGACACTCGTTGTTACTGTAATCACTCGCTCGTTCTCTCCCTCTTATCTTCTTAGGCCTGCCTTTTTATCTTCTGAGATTCTCTTGTCCTTTCAGTCATTATTCTTTCCAGTGAGAGCGAATCTCGCTGTCGCCCACAAATCAACAAGGAATTTTCACGGTTGTGGAAAAGGAACTACAAATAGTAAGAAGCAGGGACGTAAACTAACCAAGTACCCAGCAAACAGACAGACATTAAATAGACTCGGACGTGAAACGTTGCTAATGAAATTAAATCGTAAATGTTGTGGGTATTTATTATGTTGTTGTTGTTGTTGGTGTTGTATTGCCTGTTGCCATACTTAATCAAACTCTTCTAACTTCGTTTGGAATTTCCCTTTTTTTTCCTACAATAAAACTAGGCTAATCGATTAGAGGATGTTTTTTCTCTTTTTGGTTTTATTTTTGGTGTTTTGTGCTTCTTTTTACGTGTTCATCCATCCATTAATTTCCTTTATTCCTTCATTCTTTGTACACGCTTTAATCTGTTATTTTCCTTTCTTCTTGAATTCATTTCATTCAGTTTAATTTCTGGCTAAAAGCAGTAACCGGAAAGGCGGACGGATTACAAAGGAAAGATGAAAATAGGGATAGATAATAAACAAAGCAAACGGTTAGGCAAGGAGAAGCAGAGAAGCGTAATTGCCGTGGTCCATCAAATCGCATTGGGATTTAATTGGTTTCTGTGTCAAATATTTAAGTTGAATGTTGGCAGCAATAACAAAAGCATTGACAACAACAATTATAATGACGACAACAAATTATTGAAGCGGAAAAATGTTCTGTGAGCGCCTTAAAATGTGCCTCAGTCGAATTAAGATGCAACAACAACAACAAACACGACATACAATGTTTTCTGTAGCAAAGACTTTGATTTATTTCGAAAAAATTGTCAGGGAAAATGAAATCTCCTCTGTAAATAAATAATAGTTAATTCTCTAATTTCATGCATTCTTAAATAACTTTAAGGCAAAATCAAGTGACATTTTGAACCTTCTTCAGCTGGCTCAAAGGCGTTCTGAAGAAGCTTAGAAAGAAATTCAGCAAAGAAAGTCGTTCGTTAGTGAATTTTAATAATCAGCTAATCAGACTTTTAACGCCCACTTGAAAGGGGCAATTCAGACACCCTTTAGGGACGAAACACCTCTGCATACTGTCGTGCTTAGCACTCTTTTTACACTTTAACAAATTTGATGAAGCTGAGAGGCGAAAGTGATTAAATAAGGAGTCATAGAGAGCGAAAAAGACAGACAGATTCATCGACAGAATTCAAAATTCATTGAACAATAGGGAAAGATTCTTTCTCTCCGATTGAACTCATGAATGACTCTGTTATCATTGCGCTTTCCGGCCGCCGCAGGTGCAAAATAAACACGAGATATACGAAGAAAAGGTAGAAACCGCCACAAGACAGAATTCATTATCAGTTGTGGAAACAATTCGAAAAAATAGTGACGGCGAACGTTTAAAAAGAATGCGTTTTTATCTATTTTCTTATCGCTGAACTGAAGGCAATTTTCCTTTAATTTAATCACCAAGTGTTTAAAATACTTTACCACATTTCACGAAGACGAACAATACACGGATTAACAAAGGCCGATGATAGTTGAAGCTCTGGGAAATCCATTCACAGATCAACAGATTCCGATCCTTTAAAGGAAGATTCCAGGAGAAGTAACAATCGGATTATGAGGACTGAAACAGAGCGGAAATAGAAGCGAAGCGATTAAAGTGTGTTTAAGCGGCGTTTTCGTTCTTTGGACCTCTTTTTTAACCTGTTCGCAACGTATGACATCCACGCTGCGAGTCTCCGTTTGACTGCTGCGATCCTCTCGCGACTCTGCCGATTCTTGTGACTTCTGCTTCTGTTCGCCGTTCGGATGGACGGACGATCGCTTGACGACCCTCACTGACCTCGTTTGTTGCCTTCTTTAATTCTTCCCTCCACTTTTCAGCCACCTTCAGGTAACTTTAAATCCTGATCTACAAATTCCAAGCAATAAACAATGGAAAATGATTAAAAAAGTAGGTAAATCATTGAATATGGGCGAATTTAGCACGTTTTTACCATGGATGATGCTCTTTGTTGTCGTCTTCAGCTCCGCTAAGGTCGGTTCTGTTACCTGATTCTTATTATTGCTTCATTCACTGCTCGCACTGGGTCCCTGTTTGTGGTGCATGCTTCATCAGCGTCTGCCTTTTTTCTAGTTGCCATTTGATGTGTAACTAATTCTCAAGATTTTCGCTGAACGTTCTCTGTTCGATTCGCTCACTTGTTGAATGGATTCATTCTGTGGCTATAATTTCATTCACAGAACTGAGCATAAAAAAGACAACAACATGATAACGAAAACGCCAAGGAAGACGAAAACCAAAACAAATAATGGAATAACAATAATGAAAGACCTGAAAGAGGATGTGAGTCATTCTTAAGCGCTTGTTTCTGTCTTTCTTCCTCTCTTTTGAACGGCTTGCGTCTGCTTCTTCTGCATTCCATTCGAACGGGCAAGAAATTAACTATTCCGGGAACTGGTTTCAGATTAGAAGAGGTTCGAGTAGTCTACTGTCAGTCAACAGGTGATTAGTTCGTTGAAGAACCTTGGCGAAGAGCCTTTATAGGGGACCTTTGTATGAGCTTCATTAGGAATCGTTTGAATAACCTTTGAGAGTTCAAGTGACAGCACAAAGGTTCTTAGGAACGCTTCCGAGCTCATTTCCAAGTGGAATAAAGACATGAGAACTTCTAATGAACGATGAGAGATCGTGCAGATGATGAATTAGGTTCTAATTTCCACACTTAGAGTCATCTAAAGTCACGTCGAGTCGTCGTCCACCGCGAGAAATAAATGCAATTCATTTTTTCTCCACCTGTTTACTGAGCTGAAGCTCCAGCAACCTGCAACAGCAGCAGCTGCTATCGGCGGAAGTTGTTATTTAAACACGTCTGTCTGCATTTGTTTTCATTTTCCCCCACCTCTTCGTTCATCAAAGTCTTTATCGCGGCCATGCTCCTTCAATATTCAGTTGCTGTTGAGTTTATTTTTCGTATTTCCAGTATCAAAGTTTTTGATCAAAGGCAATCTTCTGCGGATGTTCTCTGGGTCTTTTTTAGGTCTTTTGTGGACCTTCTATGGATCTTCTTTTGGTCTTATATCGATCTTTTCTTGGAGTCTTCTTTTTTGGATCTTCTATGGATCTTTTATGAAGCTTTTCTGGAACTTCTGCGGGTGTTGTGCGGATCTCTTATTAATATTTTATAGAACTTAAATGGATATCCAACTTTTATGGAATTATTGTGGAAATCCTGCAGATCTTCTGTCGATCGTTTGTGTAACTTCTTCACATTTCGAAGACTTTTAATACTGTCTTCTCTGCCATTCCTTCAACTTTTCCTCATCTCTTCATGTGTTTTTTTTCTCCCTAAGTTTTTCGATTTTATGCATCCTTTTTCCTTGAACTCAACTATAGAATTTCAATTTTAATGCATCTTTACAGAAATTGCAGACTTCGTTTTGCAATTCAAGGCTTCTAAAACCTAAAAGAGTCTTGCGTCATCTTCGAATTCGAAGTAACTGATTTTGCTCTTTGATGATTCTTAGCTTTTCTCCTGTGCCATTGATATTCACTTTTTTTTCATTTCTATATCATTGCTGAGTGTTCTAAGGCTTCTAAAATCCTTTACATTTCACATTCTTTTCTTTTTCCATTTAATTGCTCTTCTCTTTGTCAGTTTCTTGGTTTTTGATTTCATCATTATTATTATCATTATTTTTGATTTCATCATTATTATTATTTTATTTATTTACAATGTTAAGAATTTTGCCATTTAACATTTCATTTCAATGATACATTTTTTTACTTGCAAATTGAATTAATTAAAAAAGAACTTAATTTTAATTCTTTCATTTCATTCTTTTCATTTCTGTCTTCAGGGACCTTGTCGTCTATTTTTTAAATAACGTTTTCGTTTACACTTAAATTTCAAAAAATAAATTATAAGAAAAGCATAAAATAAGGTTTCAATTTAAGTAGTAGTACATCGAAAAGGAATTTCTTCAGTTTTTCTAAAAAGAATATAAATTCCAAATGTACAAACTCTGGAGACTTCCTAGTACAAAAAAGTTTTCTTCTTCTACTTCTTCTTTTACCCAGTGTTCCATTTCTTCAATTATTTAGCAATAATATTAGTTTCAGAAAATCTGCACTATTGTATGCTCAATCCATAAAATTCCTTTTTAGTTCCTTTAAAATTTCCTATCGTTCCTTCTCCTCCTCCTCCTCCTCCATCATCGTCTCGTTTCTATTTTTCCCGCAATTTTTTCTTATACATTCTCTATACAGTGGCTATACAGTCTCTATACATTCTGTATACAGCCTTTATATATTCTCTTTACAGTGTCTATGCAGTCTCCATACAGTCTCTAAACATCTTCTATACATTGTCTTTACAGGCTATTTACAATCTCTATACAGTCGCTATACATTCTCTTCACATTCTCTTTACAGTCTGTTTACAATCTCTATAGTCTCTATACATTCTCTATACAATCTCTATACATTCCGTCTGCAGAGTCTTTACAGTCTCTATACATTTTGTATGCAGTCTCTAAACATTCTCTATACATTATATACAGAGAATGTTATAGTCTTTTTACAATGTATTTACAGTCTCTTTACAGTTACTACACATTCTCCATACAGTCTCTAACAATCTCTTATATCTATTAGTCTTAGAAATTGGGTATCTCTGTTTTCATTGGCATCAAAACGGCCTATTAGCGTCATTTTCTGAGCTATTTCGACAAAGCTGTCTTACATGTAGAGTATTTAAGATCCGTCGACTCCCCCTGGTTCATATTTTCTCCAACAATTCGAAATGCGGAAAGTCTGATCCGTTTTGGATCCGAAACTTCTTTCCAATCCTTTAAGAGAAAAGTCCTTTTGGCGTTTCCGATTGTCAAAGACAAAACTAAACTTCCTACAACTCTCCGTTTCCGAGTTACGGAGGATACTCATACGTCATCTGTCACGACAATTTTAGTCAAAGTGGATTCCGGGATGGTCAACATTTCCATTAAATCTTTATTGTTTCTACTACGTATAGGAAAGTAAAAACCACTTTGAAAGTGAAAAACTACTGCTTATATTTTTTATGAAAATTTTTAAAACCCGAAAACAAAATAATTGACGTTTCATTTATATGATTTCCATTATAAAATTTTCTCCAAACGAGAAAGACGGGAAAGTATTTTTGTACATTTAAATTTGGACAATATTGATAAATATTGATAATATTGATATTTTTATTGCGAATATAAATTTGGACTTTTGAAGAAAAATGGACAAGGAATTCCAAGGGCACCTTGCATCGTCTCCTTCAGTATCAGAAGCGGTGAAGTCAAACTCCGCTGAGATTAATCAGGAGATTAAAAAGGACACTAATAATGAGATCAATAAGGAAATGAATAAGGAGATCAATAACGTGATTAATGAGGAGAGTAATGAGGTAATTAAAAAGGACAAAAACAAAAAAAAGACTCAAAAGTCTAAACTGCTCATTTGGTCCTTGCATACCAACGACAAGGACCGTAAGCCAACTTCGTTGATCAATGTCAGATCCAAAAAATGCTGGAAAATGAATCTCCCGAAAATTCCTGAACCATCTTCTGATGAAGAGGGTGCAGACCTACGTCGCTGCCCGCGCTGCCATGGGTATCGAACCCGCTCGCGCAGCCATGGGTACCGAAGCCGCTCGCGCAGCCACCAGAGAACGTCGCGCCGAAGTCCTCGCTAGGAGGTTTCCTATTCTGGAAATCACTGTCAACTTTTTTGGACTATTGTCAAAATTTTATGTGAAATGAAAAACTTCAGAAAGGCCCAAAAAAAAAAAATTAAAAAACAATTTGGTAAATAAATTATTCTTTGTGACATTTGGTAAATAAATTTTAAGAAAATCCATAAAATGACGTTTCAGTTTAGTTTCGGAAAGGTTCGGATTTTGTTAGGTTTTTTAAAAACAAGTATCAATTCTCCCGAATTTATTAAGTCTCAAGATTCTCTGATAAATAGTTGCTAGTTTTCACTTTTGTGGAAGAAAAAAGTTTCGCGGAATCAAAAGCGGAAAGTCTTTTTCCGTCTTCCTTTTCTTCTTCTTTCTTTTTCAATTTTCTGATGCTGCTTAAATGACTTCTTTCCCTCTCTATCGCTCGCTTTCCGGATTTCCACTTCGCATTTTAGAGCAAAATTCATTCGGATGACTTTTTTAAATTGTTTGTTGTTTTTGCAGTTATTTTTGAAAAATTACTTCAAGCTTTTTTATGGCGGAACGTTTAATAAGTTTTTAATATCACTTTTATTTTATAGTTTCTTGTTGGCTTTTATTTTTTATGTATTTTTAAATTTATCTTTTAATACTTGCTCTTTTTATACCCTACATCCGAAGGAATGAGGGTATATTCACTTTGTGCTTCCGTGTGTAACGCATTAAAGGAGGCGTGGCAGTCACCTCCTGAGTCGATTTAGCCATGTCCGTAGTCTGTCTGTATGTCTGTCTGTCTGTGGAAATCACGATTACAGGAGAACGAATGAAGCTATCGCGATGAAATTTTGCACGTATATTCTTTGTCATCCGAAACTCTGTGGGATTGAAAATGGGATAAATCGGTGCAGCGCCACGCCTACTTTTTTAACAAATACTAATTCTTTTAACAATATTTCAACTTGTAGACTTAGTTTTGAGCTTCAATTTTGTTTCCGAATACATCGGTACAGGTAGATTAAATTTTTAAAAAAAATGGGCGTGTCCGCCCACGAACATATGACATTGATATAAACCGCAATTCCAGAATAACGGTTGGAAGAATTGACTTGAAATTCGGTACGAATATTCTCTGCCATCATAGATAACTCTGTATTGAAAATGGGGAAAATCGGCGGAGTGACACACCTACTTTTTATAACAAATTCTTGATACGGAAATTTAAGAAAATCGGACTATTTAAATAAATCGGAAATATGTATAAATATGTATAATAAAGGTTGCTGGGATGTAGGGTATATAAGCTTCGGTCTGACCGAAGGTGTTGCGCATTTTGATATACAGTGAAACCTCGAACTGCTGGGACATGAAATTGACTGCTTCAGAGTATTAAATGAAAGTTGTTTTTGTTGCTTGTACCTCATTCGTTTTCATCGTTCCGTTCTGTTTCCTTTCTGTTCTTCGGTTTGTATTTACGCCGGCTTTAAAATTGCGTAAACGATTGAACTCAGTTTATGCACGAGCAGAGGCAAGAGTAAATACATAAAATGTATATAATTATATACATATCTTTTTATGACCTGGAAGTACCAAAATATGATTAAAATATCCAAAATTATCTAGAAATGAAGAACAGAAACGAGGTCACGACGAGATTGAGTGGGAGAGAAAGAGAGATATTGTGGGAGAGAGAAATTAGGCTTTGCGATATGTGAATATAAGTACCATGGCTTTTCCTATACTCAGCTTTGTAAAGTCAAAAGAAAAGGTAAAAAGAAGAGAAATCCAAATGCTGAGGGTCGATCCATCATTTGTCGGGCCTTTCATGGGCTTTCATAGGTCTTCCCGAACGAATCTCGACTATGAAATACTTCTGCCTCTAACCATCATTCAATAAAACTTCACGTTTGCTTTTTGGTCCAATCGACACCATTATCGGGGCTCATCATTTACACCGACTTCTCCAACGCCTTACATAGACTAAGCCAGGATGTATTCTCGTATAAACTGCCCAGGATCGGGTTTCTCTCTCCCGGAAGTGATGTAAAGACTTTTCTGCTTTATTGGGCACTACTGAAGTATATTGAAGCTGCCGGGGAACTGCCCACGTTCTCCACATTTAATTTTCCACAATTGGGGTTCATATTCTTCACTTATCATATATTATAAATACGTCTAAGGAAGTCTTTCCGGTGCTCTGTAATCTCCTAGAAAGCCTCTTTCTTCTCCCCTGCTTCCCCTTCTTCACTGCGCTTTATTTTAGTGGTGATTTTGTAAAGTAACCGCAGAAATTCACCTGTTTTATTCACCATCAGCTTTTATATTCGAATGAGGATATAATTTTTTATACATATGTAGGTAAAGAAAGCCTATGGAAGTAAAAAGATCATCAATGCACCGACACACACACACAAACTCAATCGAAACCAACGAATGCCATCAAGGCGACTATAAAAAGCACAAAATACCCAAATAAAGACATTAAAATTTCTGGCAGCACATAAAAAGAACAGCGAGAAGAGATTCTATATCAATATTTGACGTGGAGGTGTGCTGCTGCTGCGCTGTCGGCGTCCGCAAATAAAAAATAGAGTCGCCGAGGATTTCATGTGGCTTAACAAACAATAAAACTACCAAATGAACTTCTGTTAAACTTCCGTTTTCGTTTGTAGACGCGAGCAACGATTTATCGCAAGTGAGCAAAAAACAAAGGAAAAAACGGAGAAAGTATGATAAATCAAACAAAGAAAGGGAGAAGGAGATGGTATTTCATGCGACAGTTCAAATTACCAATAAAAATCTGCTTTAATAAAGCGCATTCGGTGCATTTTCGGCATCGTTGGGAGCTGAAGTTTTCCGTTCGAAGCTGCGACTGACGACTGCGATTGTCAACTGTTACTGACGACGCTTGATTGAAGACATCGTCCTCAGAGAGATAAAAAAATACATGATGCGAATAAAGATGTGAACAGAGATTCTCGGCGCCGATCAGCGACAGACGAATGAAGGCAGTTTTAACCCTTTCTCATTCCCGAAATTATCGCTTTAGGCGCTCCGAATAAAGTCGTCAACATAGGAAAATATCCTCGAAAGTGTTCATTGATTTCCGCTCGAAGGCGCTCAACGGGTTCATTTGTTCAGCCTTGAAATGTTAAATTTTCGTTAAAAGATTGAGTTTGTCAGGTTGATATTGGAATCATTCATAAAGGTCAAAGGAATCGCGTCGCCGCCTACGCAATTAAAACCACTTCAAGTGCTTGAAGTAATTATAGCATTTCCATCGGCGGCCGAAACGTCGTTGAAGGCGTTTCAAGCCGATTTGGGACGATTTAAACGACGACACGGAGAGCGGAGAACGAGGCAGACGCTGGTTAAACTCTCGGTGGAGATGTCCACGCAGCAGGTACACTCAATGGACTGCAAGGAAGGGCAACAACGACGATATCACTGCTGATGCTGTTGATGGCAACACATAAACAAATAAATAATGAGGAAATTAAGGTGATGGTTCCCGCCGGAACAGGGACGTGACGCTGCCAACAAAAGGACGCCACCAGAAACGACTTCGAGTAGACGAATTTCGGGTCGGGAGAGGAAATGAAGTGACGGTGACGGATGGAAAAAGTGCGGGCGGGGAACAAGGAGCACAGAAGGATTAGGCGATTGTTCGTCGCCGACTGCATCGGTCCTCCATCGAATCTTCTATTTTCGGCCGCTTCGGCGCCAAAGCAATTAGGAATCGATTGAAAAGAAACGCCACCGAAATTTGATAAAAATCAATTCAATTAAGATCAGTTTTTCTATTACCGTCGCTTTCAAAGAAATAATATTATTTCTGTTGTTTATGGACTAGATTAGATTTAAAATGCAATTAGTCCCTCGAAACCCTGTTCAGACCTGACAAATCCGTGCTCGTTGAGTCCTGTTGGTGTCCTGCGGGTCCACGGGAGCCTGGGTAAATACAAAACCTGTTTTCCTTTCAAGACCCAGCGTTCGCTTCGTTGTTTGAGGGAGCGATTTTTGTTCAAAGTCTTTTGCGTCCCCGAAATTCTCTCAGCTGCTCTATCGACACTTTAAATCAGTTGATCGGAGTTTCAGATGTCCGGCCTACAGCCTCCTCCCACGCCCTACCCAACCCGCCGCGAATTAACCGTTGGCGGTTTCATTAACTCGCTGTTAGCAGTTGAGTCAGCGGCGAGTTCCGAAAGCTCTTCATTGGTCTCTAATTTGGGACTTGTTTTTCACTCGCCGAATGCTTTTTGCTCTGTCGCTTTCGTTTTCCACTTCGTGCGCTTTCCCGAAATGAGTTCCGTTGCGTGGCGTCCAACGCTGATGAGTTACGCTTTCTACGTTTGTCGAAATTTCAGACGTCGGTTGCTTTTAGTTGTTCGCTGCTGGTTTTTTGTTATTTTACTCTTTTTCATTTGGCATCGTTTTCGGAATTAATTGCAAAAGCTTTTAAAATATTAAGCAAAGCGTAGAATTTCAGCAACATGCATTGAAATCATTCATTCGTCAGTGGAGAGTAAAAAGAGTCCACGTTTTCCCACGACTGTCTGCTTCTTCTGCTTCGCGTTTTCGCCGTTCTAAACACGTTCACCACCAACAACAACAACAGCCCAAACAACAATATCGTAAACATTTAATTTGTGTTTGCTTTTTTCATTAACATCGGAACTTCGCTGAGTCGCCATTCGTTGGACTCTCAAGAAACGAGGCGTCTTCTTCTTCCCAGAGAAGTGCTTAATTTTGACTGTAGTTCTTCCACTTCCGTCTCCCTCTCTCACCCCTCTCTCTCTCTCTCCCACAACACAAGGAGTTTGTATTTGCTGCTTCTTTTCATAATTAACCTGTTTGTGTTTGCATGAAGCAGTTCCCTGTAATTCGAGCGATGACCAACGAGGATTGCGGGTTGTTTTGAACCGAGTCGAGCGGGGGGGGGACGATTGTTTGTTCCAGCGGTGTTTGTTCTAGGCAGCTCAGCTGCTGCTGTCTGCGGCCGACTCGACTTGGACTGAGTCTCATTCATGACGAGCTGCAGAAATCATTTCGAGTGTCTGCCTTTCAACGGGCAACATTTTTTAATAGTTAAGCAAACTATTTAAATGGTTCGCTGTGCAGTTTTTCGCCTCTCCTCTCCGCTGTCTCCTCACCAACACTTCATCCAGCTTCCAAAAACTCTAATCAAGAAATGAGACAAGAAGCAAACTAAAACAGAGACTCGTAAAAATAGTTGATCCCTTTTAAGATTAAACAAACTGTTAAAGAGAAGGGAAAGAAGAATTTCTTGAAGAGTATTTTACTATTCTTTCCTTTCTGCAGACGACTCTTTCGATTTTCATTGAACTGAAAGAAGAAGCTACGGCCAAAAACTGCAACTAAGTTTGAATTAATAGAAATTTGTTGCCTGAATTTAAATAAAAAACCACTCGCTGCTTCTTTTGAACTGCTTTCGAAACATTTTCTGCGTTTCTCCTAATAATAAGTATTTTACTTGCTTTTATTTCGTTTTACTAAATTCCATGATCATAAATCTTCGAAATGAAGCAGCAGCAGCTAAGAAAAGTGATAAGAAACGAGTTTGCTATTGATACGCTTTACGAACTCGCAGAAGCTTTCATGCAACGACCTATACGAAGGGTCTCGAGGCTGCTGTTGTTGTTCTCATTAATTAGAGCATCAACTTCACAACAAACAAACAAAACTAATAGAAAAACTCATGTTTTAATGAATGACGAAAACCGAAGAAATCACACGGTCAACAAGATCTCTGAAAAAACTTTCAATTCAGTAAAAACGAAGCACAATGAGGCTGATAAAGAGAAGTAAACGGAAGGACTATGGGAGCGATAGAGGGTCTTCAGCTTCTATCTGGAACTGGAGAACTTTATTATGTATACTCAAAGAAGGTTCATCGCTACATTGAAATCGAAGAATGAGGCCCTTAAACCAGATATAAATATTTGTATATATATATTTTTGTATTAATACTGTATAATGTAAATTACTAAATAGGTATGTTCTGGATAGACCTGACTAGCACCGGAAGTCGTCGATTCTTTGCGAAGAGAAGGAGCAAATTAGAAAGAAAGACGTCAAAAACAGAGAGAAACGGTCACAATATCCAAGCATATTCGGACTGGAACCCAAACTGTAATATATGAAGTAACGCTATAAGTAAGATCTAGTAAAGACAGTAAAGGGTCTTGCCTCGGTTCTGGACTTTTGGCCGGGACTCAAACGGAACTAGAACTACGAAGATGGAGACAGGGTAGCTTGGTTCATTCAGTAGACTTTAGAGTCTTGGCACTGAAGCAAAATCGTAGAGCGAAGGCAGAGTTCGAAACTGTGAATGGAGATCGAAGCGGAAAACGGTCAACAGAGACGAAGACGATTAAAAAAAGGAGCCTGGAGTTGTAAAGTGGCCTAAGAAGAGATCCGGAACGAAAACACAAAGTCGTGGCTGGAAATTTAACTTCAAACGGTCCTCAGAGGGACACCAGAGACTGCAGAAAAAAAATTTCTATTGTCATTAGTGTTGTTATTATTTGATAAGTTGCCATGTTGATTTTATTTTGTGTCTAAGCCATGATTAATGTTTATTACGACTTTGACACATTTCGATGATGATCAAGATTTTCTTAATTACTTAAGCTTAATTACTTTTGTATGATGCTAGAAGAATTTTTGTTAATATGTACACATCCGATTTGTATCTAGATACATTCGTCTATACACAAACTTGTATTCGTTCGTTCGCGTCTCGGTTTTTCAGTCTTCCCTTTTGCGATAATTTTCGTCGTCACTCAAGCGAAGGAAAAGCTTCGAATTGTGGAAATTCGTAGGGTGTATATTTTCGTTTGTGTTATTGTTGCTGTTGGCTGTTGCTTTGCTCATGTCAATGTTATTATTGCTGTTGTTATCTTCTTACATATTTGACTTCTCCGTCTTCATCTTCTGCCATCGTAGTTGTCTTTTGCTCTTCTTCTTATTGTTCAGTTATCTTATGGCTAATTGAAGCGTTTAATTGGTCACCGATTTGCGGTATCCCGGATCTTAAGGCTAAAATTGCTTTAGCTGCTCGCACATAACTGTGAAGTGTTTTTCCACTGAGTTCCATCAAAGTGTTGACGGAGAATGTTGCCCCTTTCACTCCGCTCGACCTCTACACAGTAGCTTTTCAGCTTCGTGCCGTCTTTCAACCCTGCAGCTGTGTCCATTCAAGCAAATAATCGCTCTTTTTTTGGCAGCCGGAATTAATAAGGCGAACGTGGCCCTTTTTCTAACTGACACTTCATTCATTTTATAGCATCTATACCGGGTCTTTCATCGTATTTGTTGTAATTATTGCCGTTGTTTGAACCTCGTTTCATTGGAAAATGTGAGAAGCAAGAACAACGTAGTGGCCCATGACACACCAAGCGTCGTGATGCCTCCTCATGATGACAGCTGATCAATCAATCGTTGTCTATGACAAGGTTATGATGGGATCAGTGAAACACGAAACATGAACATCGAAACTTGACTCAGTATGCGAACTATAACAGATTTGATCTATAACAGTTTCTCGCTGAAGCTATCAGTCTTTTTATAGACCATATGAGCAGAATATTAGCGCATTTTCCGGTTATATTCCGTCTTCTTCTTTTGAAATGACCGCAACTTCGTTAATGAATTCCTTCGAATTTAATTAACAAACAGGAAAAAAAAACACGGAATCTCCTGCAGTTTGTGGTGTAAAAACAGAACGAGAGGAGGAGGGAGAGGGTGAAAGCTATTCTAACCTATATCGTTGGAATTAATAGACGCCACCGCAACGCAATTTATATAATTAATAAACAATGGATACACCTTCTCCGCCCCTTTGACATACTCAAAGACACTCGTCCCTCGCCCTTCATTCATTTCATATCGCATTTCCTTCCCTCATTTCCTTGCCTAAGTCCTTCGAAAGTCTTCAATTCAGCTGAACCGAAAAACAGTTTTTCCATAATATTTCACAACACTGCGAGGGTCGGATGATAAGCGAAAGGTGCGGCGAGCTTTCCTTGAATACAGTTCGGATTAAGAACAGAGCAGAAAGAAGGAGAGAAGATTAAGAAGATGAAAGCCTTTCCTGCTGTACTGTGTTTGCCACTTCCGCTAAGAAAGAAGATCTGTTGCTAAATCTTTATAGAGGCATTTATTTTGTTGCTCCATCACCCAACCACATCAACGGAATATACTGTCGAAATACCTTAATTAAACATGGGATATAATTAATTTATGTTTTTTTTTCTTCTTCTGTGGGAGCTCAGTAAAACAGAATGATGAAATTTGCCGAAAGGAAGTTCAACACTTGGGACAATGGATATGGAAATGGAACGAATGTGGACGAAGTATTGCGAAAGGTGACGAGGAAGAAGACGCTGTACCAATTTAGAGTCACCGGTCCGTATGTTCCTTCATTACTAAGTTTAAAGTTCCTAAACTCAACTCTTAGTTGGTTAATTCCTCTTTCTTCTTTGGCGTAAATAGAATAGTACCGAAAAAAAGCATTAAAAGTGTCTTGAAGAAGGAACATGCCGATATAAGGGCGATTGTGGTCTAAGCTTTCCTTATGATATCTCTCACGACTTCCGCATGGCTTGGAGGTCCAAGGAATGCCAAAGAAAATTCCTTGGAAATATCTCTAGAATCTTCAAACGTCTCTTAACCCATCTTTAAGATGACCAAGAACAGTTGATAGAGTGTTAGGCGGATTAATTACAAGATGAGGAAAGTTTCTGACATGCTTTTCGACTCTAAAAATTAGAGCTTCAAACGCCCTCCATTGCTCCTTAAAGTCTCCTCAAGTCAATGACAAATTCTTCACATATCGCTTTCTTCTCCCTCTTCCTCGAGTTTCGCAACGCAATATTTGTGAATTATCGTGTTTCTAGAGTTCACCATGTTATAAAGTTTTACCGACTCCATTGAAGTCTTCGGTCTTTAAGGAATCCTCGACTTTGTTTCTGTTGATTTCTTATCCGTCGCACACACATTGCCAGTTATTTTTATTCCGATTTTATTATTATTTTTTCCCACGTGGCTATTAAAGGACGTGAACTTCCACTAAGCGCAGTCCTCTTTAATGCAAAACTATGACGGAGTGGAGAACCTCCACGCTTAAATTAGCCCACATCCTTTTAATGAAAGGATATCCTGCAGCATTTTGTAGCCGATGCCGATGTGGATGAAGTGGTTAATGTGGCTGCTGTCCTTGGACTCTGAGCCATTCGTGCGAAAGCCATTATTTTAAGTATCGCCAATTAAAGAGCCAATAAAACGGAACCACTCATTAATTCAGATCTTTTTTGTGTTTCCCTTTGTTGCTGGACTTTTGTATGTCAGGTGCCGAGGAGGATATCGATTTGGCGTAAATCTGAAATTGATTCGTAGTCGTTGTCGTTACTTTGGGGCGCCACTCAACCGAGAGCCACGGAGGGTGTCGCTGTCATGTGAAGACCCTGGAAAACACGTCCTGAAGCTATTGTTCTCCAGCTTCTGTCAGAGAAGACGGAGTTCTTTAAAGACTCGTAGTCGTCTCTAGCTAAATTTTAATATATCTTAAATTAACAGAAGAACTCTTTCTATCCCATTCTTTTGTTGCTCCAGCTCCTCGTCGTCCTGACTTTGAGTGGGCTTTTAGTGACCGCTGAACTGTCAAATTGTACTTCGCATGAGGTTAAACGCTTTGCTGGCTCCGGTCAAAAGTTTACCAGCTTCAAGAGCTCTTTTTGCTGTTCAGTTCAACTAGAAACAAACTTTTGCAATGATTTCGTGTCTTAGTTTTTTGGTTTTTCGTTTGCTGGTCGCTTTTCCTTTTTGCCTTTTCTTGATTGGGACTTTGTTTTTGTATTTAATGAAAGCCAATATAATTGCTTGTATGTTCTCCTTCTTCATCATGTTCTGTTTCTTCTTTTGATGCGAAACCCAGCTCCAGCGATTCCCCGATTCTTCTGCCTCTTCATTCAATGTGTGTGGCCAAAGTTTTCGAGAAACTCATATATTTTGAAAACGATAAAGTTTTTGATGATTTCTGCAATTTGGTGTTGTTTTTGGTCGTTCTGTCGCTCTTCTCTTAGAACTTTTAATAATTTTGCTCACCGATTCAATTCTCATAAGCTTCAAATACCATCATTCATTCGTCTCCTTGCTTTTCTCTTTATTTTTGTGTTTCCTTCCTTGACTTCCGTTCCATCTCTTCACTGTACTCGGCACAATCCCAATCCTTCTTCTATCTCTTTTCCATTTCAACTACGGGCTAGATTCAATTTATCGCCGTCCTGTTTTAATTTATCCATAAAGTTGCCAGCTGATTGTTTTATTGTAATATTCAATTACGCTCAGTTGAGGTTGAATGCTGATCGGGGTGGGCGATATGAAAGGGCGATATAAAGGGGCAATACTGAGTCATCAGAATGCTGTTGGAATCAACTTGTACTAGGAAAATAGAATTAGTGGAGAAACTTGTAAGTAAATTATCCATAATTAAACTAAGTTAAATATTTTTACGGTTGAACCAATATCAATCTTATGTGAGATATGATTTCAGTAGATACCTTGACTTTCGATGGCTTCTGGTCCTCTAATTTATGCTCTTCATTCTACCACGTTTGATGTAGTAGGCAATCATTAACCTATAGAGTATACGAAAAATAATAGTAATGTCGTGCACATTATTTCTATCTTCAGTTTTGATTCTCAGTATAAGAATTAAAGTTGTATGCTTCCAGAGATGATTTGAGGTATTATAAATGGAGGATGAAGAATGAAAAAATACCCCGATATTATGAATTAAGTATTTATAACGACTACTGCAAGCAATTACTAATAAGTTTAGAGTCGTCGTTATTTAAGATGGACCCATTCTAATAGATGGCTAGATAAACTTAGTGAGCCATAAGTTCCAATATTTCTGTGCAGATTAATGGTAATCGTCAGTGGGAAATATCGTCTGTTAATCGATGCTGCGATATAGAGATCTGAGAAGCAATCCCTTCCGTTTTCCGGTCTTCCTTTATCATGCAACGTTTTCACGCCTCTTCTAAGTAAATTACTTGGTAGGAACACCCATGGATCTGCGATTGTGTTATACTATAAACTAACTTAGGACCCTTTCCTGTTTTAACTGTGCGATGTCTGAAAAAATCTCTCGTTTCTTCAACATTGCGAAACTCAGTGTTGCTAATCGGGGTGAGGCTTCGCCATCGCCAACGGCACCGAAAACAGAACCAACGCCGAAGCCAGCTGCCGTGCGATCGGCAACATGCTGCTCCTGCTCCTCGTGCTGCTGGCGCAAGTTTTCTCGCATGAGTGTTCATGTCGTGACTTGAATGAACGGATTCGTACGCCGGCTGTTGATGACTGGCACCACAAAAAATCGGTAAGTTGCTTGGATTTCATATCGATTACAAAGATAACAGCGACGACTGAAAGCAAGTAACAGCATTGAACGGTCTTCTTCCTCCCCTTCCTCTAGCTCTTCTTTCCGTCGTCTTCTTCGTCTTCTTTAATTATTTACTTATAAACGAACATGTATGATTAACGACGCTCAAAAACGTGAGGGACAGAGGAGCAAAAAAGCCAAACAGACAGACACAGAGGGATCGGCAATCGTCGGAAAGACCGGCACAAAGAGCAACACAGAGAACGATAAGAAGCAGCATGAGAATGTGTGTCAGCCAACAAGAACAAGCGGAGAGACAACCGGACAGAAATGACGTTAGGAGCCGCGTCGAAGCGGTCGGTGATGGTAATGGGATTCGGTGCTTGCCGACTTCATTTGCTGCCAACACCAACAACTACCATCATCATCATCATCAACATCGTCGGTATTGAATGCGCCGAACCGGAAATCGATTCCATCTGAGGTATTTGTATGCATGGAATCGAATCATTAGTAGGTCTGGCTTCTAATGTCTGCGACTGTCTGTCGTTGGGTGTGCTTCTTTGTTCTTGTTGTCTCCCTCAAGACGTATTTGCTGAATGTGATTGGATCGAAGGCGTGTTTTCTAGATCCGACGATATTGAAAATTAGTGAATGAAAATTACATAAATTGGTGATAATTGGTTGATAGATGGCGCGATGAGGCAAGGAAGCAGAGAGAGTATTGGAAAAGGAGTGGTGCGAGAGAAGCAGAAGAAGGGAGGCGCAGAGAAGCAGGGCAAAAGAAGAACTTGGAACTATATTTCATTCAAGGGATCCAGAATAATCCAAGAGAATTTGTAGATAGGGAAAACAAGGCTCAAAAGAATAGAAAGAAGAGTTGAAAGAGCAGAAATCAAAGGAAAAAAGATAAAATCTAAAATGCAAAAACGTGTACATAAAAGGGAGAGAGAAGGGAGAAAAGATTTAAAGAGCAAACTTTTTCAGATCTACGTTCATCTATGAGTATTCAGAGATCATCACTTGAAATGGTCTGAAGCAAGCCTTGAATCTCTATTCCCTATTTATTTCTTGGTGTTCGATGGATTTTCGAACATGACAAATCCACTAAATGGATAAATTCTTTAAAGACATGTCTTCAAACAATCGGTGACATCAGATTACGGAGATTTATTCCAAAATACGGTAAAATTCTAAGATTTCTTCACATGTGTCTTGACGAGTATCTCGAGGAGTTGATTGGAAAACTTTAACTTATCATCGCATGACGATTTCCATCACATTTCGTTACCTTGATGTATTGCACAAAAGCAGCAACAGAAACACCAATCGATGAGTTGCTGTCGAACTCATTTCCTTTGTGTGATTTCTAAATCAAAACCAAGCAAGGTTCTTAATTCCGATACAGTTGACTGACTTCAGACCATAGAAAAGGGAAAATGAAGAAAAGAACGAATTACGCACTCCTTGCTTTTGCGATATTCGATCGATCGCTCGAATGAACGAGCTGCTGAAACGGAGAAGTCACACCTCGTGACTGTTTTGACGACATGACAAGCCATGAAATGAGAACCTGACACAAGCCGGCGAAACCAGAATCTGGAAGACGGGACAGGTCGGGAAGGGAGAATAAATGGTGACACGCTGTTGATGAACATCATCAAGCAAAGGCAAGCAACGCCGAGATCCAAAGTTTGTGGTTTATACGGGAAACTGCACAAAAAACCGACTGACAAGTGAAACGTACAGAAAAGTGTTTCTCTGTCACTCGTAGAAGCTTGAAGCAGGAGGAGGAGGAGGAGGAGGAGGGGAACAGACACATAACAGTGGATAAGTTAAAGCGACGTACAGACAGGCATGTGTACATAATAAAGACGTACGAACGACGGACGAGTGAACAGATATTCGAGAATACATTTGAAATGACGACCTGACAATTGAACCGTGGCAGCTGTGCTGATGTTTCCGATGATAGCAGTGAAGAAGAGGTGAAGAAGAAGAAGAAGAAAAGAGTAATGTGCCGGATGACGAAAAGGTGAAGGAAGTAGCACAATATGAAAGAAACGATAAAAAGCCAGTATTTATTTGCCTTTTTCTTATTACAATGAACTTTGTAGACTACGTTACAAATGCTGCAATTCCATGATCAAAAGGGGAAGAATTAAGAAGAAGTTAAGCTAGAAGAGGAAAGAGAAGAATACGACGAAAAATGGCGAAGAAGAAAAGTGAGAAGAAGGAGAAAAACAAGACGAAGAAGGCGAAGATGAATAATAATACGAAGGCAACGAGGAAGAATACTAAGTCAAAGACAAAGAAGTAGAAGAAGAAAAAGAGGTAGAAGAAGGATAAGTAGCAGAAAAAGAAAAAGAAGAAGAAGAAGATGAAGATGAAGAAGAAGAATACGAAGAAGAGCAATTTTCTAAATACTGTCATCATACAAAGTTTGCCAAAAAAGAAAAAAAAAATGAGAGGAAACATTCAAACAACCAAACAAATAAATCGTCGTTTGTTGGCGCAGCGAGAACAAAGCGAAAGTCTTTCGGATGCCGGATGCAAAATAAGTTAAATAATATGCTGACTGGGCGACGACCACCGCCGAATGCTTCGCTTGCTTTCCGAATGATGTTTACACGAGCTGCTGTGAAGGAGCACGTATAAAAGTAAATTCCAATTGGATAATCTGATTTCCGTTAAGGCAGTGGTAGGAAGAGTGGTTGGGAGAGAGGGTGGGAGAGAGAGGGAGCGAGAGAGAGAGGCAGCGAGAGAGAGAGGCAGCGAGAGAGAGAGGCAGCGAGATAGAGGGAGGGAGAGAGAGGGAGGGTGGGAGAGAGAGTGGGGTGAGAGAGAGGGAGGGACGCTTTCTGAATTAAAAGTGAAAAAGTTGTAGTTAACGTCGAAATTGTATTTGTGAAGTAGTAAAAATTCAAACACTTATCGTGTTTCCTATAAAATGTACATCAAAAAATACTTCAATTATTATTTACACAAAATTCGTAATAATATTTCTAACCATTACCGGAAAAAGAAGTGCTTCAAAAATTATTAACTATGAAAAGTTTGTAATTACCGCTGTCTTGTGGCTGTATGTTTGCTTTTGTATCCAATTGGAAAAACGCAATTACACAGCTACATCTAGTCACATCGTTAAAGCGACAGCTTTAAGAAGTCCACCATCGAATAAAAACTCACAAGTCCACTTGGAGCCAAAGACAATTAAAACTGCACTCGATGCGAGAGCCCAAAAAAGCAACAACATCTGCCGAACAACCACCAGTGAGCACCCACAAACGAACAACGGAGAGGAGCGAAGAGAGCGACAGTCGCTGTAACTGATAATTATCAGTTGCTGTTGTTGTTGTTCTTAAATCCCAACAATCAACAACGGAAAAAAAGTTATCAACGGAGTCAACACTGGAAATTTACTCCAAACAAAGCTTACGCCGCATTTAAAGTGCTGCCAGAGCAACGTACTGCAGTCAACGCCAGCTTGAAGCAGGCTGAGATAGTCGTGGGAGTGAGATGGAGAGAGCTACACGAGCGAGCGACGTGAAAGTTGAAGAGGATGTAGCAACCGCTGCTGACATCATCAGGATTCCTGAATCCAGCCAAAGGACGCGGCACCACGGAGTCCCTGTGGCCCGGCGCGGTTTCCCGTCCTCCAGGCAGAGTCTGCCTGGTTCGCTGCAGCCTCAGTTCATCCCGTGTTGAAGTCGAAAGCCTGAAGTCTCCAAGTTGTTAGCGGTTTTTAGTAAATACTGAAGAAGAGCAGCAGCGGACGTCGCCTGCGAACGCGAGGTAGCGGCCACTCGGAGGTAAGCTTCTTGCATGTGTGCGTGTGTGGGTGACGAAGGGTCGGAGAGGGCAGCCGATGGAATTTCAGTTGCAATCGTTGCTGTAAGACCAATTGGTGTTGTGGCTGACTGTGTGTGTGTGTGGCTCGTCTGTAATTTGTTCGTGCATTAAATGGCCCATTTTTCCATTGTTGAGTGGCTTCAACGGTTGTTGTTTAGGGTTTTGCTGGAAACGTGCGCCTTTGTGTGGGTGTGTGTGTGTGGGTGTGTGGGAAGAGAGAAGGCGCAGCTTAATTTTCAACAGTTTGTGTTTTCAGCAAACCGAGAATGAAATTAAATTTGGTCAAAGACTCTGTTGTTTTCATATTTCTTATTTATCCTATAATTTTATTTTAATCCTTCACCTACACAGCGTAGTTTTGCTCTTCCTTGTGCAGTGTTATTTAAGCCAACCTCGGCCTTTACGAGTAACAACATCGTTTCCATTGAGAGCAACTGCAGCGACACGACTTCGCTGCGGGGCACTAAGCGTCTGAAATGCGGCTGCTGCTCACTTTTGTGCTCTGCGCTAGCGGCATTTTTCGAGAGTTGCCAAGTTGCTGCAATTAAAAGAAACAAAAAGTATTATCAAAGAAAAAAAACACATCTGCTTGAAGTTGGAAATGTTATGCAGGTGCCTTGTTGTTGCTCTGCTTGCGGGAAACCTTCACTGGAACCAACACGAACGCACAAACACACAATAGAAGAAGTGATAGACGAAGCAGCCGTCGTGGGACTACGAAGCTCCAGTCGATTCCAGCGAAACTCGTCGTCGCTTCTTATTAGAAGCTTCGAATTAATGGAGTTGCAAGTGAAGTGAAGACGACGATGACTACAATGAGTCTCAGCCGACGACAGAGAAGCAGCAGGGAAGCCTGAAAGCAGCAACGAAAATTAAACCAATAATTTTTGTATCATTGAAATGAGGTGCATTGCGAATAAGAGCGAAAGAAGACAGATGAAGCAGGTTTACGTGAAAAATCAACTCTTCATGAAAAATTCAATTGTGCTTTGAATGGAGTAAAGTAACAGTAAAGGCAACACCCAGCACAACGCTACGTTACGTAAGACGTTACTTGAAGAATTCAGTATAATTTTCGTAGCCATCCTTAAGCTGTCGTTAATCGTCGTTCGTCGTTCGTGATGCGTGTGCGTGACAGCTTCGCGATATCGTTGAATGCTTTCAGCGATCGTCGACGTCGTCATCGCCATGACACGCAAAATCAAAGCACGAGCTGACACACACACGCAGAGCTAATTACACGTAGTTCACGTGATGAGAGGGCCCCCTCCACCGCAACCCGCTCATAATTAATCTGCAAAACAAGCAGAGGCTCTTTCTTGCGTTGTTGAGGGTGGCAAAAGACGAAGACGAAACCATTCAAATAACTGCGCAATCGCAACGGAACAGCAGCAGCACGAACAGCAGCAGCACAGACAGCAGCAGAACAACACCAGAGCAGCACAAAAAAAAAAGTATTGTGGAGCAGCAGCACAGCAACGCCGACTTTCAAATCTCCGTAGAAGTTATGCTTCGCCGATTCTAATGATTGGACAACAACAACAACAACGAGGACGACAACGACAACGACAACTACGCCGAAGACGAATAACATTTCGTTGATGACGGTGGTTGTGTTGTAATGAGGGAAACTTACAACTGCGCAGTAAATAAAAGCAACCAAAGACCAAAAATAAGAATCGGGAAAACGCACATTTCATGCTTAACGGAAACATAAAATTGACGAGTGCACCAACAATTCAATGATCACATTTAATTATTTAAATTAATCACTTTAAAATAACGAATTTTAATTAAATGAATAAATAGCAAAATTTTATTTTAAATAGCAAATTTACGTATTTCAAAAATTAGTAAAGTTTCTTTGATATTTGAAAAGTTTATTGCTATCGTAGCCACGTAGATAAAGACGGGAAAGCAGGAGAAGAAGGAGGAGGGGGAGGTTTTTAAGCCCCTTTCGACACCTCACCGAAAATCGCTCGGAAATCTCCGTTCAGAATCGAAGCCACAACCTCGCACGAGGACGAAGATGACTTCAAATCCTTCTGCATGCACAAAGGATCGAGTGAAACAACCAACAACAATGAAGATGATGACGATGAAGAGTCCCTCCTCTACCATCCTTTTCCAACTTTCTCTATCATTCTCTTCATTCGCACCATGCGTTTGAATCTGACAGCAGCAGCTGCAGCCACTACAAAATTAAAATCTCGACTTTTGCAAAATAATTCAAATATCGGCGACGTTTCGAACGCGCTCAATGAAACAATGCAAACGTCAATAACAGCGCATGTGGTGGCCGCTACGACGCATTGAACACATTGACAGCTGAGTTGAGAGGCTGTGTGAGTAATTGTCAAGTGATTTGGACAGTGAGGCACCGACAAGAACCCAATACAGAGTAACTCCCTCAAAATTCTATGAGTATGGCTAATAAAAGTGTTGCATGGATTTCTGCGGAAGACAGAAAATAGCACAAACGCATCACACTCGACACAGTACAGTGTTTGTGGAGACTGTACAGCATCTGTGGCGACTGTACAGTTTCTGTGACGTAACAGCATCTGTTGTAATCACAACGGTGTCTGTGGTAATTGTACAGCGTTTGTGGTGAATGTACAGCGTCTGTTGTGATTGTACAGTGTCTGTATACAGACATTTGTGGTGAATGTACAGCGTCTGTTGCACAGTACAGTCTTTACGGCGACTGTACAGTGTGTGTGGTGATTGTTCAGCGTCTGTTGTGATTGTACAGTATCTGTGACGACTGTACAGTGTCTGAGGCGACTGTACAGTGTTTGTTGTAAGTGTACAGCAGCTGTTGTCATTTTACAGTGTCTGTGGTGATTGTACGGCGTCTGTTGTGATTGTACAGTGTCTGTATACAGACATTTGTGGTGAATGTACAGCGTCTGTTGCACAGTACAGTCTTTACGGCGACTGTACAGTGTGTGTGGTGATTGTTCAGCGTTTGTGGCAACTGTATAATTTCTGTAGAGAGTGTATAGTGTCTGTTCAAAGGCTGCTTTTTAAGGACGTCGACTGTCTGTTGCTCAAAGTCTCTTGCAGCATTAGTTCTGCCTCTGGAAAAGCATGCAACTCACCCGCACATACGGAGAATGCGTGGGGGCTGTGGCGGGAGACACTCGCACAGTTCGGGCAAGGCCTCGCCCGTTCCTGGGAAGCTGTCAACACGATCAACGACCTGAGGCCAGCTGTCAAAACCGACGACGAGTTCACTGAACACAGCCGACGAATGCACGCGGTTTGCAGAATGCAGCACGAGTGAATTTCTCCGACTTTTGCTCTTGCTTCTTCTTGTTTTCGCATTGATTTTCTTCAGCGAAATTTTAATTTTCTTTGTTTTCTGTTGTTGCATGCTGCATTTTGCCTTTGAAAGAAAGTTGGTAAGCCGCTGATGTAATTGTGTGTGTGTTAAGTGGCTACAAAAAACCCAGCTTTTGCGTGGTCTCCTTCTTCTTTTTCCCCGGTCTTAGCTTTCCACTCATGCTACGGAAATTCGTGCTACAATAACAGCAGCAACAACAACAACAACAACGAGGACGCGTTTAAAAATTTCTTAAAATAAAAGGAAGGACTTCTTTGTTGTTGCGGTTGTCGGAAATGCAACCAAGTCTCATGTAAAAGTTGGTTATTTGCTTTGAGTTTGACTGTGATTTGCAGCTGCTTTTGACTGCATTTCAAATGTTCGTTTTCGTTTATAGTATTTTGCAACAATTAAAAGCCACACACTTTGAATGAGGAGCGCAAATTCAATCAAATCTTTGGGAAAACCTTTAATTTTTAGAGTTGAAAGGCAAATAATTAATTTCCTTAATTTCCTATTTGTTGTGTTCTTTTATGTCGAGTCGGTTTTTGGTTTAATTACTTCACAATACTTCACAATTTCATCCAAGCTTCAGTTGCAGTGACTCTAAAACTTTTGCCGCATCATCGCCATCATCAATTGATTGCTGATGCCTTAAAGCGTTGTTTTTTAATTAAAAAATCCCATGAAGTCCTGTTTTGCGTATGAAATACAACAACAACAACCTCCAAATGCAAAAAGCCAAAAAAAAAGCTAAAATAAGGAAACAACAACGAAATGTTTGCAGAACAAAATCAGAAAAAAACCATTGAATGAACGAGCGACTTTGTTTACAACAACAACGAACGGAACAACGCCAAGCCAACCTAATGAAGTACAAGAAAAAGTCATTAAAAGTGTTCATTAAGAAGCGATCGCAACCACACAGCGAACAGCGAACGACGACGACGAAAGCCCTGAGAGGAGCGACCTTTGCAGGGAACTTTTTTCATGTGGCCTGTTTTTTGCCCATGATTCTCATGATTCAGTGGAAGTTTCTCACTGCACAGAAGAACACAAAACACGAAACACGTCGGCCGTCTCCGTTGGACAACCGCAAACTCATCTCCGGTCTACATTCGGCGAACGCGTTACGGAGGCAATTTTTAAAGACCACTAAAAACTTGTCCCGAGAAACCACAGCGAAAATAACACCGAGACGGAAACCCAGCCGCAGCCAAGAGGCGAGCGACAGACGACGGCTCAAATTGCATGCAAAGTGGCCTACGCGAAGCGAAGTGAAGCGACTCGTTCCGGCCGAATGCTAAAAGTGAAACGTTATATCGCCGATGTGCGACTTAATTTCCTGTCAAATGAGTTCAGAAACGCATTCGACTGGAGAAATTCAAGTGAAGTCGACGGCGGAATCGATCGTGAAGCGGCGATACTTCGTCTGTCGTCCGAGCCGCCTTCGTTCGCTTCGCTTCAATTGCACGCCTTTTAAATGCCCAAGTTCCTTGAATTACCCGCTCATGTGAAGCTGCAGCTCATGTGAAGTGTCTAATTCATTAGCGAATTGGAAGTCCAGGAATCGCAAAACGCCGACACGCGAGACTTTTCCGTTTAACGACTCTTCTGAGTCATGGCATTTCTGAGCCATGTTAGGTGCAATCTGCACTCGATGCCTTCAGTTGTTATACGAGTGGGAATCTGACTGTGGACTACACGCTTCATCGGATCCCATTAAGCAGCCTATTCCTGCATTGCAGCCACTTGAAAAACTCTTCACTCAGGTCCATTTTTCCCTGAATCCCGCGCTTCAGAGGAAGTTTTCTTTAATTGCAAACTCCACACAATAAAGCAAAAAGCACAATGAAGAAACCAATAAATAAATGAATAAGGAACAAACCGAAGCTGAGCTGAAGCGAACCCTTGAGGCAAGATTATAATTAAATCACACGGACGCAGACAGCCTCAAGTGTCCCTCAGGAGAAGTTGAAGTTCGCAGCAACAACGGCAACAGCTCGCAAAATTAAACGCATTACTTCGAAATCGATTTTCCTTCCCTTTAAAACTAATACTCTTAATAAGATTTATTGTTTATAGGTTCTTTGGCCGCCAGCTGAATCATGAAATGACGGAGATGCTGCTGTGGCTGGTTTAAAGAACCTTCTTTTGTAAATTGTTTAAAGTTTAAACCCTTATCCACAGCAGCCACTCCTCAAGTGAAAGTCACTGTGGGAATGAAATTGTTGGTATTTTTGGTTATTTCAACAAATATTCATTTATCAGTTTCGGGTATCGTAAAGGAGAATAAACTTTTAAAACTTAGTTTCAGCTGACGGTACATAGTAATATACAAAAAAGTAAATTTAGAGCAATAGCATCTGCATCTAGCAGAATGTCCCTAGGGATGTAGTAGACTTTAGTACAAGGAAATGAATGGAGTTCAATGGTATAAGGGAGTATACAAAAGGGGCAAATGGCGAAAGATGTTGCCTCGGGGAAGTCAGGGATTTGCACAGGCTTGTAAAGTACTCCATTAAGGACAGAAAAGGCAGAATTAATTTCGCATATATTTAGGTTTTCGTACATCATTTCATGATTAATACTGTCAAAAGTCTAGGTTAAATCCAGCGCAGTAAATTTTACCATAAGTGCAATACCCTTTCCGCACGGAATCCGCGGAAATACTTTGCAGTACCACTGAGCTCTTGAGAAAGTAAAAGTTATAATCACTAATTTCGTAATTTTGTAATTTACTGTAAATAGTCCATTGTATTCGAGTATGTACAAGATATTATACAAGAAATAAACAATCGAATTATTCGGTAAAAAACTATACAAATTAAGCCTGGAAATGAAATTTAATATTAATATTATTGAAACTGCTGTAATAAATTAAGCTTATGTAAATGCTATAATTTTAAAATAAATATCCTTCATATTTCCGAAACATTTCTAATTGCATAACTTCATATTTTTCTTGACTTTTGTTTGCAGCTTTCCGAAATTTTAGCTTTATATTTGTATTTATTTGGTATATTGACGCTTCAGCGATAATTTTGTGTCAGCAATTTAATTTTTTATCTAAAAACTGGTGTTGGGAACTATCAAACAAAAACTAACAAATTATTCGATAGAGGATAACTTTTCATTTATTTGATAGTTCTGAAATACTAAAAACTTTCGAAGAGTTCACTCATTGAATGATTTTCTGCAGTACTGAATACTATCGAATAATTCACTCGTTGTATTATTATCTGTACTACTGAAATCTATAGAGTACTTCACTAATTAAATGATTTTTTGACATTACTAAAATCTATTCATATCAATTCATATTTTTACAGAGCAATTATGATCTCTTATTTATTCTTATTGTGACTTATTTATTTATTTATGTCTTTTATACTACATACAGTGAAAATACCAAAGAAATACATTAAATAAAATTAAATACAAAAAAAAATATTATTAATTACTTATTCAATAAAAATATTTTAGTGTTTCTACATGTTGACATAAATTATTTTTTATATATGAATTAATTAAAGATTTTTGTTTATTATTATAAAATAGCTACACGCAATTTTCTTCTTTTATAAATAAATATTACTAACATTAAGTAATTAAATCTATTATATCAATTATAGAACTATAACTATCTGTAAATTTTAATTGGACTTCAGAATTGCAGCATTATTCTTTGTGACGATTTCTAAAAAAATTTTAATTTCTGTTGATTTCGATAAACAATGAGCGCTATAACAACAAGAATCGCCTTAAAGGGAATTAATTGCCTCTAGTTGTCTATGACAATTGACATATATGTATAACATAGATAAAATGTGAAGCTTCTTAGAGGCTTAGTGCCCAAAAGATTCAGCCTTCGCAATTCCATGAATACGATTCTACACTGAAGAATAAATGCCTAGGTCTCGAAACGACCTACTATTCCATTATTCCTCCGTTTAAAGTTCGACATAAGATTGCACAAGATAAGTTTTGTGTCTCCGTTGAAGGGTGAACCACGTTTGATCGAAATTCGCTAAACAATCCTCATCTACTCCTTGGGAATCTGCGTGGAAGCCTCTCCCATTTCTTCTGCCTACACATTCACGAATTCCTGGCCTTCACTGCCTGGACTTCAGTCAAGCCTCGATCCGTCTTGCTTGCTTCAAGCTTCAAATAAACGATCGACGACGTTTAATAGTCCACTGCATGAACTAAGCCAATCTTCACTAAGAAATCTTCAAGCCGAGATGCCATCCAGCAGCATTTGTTGAGGGAAACCCTTTTCCTCTTTTCTTTTAACACTTAACTACAACTAGTATCAGATAAATCACGGCTTCAAAATAGTTATTAAACTGTTTATTCGCTCCTTTTTCTGGTGTAGGTATTTCGCCAACAACATTAACACAAACAAAATCATAGTTTCGAGTGTCAACACGGTGCGCCCACCAAAAAAAAAAAAAAGGTAAAGCACAGCAGCGCTGCAGCTTGGAAGCGATCGAAGTCTCGATGTGCCGAGTTTTGAGCAAACAAACGAGGATCAACACGATATTCGTCGAAACCACAACGAAGTCCAAGTTTTGTTGAACTTTTCTGCCCCCGGCAACGGCAACGACTCAACCCAACCCACTCAGTCGAGCTGTCCACTGTTCTGCTGCTGCACTCGGCTTTTACACTTGGAATTATTCTCGTAGCGTAGTAGGAGCTGCGAGGGACGTCGGTGAGAAACGATTTATTAATTTCATTTCAACCGACCCACGTTTGCGGTCGCCTTACGAAGAATAACAGCAACAAACGTGGCTGTTGCAGTTGTCGGCAGTTCCTCTGCTCAGTCGAGGAAGAATCCGTTACCAGCGATTCCCTGAAGACGCTTCGGCCGAATCCAAGCTTTTTGGGTGTCTACATGTTCTTCCTCTTTCAATTTTTAAGTCGGTTTTATTCGTCATGGCAATAAAATATCGTCACAGGCGAAGCTTTACATCATTGCTTGCATTCACATCGACAATAGCTCTATGCCGCTCCAGCTCGGTCGGTGCTTCGTCGCTGACGATATAGTTCCCAACACCATCCTTCTTCATTCCACAATAGGAAGTGGTTTGTTGTTGTGTGTAGGCCGGGGCCGGGACTGGGACTGGCAGCCGTCGTCGCTTCATTCCCACTTTCTTCAACATGGGTACTTATTTTAATTGAAATTGTATAAAATCAGTTTTCTTCTGAACAACAACAGAAGACAGAAAAAGACAAGAAATATAACAAAGCGTTCAACTTTCAGCAATCGAATTGAACTGTTGTAAAAAAGAAAGAACCTTTTTGCATTCGTTTTGGTATCCACTTGAAAGAGGATTCTATTATCCATTACCTTTTCCGGATCAAAAATGGAACAGTTAAAATTCCCACATCTTTCATTCACAGAGAATAAAACTATGACTCCATTCCTGTGATAAAATGTTTTTATCAGTCGCAGAATCTTTGAATAATGTGTCGAGCCTACAAAATATACGTTTGCATCGAACACTTTGAAAAATTTTCTGCCTAATAAAAATCTGAGAAAAGTAAATTTTGCCTCCAATATCAAATCAAATATAATTTGAGTCTAGGAAATTCGTTTCTGTTTCTTCCGCACAACACAATTTCGATAAATTCCTACTAATTTAAACCTAATGGAAAACATCCAGAAATTTATGGAGGCCAAAATTTTGCAGATCGATCTGCAGCTTACTCCGGATCCAGAAGAAGAGCCCGGCGAGAATAGCAATCAAGCTGTGAATGAGGAGCCCGAAGTACCGATACCCGTAAATACCGACGATCTTTCTTTGTCCGATAATTCATTTCGTGCAGTAAAGTTACCGGAAGACGACAAAAGTTCAATCGGGGCAGAAGTGTCAGCCGAGGAATGCGAGGCTCGATCCCCGGCAGAAGAGGCAGCCGCAGATTGTGAGAATCCACCGCCGGGTGAAGAGTTACTCGATATAGCTCCTGAACACATAAACTTGAACGAGGAGCATTCATATGCATTCAAACCATTAACACTAAAGAAGGTCAAGGGCTTCAAGCTGCCTTTCGAGGAATTTGTTGTCTCAAGCAAAACTTACCGCGTGGTGGCGTCGAACTCGCAGATTTATTCGCTGTATGAATATACTACCAAGCACTACTCCAATTACGGCCGTGAATTTCTTACAAGCCAAGAGCTTTGGCGCTACAATATCAACTGCAACACATGGCACCAGTTGTTGGACAATGTCGCTGCGAACATGCCTAGCCAAGTGTCCTCGTCTGCACTGGTCATGTACGACAATATGATCATTACTCACGGCGGCATCGTATATCCTCACAGCGAAACCTATTCACCTGGCAGCTATGTCCTTGCAGCCAACGATGTGGAGACAATCAGTCGTCTGGACATAGGCGGAACTCCGCCCTCGGCTCAACACGCGCCCGCAGTGGTTGTTTACGAGAATTACATGTACGTGTTCGGCGGCCGCTCCGATTCTGATTATCTCTGTGACATCGACGGCCTGAATTTAAAAACTAGAACTTGGGAAAATATGTACTCTACTTCGGAGAAGTCGGATCGCGCGCCCATCGGACGTTGCGATCACAAGATTGCTTTCGACGGGGAGTGCATTTATGTGCTTGGAGGTTGGAATGAGGATAGGATCTGGGGTCTGCGTGCTCTGTCTACTTATAACATTCTAACCAAGACATGGGACTACGTTCACACTTTGGGCCATCCATCTACAATCGCCGAGCGACAAGGCTATCCGAAGAGGCGCGTAAAATTCAGTTGCGTGCAGAGGAGAACGAGCAACGGCGATGTCGAAGTTTTTATAGTTGGCGGTGAAGGCGTCGATTACAGCGATGAGAGCGATGATACGAGTGACGCTGATGGGAAATATTTTTCGGGGTTGCACACAATGTTGGATATATGGCGGCTGAATCTAAAGACGAAGCAGTGGACTTGCATAGAAGTGCTAGCCCCAAACCCACACCAAGAGTATTTCGAAGATGTGGCGTACGCTGGAAACGGCTGCCTCTATATTTTCTACGGGAATAATAACAACAGGGCTTATAATGACTTTGACGACGACTGCCTCTTGAAGATGTGGATCGACGTCCCCCCGCTGAGCGACATCTGCTTCGAAGCTATCGCGGAACTCCCGAAATTGCACAACTTGACCAGGCTGGAATTGAACAACGCTGGCATCCCCGATAGGATTGCAAGCCTCATACAGCAGGCGGCTGCAACACACTGATGACAACAATTGCCTCCGTTGTAAGATATTGTTCCTCTTTATCTCTGACAAGTATTTTACTCCATTTCCCTCCTACATTTTATGCACGTTCCTAATGAAAATTATTTGTGATACTTTACTCTTGAGTTTACTCTTCTTTGCTCTATTTTATGTATATTTCTAATTGCTACACTTTATATATATTCCTAATAAAAATTATTTGTGATATTTTACTCTTGAATTTACTTTACTTTGCATGTTGAATTATACAAAAGAAAAGCAAAATAAGAGTATTTTTTCGTTGAATCTTAATAAACTCATTCAAGAAAACAATTTTATCTTTGGTCATCTACAATAGGTCGACTATAAATCCAATGCTGATATAGACCAAAAAGAAGTCGAACGTGAACGCTTTATTAAACATTTCGTCTGTTAAAATAACAATTACTTTAATATTTTATATATATTAACATATATATGTATATGTATATAATTTATATTAATTTATGTTTAGTTTATATTGATGTATTTAATTGGTTTACTATAAATCAACATTCTCCGGTCCGTTTCACTGGAAGTAAGCCAATAGGAACAACCGTTATGTATTATATCGGGAACTCATCATATGTGGATCGTGCCCCTTTGGATACTGTTTCTGCGGCTCAGAGATTCAAGGAATACTCTCTGGGTGCATAGCGATTTTATATCCGTTGCTATGCCCCTCTTTTATCGCTCTTCCCAATTCTTTTCCTGTGCATCCCTTGACCGTATGAGGAAAAAATAACACAAAAGAAAAACAACAACAACAGGTTTCTATCTATATCTTCGTGGTTCCCATCCCGAAGTGAAGCAGATTAAATTAATTTAATTTAAGTCATTTTATCATTTATTTGTTCGTGTTATTAAATGACATAATCAATCCTCCTAGTTTGTATGTATTGGACAGAAGAGCAAAAAGTTTTATATAAAACGGTTTCTAAAAAAGAGAAAAATTGTTTTTTAACGGTGGGTGCAACAGGAAGCTTTGCAAAAAAACGAAAATTAGTAAATAATGAGAAAAGTCCTCATATTTATTTGTATCAGTGCGTACTAGCAAGGGAGTCAAATAGCTGCCCAGTATTTCAAATGGTATCCACAAAACAAGATGCTGCCACAATTACGTACTTTCTACTGTCAGTTTTAGCCGATGGCTGCCCGAGCGGAGAAATCTTCTTCCATAATTCCCGTCCATAATGGTAAATAGCAAATTAAGTTTTTCAGCTTGACTGCAACTTGTGGAATGAAGATCGCATTAACCACAGAACCTGCTGGACTATTCGTGCCAATATTTTGAGCTTTATCGAATATTGTATCTGTCCAGTCGGACCAACCAAAATTCGATTCAGTAAAATTATCAGATTCTGCTTCATCTACTAATAAATCGTTGAAATCATTTTCGAGATTGGTACCTTTTATTAGTGTATTAATTTTTCTGAAATTATATTCAGACGGCAAAATTTCGTCATCTTCATTATAACCAATATCTTCTGTCATGGGAACTATCATAATAGAGGTCAAAAGATCGTTCATTGTATCAAATACGTCGTTCATTGTATAAATATGCGCCATGCTCCGTAAATAAAATTGCCGTACTTTTGGCATTTTTCCATTTTTTTTTTTTTTTTGGAAAGTTTGGAAAGTTTTCTTTGGAGTTCTGTATAGCTTCGCAATAGTTCTACAGAAAAAGAAAGAATTGCATTACACGATATATCTACCGCCAATAGTTTGAAATCTGCAGCCTATTTTGTTGTTCACAATCGTGAAGTTAGAACCCCAATCTTTTGCATCTATTTTTTATACTTAATCTGCCAGAACTATTTCTAAAATTTATAGAGAACTTCAGAACTTTTTGGGGTCCGTTCAGAACTCTAAAAAAAACTGAGTTTTTTAAAAAATGTGGTTCCAACTTCACAGACACTCCAAGTTTGGTTGCCAGCGGACACTTTTATTAACTGACTTAGTGCATAACTAAGTATGTACAACTTTTTTAATTGAAATCATTTCACTTACAAGGAAGGCACATCGGAAATTTTTTTACTGATATTTCGTAGTAAATTTCTGAAATTTTTCTCTGTGGGATAAATTTTTACAATTTGTTGGCCATCCACGATCAACAGTCCATTTATGCAGCCGAATCGTCTCTGGCCAAGAGCATCCTGGATGAGGATTGGTCCCAACCACTCGGCTGTCATCATTGGATTTTCCATTATTGGAAGAACTTCTAGTGCGTGTCGCTGGCGAATCTTGGGGTTCGTACACTTAGCAATACAATTTAAACGCTTTCTGAATGAGTTGGATTTTACTGTTGCAAGACTTAATGTCTGTAACGAGTATTATAGTCAACTTCTCAAGATATTTATCAATCGCAGTGTGGGTCGTAGGGTTTACGTTGCATATTTCCATAAGATAAGCAAGGGAACAGGCTCTATTGCCCTTATTCGTGAAGTAGTCTTCTTCTTTGATGGTCTGGGTGACCTTCCTCATCGCTGTGAACTCTTCTTTAGTTATTCCCCGGAATGTCGTTTGTCCCTACATCAGCAAAGACCTCTGCCTATTACTTTCTTATTGTTTCTATTTTTAGTTTTGCTTTCACTTGTCATTGTTTTTCTTGCTTTTCATTTGATGGTCCCCCCCCCCCCGTGCTTTGGGACTCGGGGCCTGTTGAGGGACAAGACTTTTGTTTAATACTTCAAGGAAAACAGATTCCTTGAAACGAATTCTTTTTATTTTCAATTAGATTTCATCAGACAGAGATTTGCATATGCTAAAAGATTCACAAAAAAAAAACAACTATGTACCGCGACAGACAGTCAAAAAACAGTCGAAATACAACGACAACAGGGACTACACCTACACACGGCAAAGAGTCATGCGGTCATACAGCATTTCACGAATGCGCGCTGCCGGCTTCGAGATCACGACGAAACCCGACTGCGTGAGCTTTCAGTTGGATGATGAACTCGATGCTAGTCGGCCCACACGTGCACACACACAACGCATGCAGACGTAAAGTTATGCTAAAGATATGCAGAGATAAGCTCCAGCGAGTGCCGAGCATCCATCCGCCGTGCAACAAGCAACATCTGCCGACCACAAATTTTATTTTTGGCTGAACGATTAATTCAACTTTTATGGAGAGGGAGGAGCGGAGCGGGGCAGAAACTACGGCTGAGATGTCTGCAGTCTGCAAGGCAACTTGTTGTGGGCAGCGCAACCGGCGAATTCAACAACGTCATTTGTATTCAGAAAGACGAAGCAGAGGCGTAGCGAAGGGAATTGCGGAGGGTGCAACAACAATAAACGGACATAAATGAGTGTTTAAGGCAGCGCAATGAGAAGTAACAATGAAAAGAGGAATAACAACAGCAACAGCCACAACAGCGTGCCGTCTCTCACAAACGAAAAAACTCCAGTGAAGGGAATATCAAAGGAAAAAGAGATTTTTTGCCAGCGAGCAAAAAAAGGGCATTAAAAAATTCAGCAGCAAGAAATAAACAAAAATTGCAGTGACAGCGCAATTTATAGGTGAAATCGTTGCACCTACAGTAAAGGCGAAAGCGGCACAGGAGCGCATTCGGCGAAGTGGAGCGGAAATCTTACGGAAGCCGTAGGTGACTCGTGACGAGAGAACGGGGAACGCAGCGATATCGCAAAAGGGAAAACGTTTTCCATCCAAGAAATCCGTTCCGCAAATGTTACTATTTAAAAGTATTTAAGAATTAATTTAATTGAACAGAAAGTTATCCAACGCGGCCTTTGAAAGACCAGGATTTTAGTCAAGGGAAAACACGACTGCTGCCCTGTCTTAATTAAGACAATGAAACGAGCTACCAACCGACGTAAGCTACCTTTTAAATCATCCTGGGATAACGTCGTAACGCACCCAAACTCAGCAATCACAACAACGACAACACTACAACAACAATGACATCGTCTCTCGACTCGTGTTGGGCTGTGGTTACGCCGAGCATCCTTCCAGTAACCGAATTCAATTCGTTTCAATTCCAAGTCCAGTACGAGTCCCTATGAATTCGACTCTTGTTGCATTTTAATTTATTACTGTGTCAGCCTCGCGCAAACATATGCGGAAGACCAACAGACGTCCTCAGGCAGATAGGGCGGGAGAGGGCCGGAGGAGCGGAGATTTGCTTTCACAGGTGCAGAGAAACCTTCGAGGGCGATGCAATTTAAGATAACAACAGCCAGCAGCAGCAGCCTTAAGTTGACGTGATCTGTTCTACCGCCTCGTCTTGAATTCTCATATGCAAACATTCTTCATCTTCATCTTCGCCGTCTCCGTAGTACTCCTCGCTATTCGCCGGGACTCCTTCAGCCCTCATCTGCCCAGGCCAGCCATCCTACGTATTGCAGCGATAAACTTCAAATTAAATTGGATTCTCGCCGTTTCGTCTTAATTAATTTGCAATGACTTTTGTTGGTAGCCGGCTCGAAGGACCACTCGCCTGGCCGGGCCAAGCAGAAACCAGCGACTCAACGCCGTTCCATGCGGCTCGAAGCGAGTGCAGGAAATTGTTTTCCAAGAGCAACTTTATTCCTCACCAGAGACTCATTCGTCTCCGTCCGCCTGGACGCGGCTTCGTATTATTTGAGTGTAGTTTAAGAGTCTGCCGGGTGTGCATTTTTGAGCGCTCCTCGGCATTTCGAGGTTCGATCGACTGTGGAACCGGTTCCAAGTGCACATCTTCGTCGTAGTCTTCTTCTTCAGCATCTTCTGCGCTGTTGCTGTTGCAACACTTCAGTCTGGAGCACATAAATTAAAATCGAATTGGATTCCAATTCAGGCAATTCTCATCGCCCGCTCCCGTCGCTGGCTCTCCGCACTGTTGACTGGTTTTTGCTCCAGTTAGAAAGCCAGCGTTTTTATAGTTCCACTCGCTGCTGTTGCCAAAGTTTCACTTTAATGGCTTGCAGTGTGCACCATAAAATTCCATCAGGAAACTTTTTGCTGGCAACAACTTTGCTGTTCGCTGGCGACCAACACGATTTGGTAATTGAAAGATTATCTCCCGTTGCCGGAAGTCGCTGTCGCTGTCGATGTCGACGTTGGCCGGGCAGTACCTGGCCGGTCCGGGGCTATATATGTGACACTCAGGACTGCTCGAAAGTCGAAGTCGGCATCATTAATTCCGATATCCTGCTGCAGTAGTTCTTCGCAGAGCCATTTTTTATTGTACCCTATATTGAATAAAACAGGTGATCGCAGCGAATGACATGAGAGCAGAATTAACTTTCGCTGTTGGACTGTATAGCGTTTACGGAGACCGGGTTTTATTTGTAAGTCCATCAACAGTGAAAGCTCATGAAAGGGAACTCTTGTATAAGGCTGAATTTTTAAATTTTGAAACCTTTGGAAGAGGTTCATCTATCTTCTATCTATCTATCTAGGATCTATCTATCTTCATATACATATATGTACTCGTATGTATATAAAAATTTCATGCCCGTTTGATTGTCCCGACTAATCTCAGAAACTAATTATTCGACGATGGTAAAACCTAGTGAGGTCATAGTTCAACTGCGGAGGAAGTTTTCTGTATCATTAGTATTTAGAAAAACTTGACCGCTTTCAACGGGCGTGGCAAGAATTAATATGCCCATTCTATGAAAACTAAAAGTCCTGTGAAACTAAAATTTTGAAATTTCTGAATGGGTTTTCAGTGTTGAGATGCGCTATTAAAGAATTTTAAAAACATCCGCCCATACCGTCTCCAAATAGGCGATTGTGTTGGCACTATAGAGCTGCACTACAGCACCGTTTTTATGAATGAACATTTCCCAGTTTTTAAAGTCAACTTTACTTTTACTTTTTATTGTGATATTGTAGAAAATAAAAATCTTGTCCGAGTTTCGTTCTTCCTAATTCCGATGTGTTCGCATTAGCAACAGCTGCCGCCAGATGGCGCTTGTTATCGCCTCTCCTTTAGCTTGTTATTAGATTGTCATAAGTTTTTGTGTCACAATCTACTCTGATTTCCAATAAGAACAACAACAGCGACGTGATAGCGCTGCGAGAGAGCAAAATCTGCACAGACACACACGCACTCACACGAATATGTGTCCATTGATTGAGGCAGCCGCTCCCATTTCACATCCCCTGCTTTCAGCGATGGACTCACACAAAAATTAAGTTCATTATGAGTGCCATTCATTTGAGCGTTGAAAGTTGTTGCTTTGTGATTTTTGTAGCCTTTTCCAGTTATTCTTCCCTCTTTTTCGTCCCTTTCCGGCGTTTCCTTTATTTCGTTTTCAATTTCAGTTCCTTTGTTGTTTCTTCCGTTGTGTTGTCATCATTCTGTGTGTTGTTGTTGCTGTTCTCAGATGCTTCGTGCCTTTCTTTTGGGTGCGTTTGAGCTTCGTTTTCTTTATTTTCTTCCAACTTCAAAAATTACGCTGTTATTAATTCAGCACACACAAACATCACGAAGCTGTAAATTTTTGCGATTTTTACAGCAATGCGTGTCAGGGCAAACATCCTTTAAGGATGCTTTAGGATCGCAAAAGGACCTCGAGCCCGTTCGCAAGCAGCTAAAAAGCACAACAGCTGCTGCTTCTCTGGCCACTTAAATCGCTTTTTTTCCTTTTTATATGTTATAATTCTGTGCTTATTTCTGGTTTTATTTCTCATATTTTTCATTTTCCTTCGCTTTTCTGCTTGTTGTTGCTTTTGAAGAGTTCTTGCTTATATATCGCCAACAAATGGCACGAAGCACGTGATCAAAATGTGAACATTCCATGAGAAAGCTGAAGACGATGCCAGAAGAAACAACATATAAACACTCAATTCACACGCAAAGGAATTCTCTCTCTTTTTCCTGCTCAGACATTTTTAATTAAACGTCACCTTTGCCCCCTTTTAAATTCTTATTGGTCTTTCTTTCAGTCATTCTTCGGTTGTCTCCTGTGACGTAGTTTGTTCGTAGCTCACAACAGCTTCAATGAGTATGAATTTAATGAGAGTCAATGCGTCCAGTGACACTCAAAATGTCCCTCACTTTAAAATGTCTTTTCAGGCAATTACGAAATTGGACAGTGACACTAAAAGCCTCTTCCGTATTTAGTGCCATTTAAAATATTCAGTGCCACTCGAATGGATTTGAAGCAAAACATTTCAGGCGTAGTCAGGGCTTCGTGAGGCCGACGAAGACATCAAGCGACGCCTTTCCATGCTCGATCAGCTGATTTCCAGGCGAGTGATGCCAGCCTCATGGTATGCAGTGTGTCAGGACCCTCGAAAAGCTTCCAATGGCCACTTAGATTAGCTACAGTGACACATACTGTAGAATGCTTAAGCCAAATCATACTATTTTGAAGGATTGAACATTGTTATGAAGCCTTCTGTATAAAAAAAATCGCTCCACGGTGGCACGTATTAAAACCGTGTTTTTTTCTCTTAAAAACCTCATTCGATTGTTTGTCTTCTTTTTCCATCACCATCGGCAGCGGCACGACACGGAATCCTGACGAGTTTCAAGTGCAGAGAATTGCATCATCACGGCGCTGCTTCAGCGTTGCATGCGGCGTGCAGTTAATTAAAAATGGCTGCTCATCACTTCGGCTGCGTGTCCACAAATCATGGCTCAACAACGCTAGTGGCTGTCCTCGTTCCGTCCGCATCTCTGCTGTTGTCCTTATTAATTGCACTGATTTGGTCCTAGAGCCTTGCAATAATTTCGGATTTTCGGCATATCCGAAAGTGCTTAATTGGAAATTCATGTTGCTGTTATTGTTACATCGCAGGCGATTATTAGACGCAACATTTTGCAGCCTCGGCTTCAGCCCAGTCCCATTTTATCCCGGTTAAAGCCGCGTTGGGTTCATCCTCGCCACTCGGCTTTAAGTTGCTTTGTTTTGCGTAGCTTCTTTTCCGGAAACTATTTCCACAAATCAAACAAATTCCCATTTTACATTTGCAGAAGTAAATGAAGAATCAATTTAGGCAACAGGAAAAGCAGGAATTCAATTCAATTCATAAAATTTGTTGCAAATAAATCACATCTACTCAAATCAAATCAAATGTCAATCAAATTCAAGTGCAATGGCTTTGTGATGATCGCTATTAAATTAGTGCATTGCGTTTAATTGGGTTGAAAGGCGAATAAAATAGATTTTCCGAAATTAAACGAAAGACAATTTCGCACAAACTTCGTTTATGTCAACTGGCAATCAGTCAGTTTTAAGTGCAACAAATTAAGCGAAATTAACTAACATAAGAAACGGAAATTATTCGAGTGAAGATTCAGTTATACTATCCAAATGATCCTTAAAAGTATAGTCGATGATACAATATAATCGCTAGATCATCAAACAACGCCCAACGCTAGAAGTGAGCTCTGGTCGAAGTATTCGTTCCGTTACCAGGCTCAATTCCCGTGCTAGTACTCTTCTCAGTAACAGGCCCATACAAGATCGTAGTTCGTAGTCTGAGTTGCATTGATTTTCCACAGATTCGGAGAACGAGTTTTAAACGAGCCGAAGTCAAGCTTCAAGCCGAACCTCGGTACAAGTTCAAGCTCTAGCCGCTCGCCCTGTACACGTCCATTTCCCATCGAAACCCCAATTTCAATCGCAGTCCTCTTCAAGTCTTCGATCCACTTCAAGTGCCAATAGATTTATTTATTATCTTAAATGCTCGTTACCTTTTTCGGGTTGATATTGGCCCAATTGAAAACTCTGTTTCGCGGTTGAAAACTTCAAAACTTAAATCGAACACACAAATCAAAAACTAATTCGCTCGGCAACGTTTCGGGATTTATCTCGAATTTAAATTCAACTCAAGTAAATTTTTGGCATGAAGAACGTGTTTTTTATAATTGAAGGAAACACCTAAAGGACGCGGAAACACACACAAACGCAGAGCATAAGTGGCTGGACTTTTTACGAGTTTCGCTGTTTATTTGTCCTTTTTAGATGAAGGTGGGACTTTTATGCTAATTTCATCAAAAGTAATCCAAGCAGAAGTTTTCCGCTTCGTTAAAGAAACGCCACGCAATGCAATTTTTAATTTTATAACGCGCGTGTGTGTGTGTGTGTATGTTCCATGCGTTGTTTTTATGATTCTGTGCGTGGGATTTGCATACAACGAATTTATGTTGTTGACGCACGCAAAACTTCGTTGGATGCGTTGCATTTTGATTTTGAAATAAAAATGAAACTTTTCAGCAATGCAGTGAATATAATTGTGTGTGTATGTGTGTGTGTCTTTATGTGGGTTTCCGCGTGGCGATCTCGAAATTGTGGCAAACAAATCAATAATAAACAACAACAATTAAAAATGCAGCGCAAATAAAGAAGGCGTCAAACACAATATAAAAAAGCACAATAATAAAAAACAATGTAATAAAATTTTGAGAGGGGAAGAGGCGAATCGAACGCAAAACGGAAGAAGAAGCTATGAAGTCTAACGTGAGAAAAGGAAGAAAAAAGCCCAACGATTTTGTACTCGAGGCCAGCCACCAACGCAAGCAGAGCCTCACACACACACACACACACACACACTCACGTATAACTGCTTCATAGCATAATTTAAAAATGGCGTCTAATTACGCTGTCGCAGAAGCCAGCGAAAAAGCCAAACAGAAAATAGAAAACAAGGAACAACAAACAAGAAACAAGTAAGAAAAACATTTTTAAGAAATAATTGGAACACTCTGTTGGCTCTTGTTGCAGTTGTTGTTGTTGTTTTGAAATGCTTGAAGCTGTGCGGCGCGGTGTTGCCACTTCTACGCAAATTAAAAGCAGAATAAATCCATATAGGACCAGAAATAGAAATAAAAGCAACAACTATAAAACGAAACGGAAACGGAAACAAAACAAAGCATGCAAAGAACAAAACAAGAACTTTACAATAACTAAAAGATGAAGATGATGATGAAGAAGAAGAAGAAAAAGAAAAAGAAGTAAAAGAAAAGATGAAGAAATCTGTTCAACTGCATATGAAAAGCACTTGAAACGCACCCACGACTTGCAAAGAGTCTTAAATAAGGTCGCTGGGTCAATCAAATTGCAGTAAATACGCTTTCGACGAAGGGGTTAGGGGCTGAGAGGGCATTATAGAACCTCCCAACTGTTTAGAAACACCCAAGGAACAAAACCAAGGCATCAGTCGGGCGACAGACTAACGACGACAGCCTCAGACGTGGAAGGTCTTATAAACGACAAATTTTACCAAACGGCAAACAAAAAGAAATATAGGACAAAATCAAAAGCATTCTCCTGGCAAAAACAGGATTCTGTGGCCACTGAACCTGATCTGGATCCGATTTCCCCACGGGAACACGGAAGATAAATTGGCGAAATTTGGGAAGCACAGATGGTTTATGATTTTATTCGGCGGAGTGCAAAGTTAAGAAGCAAAAAAGTAAACTAAACAATACCACAAATATACACCTAAATAATGGACATACATTTATCTACATTACGAATTTATTTGTTGTGGGGAATAATACGCTGTTTGAAGTGCAAAGAATTAAGTTTTTAAAGTTCACAATATTACTTAAAACTGTTACGATTTTTAGTTGAAATTGGATAGTGTTAAGCACATTAGATAATTAAAGGAAACAGAGACTAATAGGGTTCCTGGACGACTTTCCGAGAATCAATCAAATCTAATACTAAATCAATCAAAAAATAGAAGTTTTCCGACGGTGTTTCCCGACAAATCGAGGAATCGTTGCGGTCAAAGTAGTACAAAGCTCTGGGGAGGGTCTGTCGAGGGTCTGTGGCTGGTTGTTGGCAAGGGCGGAGGAGGGGAAATTTTTGCCACCGCTTCGGAACTCGTCTTTACCAAGCCGAAGTTGAAGTTTGTCAAAAGAAATAACTTTTGAAGCGCAAACTGAAGAGTCTCAGATAACCGAAAAGCGATTGTTACAGGCAACTTTTCGCCTTTCACTCACCAATTTATAAACAAAGCCTTTGTTGTTGTTGTTCAGGAGCTGCTCTCAGTTTCTCACTGACTTCCAGATCATTCTCCTAGAAGAAATCCCAATTTCCTCTTCCTCTTTCGTGTGGGGCTTTTACTTTCGGTTCCTCAACTTCTGTCTATGCTTGAAACCCTTTCATCCCCTCTTCCTCTACCTATTGCCTTTCTGACTCATCGTCTTCTTGCCTTTTCCCTCTTCTAATGCGCCTTCCCCGGCGTTTCATTGCGGCAGCCTCTTTAAATCTGAAAACGCGGAGACGGGGAAGGGGAAGCCGTTATTGTTGGTTGAGTGGTCGGAGGGGGTTTTCGGTGGGTGCTGTAAATGGGTCGAAAGCGCAGCCGTTGTTGGAAGGTGAGAAGATAAATGGACCGACTCATCCACTTGCGAGTTCAGTCCTAAGTGACCTCAACTATTTATAGTAAGGCTTGCTGCAACAACTTGTTGTCGTTGTTGTTGTTGTTGTTGTTGTTGCAACTATTGTCATTAGTGGTGTTATTTTTGATGTCCTTGCTGGTGCTGCTGTTGTTGCTGCTCTCCTTGTTTCATTGTTTTCTAGTTTTCTGCCTCCATTTTGCAATTCTTTTTCCATCCTTTTGTTGTTGCAGGGGTTTTTTTTGTGTTTCTTGCGTTAGGAACTCAGTTGATGTCATTTCCGGACCTCATTCGACAATAGCAACAACAACAACAACAACAACACTTCAGGGTTTCATGTTATCATCATCAGCGTGTAAAATGCGTTCGTTCGTTCCTATTTTTACCCTACTTCTTTTCGTTGTTTGTTTTGTGTTGTTGTTTATCTGTTGTTTATCTGCTGTTGTTGTTGTTGTAGTGCGTGTAGATGACAGAGAAGCATTCAAGTAGAGTGTCTGTTGTTGTTGTTGTTGTTGTTGCTGTTGCGGCTCTAACAATGCAATCGCTTCCGTGTATGAGTCTCTCTGGGATCATCGTGTCAGTGGATCTGAAATCGTCCTCATTGTTGCTGTCATTGTCCTTGGTGTTGGTGTTTGTTTCCGTTGTCGAGATGACTGCTAGAGGATCTGCTTAAATGACAAAGCGACCGAGTGGCTGTTGGTCGCACGCCTCAACGTCTGTCCTCTGCACTGAGCGACTGAGCATGCGAAATGCGGATAAAAGCAAGTGTTGTGCAGTTTCTTCTCAGCCCGTCTCGGCCCTTGAATGGCGCAGGGAATTCTTCGAATCACTTCAAAATATTTACTGAGTATTTAGAAGTTTCAGACAGGAGCAGATGCACCAATTAAAAGCCCAGCAACAAACAGTTTTACACCGTTTGCAGATGCGAAAAGAAATTCAACCCAACCAAACTCTGTAAACGTTCCTTTCATATTTTTAATTCACTAAAAAAATCAACTTCTAAAGGAGTATATCTCTAGTCTAATCGAACAGCTTTATTCCTTAACGAACACAGAAATTAATGCGAGTGGGAATTCTTTTACTTCACGTACTCTTCCGTTCTCTTCCTCTTCCTAAAAGAAACAGCGGTTCATGAATCACTATCAGCTACTATTGCTTCTCTCTATGGGAACACAGTTTTGCCTTAAACTACAGGGCAGAAAGTTTTAGATGGATTAAAAAATTTTTCACTTCATTAAATCCACTCATTAAAAATATTATGGATAAAGTTTGTCTTATATCCCACTCCTAAGAAGCTCTTATATTCCACTTCAAAGTATTATTTTGGCCAGAGATTAGACAAAGTTACAAAAAGGATTCTCGGCTTCAAAGTGTTACTTTTGAGGAGGATTTTTCACTTCTTCCAAATATTAATTATTGCTACAATACACTCTTCAAAATTGACAAGTAACTGAAAATTTTGTGCATGATTTTATCGCCTCTATAACGCAACAGTTCTGCCTCCATTTATGTTTTTGGATGATTATGACGTTGGAAATCTTCTTGGAAGTCATAGATACGATAGAATTGTGTTTAGTAACCATGTTACTTTTCATCCCGTTATTAATGGGTTTACTATACATTATACATCTAACTTACTCTACTTCTTGGCGACAGGTATCCAAGATATGGGGTTTTCCGAAAGCTTTTCAGCTAAGTATAGCTGCAGGATATGCAAAGCTTGTAAGGAAGTAATACACATCACTCTTATGAGGATGCAAATCTTCTTCGAAGTAGTAACAATTAGGAACATGATATCCTTTGAAGTATCGTATCTGCAAACGGGTTAAAAGAAAGCGCCATGTTTATGCACATAAAGAACTTTGACTTATTTCAGCAGATGGAAGTCGATACCATGCACAATATGTAGAAAGTGTGGGGAAAATACAATTGAGGTTTCATTCTTTGGAATATACTGAAGTTTACAAACTCTTTTCGTTACCCACATTTATCGTAAAAGTAACAGCTATTTCTTATGAAACTAATAATAAAAAAACCCATTCTTTTATCGAACGGGAAAATTTAAGGAAAAGGAAATTACATTTTAATTCTAGAGAAATGATTACCGTTTTGAGATTTTTTTGCTTACTTCTAGGAGATAGAAAAATAAATAAAGATAAAGCATAAAGGCTATGTATATAAAATTCCCATAAATTATAGATATAGTTTTGAGTCTAAAAGCGCGTGAGGGACCAATGCAAGACAAAATAGCTCGCAAGGAACCTGACTTTTATGATTCGTATGTATATAAAGGAATAATAAGAGAAACTAATAGATTAATGGATTATTACTGAGTGTGAGGAAATACTCGTAATTATCTGCTTCGCATGATCTGCTGCAAATTTGTTTGTAAATCTTGGGATTTCCCACTACTAAAACCACTTTACTTAGCCTCTGAATTGTCTTAAAAGTCCCCCGATCCACTCGTTCGAACCGATTATATAATCATATTGCAGCCTCCTCGGGATTGACGGCTTCCCCATCTATTGTTGCCGGAGCTGGGCTGGGCCCGCTTTACTATAGCTTCAACGTTGTATTGCCCATACCGTCCTTTCCGAATGAAATGATAATGCGTTAATCAGATGCAACTGTGATTACCTACCATTTAAACTTGGTCGGACCTTCAATGACTTCCTTCAGACTTCTCAGGTCGGCCTCTCTTCGCTGTCCACTCGAATATAAGAATCGAACTATAAAACGGACAGGAAAGTAAAGTTTTAGCCCACTAAATTAAGATTTTTAACTCGAGGTACACCTTAACATATCTAATATAAATATATACCTAAAAGTGTGGAGCTGGCTTCAACAATTTTATAAATTTCAAAAAAAAATTTTTTTTTTAAAATACTTATGACTCAAAAATGGGAGTACAGGAAGAATTTTTATATTATACCAAAAGCAAAAAAAAAGTGTGGTTGCTGCAGGTGAAATTCTTTCCGAGTGGGAAAAACAACTGTATTTTGATCGATGGGCAAATGACTTCAGTGGGCCATAAGTAAGCTGAAGTTTTCAAAATTGAAACCTATTTATTCTCTTCTTCACAAGGAAATAGTAAATTCTCCGCCCTAGTTGGGGAAATGCCATGAATAAGGAGCGCCGAAGTGATCACTCAGTGAAACTCAGTCACGCCTTCTTCGCCTTTCCGTTTTCTTTCGCATCACTCGATTACTCAGTCGGCCCACTCTCCCCAGAATATCTCTCATGTCCTCTCACTCTTCGCGTGTATCTCTGCGCGGCAGCCCGCTTCCATTGCATTGTATGTGTATTTATTTCAACCGCACAAAGCAATTGGATTTCTGCGGTTTTCTAATCCAATTTATTTCCGAATGCAAGCACAGTCCGTCCGACATCTTGAGTGGCTCCATAAGCGATAGAGTTGCCAGGCGATTTGCTTTTATTGCGTCGACATATCACCTGACGTAATTAAAATTTCAAATGCCAAATTAAGCTGCTGATGTTGTTGTTGTTTTTTATTACTGCATGCCATTAAGTGTTTTTGTTCTTCTGCTTCTTCCCCATTATTTGTAACTCTTCCCAATCAGAGCAAAACTAATTTAATTAGATTAAACTACAAATGAAGACCGAAATCTAGTTTCGTTTCGTCTCGTCTCGTTTCGCTTCGCTTCGTCTGTCATTTAAAGTCAACTTCAGACGGCAACGGATCCGAAATCTCCTCGAGGTATGAATGAATGTCTGAATGCATGACATTCGAGTGCCATTTGAATGTCATAAACACTTATTTATGTCTGCATTTGCATTGAAATGGATTCCGCTAAAAGGAAGAAAATCATGTTTAAAGTTTAATTAAAGTCCAATTTAAAGGAAGTCCAACGTGGGCATATTTAATCAGTGGCAAAGACAATCATTCATCAATCATTCTGAAATATTATAAAAACTGTTTGAAGCAGCAGCTGCAGCTTCTTATCCCGCTTTAATTGCCATTTGAGCAGCCGCGGGGTGGGTTTTCTATCGTTCGCCTTTAATTCGGCGATGACGATGCATTCACAACGGCGTCTAACGGTTTCTAAGGACTTCAATGATTACGCAACACGCACGACCGTTGAATAAATTCAATCGAAACGCGCAGAGGCGCAACTGATCGAGCATCTCACCACCGAACGTCCCACAACTCTTCGGGGTGAGTCACTGAGCAGTTTTTCACGCACAGGACACGAAATCCTTGCATCTGTCGACTCTTTGTTTTATTTATTATTATTTTTCCCGGTCGCTTTGGTTTTTTGACTGCTTTCGACTGCCTCCCCTTCGCAAGGATCTCGTTAATCGGCTGTTGTGATTCAGTGCTTCCGCGTTGTTTAAATTATTTCTCCATTCATCCTTCATTCACATCCCACCCTGTCCCTGTTCGTCAATACGCAAAACGCTCGACTTCGTCCCGTTTCCTCGCAACGCACTTTTTACGTTTTATTTGATTTACTTTAATCCCTAAAAGGGTCTTTAATCCCACGCGAGAGCCTTTGTGAGCCTGCAAAACTCGTCATTGATTAAAATTGATTGTTTCCTTTTTGCTTTCCTTTGATCCTCGTCCTTTGTGGTGATCAGCCTCGATCGAGGGTTTTTTATTCCGGGTTCTTCTCCTTTCCATCCAGGTCCTTTCTGTGGTTTCTGTTTCCAAGTCTTTCAATGGACTTCAGTCATCTGCGGAGCATTAAAACTGCAGCAGCCTGCAATAACATTACCTTGGATTATCCTGGCGACAGGAAAGGGCAGCCGTTGGCGGTATTTTGATTGACGCAAGAATAGTTTTGAATCGTTTCGCTCTGCTCTCCTCCGCGAAGTTTGCAGAAACTAAAGCGAACCTAAACGCGTCGCTAACCTTCAACAGACACCTTCAATCAGCAACGAATACGCTTGTAATCCTTTTTCTGTTATTGTTGCTACAGTCTTTCTCTGCTTCGCATTTGCTTTGTCTTTTAGTCCTCGTTTGATCCGGGTAAAGACGCGAGACGGACTCGAAAGTGGTTGCTGGTCGAGCTCGCAGATGAAGTGAAGCCACTGGCGCAGCAATTGGTACTGGCCAACATGTGTTTTCGTGTCCTTTTGTTTGTGTCGCTCTGCTGTAAGCGGATTCTAAGGATTCAGAGACTTTGTGTCAAGCGTCGTGATATTTTCACACTGCCAGACGACGTTGAATCCATTGTTCAATGGACGGGAGCCGGCGGCGACGCTGGCACAAGAGATTCGCCAGGAAGAAGCAAATTAAAAGCAACTGCAAACACTTCTTCCAATGCCAGTTAATTTAAAAGAAAGAAACGAGGATTTCTGAGAATTTCCATATCGCTGTGGGTCTTTTACTTCATTATTTATTACTTTTTAAACCTTCTAAAGCTGCGCAAACTTTTCCTGGCTGTATTTTTCTATGCAGTTTGAAGCCAACTGAAGGAAGCTCCTTGCAGCTTTCGACTGCATTAATTTTAAAAGATTTCCCAACAACAGCGGCGCATAACCTCCTGTCTCCTCCTCCTTTTCGAAATCCGTTGAAACAGTTTTTAAGTCAATAATTAAGCAACATCATCGAATTATTTGATTGCCTTTGGAATTTCTTTCATTGGCTTCGATTGAATGTTGGGAATTTCTTTAATGGATTCCTTTGCACTTAAAAGGATACAGCGACAACAGCAGTTGATCCTCTGTGCTTGCGATTCAATTCATTTCCACTTGATTTTTATTTGTTTTGAAGCTGGAAATTAATTAAAAGGACCACACGCAGAACTCACGTCAAAGCAACGCGTGTGGCCAACGCACACAGAGGACGGAATGTTGGGGAGGGGAGCGGTGGGCGAGGCGGTGGCGAGCGTTTCAAAGAGCTACTCGCCAGTTCGCTTGAAGCGACTGAAGGACCACAACGCATCGTCGCCCCGCCGCCCGTCATTCAATCCGTTTTCAGTCGGTTTTCTATTCAAGTCCGTTTACTTAAAATTTGTTTTTTAAATGGCGACTCATCGGCGCTGACGCCGGCAACAACAACAACCGACCTCAATGTGTCAACGCACATTTAATGCCTATAATCATCGGAAACTTGTTGACGATTGGCTTCGGAGAGGCTTTCGAAGTGCGAACTGACCAAATGACAGACCGACTGACAGACGCGACTGCGGTTTTTCATTGAATAAACTTTGATGGTCAACAGCGAAGTAAATTTGTGTGAATGCGATGAGGAAGCGGAAGTCACTAAAAAGCATATCTTCACATCGAATTCCATTCAAATGAACACACGATTTATAATAGCTCATAAAATCGTTGATTTTTCTTTATAATTTAAAGAAATGCGCTTCATAAAGCGTCTCATTTTGTTAAAAGTAGTGAAAAGTTTTTATTAATAATCAAATTTACAATCGAAAGCGGTAAAAGTTCTTCGGAATGAATTAGAAGTTATTTGAAATCAAGTGTTTTTCATATATAAATAAAAATATTCCATTTGCTCCATTTTTTTTTGTGGATTTTTCGGGGTACTTTGAACGTTTGTTTTTATTTCAAAGCCGTCCGAAACGTAATCAAGTCTTCAGCTCGTGTTGAAGCTCGTGTTTGAGCATAAAAATACACATAAAATCATCGCACGGGTAAAAAAGACCCCCTTCCCCACGCTGCAGTGCTGCTAAAGACCGAACTTTCCCCTTTGCACTCGGCTCAAGACATGCGCACATAGAAAGGCAAACAGAACAGAACAGGGAACAGAATTTTGCTTGGCAAAGCGAAGAGTTGTGATTTTGAGTTTTCATATTCGAGACAGAGCAGAAGCAGCGCTGCCACTGAGCTGTACGTTATCCTTTAAGGGATTTTCGTAAGAACAATAAAAACAACAACGACAACAGCGGCATTTAGCCAACAACTCAAATAACCACAAGCAAACAACATATTTTTGAGAATGTTAACTACAAATGCTTGGCTGCAGATGTGTGAAACGATGTGTTTACATATACAGCGATGTGTGTGTGTGAGTGTTGGTTCACATAAAATTCAGAAGATATGAAATACTTCTGCAGTTTCTACACTCAAAGCAAAAAACAGCAAAGATAACGACACACAACACAAAAAGTTGCCTGATTTCGATATAAAATATTAGAAAATTTCCGATATTTGCGTTTGTTAAAAGGTCAATAGCAATAAAAATATAACTTAGAAATAATAAAAGATGGTAATAAATAAAAGATTAACCGATTAGTTAAATGTTTCCTTCATATTTCTATCATCAATTCCATTTGTAGCCATAGATTCCACAGAGAAAACTTGTTCCCCTCTTCAATGGTGCTCGAGTTGGCCCCCAAATACGTCGCATTTATTAGCGCTATATCTACGAAACTGTACTAGATAGAAGGACGGTAATGATATCCTTTGAAAGACATTTGAAGTGGCTTTAATTTATATTGAAACCCATTCACTTTTGGAGAAGAAAATAAACTTTGAAATCGCAGTTTTTTACTTTTTCTTAATTATTTTCGGATGAGTGTGAATAGCTGTAAGTGAGTGCTTGTAAGTGTGTGTGTGTGTTGTACACATTCTGTCTATCTTTGAGTTTTAATCTGCGTTCACTGCATTTTATTCCATCTGAATGCAAATCTACTCCTTTTTGCCGAAAACATGTTGTTTGCCATGCAACGTTAAGAATTCAAATTAGATTCTGTTGTCCTTTGTATTTGTTTTTTGTTGTGTTTTTTCGTTTGTGTTTGAAGTTGTGCTTGTTTTATTGTTTACAGCGTTTTTCCCTGATTTCGTTTGCTGCCCTTAAAAAGGACATTCATTCGTTTATGCACTCATTTCGCATCGAACGAATGACATTTGGTCAAATGACTAGAAACCACTGGAAATATTTGTTTTTTTTTTTTTATTTTTTTTTTCGTTTTAGATGTGCATTTATTGGAAAAATTAAAAAATTTCCAGCGAAATTCCTTTTTACGATTTCCTCATTATTTTTCAAGTTTAAATTAATTCAACGAATCTTTTTTAATGCACATTTTTTGTCTTTAATCCTTCTATTTCATTAATACGATGCCTTCTTCTGCCTTCCAACGCTTGCCCTGCTCCTCCTGGCTCCTCCGAGGCTCCTGGAGCTAAAACTTGGCTTCGTTGTGACAGGCAACTGGATCGGGCCGAGACGGACGAAGCTGGGATGGAGTATTTAAGCAGAAAATCCGACACTTAAACTCACTACGGCGGAAATATCTTCATGTAACACTTTGTGACGTGACGAACACTTCGGGTACAGAGAAAAGAGCGGACGACAGCTTCCACTTTCCAACTCGACAGACCGAACAGGCAATTGCAGAGCCTACTGCAAATTATGAATGAATTTATGCATGAGCAGCACAACAACAACAGCAGCCACGGCCATTTAAGCATAACGACGTCAACGCTGTTGATGAGCTGAACAAGAAGTCGACATTCCAGGAGCCGAGAGGCGAGGGAAACCCGATCGGCAGCAGAGAGACAAACACAAAAAACCCAGCGTCGCCGTAACTCATTGAAATGCAAACATGAAAATCGAGCGCGAAGGGGAGAGCATCGCCAAAAACGAGATCGCGCAACGAAGCGCAGTCCAGGTTGATGCCGATCAACGAAGTGCTCTCGATCGATAACGAAATAAACGATCAGCCGAGCGATGGAGCTAAAAATAAATGCCGCTGCCGATCGTGATCCATTGCTGTGGTGAGTGGAGCAGTTGAGGGGGCAGAAGGGGGGAGAACAGCAGAGGTTCTGCAAAGACTGGCTTCGGTCGGTTTCCTGTTGATTGGATTGCATTCTTGATGAGTTTCGCGGCGATGTAGACGGCAATGTTAATGACAAGGAGGTTCGACGTGCTCCAGAAAAATTCACAGCGAAAAAGTGAAGAAGATTGCAATCGATTAAAGAGCGGGAACGTTGAAGAAATCAACCTCGGCATAATTTATTTGTTTAAACAGAGATAAAGAAGCTCGCGTTGATGGACGACGATTCGATCCACGGACTTCAGTCCGAAGCCACGTCACTCCTCGGTCGCTCGATTACTTATTTAATGCCCCATATGTCGTTGTCCAGAAACAGCTTGCGATCCGCAATCGATACCTCGAAGAATGCGATCGCAGGCATGCTTTCGGTGGCTTTTTTGTGCGGCTGAAACCCGAATTGAGTGCAGTTTTTGTGGCCGGTCTTCGGCGGATCGCTGCAAGACGCCAGGATCGCTTACAACGCGTCGTTCGAAGCATGCTCGTCGTCCTGTGAGGTCTCCGCGGAAGTGGTTAAAACATCATACCTCGGCCTGAACCTTGAACCTGTAATCGAAGCGATCGTCAAGGAAATCCTCTTGCGAATTGCTTCTTAGCAAATGACACGAAGAACGAAAGTAGCAAAAAAATTAACATTTTCTTCATTTCCCTTTCTGCGCTGTCGTTGGACTCCAGCGATGCATGTTGCACTCTGACTACGAAGCCCAACCACGTAGCGTAATCAGAGTTTCGACTGAGAGAAGGACGAACATCGACACGAACGTCGATAAGGTTTCAAGGAGCAAGGAAATTGAAAAACCATAACGCCAACAACAGCATCCTGCAAAAACTTCTAGCATCGAATAAACAATAGACAGTTACAGCCAATCTTTTTCTCTCTTTCTCTCTCTCTCTTTCTTTCTCTCTTTCTCTCTTTCTCTCTCTCCCCCTCTTGTTATCTGCTTTCCTTTCTAGCAATCATCATCGAGCTCCGTTGGTTTACATTTCAATTATGATTTCATTTTCATATTTTCTAAATTCTCTGCACTTCATTTACTGTCTCCCTCGCTCGCTCTTCGCTCCCTTTCGCGCCCAGCACTGGGAATTAAGTGCTCTCAGAGTCGTCACTAGTTTATTATTAGTTTTCATCCAATCGAATCAATTCAATTCAGTTCATCCTGTGGACCTGTGTTTGATTGCGACACTGACATCGGAATGTAGCCGATGGCCAGACAGTAGGCGGGGTGGTGGGCGGGGACGTGTTTGCTGATGGTTGGTCCTTTAATTTAGTCACTTCGGAATGTAGAAATATCGGTCCTGGGCTCGAATGTCCTGTGCTGTGCAGGCGTGCGCTTGGGTTGAATCCGGGACCCGCGCGGAGTCCATCAATTCTCCACTCGTCGCCCTCGCACGACCACAATTTGATTGCTACACTGCTGCCCTCTCTGGCGCCCCGCCGTCGCTGTCCGTGCTGACAGCTGTCACGGTATCAGCTGCAGCATGTCCGGAGTTGTAAACATTAAATTGATTACAATTCAGCAAGCGGCAAATGCTAGAATCTGCGCGAATAAACGAACTCCGGCATCCACAACGCAGAATAAGTTCGGCGAAGGTTGCGGCGCTGCCGAAGACTGCTCCTTCCGTTGCCGAAACCGAATAAAATAAGTTCGGAATTTAATTTAGTGCCGATGACGAATCAAAGCCGAGTGAAGCACCGGCGATCGGCTGCAAATCAATGAGGGACCAACGAGGGTTTTGGAAAGCGAAAGCCACCAGCGACAGACTCCGCAATTTGCAGTTGTTCACTTTATCGCAGAGTGGATAACATGTGGCAGCTGCGTGACTGCCCTTCGCCCGCATCCTGCCTCTGCCCCACCACACGCCAGACCTTTCGAAGTCCTTCAAATGGGTTGCTGCCGTTTGCCATTTCAAGCTTTCATCATCGCAAGTGGATAATTTTTATTCTGGTGACAGCTTCGGTGAAAGGTCCTTCGAAAGTGAGAGCGGGACGGGGGCGGCGAGTCTTCGATGATGCGGCCGAAATTCGGATTTCATTTAATAATTTGATGGGGCGAGTTTTTTGCGAGTCCTTCTTGCGTCGTCCTCGAATCGTGTCTGTTGCGAGTCGCTCTCCAGACATAACGGGATAGACGAATGTAGGTCGCCGTCTGCCGAAAGGCTGCCGACGACTTCTTCATTCCGCTTGCGGTTGCTTTTTAATGAATGCGCTTGCAAAGTCAACAGACGGCAAAGAGACATGCGTCGAACCCACAAAAAAAACGGCAAAAAGCAACCAACAAAAACAAATGTCAAATAACAAACGTAAGAAGAAATAATAAAAAAGGGGAAAAATTTGATTATTTTGATTGCTGCCATTATTTTGGATTTCGTTATTGATGTTATATCACTTGTTGTTGTTGTTGTTGTGATAATCTGAGTGATTTCTGTGTTTTGCTAGGGACCTTCGTCGACCATTAAAGGATATGTGTGAAACGTCCCACGAAAACGACAAAGAAAATGCGACATTTTCCTAGTCAGATCCATTTATAAGATTCCATTTTCTGGCCTCCATGGGCACAGAAATCGAAGGTGGAGGCCGAAGGCTCTAAAAGTCCTTTGACGACATCCTCGATCCATTTGCGCTGCTTTGAGCATCCTTTAATTAGTAACGCGGTGCTTCTTTACATCGCTGATTCCGTGCTTTGTATGGACATCGTTAATTTCAAGCACAATCTATTGAGAACTCGTCCTTTGCATCCTTCTGCTCCCATCAGCCCATTGAACTGAGCCTCCGATCGTTCGATCGAAGAAAACATCGAAGGATGTCCTTGATAAAGGCTCTTTGTACGCCTCGACATCACCGCATCGCTTCTGCCTCTCTTCGCACACGTTTAAAGAGAGTCGAAAGAGTCCAGCAGATGAAAGGAAGAGGAAGTCATTCAGCACGGGACAAACGGAAGCACGAACGACGGACGGAAGCTCTGTCCGGGAAAGTAGACGAAGGGGACGACGAGAGGTAGAAGAGGAAGTCTCGTGATTTCGCTTTTAATGCGATTTCGATGCCAATTTGATGATTACGACGACTGTAAAACAACTCATTCGTGTTTTGTCCTTTCGTAGTTTTATCACCCAACATCCTCTTCTTCTTCTTCTTATTCTTCTTCTGCTTCTTCTTCGCCCACTCCAGCTTCGCTATCTGCTTCTGCATTTTATTGGTTAATAATAAAAATCGTGTTAAACTTTTGCACAATTTTCCTTATGGCATTTTTACAGCTAATAATTTGAAGTATACACAGTGACTTTGTTCATGCCGACGAGTTGTAATCCCCCTCTCCCCTCCCTTTCCTACCCCCCCCCCCCCCTCTTCCTCGTCCTCCACCGTAACCAAACCCTTTAACCCTCTGCCGATCTTTCGAGCTCTGCTTTTCTCTTGAAGTGCCAAAGACTTCATTTCTCGGTTTTGGTGACAAGACCAGAACCTTGTGAGGCATCATTAGAGGTAGAGTAACGACGACAACAACAACAACAACCAGCAACAACAACAAGCGCAGCAACATCATCGAAAGTAGCAGCCGCCGTGCTTTTCTTTAACTGCTTCTCGTCTGTTCGTTGGCATTCTTTCTCCGATTCGCCTTCTCCTTGTCGTCTGCTGCGTCTTCCTCATCACCATCTCCTTTAGCTCATATGGAGCTTAAGTGGAACAAAACTCAAGAACGTGACCACATCAACTCGATGGTGTTTTTCCTATTTTTAGTCGATTTATGGCTCGAAAGAGTAACAAAACAACAGCAGGTTGTGTGCTTTTTCCTGTTACTCTTCGGTGGCTACTTTCTATCACCGAAGCTGCCTTCACTCCCACGCCCCGCACCGGTAAAAAGCCTCCTCCTTCCCACGCCTTGACCAAAACTTTATCACTTCGTTTACTATTCGTTGCTGTTGTTGTTATTTTTTCCCTATTTGCGGACGTGAGATTGTTTGTTGAGTGGCTCTGTGTGTCTGTATGTTGTGTGTGTGTGTGTGTGTGTGTGTTAGAAATGCCTGTCAGTCTGTCATGCATGTCTTCGGAATGGCTCCCAGGTGACGCCGAGGGAAGACTTCATTTTTAACAACAAAATTTGGCAGCATTTAAGTTAGATTTTAAAATGCATGCTTTGCAAAGCTGTAAGGAAATGAATAAAAGGACAGAAAGAGGGGAACAATTAATAGAGAGCAGAGGAAGAGCGAAAATGAAGTGCAATAGAATCTTTTCCTTCGAATTCCTTTGAATTCTAATTCTCTATTAGCCTTGATTTGTACTTCCGTCCACTTTTATAAACTTCCGCCTCTCAACTTCGTCAATTCTCCATTTTCATCGCTCGTTTTTCATTCACATTTTTCGTCCGTGTCACTTTATGCGCCATTTGTCTTTGCCTTTGTCATGGTTCATCCTTTCTTCATTATTCATCTTTCCTTGTTCATCTTTATTCATTATTCATCATTCGTTTTTCATTGTTCATCGCTCATTCGTCGATTGTACACGGCGCCGTATTCAATCTGTGTAATTCGTCATTTTCATTCATCATTCATCTTTGTAGTTCATTCTTCATAGTCCATCGTTCATCCATCGAATATTAATTTTTCTGTCTTTATTCACTGTTCATTCGCGAATACTATTCGTTATTCCTTCTTCTTCTGTTTAAATCATTTTCATTATTTATTATTTCATAGTTTTGAATTCTTCATTTAATGAACGATGAATAATGAACGACTAGGAATGAATTAGGAGGAAGGAATAAATAGGTACGAATGAGGATAGAGGATAAACGCAGCCAAAAATGTGGAATTAAGGATTTGATTTAAATTCATTATTTACCATTCGTTGCTCGATTCGTTCATTATTCATCGTTCATTGTTTCCCATCGCTAATCATCCTTCAATTATTTATTGATGAGTCCTTGTTCTTCGTTATTCATGCTTGCTTATTCATCCTTCATTGCTGGTTGTTTTCATGGTTCATTGTTCATCCAGCGTGCATTATTCATCTTTCCTAATTCATTCTGAGTTGTTGATTCCGTTTACTTTATTCCTACGTACTTCTTTATTATTCATTCATTCATTCAATCATTATTCATTCTTCTCTGTTCATTACTCGTCGTTCATTCTTCTCGGTTCATTCTTCTCCCTCAACTGTTCATCAGCCTTTACCAATTGTTCATCATTCATTATGCCTTGGTTCATCTGCTCCCCTCTTCGCCTTCTTTTCCTTCTTCTTATTCCTCTTTCGCATCTTAGAGCCCGAATTCCATTTTGTTTATTGCATTTTTTTAATAGCTTGGCGAATTTATTAATTCCGTTTGTTGCTTTTGTTGCTTGTTTTATAATCAGTGTTTGCTTTTCGCTTTCTTTCATTTAATAAGCGGATAAAAACTGCGCTAAACGGAGCTGCGTTGCCGTCTTTTATTCTTTTCTTTTCGGGAGCTGAAGAAAAGCTCAGCTTAATGCGAATATTTTGAGTTTTTTGTCGTGCACTCGTTGGCTTTTATTTGTTTTGTTTTTGTTGTCTGACAGATTAAAGCACTTTTGACGGATATTCGGCGAAATGGATCAAAGTTTCGGAGTAACTAAGGAAATTTACTGAGCTCGAAGCAACGGAATCACGAGACGCGTAAGTAGCTTAGATTCCAAGCATTTTAAAAGGGGCGAAGGAAGAGAGGCGAAGTTGAAGGTAAACAATGACGTCACGTTAACACGAAGCGGAATTATGAACTCTTACCGCAAAATTAACAAAAAAAAAAAATTATATTGTAAAAAAAGATTGTACAAAAATTAAATGACTAATTTTAATGAGACGAAATTCTTATTCGTCAACATGTTGCATAGCAGAGAACATCATCGTCAAGTTGCCTAAACATGTTGCATCAGCAACTGTTGCTAAATGCTCCGATTGGGATAATATGCACAAAGAGCAAGTTACTCAAATGCTGATATTCCTCAGAAGAGAAACACATTGACTGTAAGAGAATTAAAGTGATTTGCCTGGGAGTAAATTCCCAACTTGAACTTCCAGTCACCAACGTTTTGAGAGCGCATGACGAGCTGCTCAGCTGTTCAAGTGAGCGCAGAGCGTTCTTCTCTCGGCTTTCCAACTACAGTCACGACTACTTTCCAACAATGCTTCGGTAGATATTTGGTACAAACTGGCCAACGACGCTGCCGACGACGTAATTCGGCTTTTTACGCAGAAAGCATACTTCTAGGCATGACCAAGACCTGACTGATGGAGATGTTCAGCGATGACTACAATGATACAAATTAATGCACGTAGGTAACGATGTATGTACGAGCTCCCAGAATAAAACCGAGATGACAGACAGCGTAAACCTGATTCTGGATAACTTCACAGTTCTTCGATTGGCATACGGCGTTCCACTAAATTTAAATGGGATTTTATTAAATGTCTGTGTAGGGGCTGTTAACATAAATCAGTTGAAAATGTGTCATTGTGTTCTTCTTCCTCTTCCTCTCCCTTTTTTCCTGTTCGCTCTGTTGCAAAGGAAATCTCATTCGTTCATAAATTTCAATTTCTAGTTTGTTGCAGCTGATGGCAGACATGACAGCAACAATTATGAAAGTCGTTGCAAAATATGCGATGAAAGGACTCGCCGGACGGACGAAGGATGTGCTAGTGTGGACGCTTGATGGCCGTCCTTTAGCCGGAACATGACTGCGATTTGATGTGATTCAATGTGTTTCGACGTCGAACGGAACAAGCGAAATACGATTACATTTTGCAAACATGAAAAATTCATTAAAAAGGAGATAAAAGAAGGGAGAGATTATCAACGACAAATTTCACAGATTCTGTTTAAAACGATTGTTTTAAAGTTTATTGCTGCAACGAAGTAATTTAAAGTGAATTGCTATTCGTCCATTGAAGCCATTCCTCAGCTCCTTAAACCATTTCCTCCTCAAATTAATTTATGGTAACGATTACAGTCTTCACAGTTGCGTCAACTTCCAGAATTGCCGTCATTTCTGTTGTCAAACGATCACCATTCACGAGACTTCAAAGTATTCCCATTTCCCGTTGCTTTCAATACCAGCTTCTAGTGAAAATCTTAATTCCTGCCGTTGATTGGTTTCTCCTCAGATAGAAAACAAATCAAAATGTCTTGCGATGAAGTGTTATCCTTTGTCTGTCTTAATTCTGCAGGAGGATCCACGCTGGACGTTAAACAACGTCCTCAGATTGCAGCTGCGGGACTTCAACGCATGACCTACGCATCGAGTGTTCATTCTTTGTAAATCATCGGTATTCTTTTCTATAAATATTGCTCTAAATGCTTGCATTTTCCCCGTTGCGAAGTCAGACGTCGATTTCCAAGAACCTCCGCTCTCTTATTAATGAAAGGCAGCAAAGGACGAAGCTCACCACCTGCAGACTATCGAATTCCACTCTCGAATGTCAGTTAATCGGCAGTCAATCAGTCAGGTGGCCGAACATTCTCGCGACTCTCACATAAATAACATCACTACTTAAGCTTTTCATCCAGAAACCAGTTGCGAATTACAGCAAGAAAAACGTGCAGAAAAAACCGAACTTGTCTGCAATAACAACACATAAAACTTTAAAGAAGAATAATCGACATTTTTGCGGATTGATGATTAAATTTCGCGTCTTTTTTCTTTGATATTTAATTGTTATTGGTCAGATCTGATTATTTATGGAATTGGAAAATTCGAATTCGGCAAATTCATCGATGTTGCCGTTGAACATGTTTTTATACACGAAATAAAGTCTTTTCCAAACATTGAATGGATTTCATGAGATTCCATATCGCAATGAATATGACGGCAATCCCCACACCCCGCCCACAACAGCGACCACCTCGTAATTGAAGTCTATTTATTTACCGGGGACGCATCTAAAACACAAAACGTGCGGAAGTTTTAATTTTGTTGTCCGTATTTCGTTGCTGGAAGTGGATAAAAGCAGAATTTTAATAAAAATATCTGATTTATGTGCCGTGTGTAGGGTGCTACGTAATCCACGCATACACACGTAACCTATACAGCCACACATAAACACACACAAGCGAAATGCAATGAGTGCTACAAGCTGCAGTTGCTGAAGTTGAGCTGAACGAATTCAGCCACAGCCAAAGCAACAGCAAGAACAAGAATAACAGCAACAACTGCAACAACTGATACAAAACCAACAACAACAACAACAGCTGCTTTTCACTAGCAACAGTTTTCAGTGCTTCGCAAGCGGCCAAATTTTATTGGAGAAAATGGAGCAAAATTTGCATACTACGTTTGAAATGAAGCGGAGTGTTAAGTGTGAATGAGGTGTGTGCAGTGCAGGGGCGACAGGGGCGGCAGGGGAGGGGACGGGACACACACACACACACAACAATGTTGCAGCAGCAATCATCTTGTTGCTTGCAGTTGGCCAATACGAACGCAGAGAGCGCAGTTTAAATGGGAAACGCTTTGTGCTTCTTCGCTTAATTCGTACGCACATAAAATTTGCGAAATTTGATTAAATTTAAATGACTTTTTTACATTGCATTTTTATGTTTCGTTTTTATTTGTTTCTTCGTCTGCTACAATTAAATTAAACTTTAGAAAGAAATTCGCAAAGAACGAACGCAAACGCAAAGCGGAAAACTTAAAATCTCCATTTTATTGTTGAGCACATCCACTGGCTCTCTACCTCTCAATCTCTCTTTCGCCACCTCTCCTTCTCCCATAATCCTTCGATCTCTGTCCGCCTGCCAGAGCGGAAGATTTCTTTGGTTGATGAATTTATTTTCTACTCGACAGAGATGACAGGTTTTATGCAGGATATCTCAAGCATGCATCAAGCACACACACACACTTATCCTCACACACACACACACACACATGCATTACTTTGTAGTCGCTGTAGTCATCCTTTAAACTTCCACTCGAACTGAATGAAATGAAATCAAATTTCAAATTGATATGATAGAGAAGAGCTTATAATGCAATGCGTCGAAGGGGGGAGCAGGAAGAGCGGCAGAGGCATGCGGAGTACAAGCTGCATGAAGCATTGACAACGCAAAGTTGCTGCCGAGAGGAAAGCAACGAAGGATTTTAGATTTTAGTTGGATTTAGACTTCATTTGTTCACTTCTACTCTTTTAGTGTTTTACAAAGTTGCAGCGGAAAAGAGAGTGATGCAGAGAGAGAGAGAGAGAGAGAGAGAGACGAAGAGTCGTTGTGCGATTGAGTTCGATAAAAATGAATCTTGTCCTCTTCTGCTTCCGATCGCAAGCAAGACGCTTGAAAAGCACTAGAAAAGCTCTCAAATGAAAGCGAAGAGCACTTCTCCATCATTTTTATCAGAAACTCATTTAATTTTTACTTTTACTAATAAATATTTACTTCAGACATGATTTCAATGGCAAATAAATGAGTTAGAAAAACGAAAAATCCATTTAAATTTGATAAAGCAGTTGGAGTGGAAGTGCTTTTCAAGTGCTTCTCTAGCAGCTGGAGGTATAAAAAGCTGTGCAGCTTGTTTAAAGGCGCTACTAGATAGAACTGGAGATTAATCTGGTGTTGCTTTCAGAGCTTAAACTAAAAACAAGCGACGAATTCGAAAGTTTTCTTTGTCGAAAACTGCGTCCATTCGAGCTGTCTGCCTTCTGCCGCTTGGGCGCTGTCCTGCATCCTTCGTCGCATATTCCGTAATTCGTTTTTCATGTCTGGATGACCAACTTCTTAAACGTCATTCAGCATTTGTTTATTGTCGGCCAGAGTTGCTGCAGTCGGAGCAACAAGCAGCAACGAAATTAGCAAAAACAGCTCCTGTGTGTCGAAAGTTTGTTTAATAAACTTTCCACCAACTGCAAAAGTAAATAATAATAAACAGATTTCTGTTCGCCCCCCTCCGATGACTTTGAACTTCACAGCATGTTTTTTGCGGCTTTTCTGACTGTAATTTCCGAATGGTGTGGAAGTGCATCACAACGAAGGAATCACTTGAAGTCCGAAGGATTAAAAACCATTCGAAAGTTGTTCCATCGTAGTTTCTGTGTAGGACAAAACATGTGCTGCTTCGAAACAATCTGTTTTAAATTATACACAAAGGACGGTATTTTGGACACTATTATGAATCCTTTGCGATGGCCGAATGTATGCGAAGCGACAACGATGGAAGTTAAACAGGAAAATGGCAAAGAAACTCGTTACATTGAAATCTAAAGCAAGTTTTCGATTTGACAGGTCAACTAAAAACTGAATGCAAGGATTTTCAAGAGGATCTCCTTTCACTCTCTTCGAATTTCCATCTCGTTCTCGCTTTGATTTTCTTTAAAACGACACACAAGCGACTTTTTATCGAGTTATCGGGAGACACCCTTAACAGTCGCACCCGTTCAACCAGAAACTCAATATTTATGCATGAAAACCTTTACAAATGAACGGAAAAATAACCAAACCGAAAACCACCCTCTGCGCCTCTTCAATTGCTGCGAGCGAAGCACGCGTCGCGTTATGCAACATTAAAAAGATTAAAGCGCTGCTCAGCGCCAACGAAATCCATGTGAGAACCTTAACGAAATAGAAATGGAAATGTGTACAAGGAGGAAGCGCCCCTCACATCATTATTTTTAATATAATCCCATTGAGCTAAGGGATACAAATTAAGGTTGAAGCGTGCATCGCGGTCTACGGCTACGGTTCGGAGTTTGGCCAGCGCAGGGCGAGGATAAGCATCAAGATGGGAGCGACGACGACTGACAGACGAATCGACGATTCATTTATCGCACGAAATCCGGCTGTCGATCGATATGTTTCCTTCTGCCAGTGCCTTTTTTATCTCTCGGCCAATTAAAGTCGTTCCATGCACGTTCGAAAGTTTCGGGAAGAGGGTCAAGCGTCAAAAGTAGACAAAAGGTGCTGCGAAGACAGAATTTACAGCCCTTTATACCTTAGAGATCAAATCACGGCCTCAACTCACTTCAAGATGTAATTTCAAGTGATTTTTTAGAGCAATCTGAAAAAAGTTTTCCTTTCGTTCTGCTGTAAATCATGAGGCAATTGACGTCTCCGTTCACATGCCACAAACACCCAACTCCCGCGCAAACAAAACTTTTGACAGAATCAAACTAATTTTGTTTCTTATTGACAACCGGAAACGCCTGACCGAAAGCCATTTTCCCTCTTCATCCCCTTCTCCAGCTGCTTTTATCGTCCGTTCCACTGCGTGTGGAGTTGGGTGCGACATTCGGCCGCGCGTTTTTCCTGCCGATTAGAAAACGAATTATAGTTTTGTAAGAAACGATGATCAAAAAGTTCCTTCTCACGTACGCTGTGTCTAATCGCAAGTAACATTCCTTTTCATTCCTTTTCAGTTACGGAAGATCCTGGAAAATGAACTGGGAAAGTATCAAGAAATCTTGCGGCCAGCAGGAAACATTAGCATTTCGATATATGTACGTATTTCAATCGCAGATGCAGTTTTCTCAACTATGCCTAAAAGTATACCATGATTTTTTAAAGATGTAAACTCCTTTTTCGTTTGACAGGAAAAATCCTCTTGAATAATTTATTGCAAATGCAAATATTTAAAATACAACGAAATACAAAAAAAAAAAAAAAAGAAAACATAACCAAAGCCACGAATAAAACAAAGGCTCCGGAAGGGTAAAAATACCCCATGGAGGGAGTGAAGTTGCGGAAAGAATTCATTAAATCGTGAAACATAAAATTGCCACAGCCAACAGAGCACACAAACCCGGTCGTAGACCCACCCACACACACACACAAAGCACGGGAAGGTGGTGTTTGTTGATTAAAATCAGCCCAAGGCGCATCGATAGGAAAAGTTTCTCGGTTTTGTTGATCCGAGCTCCGTTGATTACCACAGCACATAAAAACTCACATTTCGATCAAGAATTATTCAACAACAGTTATTTTTCCGCCTTCGAATCATCATAGCGAATTTTCTAGATATGAATTCAGTGAATTCCGGGAAATTCGCCTTCTTCGAATCTACATTCACATGAGGGAAATCATTTGAGCCTTTGTGAAGCCGTTGCGAAGTGTTTTTCGGCTGTGGGAAGCAAAGAGGCCAACACATCCTTTCAAACATCTCGCGTCGCGTCCTCCGTCAGCTTTAAAATTTCCTTCATTTGCAATAATAACGACATCAAGTGGAAGGTTGGATTTTCTCCTTTAAATCGTCCTCTCTTCCGACGTTGACGACGGTAATCGACATTTTATATTCTTATGATTTTATTTCAACTTTTTCCCTGTCTGCTTTTTTTTTGTCGCACGTTTTCATGCGTCGGCGGCCCTAACGCCCCCCTTCCCCAACACCTGTCAACAATCCGTTTATGAAAAACTCGCTCCATCATCAACAGCAACAACGCAATTCACGCTTCGTTTCGAAAGAAGCTAAGAACGGATTTTTCTTCCTTCTCCTTCTTTTCTATTGAAGCACAGAATCAAAGCCATGCGAAGGAGATACATAACAGGACAAACAACAAAAATTCCAATTCCGATAAAAGATTTTTATAAAATTGTGCAAAGAAAACGCAACTGCAACGAAAATGTGTTAATATTGCATCGCGTAAACGTGCTTTGCTTCGTTGCTGCTACACACCAGAGCGTAAACATAACAACAACGGCAAAAATGGGAAGGATAACCGAATCCTTGGACATTTTCTGAAGCAATCGACAAGAAAGTTGAACGAAGCAACGACAGCTGCGCTTCGGAAAATTGAGTTTCTTTCGAATGAATGACAACACATGAACAAGTGACAATTGAGTGAAATGCAGCGAAAAGAAATAAAGAAGACGAGCAGGAGAGAAGGAAGTGAAGCATAAAGTTAATTGCTGCTCAGAAGAAAGGAAAGAAAGGAAATCTTTTCAAGGAATTTCGGGTTTTTGCTTTCGTTTTGCACTTTTAAGCACAAGTGAGTAATAAAAAGTTGATAAAAACTTTTCAACGTCATCGGAAACGGGAGAAAGGAAACCCACCCGCACCCCCTTGCCCACTCCTTGCCATCGCAAAACAACCCCTATGACTCCACATAAAATTAAAATTAGCATCGTCAATTAAATAAAAACGCTGAAGTGTGGACAAGGGAAAATGAAGAGCGGTGAAGAAGAGTGGCTGTGGTTTAGTACGGAGAAAGGGAAGAAGACGGAGAAGAGCAAGAAGCGAAATATCAAAATTGATATCAAACTCATTCCCAAGCGAAGGAGAAACGAAAGAAAATATCGATTAACCAATTGGGACAACGATGTCGATCACAATAACAATAATTCACAACAGGCAAAGGAACAAGCAAATAAAAAACGTCAACAGCGAAATGAGTGCTTCAGGAATGTAAATTGAAAGCAGAAGAAGCAAAAGAAGAAAAGGAAGAAGAAGAAGGAGCTACATACCATTGAAGAAGCCCTCGAGACGTACGACAATCAAACAAAAGACTGAAAATAAATAAATTTACAGAGCAGCAGAATTAACAACAACAACAACAGAAACAAAAATGATGAAAAGCTTGATTAGCATCGCCAACACGAGTTACAAAAACAACAACAACAACAACTGAACAAATGTTAAGTTGCGGAAACTGAAGTGAAGTTGCAACCCTGCATCCGGTCGCCTTTAGCTTCATATTGGCCCCTCATCCTCTGCTCCATTCCGCTCTGGCCGACCTCTGACCCACCCTTCGCCGGAAAACTTAAGCACAGAAAAAGTGGAACAAATTTTAAAAAAAAAAGCAGAGAAACGAACATTTTTGGGGTCAATTTCAGGGTCATTTCAATGCTCGTTGGTCGACTGCCGAGGGAAGGACAAGGCATGGGATTAGCCAGGGTCAGTAGATTATGAATTCGGTTTCTTCCGCTTTCCGGAGCAGTCATTTAGTCAAAGTCCTTCGAAGGTCACTCGGTCCAAAATTTAAGCTTCCTCCAATGGAGTGGAAATTCTGTCGATGACTTCAGCGTGATCCTGATTCAAATATATACACCCTGATCCTTAGATGTCCTCATCCGGATTTAAATAAGCGCGAAGAAGAACAGAAATACTTCTGAAGGAGCAAGAGGGAAGTCCTGGAGTCGTTTCGCTACATTTTAAAGCGTCTTAATGCTGCCGTTGAACTTCTTGCTCCCTTTGGCATCATTGCTTTTCGTCCTCCTTTGCGCCGCGAGCCCGACAACGGCTTCAAAAGGGCGACAGCGACAGAAGGCGCCGACATAAACACCATCAGCAACGACAATTGTCGACGCTAGAACAGCTGAACTCTTTTCAAACTCATTCTTAATTGAATCATGACTCATTCATAACTCATTCTTAATTCAATAATGATTCCTTTCTGAGTAATTCCCCACTTATTCTTATGATTCATTTTTGACTCAATCTTTATTCCTTCCTCACTCCGGGTTATCTCATTCCTGACTCATTCCTAACTCATTCCTAACTCATTCCTAACTCATTCCAGACTCATTTTCATGTCGCACAGAGATGGTGACTGGTGGAGGGTGGCAACCCTGGCAATTCGGGCTACTCGAGCGAAACTTTCTGTTCTGTTGACTTGAAATTGAAAATGTTCGTAAATAAATGTTAAGCTGCAAAAATATAAAATTAATATGACGCCCTCTGGCGGTAACTTTAATTCAACACTGCACACACACAGCCACACACACACACTCATGCATGCATGAATGCATGAAGCGCGTTGCCAACTTCGCGGCAACGAAATATCATCAGGAAGAATAAAAATGGGAGAAAAAATAAAATGTTGCATTTTATTGCGTTCGCTGGCAACTAAATGCGAATTTCAGCAAAGAAACCACAAAAAATAAACAACACAAAAATACAACATAACATAAATAAAAAGACGAAAATAGAGACGAAGAAGAAGAGGTCGCAAAAGGCAACGACAGAAAGTCGTCCAAATAATAAGCATCAAACCAAAGCAAAAGGAATGAGGATAATAACGGAATGGGAAGGGCGTGGCGGGTACTGAAGAGATGTTGAGGGGAAGAAGACAAGAAAAGGCCAAAGGAAATCGACGAAGAAACGAGAAAATGCATCTGTAGAAGTGATGTTTAATTGTCCTCTCTTTCTTGCTTCCTCTTTCGCACTTTCCTGCACCTATCACCTTCAGCAATTTAATGTAAGTTTTTGGTGATATTTTATGGTATTAAATAGTTGTAATGTTGAATATTTAAAATGCAGTAAAACGAAGTTTTAAACTTTTTCTGTTATTTCTTTCTTGAATTCCTTAAAACATTTAAATGACTTTTTAATCCCCCTTTTAAATTTAATTTAATATTTTTTATAATACGACTTCGTCTCACTCAAAAACAGTTTTCGCCAAAAGCGGCAGTTCTTGTGTTTTATTATTATATGCTAAACTAATCAACATCCAAAATTCAAAACAAAAAAAAAGTTAAAAAAAAACACCAAATATAATTTTTTTTAAACTATTTAAATCATTACTTCTCTTACTTTAATGTGTATATGTATTTTTACAATGTGTAAAATTGAAAAGTGAACAATTCTTTTCCAATCTCTCTTTACTAATTTTTTAATAATATATATTGCAGACCTTCAACAAAATAAATGGCATTTATCAACTGAAAAGTACAGCAATATATCCCAGAACAAGAACAACACCGAGAAGAACATCAATTGTTAACCTGAAGAACTGAGAGAACTGAGAGAGAGAACAGAGAGCGTTGTGAAAAAGTTGTGTATTAACGATGCAAAAGATTTCTAGGCTTATAGAGCGATAGCTGAAGGGAAGCAACAAATAGGTAGATTAATTTTAACCTAGAATTAATTTTGTACTATAAAAGTATTTCTCATAAACGATGCTATAAAAGATTTACTAAAACTGAATAATGAAATAACATATCCGAAAAATGTGTCTTATTTCTTAGTTTAAATAAATATAAAAATTCTTAGTGAATAAATGAATCTAATATTGTGAAGTTTTTACTGAGTTCTTTCTTTCTTTCTCTCTCGCTGTTTGTGTGTACCTTTGGAGGAGTGAAGAAGAAATCTGGTGACATTAATAAACTGTGAGCCTTTCATGGCTCCATTCAAATTTGATGGAAGTCAGACACGAATACAGCAACAGCAACAACCATCACATCATCAACGGAGAGAAAAATGAAGTGTCGAAACAGCCGATCACAGAAGCAACAACATCAACATCAACGACGACGACGACAAGGACAATGCGTTGTATTTAAACACACACAATCTCCATAAACATCATTAAATGTGAAGTGGAGTGTCGTCAGGTGAACGGAGAAAAGGAAAAAGAGGCTGTGCAGTCGCAGACGCTTGCAGATGCGCTGCTTTATTGGCTCCCAGCTTCTCTGAACTGTGAAATTCGTGTACAGAGTACGGCAACTACGAATATCTGTTTCTAAGGAAACTGTTTCTTGACAATAATTACTATAACACACATCAGCGGCGCTTCACTTCAAATAATAATGCAAATCGTGTCCTTTGGCAGCATCGTCACCGCCAACAACGCGTCCGTCGCCGACGAATCGCTTCAATGCTTCCTTTAAATCATGCGTTGTGATGTTGTAATCCATGGAAACCGTGGCTATTGATCGGGATGGAAAGCGAAAGGGAGGAGCAGTGGAAGGAAGGAATTGGTAGTTATTACGGTTTCCCTTGAGTGGCCCAACAACAGACGCAAAATCCTCATGAATTTTGTTATGACAGCAACAACGACAGCGGCGCAAACAACAACAGAACTCCCAATTAACCTCACAAGGTTCACTTCACTCTAAATGAAGTTTAAAGCGAGCTAAGCTGTCAAAATGGCTTCCTACACGGAGCAACGCACACAATTGAAATGTCCACTTTCTGCAAACAGTAGGAGAACCCTGACGACCTTCACGAAGGACAACGACATGAAGCACATCAACATGCGATATGAAATCCGTTTCGGTTCCTTGACACTCGATGAAAGGAACAGCAGTCAGCAAAATCCAATCTTAGTTTTTGGCTATTAGTGTTACTCTGTTCTAAGTTAGAGTATTATTCCTGCACCCTTCCAATACATCCCCTCACGATCCCAACCCCTCATTAACACCTTCAGCTAACTAGCGCCGTGCTGCTCACAGCGAATTCATTAAATGGCAGCATTGTAAGCGTCGAAAAAGAAATTGTTGCAACTCACCTGACTCTTCTTTGCCCCTCTGAAGAACTCCCCTCTGGTTGGCCCATTCCCCTGCCGACAACCGGATGAGACTGCAGCCGAGACTAACAGCATGCGGAAGCGGAAATGCATGCGCTCATTCGTTTATTCATTGAATTAATAAGGATTTCGTGTATGAATTCACTTCCGGAAGGTGTTCGGAGCAGCTCGAGCGACCACCCGCCGAGTCGCGTCGCATCGCATCACTTCGGAGCGCATCACGTTGCTTTTGTGTTGAGCTCTTCATGGCACTCACATTAATTTGCCCATCCAGCGCAGGAGAAAGGTGGGGTGAAGGGCGGAAGGGCGCGAAGAGATCTACAAAGGACGGTACTTTTTTGAAAAAAGTACAAAACGAGGTCACCATCAGCTGAAAGAAAAAAAGTGAAATTGTGAAAAGCGGTAAACTGTGTAAAGCACCGAGTTAAGTGTTAGGGGGTTAAAGGTCGCTGAGGTGATCGGCGAAGAAGTGTGAGGAGTGTGTGAAAGTATCTTCATTTTTCTGAAAACATTAAACAATTAATTACAGCATCCTTTCAAGGCTCCGCGCTGAATACGACGCGACTACGAATTCGACCCATTCCGAAGCAAGGGGTAGGCTGGGGGCGGTGAAGCAAGGCCGGGGGAGGAGAGGCAAAGGAAGATTTTCCTTATAAAAGGATATTTTTGATCTCCACTAAAAGCGAATAAGAGAATCGGCAAGGAGGGAGAAGCTTCTTGAATCGGCAAGAACACATAATCAGTGGCTTAGACAAGGACTCGCCAAGGACACGGATAAGTCAAGGATTTGCGCTTCAATATTTCGCTCGTTTGCATTGCTAATGACGTCGATTATAAAGCAAACATCGAGCTGCCGATCCGCGCCTGAGGCTGCTTCTCGTCCATCCAGCGACGTGATGCTTCCATCAGCTCGTTCATCACTCTTAATGTCAACAATTTTCCTTTTAATACGCACTCGAGTGCCGCAGCACACACACGAAAGCGATTAGGAACAAGTGTTGTTGGGAAAGGACATTTGTTTTCCCTTCCACTCACTTACAAGGCGAATACTCATAAAAAAGCGGTAAAAACGCTCCAAAGTAAATAAATATTGGGGACAAATTGAGGGCAGAATGGGCTTTCGAGTAGCTAAAGTAACCGGATCCTGGCCCACGCCCTGCCAACGCGCATTACCCGCCGTTTAAAGGATTTCTGTCGTTTCGCTCTGATTTATCAACAGCCGCGAGGTTTCCTCGACAGCAGATGGACATCGAACGGAGCCAGTCGACGGTCAGCCAGTCGCTCCTTCGATCCCTCAGTCGCTTATTATTAATAATTTTCCGTGTTTATTCTGTCATGCATTTTAACCGAAGGCGTATGAAAAGTTTCCCTTACTCGTTATTTTCCTTGTAACTCGATTTGGGAACTCGCAGACAGCGAAGAGGAGAGAAAAGCGGACAGATGAAGAAAATATAAAATAAGGAGCAAAGGGTTTAAAAATAAATTAAAACAAACATATATTATTTATTCGAGTCCTTTAAAGTTTTCTTTAATGCGTTAAAAAAGGATAAAAAAGTTGCGAAGTGATAAGGTACGATCGACTGTAACGAATCCGTTTACCAACTATTTTCCGACTCCAGGAAATAATTTCCTATCTCAAAGGAGTTTTAAACATAGAGCAAAGTCACAAACAACCTACGGCGCTCATCAAAGCCGCGTTGTGTTTCATCTGAAACGCAAAGGGTCGTAGTTCCCCGATGTGTCAATATATTGTAGAGTAAAAATGAAACGAAAATCTTGTTATATCCTTCTTCCCTAATAATTATTCGAACATATAATACCTTATTGTTTGAGAGTAAAAAACAAACGCAGTAGTAACTCTTTCGCAGTCTACAAAAGTTTTTGTTTGCATGCCGACGCCGGGCGTCGTTCCAGCCCATAAGATTTACATGTATTCCCGTTTCACTTTCGTAGTCATAGCTCCAATGTGTTTAGGCCAGCGTCGCCCATGAGCAGCCATTCGGCCACTCAATTTTTGAGCACCTTAATATGTATACAATGAGTGCATTTGCCGAAATTACGTCAACAGCCATGAAAGTTTGATTTGGCTACACTAAAAAAAATTATCGCTGTTTGTGTTCAAGCGGATTTTTCCTTTATATTATATAATATTATTATATTTAATTACAAAAATCATATTTTATGTATAACCTAAAAGATTTGTTACAAATAAGCTCAATTCTTCATATTAACGTATCTAATATATCGTTTTCCGTCGCTCTCAACTAAAGATACGTAAAACTTTAGCATATAATTGAGGTGCGTAGCAGAATTTAACAAAAAGAACCTAATGCTTCGTACATCGAAGTATTAATTTTTTTCAGTGCAGGTTGAGAAGTCGTTCATACACATGCTTAAAATGTGACAGTGTGAGTTTGGACATCGCTGGTTTAGGCTCTTAATTGAATTGCACATTCCCAATATGAACTGTGAGCAATATTTCAAGATATACCTACAATCACGTTTCCCAAGCTTTAGGAATCACCTGATCTGAAATTTCTTCTTCGAATACCAATAAAATTATTTAAGACTGATGGAGCGAAAAAATTAAAGTTTATTTAACATATTTTTATTCGTGTTTACATCATTCAATAATGACAATCCTTTCTTGCTAATGTTTAAAAATGAATGCCGGCTTCTTTCAAGACGTCGGGTAGATTTATATACTTGATGTTTGAGCTGCGAACGTAAACTTTCTCCAAATTTCTAGTGTGTCCGTCTCGGAACGTAATTGTGATTTCCGCCATTTTGAGATCCATATTATCACTAACTTGAGTAAGTTTGCCGCGACACACTTCACCTTTGTTGCCCTTCCAAGCAATAATATGTCCTCTGGCTGCTTGCATCGCTTTCATTGCAAGTTCGGTCGACATTTTGGAGAGGATTTATGAAATATTATCTTAATCTCGCTTATATCACTTTGCTAGCTGCGTCTGATGATGAAGAAACGTTTAAAGCACTTTTCAGATAAAAACAATCACATGCTTGAGTTGATAGACACCATTTTGACTTGCTTGAATACTGCCAACAAGCATGCTTTGAAAGATTTGGAAGTCACTGGAATTTTATTATGTTCATACTTGTATCTTTCCAGCAGAGTTCTTTAATCGTCTGTGAAATTAATAAATGAAATTTTAAATCATCCAATATTGTTGCAGACATAAGAAAAAAATAACCAACAACGAACATTAAATCAATCAACATTTATCTCCAAAAATGTGCATTACAAATTATGCCTGAAACACAGTTGGACATAGTTTGAACACAGTCAAAGAAGCCGGATAAAACTACATTTATCAGCTGTCAAAATGAAATGTGCTCTTGTAGAGCACGAGAAAAAGTTATTTTCCCGCCAGTATTATGTTGTAAACACAACACCATTCGGAGAACTATCGTATGTCGGTACGACAAAATGCAAATTTTATCCATTTCTCTTATATTTAGCGATTCCGAGTGTTATTTTTTATGCTCTTCATGCGTCATATATGCACAAACAAAGACCTTTTTTAATTGGATGTGAATTTTGGGCGAAGTAAGTACAAAATTTTACTCGAGAATCAGTAAATATTTGACAGTTCGTGCGTGTATTTGTCGTTCTCCAATGTTGTTGTTCTGTTTACAACATTAGGCTAATTTCTAATATAAGAAAAATGGAAAATATTTGAATTTTGTCGTACCGACATACGAAAGTGGCGCCTACAGTTGATTTTTTTCTCAATTCCCATAAGAGCCTGTGTAATTTTGACAGTTCGTGCGAGTAGTTGTAGTTCCCCGAATGGTGTTCTGTTTACAACATAAATATCTCCAATATTGTAAAATGGAACTCCAAGAGCACCTAATCAAGTTCGAGCAGTGCCAGAAATGACAGCTTTTGTATTTTGTATGCGAGATTCAGTTGTGTGCGTGATTTAAGAAAAAGATAAATATACAAATGAATGCTGCTTCTTGTTTGTTTTTTACGAAAGCAGAAGAAGAGCTTTTGCGCAATGTCTGAAATGAAAATAGAGGAACCTTGCAAACACGCGCTTCCTTATTTAAATACGAATTTGCGTAGATAACTGACGTATTTCTCGATTCCCATAAGAGCCCGCGTAATTTAACAGCTGATTTTGTATGTTGCCGCTTGTATGTCCAACTGTGTTTCAGGCACTAGGCTAAGAACGCGATTTGGTAGGGATTTCTCATACATATAGTATAAGTGAAAAATTGCTCCTCCTCATTATATTTAATTTTTAGTAAACCTGGCAGAAGAAGCAAGGGTTTTGGTCGCGATTTATTGGTCAACCAGATCAACGCCTATTTCTGTTTCTTCCTGCCCACTTTTCGCACAAAAAATTTAAATTTCGGGGAGATGGATCGATTTTTCGATGTCCAAATCCATTTTTATATTTGGTCAATATTGTTGTCTTTATGAATGCAATCTCGGTTGCAAACCAATATATAACTGAATATTCAAGAATGGTGGAATGCAAGTAATTCAGTCAAGTTCATTTGTGCGAGCATTACTACAAGAAAACCAAGAAATTTAATTTATGATAACTTTTATTCACCTCCAATAGTATAATAACCATTAATCATCATTCTTCATTAATTAATTAATCATCATTAATATCATTCTCGGCTAAATACTACCACGAACATAATGTAAAAAGTCCCGCAAAAGTTTGAATATATCAACAATGAATTTCGGTCAGTAAGTGGCAGCTTGAGCAACCAATTTTTGCTAATGTTCAAAAAGCAATGCCCCATGCTTCTGTCGGCCGTAAAATTCAGCTAATCAGGCCTTTATTTGCTGACTAATCTCGGAAACTATTTATCCGATGACGGTAAAACTTAGTGAGGCCAGAATTCAATAGCGGAGAAGGTTTCTGTATCATAAGTTTAAAGAAAAACGTGACCCCTTTCAGCGGCCACATACATATGAAAACTAAAAGGCACATGAAAGTCTTCACTTCCACTGAAATCGGACTGGATAATATGGATTTGGAATAACCCAATTAAATATAAACCATATAATGTACAAGTAGTATATATTCAGTCAAAATATAGTCAGTCAAAATTAAATACGAGATGAATAAAAATGAAACAAGTTTTTACAAGTTTTGACTTTCTTCACCACAGGCGTAATTTGCTTCACGTTCGACTTCTGTTTGGCCTATATCAGCATTGGATTCATAATCGACCTTTTGTAGATGACCAAAGATAAAATTGTTCTCTATAAATGAGTTTATTAAGATTTAACGAAAAAATACTCTTATTTTGCTTTTCTTTTGTATAATTCAACATGCAAAGTAAAGTAAATTCAAGAGTAAAATATCACAAAAAAGTTTTATTAGGAATGTATATAAAGTGTAGCAATTAGAAATATACATAAAATAGAGCAAAGAAGAGTTAATTAAAGAGTATAGTATCACAAATAATTTTGATTAGGAATATGCATAAAATGTAGGAGGGAAATGGAGTAGAAACCTTGTCAGAAATAAAGAGGAACAATATCTTACAACGGAGGCCATTGTTGTCATCAGTGTGTTGCAGCCGCCTGCTGTATGAGGCTTGCAATCCTATCGGGGATGCCAGCGTTGTTCAATTCCAGCCTGGTCAAGTTGTGCAATTTCGGGAGTTCCGCGATAGCTTCGAAGCAGATGTCGCTCAGCGTGGGGACGTCGATCCACATCTTCAAGAGGCAGTCGTCGTCAAAGTCATTATAAGCCCTGTTGTTATTATTCCCGTAGAAAATATAGAGGCAGCCGTTGCCAGCGTACGCCACATCTTCGAAATACTCTTGGTGTGGGTTTGGGGCTAGCACTTCTATGCAAGCCCACTGCTTCGTCTTTAGATTCAGCCGCCATATATCCAACATTGTGTGCAACCCCGAAAAATATTTTCCATCAGCGTCATTTGTATCATCGCTCTCATCGCTGTAATCGACGCCTTCGCCGCCAACTATAAAAACCTCGACATCGCCATTGCTCGTTCTCCTCTGCACGCAACCGAATTTTACGCGCCTCTTCGGATAGCCTTGTCGCTCGGCGATTGTAGATGGATGGCCCAAAGTGTGAACGTAGTCCCATGTCTTCGTTAGAATGTTATAAGTAGACAGAGCACGCAGACCCCAGATCCTATCCTCATTCCAACCTCCAAGGACATAAATGCACTCCCCGTCGAAAGCAATCTTGTGATCGCAACGTCCGATGGGCGCGCGATCCGACTTCTCCGAAGTAGAGTACATATTTTCCCAAGTTCTAGTTTTTAAATTCAGGCCGTCGATGTCACAGAGATAATCAGAATCGGAGCGGCCGCCGAACACGTACATGTAATTCTCGTAAACAACCACTGCGGGCGCGTGTTGAGCCGAGGGCGGAGTTCCGCCTATGTCCAGACGACTGATTGTCTCCACATCGTTGGCTGCAAGGACATAGCTGCCAGGTGAATAGGTTTCGCTGTGAGGATATACGATGCCGCCGTGAGTAATGATCATATTGTCGTACATGACCAGTGCAGACGAGGACACTTGGCTGGGCATGTTCGCAGCGACATTGTCCAACAACTGGTGCCATGTGTTGCAATTGATATTGTAGCGCCAAAGCTCTTGGCTTGTAAGAAATTCACGGCCGTAGGTGGAGTAGTGCTTGGTAGTATATTCATACAGCGAATAAATCTGCGAGTTCGACGCCACCACGCGGTAAGTTTTGCTTGAGACAACAAATTCCTCGAAAGGCAGCTTGAAGCCCTTGACCTTCTTTAGTGTTAATGGTTTGAATGCATATGAATGCTCCTCGTTCAAGTTTATGTGTTCAGGAGCTATATCGAGTAATTCTTCACCCGGCGGTGGATTCTCACAATCTGCGGCTGCCTCTTCTGCCGGAGATCGAGCCTCGCATTCCTCGGGTGACACTTCTGCCCCGATTGAACTTTTGTCGTCTTCCGGTAACTTTACTGCACGAAATGAATTATCGGACAAAGAAAGATCGTCCGTATTTACGGGTATCGGTACTTCGGGCTCCTCATTCACGGCTTGATTGCTATTCTCGCCGGGCTCTTCTTCTGGATCCGGAGTAAGCGGCAGATCGATCTGCAAAATTTTGGCCTCCATAAATTTCTGGATGTTTTCCATTAGGTTTAAATAAGTAGGAATTGCGTTGTGCGAAAAAAACAGAAACGAATGCCCTAGACTCAAATTATTTTTTATTTGATATTGCAGGCAAAATTTGCTTTTCTCCGATTTTTTTAGTCAGAAAGTTTTTCAAAGTGTTCGATGCAAACGTATATTTTGTAGGCTCGACACATTATTCAAAGATTCTGCGACTGATAAAAACATTTTATCAAAGGGACGCTCCTGGAAATCTTGATTTTAGCACCAAAGAGGCTGAGCCGGCTCATGTCCAGAGCTTTCCTCCTTTTTGTAAAGAGAATCGTGTCTGACCTACTGGCAGTTATAGTCACCTCCTGTGCTCTGCATCATCTCCCCTCTGTTTTGAGAGCAAGTCTCATAGCATTGGTGATGCTGTCCAAGAACATTCCAGGAACCAACATTTTAATATCAAAATATTTCAATTGTAGTTAGTATCTGATACTTGTAATTTTGCATGCTTTATTTTAATATTAGAAATTTTAAATTGTAGTTCAGATCTTCCGTTTGTAATTCAGATTTTTTTCATTTTGATATCATTTGCGGAAATGACCGCCGGTTCCGTGCCCGGGCACTGAACTTTTGCCAATGTTCCAAGGTCCACGGTCCAAGGTATAATCGAACATAAGAGCTAACAAATGATTACAAAATATTAACAGCTAGTAAAGGGATAAAAGTGAAGTTAGATAAAAGATAAAAGTTTCGACGCATTTAAGTTACTAATTAGTTAACAGCCCAATAATCTCACGATTCCCTTGGATTATCTTTTCCAAGAGTTTGAAGCCTTTTCGATCCTTAGGTCCTGGTTAATATCAAGCTCAAAACCCTCAACGCGCGGGAGGGTAACAGGGAAGTGCGGGGAGCCAGAAAAAGTGCTTCGTGCTTGCTGCTTCCCCGAATTAATGCATTCACGACACAAATGAGATGCATGCCAAGATTCTGTCGAAAGACTTATTGCTGCCGTGTACTGAAATATTGCCGACTATGCGCAAGGATCTGCGAGGATGTGACGCTGAGTGCTTCGACGCAGAGCTGAATGAGTGATGTGTACGGGAAGTGGGCAAAAACCGAAAGAAACACCGTCGAAGTTCGAGTGCAAATTCAAGTTGACAATCATGAAGCTCAGCGACTGGCAATGTGGCAAAGAGGCAGGGGCAACAGGGTAATGGCCCAAGGCAAGGGGGAAGGCAGGGGAAATGGGACAGTGGCATAAAATAAATAGCGACAAGGTGGATAATGGAGGAGCGACAAAGAAAAAGAATCACAAAACGACAAGCATTTGTCAAGCTTAGACAAAAGAGTCTCCAAGTCCCTTCCCCGCCTCCCTCGCCCTCTCTCCTCTTCCTCACCGTGTTTTTTTTTTTTTTTTTTTTTTTTTTTTTTTAACGAGGAGTAAAAGCATCAAAAGCCTTAGTCAGTGCGGGACTTTAACCCGCTAAACATCTCCTCTCGTCATTACGGATGTTCCCCCTGGAACTACCGTTAGGTATTACGTCAGGAGGCCGTAGAAGCATTTCTGCTCAATCGTCAGTTTGGTCAGTCAGTTCGTTCCCAAGACCTTCTTACCTGTTCTCGCCTTCTTTGCTCCTTCATCACCAGCGCAGACATTCTGCTAACTGCCTTCCACCCTTTCTCGCTTCTTAGCATGCTACTCACAATGGTTTCAGGCGTCAGAGGTGATCCTACGACACGCTGGAGTTCATTTCTTAGCAGCTCGTACAGAGGGCATCCAAAGAACACGTGGTAAACATTTTCAGTCACCCCTTCGCAGTGATCGCAGAATGGGTCACGTTCGAAGCCGTATTTATGGAGATAAGCTTTGAAGCAGCCATGTCCACTTAAGAACTGCGTTAGGTAAAAATCCACCTCACCGTGCTTTCTGCTTAACCAAGGCTCCAATATGGGTATGAGTTTGTGCGTCCATCTGCCTTTATCCGCATTCTGCCATTTCAGCTGCCATTCTTCAATAACAGAATGGTGAGCACTCCTTGCATCAATATTCGCTCTGCCGTTTGGAGTATCACGGTTGCTGGCCGCCGCTGCGGATAACCTTATCTGAGCTTCTTTCGCGAGCAAATCCAGTGGCATCATACCTCCAATTACTAGTGATGCTTCAAAAGATACAGTTCGAAATGCACAAGCAACCCGTAGCGCGCAATGCCTGTAAGTGGCGTTTAAGTTGCGTACATAGCTAGGCTTTAACAAGGCTTCACTCCATATTGGGGACGCATAAAGTATTATCGATTTTATGACGCCTGCCAGTAATTGTCTTTTGCGCTGACGCGGCCCTCGATTGTTTAGCATTATTCTTGACAATGCCGTAGTTGCTATTGCTGCTTTACGCTGCACATGTTCTATGTGCGCTTTAAATGTAAGCCGATGATCTATCATAACTCCAAGATACTTTATGTGCGGCTTAGACAGAATCACACAGTCGCCAACCTTGATTGCCACGGATTCTACCTTTTTTCTGCTGCTCAACAGTACACATTCCGTCTTATGATCAGCTAGTGTCAGCGAAACCTCAGATAGCCACGACCTAACCGTGACGATTGCTTCATCGGCTTTTTCCTTTACATTTGACAAATGCTTCGCCACGACTAGGATAGCGACATCATCCGCGAAACCAATGATCTCAACTCCCTCTGGCACTGTCAACTCCAGTATGGCGTTGTACATTATGTTCCACAGAAAAGGTCCAATTACGGATCCCTGTGGAACCCCTCCTGTTATCTTATACTCTTTATAACCTTCCGTAGTGTTGTACATAAGAATCCGATCGCTTAAATAATCACTCACAATATTACATAGATATGCGGGGATTTCTTCCTCACCGTGTGTATGCGCGTGTGTGTCAAGGAACCGAACACATTCACGCACCGCTGCTGCATGTCTCATCGCTCACATGACACGTTGTCGAAAGTTTAAATCGGCTCAGCAATAAATTCAGCATTTGTGGTTGTGTTGCCGGGCGTCTGTCCTGCGTCTGTGTGTGTACGTGTTTGCACACGCCTCGCTGAGTGCCATTAATTTACGTTTTGTCCCTTCGCCGTCCCCTTCCCTCCCGGAAAAGCCGTTTCTCTCCTTCATTGGCTGTCCTCAGAGTCTCTTCTCCTCACAGCCATTATCTGCGTTTGCTCCTTCTGGCTCCTCCGGTCGGCCTTTTTCCTTGCCTTCATCGAGTGTTGACACTTACAAAAACGGAAAAAACACGAAAAAAGTGAGTTGACGAGGCAATCAAAATCGTTCCATTTTAGTGCTTAAAGGATTTTTTGTGTTGTCTCTTGTTAGCATTTTTGCTTTTATCCTTTTTAAGTGATCTTCCTCCTTCAATTTTGTTTTAATTCAATTTTTGAAAGCCCTAAGAACGCGATGAATGTAGCAAAACGAAGAGAACATGAAACAACATCAACATGAAATGAAATAAAAAAGTAAAAGGATATTCAAAGTTTTCCAAATGAATGAAGCATGTCCTTAATACAGGAGAAGGCAAACACACAAACACTCAAGCCATAAAAAGTTGTGGAAACTCTTGACTTAAGCTTCGATGTGATGAATAATTGTGTGAAAAACGTTTGAGTGGCAAAGTGTGTGTGTGTGTGTGTTAGTTTGAGTGTAGTTGTAACGGGCATCATCCCATCAGCTGCATCATAATCATCATCATCATCATCAGCCATGTCATCAGCTTGTCAAACAAATGACACTTTGGCTAACCGTAAAACACAGCAACAACAACTCTCATCACCACCTCCTCCCCCGCAGACCCTTTGACCCCGGCACACGTGTTGCGTAACACACGAAGCACACATGACACTGAATACAGATGAGAGTCCGAGGAACAAAAAACGCCTGATAGAAAGAAGGAGACGTGGAAGCAGAAGGAGGGAGCGAGAAAGAGAGAGACTGAGGAAGAAGAAAAGGCAATTGAAAGTATATCAAGTGTAGAACGTGTCAGCAGAATAGAGAAAGCCCAACGTATTTAAAGAGTTTTTAATGAGTGAAGTCCGCGCACTCAGAATAACTTCAACTCAACGCAGAGTTAAATTAAATCATCATCGTAGAACCTAACATTAACCTTCCATCCATTTCAAGGCCCTCAGAACGACACATATATGAACAACTCACCGTCCTTCGTCCTTCCTCCTCCCTCCTCCTCCGCTTAATGAAAAAGTTTCTTCTGCCGGAAATCAAATTAATTCGCTTCCCTCTCGAATGTCTCGCTTCGGGCATTTGTCCGTTGTCTCTTTTATTGTTTTTCCTTGTTATTCACCCGCGAAGGGGGCAACCGGGCGTCCTTCGATTGCCTGGGCGGCAATTAATTCAATTTTAATTCGTTCGCCTGACGACGGACGACGGACGACGCCGGCAAAATATTAAATCAAGCAGCCAGCGGATGATCCTTTGTGCCCCGAAAAAAGTTGTCATCAAATCCTTTTCGTTCGTGGCCGTTACGGTGATGGGTGCGCCGTGAGGAGACGAAGGAGGGACGGACACTCGTGCCGCCGGGATTCAGCAATTACGTGACGTAAAGAGCCATTGAATCGCTTTTTGATTTGTTTCACTCTTGAAAGAAAAGAAGGATGTTTCAGGAAATGAAGGTAGGGAGAAGTGTCCCGTTTAGAAACGTTGAATTTAATTACAATTGTGAAATTTATGCAATTTAGTGGGGCCTTAAAATATGCAACGAACGCCATCATCGGCCATCGATTATCGTTGCCGTCAGCTTCTTCCTTTCGTTTTCCACCCTTTCGAAACTTTCGTTTTTCTCATCGTGTCAATCGTTCATCAATTTTCATCAACTGCTGCCGGAAATCCTTCTGGCAAATTGAAATTTCGCCGGCAACACTTCAAATCGCCCACGGATGCTTGTCATCGGGCTCATTAAACGCCGCCATCAACGAAAACAACGACAGCAATAAACGAGTCATTCCGCAAGTTGTCATTAGCGAAGGATAGCAACGGAGCGCATCGCAGAGGACTCTCACACAAAACCCCACGCACAGATTTCTGCTCGGCTTCAAGAAACTAACATCCTTCGAATAATATCCTCTGCTACAGCTGCAAATGGTCATTGATGGGACTGATTGTGTGTGTGTGTGTCTGTGAGGATTTGGCAAATGGTTCTGTGATCCTTTTCACAACAGCACAAACAACGTTCAACCAACATTCAACTTCCCTGCGTTCTAATGTCCTTGAAATCCTTTCCTACGCGCAGCTTGTTTATTTTTATCTCCCACTTCAACTTTCAAACACAACTGAAACGACTGAAGGAACTCCTCAACGTCCTTCTAAGGCTCTGTGTGTACTTGAGCTTCTTTCAGTACGATAAAAGCTGTTCTTTAGTTTTTATTGTTCGGCAAATAAAATTAAACGATCTCAAGCGATCGCTATCCTATCTAATGTCCTGTCAACAACATCATCGCCATCATTTTCACCGACAACAGCGCTTCCCTGTCGCCTCGACAATCGATTCCTTTATTGATTTCTTTATCGGGTTGCTTCTTTGTCGTTTCGCTCCGTTGCTTTGATTGTTCATCTCGATAGCCGAAGCAGGTTGGAGTTGAAGAAAAGCTTTTCCGTAACTTGTTTTCGAATGTATAGTGTGTCGTAAGACAGCATGACGATTTAATTTAATCAAATCAAATCAAATCAAATCACAATCGATTTGTTTCACCTTTTTAAGCTAAGCCAACAATAAAAAAGCCAAAATGATGAAAGACGAAACGTCGTATTTAAAATTCTACGTAATTTTAAGTTCAGCCTGAGAGTCTGCCATGTTATTTGTATGCAATAACGGTCATGCTGTGTTATTTATATTACTCCATCTTCATGTTACTAAGTACGGCCTAAAAGTATGTGCAAATCGAGCGCTGTTTGCAAACTTCTCTATAAACTGATAAATATAAATTGAGGTTGTTTCTAGAAATTTATGGCCTTGAACAAACCATGCGAAGAGAGAGCGAGAAGAGCGAAGGAGGGAGAGATGGAAAAATATCGATTTTATTGCAAAATCAACCATCATCTATCAAGGCTTTGAATAGAATGTTGCTTTAATGTGTATTTTGGACGAAGAAAATAAATTCTACGACTCACACACACAACTACATCAATCACACAAACACTAACAGACGTGAACTCATTACGAAGGTCGACAGAAACGAGATATTATTGAGTCTAATACACCCAACTCGCGTTTTACACGATTTATGCGTTCCAGCGATGGCTCGTGTAAAAAAAATCGTGTAAAAAAATATACATAGGAATATTTATATGTTTGCATAAATTTAGAAATATCATAAAACTGAATAAATAAAAGAATGCTGTTAAAACTACAAAAACGAACATAGAAAATGACTTAGATTATTTTTTTAGTTTATATAAAATTTCATAATGCTCGCTTTTATTGTCTGCATCATCAATCGATCTTGAATCAATTGGAAATTCGTAATGAGTGGCTGACTTGTCGCCTCGTAAGCTTATAAAAAAGTACTGCATACATTACAGCACTGTTTAAAGGCAAGCGTTAAAGTTGAGTGAAGAATTTTTAATAAGAAAAATTCTTCGAAAATCGTGTATAAAAAATGAAATCGTGTATAAAAAGGGATTCGGTTCCGCGTTTTCGATCGTGTTGTTTCGCGTTCGTGGGAAAAAATTCGTGTAATACGCAAGTTGGGTGTATTTTAATTTGGCTCGGAAAAGTATGCTTTAAAAGTCTTTAGATGAAAAGTGACTGCATCTCCTTAACATTCCCCAATTCATTTTGCTATTCGTATATTCCTTTCTTTGTACGTGTATGTGTGTGTGTATGTGTGTGTGTGGGTGTGTGTGTGTGTGTGTGTGTGTGTGTGTGTGTGTGTGTGTGTGTGTATGGGTGTATGTATGCATAAGCTGTGCCCTCTACCAATGACGCTCCTTCTCGTGTTAGTTTCTGTTGACGACTCGACTTCAAATGAACGTCAAAAGAAGTGATTTCAATAAATTTGATGGGTTTCAATTTTGCATTTGGAGAGGACCAAAAAGATAATAAAACAGAAAAAAATAAGGGAAAGAAGAAGGATGTGAAAAAGAACATAGAGGGGAAGGAGAAGAAGAAGAAGAAGCAACACTGAAAACATGAACTCCCAAAACAGAAATTGGCTGGGTGCTGATAGCCGCCAGAACGAAACGACTGATTTCGTGGCTAGCGGGTAAGAGATGTACACAGAAGAGAAAGACGGAAGTGAAGAGGGAAGGCGGAGACGTGGAGGGTGCCGAAAAGCGTAGCATCAAAGGATTCTCTGAGCGGATAACCGAAAATGGGTGTTTTATGCAAATCCATAGGATATCGTTTTGCAAATTGAATTTCTTAACGTTCATTCGTTTTATTACAGTCGAATTTCTGTCACTCTAATTTACCATGTTTTTTCTTTATACAGACACACACGAAACATTTCATTTAGTAAAAAAAGTCGTCTATAAAGTATTCGAATCGGGAAACCAGACGAATGGTTTCTATAAAAATAACAATAGACACAATTCGAAGAAGAATTAATTCAAGAGCCGGCAGAAACACACACGACGAAGTCAAAAAAGCGGGCCCAAGCATTCGACACAACGAAATCTATCGACGGATCTGGGAACTGAGTCAATCAGTTCTTCTATCGCCCAGAATTTCCTTGAGTAACCGTGAAATAGTCTTTGAATAATACTGGAATAGTCTTGAATAAACTTTGAATAGTCTTCGAAGAGTCTTTGAATAGTTTTTGATTAGGCTTTGCAGATTTTCCTCAATAATCTTTAAAGTAGTCATAGAAGAGTCTTGGAATAGGCTTCGAAGAGGTTTTGTCGCTCAGTTTTGCATCTGACTCTTCACTACTCATTGACTACTCATGGATACTCATTAAAGTCATTGGTCCTTCAATCGGCTGGACCTTTCTGTTCCCTATTTTCAGCAGTATGAATCAATCGACTGATTTCCGGCATCTTTATTACTCAAAGTGACTCGAATTTCCATGATTACTAATGACATTAAATGCTGTCCACGTCAACAGCTGCCACAGAATAAAAAATTAAGTTTTAATATCGCTCTGCATTTGTTTAAAGCAAATTGAAGTGTTTAAATTTGCAAAATTGTTCAAAATTTGAATAATTTCCAGCGTTCAATTTGAAAATAGAGAAGGGGAAAGAAGAAAGTAATAGAAAACCATTCGTTTCGGAAATATTTCGAATTTAGACAAATGGCGAACAAAGGAAATGGACATAAGCACGAAAGGCGCCGGACAGCGGGAAGGGAAGGGGAAATGGCTAACGGTAAATGCTAATGTGTGCAATAGCAACAACAATCATAACTAATTTGCCGCTCTAGATTTTTGAAAAGCAGCCGCAAAATTCGTTTAAACAGAAACAGCAACAATTTTATCGCTGATGGTGAGTGCGGGGAAGAAAAGCCAAAGTCCATAAACAATTTAATGACAGGGAGCAGAAAAACAAACAACAACAAAACCAACACCAACTCAACAAACACAAACACAAACACCGCAATCAAAGCAACTCGCTTCAGTAATGATTAAAAAAGGGACATGAACTGCAGTTGTTGTTGTTGTTGTTGCTGGTGTTGCTTTACATAAATTTCCACCCATTAAAATCAACAGCTTTGATCTACTCCAATTCGCATCCCACCTTTTGATCAACGTTTTGATGATATTTTTCGATAAATTCAACTGCGAGGTTGAAGCAGCAATTTTTAGTGTCATTTTAGATGAGTGATAAAACGGGTTGATATGCCGTGGGGGGGGTGGTGAGCGAAGGGGGATTTCAATCGATGTAGCGTGTCGAAAGTCGCCCAGTTTAGAGACCACGTTTTTTGCGGAATCCTTTGGGAGTTGTTGGTTAATTTGCTCATTAGCAGTGGATAATTTAGACACTCTAAACGACTCGGACTCGGAATATGGAATATGATTTCCAAACATGTTTTCTAATGAGGCAAAGCAGCTGCAAAAGTGATTAGGTCCACAAATACTACAAATCCAGTTGCAGCAGTAATCCGCTTAAAACCACTTTTCAATCGTTTCCAATTACTACTTTGACTAATTTCGATGCAATTAAATGTTAATACAGTAATTCCGTGTTTCTTTTAGTAATTTAAATTAGTTTTTGCGTATATGAAAATGATGAGAATATTTAAATGCAAACTCAGCCAAAGGAAATAAAATTAAAAACATTTGATTTATTCTTTTAATTAATTGAGTTTATTTCTTATCATTCTTTCTTCTTCTAAGAAATCTATTCAAATGTTTACAAAACTTTTACGGAAATATAATCTATTATTAGATAAAGAAATAATAGAAGGATTCCGATCTGTTATTAAAGGACGAATAAAGGGGACAGAGAGAAAGAATCCTGACAATAATTACTAAGAATAACTTTGAACAGCGTCCATAAAAAGTTTTGTAAATATTTGTTGTCGCTTTTTACAGTTGAATTATTTTTATTTTCGATTTAATGCAATTGGTTTCCTGTTGTTTTATGGTTTTCACTATTATTTCCAGTCCTTTTACGAGGCCATTTTTACAACGAAATTTCGAAATTGAAATCGAAACAAATTTAATTGGCAATTTGAAGTAATTTTACTCAACTGTTGGAAAAGAACATAAAGAATTATATTTTTACAATTTTATGGATGTTGTTATGAAATGTTGTTGTCATTATTATTGTTGTTGCTATTCTTGCCTTTGTTGTTGCTATTATATTTGTTTTTTTGGTTGTATAATGTTATAAAAACCAACACAAAAACTGATTTCTTTTCACTACTCAAACTGTAAAAGTTAAAAGCTTCTACGGTCAGCGACATCATGAACATTATCATCATCAACATAAGCATCATCATCATCACTATCATCATCATCATCATCGTTATTCCCATCATCATTATAGAATAAAAACAACGAATGTTACTGCTGCGTATAAAAATCAAATTGAAAATAACCTCAAGGATTTCTGTTTACTACAACTTCTTTGTTGTTGCTGTTGTTGTTGTTGTTGTTGCTGTACATCTATTGTATCCTTTTACTGCAAAAATAACGGTATAAAGGAAATGTTGCCGTTGTTGTTATTTTCATTTTTATTCGCCTTTTTATTATAACTGTTGTACTCCATCGCCGTTGTCGTCTTCTCCATCTGCAGTTACTTCTCTGGCCTTTGAAGCTGTGCTTGTTGTTGTTGTTGTTGTTTTAGCTTTCTTGCTTTATAGTCCTTTTTCCTTCGTTTGCATTCATATCAAAGTCATTCCGTTGCGTCCTCTTTTACTGTTTATTTTTCCTTCGTTCTTCAAGTTAGTGCCAGAGGTTTTTTTCGAAACCCTGAACGTCCGACGTCCAGAAATCCATACGTACATACATCATGATGTAGTATAATACATTTTCAACTCTCAAAGGTTTTGAAACTCAAAAGATTATTGCCATAACACGACTCATGTTATGTGGCGATTTATGAATGTTTTAACTAGGGATGAAGCAATATATAGTGGCTGGTAACTCTCTGCTCTTAGCAGAGGACTCTTTTAGTTCCTCCTTAACTCTCGCAGATTTTTCCTGTAGTTACTATAAGTTCCATGTCAGTAATAACCCATTTTTGACGTATTATTATTATGTATTTTTCAGATTTTATCACCGAGTTCATTTGTTTCTTTAATAAAGTGAGGAATATACAGCGCCATCTGAATTTCACCACGTTCCACAACGTGATTGTGGGCTCCGAAAAACGACGAGTTCACGTCTAAAGACGTTGTGTAGAGCACACATCTCTAGATCAATGAATTTGTTTTATCAATTCATCTGTTTATCAGTGATTCAATGCTTCAAATTCATTGCTGATTTGTTGATAACATGCTTTAAAAAAAGAATTACTTCTTGGTTCATTGAAACACTCATTAAATCATGGATTCACATCAGCCATTCACTTGAAAATGTCAGGGACTCACTCCTGACAATAATGACATGAAATTCATTCATTCACTGTTTACTCAAGCGGCGAAACAATGAATCTATGAAGTGAATGGCCAATTAATGGTTTAATGAGTATTTGAATACATCAAGAAATAACGCCGTTTCTTAAAGGAGTTCATTAGGGGAAAAGGCCTCAAATAGAAGGAGAAGGAGATCGTCAATTATTGATTATTATTAATTTGATGTAAATATTGTAAGAAGCGAAGAATTAATGAGGACAACGTTACAGTACCATTCAAAAAAGTACTAAAGTAGGAGTCAAAAGTACTTTTGCTTTAAACGTTTTCTTTTTTGTTGTTGCATCAATTTTCAGCAATTTTCAGAACGTTGCTGTTGCTGTTGTTCCATTGTACGCTTTAACAAATGGAAAATCGTCTCACAAATTCCAGCTGCAATCATAAATTTGAGCCATAACCACGCAGAGCAGCACACGTCAATTTACAGCACTGTCCCGTTTATCGCACGCAATTAAAACAACAACAAAAACACTACTACTAAAAGCAGTGATTCGTAATCGTCGCTGTTGTTGTTGTTGATGTGTTGTGGCTTCTCTCTACATTGGGAGCGTTTGTTACGCGCAAAGTTGACAGCATACTTATAGGTGCAACTAAAATCAAATTCAAATAAGAAATTTATAGAGCCATTCGAATCAACAATCTAAGTACTCAAATGAAATAAATCGAGGAATAATTAAAATAAAACTATTCCAAAATTAAACAGACAAAATATTTATGAATATTTGTAATTATTCTAGTTTATTTTTATCCTAATTTAAATTCGATTTCATCAATTTAAAGTTATTAAACGACGTTGTTTTTATATTCATATTTTATGCCATGGAATTGTTTTTATTGTTGGTCTCTCACTCCTCCTCATTCGTCTCACTCATCGGTTTTCCATCCTTGCCGTTGCTTTTTCTTCGTCAATTGTTCACTTCTTTTGCTATATTTTTAGGATATTTGCTTTAAATCTGCATAATTAAATTCTTCGAAAAAGTAGCTCTTTTTTGCTGTACAAAACTTTGAATGTTCTTTTACCGAAATCGTCAGCATCCTTAAAAGGATCTCTTCGGGCGCATCGACATGAAAATTCACTGTGAATCAATTTGAATTTTATTTGAATAAAGATTCCGGCATTTCAATTAAATTTCGCATCTTCCACGATGGATTAATGCTTGTCTATTCTTTTGACAATCACAAATTAAAATTCGAAAGATTTTCACATTTTATGACTTGTCTAGGACGATAATAAAACTCTGCCGCTGTCATTCCGTGCCGTGGAAAGAAGGGAATTCCTTTGAAATCACGTCGTTGGCTCAGCTAAATAAAGTCGCTTGTTGGGGAGCATTTAAAGAAAGTTCATTTCAACGCTCCGAAGCATCTCCGAATTTAGAAGCAGCAGCAACATTTGAAGGCTGCTTTCCTTTTCAGTTTAAGATCAGTTTTGATCCAATTTAAATGCTGCCGTGGACGAAAAGAAGCATGCAAAGAAGAATAATAAAAAGTAGTGATTTAATTTAAAGCATCAGCAACTGTTGAAAAAAGACAGAATCCAATTTTTTCTGTCTGTCATCGTTTGTCTCTTTGCGTCTAATTTCCTTCTGCTTCCTGTTGTTTACTTTTTATGGCATTAATTTTTCTATCCTGCTTTTGCTTTCGTTTGTTTTCTTCCTTTTGTAAGTTGCAATCATTTTTTCCGTTTCGTTGCTGGTTGACATTTCTGGAAAAAGTTTCAATCCTGTTGTTAGCCAAAGAGAAGCGAACACCGATTTGTTGTTGCAGTTGTTGTTGTTGTTGCGTTGCTATTGCTATTATTATTCTTGCCGTCATGAACTTCGTCCTTCACCTACTTTCAAACTGTTCTTTGATCCTTTTCTATTTGCGTGTGTGGCTTTTCTCCTCCCCTCGCTTTCTCCCTTGTTTCTCGTCTGTCGTTTGTTGAGTTTCTTTTCTGTTTTCTGTTTCTCTCAAGGATTTATTTATTGAGCACCTTCCATGAGTGGACATTTACAGCCACATCATCCGCTGTTGTTATTATTATTATTATTGCAGGTTTTAATCAAAGTTCAAAGCATCGCAATCATCGTCGGCGTCCACGTCCTCGTCTTCTTCCTCCCCGTTATCCTTACTATCAGTTTCATCAACAGCAAACAAAGTCCTTCTTTTACCTTAACCTTTCCTGTTGTTCGTCTTTAATAGACTCAGCAAATACATACTTCAAATTAATCACAATTCATTTTATTTTAGTAATAATTCGAGAAGATTTAAAGTTTGAATTTAGGCTAAATAAAGAACTTCTTAAAGACAACAAAAAGACATTCACTCTTGCCAATAAATGGCAACCTGCTTCCGACAATTAAATATAAAACAAGGCTTTTATTTACTTAAAACCGATGAAGAATGATTGCAGAAGAAATATTTACAGTTCCATTTTGGTTTGATTGTTAAGTCAACAAATGAATTATCAGCGCAGCCTAAAATTAAGCAATTAAATTAATTAATTGGGCCTTTTTCTCAGCTGTGCAAAATAAAAATTAATATTTCTATTTGAATTTGTAACAGAAATAATAAACTTTGTTACAGTTCGGGAGTTAATTTTTACCATAAAACAAATGCCGCTGCGCTGGTATTTCCTCTGTTGATTCAAGAAGTTTTGCTAATCAAGCAGAAATTGAAATTTTACTGAGGAAAACCTATTTATTATAATGCAGTCCCTTCGAGGAGGATGGAGTCCCATATTTGGCGAAGTGATATCCTTACAGAGAGGTACGAGTACAGGTTGCGAGCAAAGCTGGGAAGTAAACGAATTTAAATCAAGTGCAAAGCTGTGTGTGTTTTTCAGTGTGCTACAAACTTTTGCAATTGCACTTTTGCAAGACCATTGGCAGCAGATTGTGCACTGCTTTAGTATTTAAAGTAAATAAAAAGCTTCGTTCAATATTATTGATTTTATTATTATTGGTTATTCTTTAGTGATTGCTTTTCATTGCTTTAGCGCTGGACGATGATTTCGACAACTTCCTTGGTTTCATTTATTCGTTGTTCCAGCTGTCGGTCCTTTTATCCGACATCCTTTTGACAGCTGCTTCGATTGCTATTCACTTGGGATCCTTGAACGTTGCTGCGTCGGCTTCCTGTCGGTCAAAACTGAAATCATTTCTGTGTTTGCAATCAATGACTGCGTTTAAAGCGGAAAATAAATACTTGAAAATAATAATAAATAATAGAAGTTTATTTAATTCAAGAAACTTATTCCGAAAGCAATTTAATTCAATCAAAAGAATTGATTAATGTATATATAATTAAATAAAACAATATATATAAATATATGCGTAAATAAAGGAAATTTAGAAAGAAGACAAATAGCAGAAAATTCCTTCTTTTATTTGAAGATTTTCATGCAAATCGCTTTAACGTATTTTCGCGACTATCAACGGTATTTTTAAAGGACCCTGAAGATTTTCAGTTGGTCGGAAGCGGAGAAGAAGCAGAGGAGCAGTTAGAAACCCTTCGCGAATTGTACGAAATAATTACAAAGCTTCGTCTTCCCCCAACTAAAGCCTGAGATTATGTCGCGCCGCGTCGTTAACAAATTCAAACAAGTGACAGCGCCAAGGGCAAGCGCACACCTCCTCTCCTCCTTTCGCCCTTTCGCCCTTTCGCTCTCTCTCTCTCTTTCGCTGCCCCTCGTAGACTTCGCCATTCGTTGATAAACTGACGAGGGTGCTTTCAGCCTGCAAAAACACTCGACTTCAGTTTAGTTTTAAGCTACTGCGGCTGCTGCAACTAAATTACGCGACAGAGCACACAAAATGAAAGCACGACAACGGAAACACTGCCAGAGAAGAGCGAATACGCAAATAGGAAAATGGAAAAATTGCATAAATGAAAAGACTGAAGACTGAAAAGGCAACGAAGAGTTTAAATGACTTTAAAAGCGTTGCACAGAAAAATGCACGCCGATGCGAAGCGTTTTTTCCTTTCCCTTGGACCGCTTTTTATACGTAATCACAGAAAAAGAGGAGTGGGGGAAATTTAAAGGGCAACACAAGTCGAATGCACGGGACGAACGAAAGGAGTCGTCGTCGTCGTCGTTGTTGTTTTAGCAGCCTTATTACACTCAGACGAAACGTTCACGGAATCGCGTTCCTGCTCGCGGTTGGTTTTTCAAGTTTAACAGCGGCTGCGATTCTCAGCAACAGCAGCAACAAAAAGCACTTGTTGGCGATCATATTTCCCCCCGAGCGTCTGCTTCAGTTGCTGTTGCTGTTGCTGTAGCGACGGACGTCGTGCAAAAATATGAAGTTTGTTGGTTGTTGGCTGGCGTTTGTCTTTGCTTTTATATTTGGCATTTTTTATTTACTTATCGTCGCATTGTTTCGAATGCGAGTGACAGCAGTTGACAGTTGTTAGCATTTGTTTGCTGCTGGCGTGCTGCGCCGCCGCCGGCTGCGTCGACCGCGTTGACGTTCAGCGGCGAAGTTGGCAAACAATGGAATGTTTTAATGTTGATGTTGCTGATGCCGGGCGAGTTGCTGGCGGGGAACAGTTCAAAAGTTTATTATTTACATCGCAAATAAGAAAAACAGCAAACGAAATTTATTATTATTTAATTAACGTTGATGATGAAAGGTGTTTTCCATTGGTTGTGATTTCTCTTCCCTTCCTCCACACAAATGAACACGACTGAAAGATTTTCACCTGCGCAGTCAAAGTTTTCCAATGTACTTCAAAGTTCCGATGAAACACAACGAAAATACGAACAGACGAAGAGAAGACATCCTTTTACTCATTCAGACGTCGTTCTGTAAATCGTAGAATTGATAATAACATCGAGGGAAGAACAAGCAACCACGTCGCAGACATTAAAATTCTCTGCAGCCACAAACGAGAGCCAATCGAAGAGTGAAACAAAACACAGCAGCGTCCGAAAATCAATGCAGCAACGAGCGGAGAACAGGAAGAGCAACTCTCTTCTCATTGCATCGGCGGTCATCCGTCGCTCTCCTTCCCTCTCACGCGGCCAGGAAGACCCGCAGCTACAGCAACACGTCGCAAACGTCTTCGACACGAACACAAAGGTCGATTTTTCTGTGTCTGTGTGTGTGTGTGAATGGGCCAAAGCATCAGCAGACGGATTTGTATCGAATAAGAAAAGCAACAGCGTCCATTAACACGACGAAAAAGGAAACTGCCAGCGATTGAAGCGAAGATCGAAATGCCCCTTCGAAGGAACTGGGCGTGGAAGGAACTGGCGTCTTTCCTACTGATTTCCATGACCTTCTTCGGGTGCTTATGCATTAAATGACGATGTCAATCGATTTCTAACGACGCTTCGAAAGTTTTCCCGACGCTTTTACATTGTATTTTGCAGTGTGTTTATTTTTGTCCTTGCAGCGAAAGGATCGACCGGAGCATGGACGAAATTAGCTCAAAAAACTACGTTGAAAATATGTATGTACACATAACAGTCAAATTGAAACATATTTTCGCACATGCAACGTTTTAAACATGCTACGGAGCAATTATTAACACGTAATGAACGCGCTTTGCTGGTGGCAGGGGTGGGGACGGGGCGCGGCTCGAAGGGCGGCTTCTAACGTGTCACACAAATACAAACACTCGAAATAGCAGCGTATAAATTTTACGGAAATCCTTTACACAGGACCTCATTTAAAATGTCCGCATTTGGAATACTTTGCAAGCACGCAACAGAGCAGCGGCGGCAGGCGAAAAATGGTGGCCCGGAAGTGGGCAGGTGGCATGCATTACACCTGCACGAACACCTGGACACACACACACACAAACGCAAGCGCTCGAGCGTCTATTGAAACTCGCTGTCCGTGGCGAAGTCTGCGTGGCGATTTCCAACGTCTGACGATTTGATTTGAAATGCGGCGACGCCGATCCGAGCAACAACAACAACACCAATGGGCACTCGGTCGGTCACTCGGCCCACAGAAAAATATCCCAATGTTTTTGTAAGGATTTCTTTAACGACAAACTAATTTACACAATCCTCCACAAGTTATTTTCGCATTTAAGGACAGAGCAACACAACGAAATTAAGTCATTGCCGAAGGAGGGAGGAATGAAGAAGGAAAACAATTAAAAGTAGAAGAATATTTTGTTAAGCGGTTTTGTAACTGAACAAAAAGTTCAATAATAAACAAACGATACTCAAATAACTTTTAAATTTTAGCAGGGTTTTTGCAAATATGAAGATGAGTTTTTTAATTTGCCAACTGCAAATTAATTGGCCACTAACGAGTACCGAGTTAACGAGCGACGAGATGACTGTTTGATGGCTGTTGTGACGACTTCCATTCGGATGGAGGCCGACGAACAACCGAGAGACCCGACACACACATCAACGAGTAGGCCATCAACTGGATGATGATTGAGAGACTGCTGAAGCTTGCAGCTCATGGATGAGCAGGCTTAGTTGCAAATTAATGAGGTTTTAATGAACACATTTGCAATACAAGACGAGGAAAAGAATTGGAAGAAGCGATACGTTCGATTGGCGAACAGTACGAGTGTCAGCAACGAGTTGCAGTAGAAGCAAAGACGACTTGAATGGAGGGAAACGACGAAGGACGAGTGAAAAGGGCGAGTAACGACTGTGGAAGGCGCAGGAACGAGTAAAAATGCCATGAGCAAGAAAGCGACGAGCAACGGATGAGAGGAACGAGCGACGAACGAGCGAGCAACACTAACGAACGACAGGAACTAGTTACGAATGAGCAAGCACACTAACGAATGGACGTAACGGGTAAATAATGGTAATAACTAGTTGCGACTGAGCAGGAGCAACCGTAACGAGTAATAAATAATGCGATTTGTTACCGAGTCTTTAACCGGAGCACATTCGGTGCTTATCGTCCCCTAATAAACTCAAGCAGCTTGTTTAATTGCGCCGTTAGTCGTCGTTGCTGCTGGACACAGCGAGCAGCCCGCAGCGACCACAAGTCGTTCGAGTGCGCCACTCGACTTGCGTTTCCATTAAAAATCATTTTATAGTTTTCAATTTTAATGCGATCTGGAAGCGAGCGCAGTCATGAAAAGCAGCACACATCAAAACGACAGCCACGAACGGAAAAATGTGCAGAAAATAAAGAAGGAAAAAGTGAAAAACGCAGCAGAAGCTGCCAAAGAAAATATTCACGAAGTTCATAAAATCTCGAGTAGGTTTTTTGCGATGCGGCCTGCTGTGAGAGTTGCAAGTAAAACATCCGACATAACAGCCGCCCGCCCTCCCTCCACGCCCCCTCTCTTCCCTGCGCTGCTCTCTGTCCCCTTTTATAATCTGTCACTCATGCATTTTCACATTTTACAAACAAACGCTGAAGTGAGAGCTGCCAATTAATGTCCTTGTTATTCAGTGGCCTGTAAAACTGCAACAGAAACAGAAGAACTCCGCCCACACCCGCCGCGTCTCTCCGGCACACTCGACCTTCGTCTTCGCCAACTGCGACGCCGACTGCGACTGCGACTCCTTTATGACCGAACGTTCGTGCATTCATCACGATGTCCGTGCTGCATGTCATCAACTGATTTCTTGCATGTTCACAAAAAATACAACAAAAACATTACCGCAAGAAGCAACAACAACAAACATATGGCCACTCCGCCCCCTCTTCACTTACCCCCGCAACTTTTTCCGTCCCTTTCTCTGTGCTAATGTTGAAATTTCAAATTAAAAAATGCATTTCACTGTAGATATTTCCGAGTGCTGCTGAGTGGATGAATAAACGTGTATGTGTGTGTTTGCGTGTGTGTTTGTGTGCGTGGCTGCGTGCACCTGCAACAGTTGCTGCTGCTTCGGCTTCTATTAGTTTTGTTTATGCTGCCAGCGTGTTCTGTACACACATCGACCAGCATCAGATTAATACAAAAAGAAAACGTTTCCATTGCTATTCGTTGCTGTGGCCTCATGTTTTACTTTACTGCTAATACTCCCCCCACCCCCACCCCCTCTCCTGCAGCTCGTCGAACGAATGACTGAGCGAACTTAAAACGGATTCAGATTCCTTTCCAGGCTCCACTCGATGCTGAATGATGACGCGATAAACGCGAAATTATTTCCTTGCTTCGCTGTGATCCTTCGAGTCGCGCAAGAGCGATTTTTATGTAGATTCACAAGGACACGAAGGAATTAATTAAAATTTTACACAGTTTTCGAAAGTCTTACACACAAAACATGGACAGAAATCAACGCAAATCAATAGATTCTCGGAATTGAAATTAAAATCTTACTGAGCCATTATCAACGAACTGCTAAGAAGAAGAACATGAAGAAGAAACGCCTTAGCTTTTGAAGATGTCCAATTAAATGACAAATCAATAATTCAGTTCATTTGGATAACTTCTTGTGGCCTTTTCGAGGCGCTTTCATGTTCTTTTTGGCCTCTTTAATCGTCTTCAGAGTCTGATTTCGCTGCCTCCGACCACGCTTCACACTCGCAGCTGTCAGCAGTCGTCGTTCAATAACGCTGCTAATGACTATTATTAGGCTCAGCAGCCGCTTGCTAAATAATGACAGCAATCAATTATTAGCAGCAGCAGCAGCAGCAGCAGCACCAGCGCATCGCGTCTGAAGATGTTGTTAACCTGCGATTCGCTCGTAGCGCTTCGTTACGTCTCATTACGTTTCCCTTGCCGCGTTGCCCTCGACCCAGCGTAATGCCAACACTCATGCTTTCCACGAAATGTCGAATAACGGTTGCTCTGACGTCGTTCTTGTGCAGACGTGACAGCAACACAAAGCAGAAACGTTTCCACGATGATGACGATGGCGCGCGCTGCTTTTGATGATTATTGGACTTCTTCTTTCTGCACTTTTCCTAGATTCTTCTGCGTTTTTGCTGTTGCTGTGCTCCATTTCACTTCTATTTGTTTTCGGCGTCTTCATTGCGAGAATGTGAAAGTATGTGGAAAGAAGCGCAGTCGGTGCTGTTGAATTACACCTAAAAGTATACCTTAGAAAATTGTCATGCAGACACAAAGCGACTGCTTAAAATTATGAAGGAAAAGCATACGAAAAACGTACATTTGCTCCATTTTTTCCCTTCCTCTCATGCACACATTCATCCGGCAACACACGCCCCTTTCCGAAACCTCAGCATCACAACTTATACTCTATATGCATGTATTAAAAAATTCAAATGGAAATTTATTGAGCCATTTTAAACAGTGACAAGTACAAGTAATTCAATTAACATTCATTAGTATAAATTAAAATTTATATTAACTTAAATTAAAATTGAAATTTATAATAACGTGAATGAAAAAACTGACTTTCAGCTGCTTTTATTGAATTTCTATTCTATTAAGAAAATTATGGCACTCTTTGCTTCATTTTGGCTGCTTCCGTTGACCTTTCTCCTTTGTCTCGACTCTCGGCTATAAATTTCAACCCAAAATCATTGATAGTAATACAAACTATTGAACGAACTCCTCATTAAAGCGATTCTTCGAATCTGCAGCGCGGTTTTGCGATGCATTGCAATCTCCCATCCATCATCCAATAGCTTAAAAACTCATTAAATTATCGATCGGATTGAACGTGTATTTGGAGCTTAATTTAATAATTGATTCGTGGAATTATAGCAACCTCGTAAATTCGACAAACGAGTGCTCTAATTAAAAAAATCACATAAACAACATATGATGTAATTTCATTTTACCGAATGTAAACTTAGCCACGAATGACATAATTGTGAATGTTCAATAGGAATTTCGAAATATTAAATTTATTAAATAAACTTCTTTAATGCTAATAAATAAAATTAAACTAAATTTTTGTATTTTCATAATTCAACTTAATTTAGTTTATTTTATTTTAGGCAGAAAGAATTTATTTTTTTCATTTTCTTTGTAATATATTCCATGTTTCCCTTTCTCCTCTTCAGTTATGTGAATTGCTGTGACCATGACCGATTACTCACACTTCCCGGCGATCCTCGCGCCCCTTCCGCTCTAACAAATCAGCGTTTTTTCTGTATCGATTCATGGTAAATAAACAGAAGTCGGCTATCAGTTGCGTTTCACCCTTTCGGACTCAGTGCAAGCTCATCCAAGCCGCTGCGATTCAATCGAGCGCAGCCCATAAAATTTATAAACTGGCACAACGCAAACAGCTGGCAACCCTACAGCGAAGCCGCCTGTAATCATTTCGACGAATAGATTTGGTTTCTGAAATAAATTTCAGCTTTGAGCGAAATTACAATCATTGCAAAGGATATAAATTCACTCGAAGGGCTCGGAAGGGGGCCGAATGCTCCCCTCAGCCGGTATATTGAAGAATCCGCACTTTGTCTTAGCCTCACACGCTCAGAAGCGCTTCTTCGAGGCGTGCCAAGTGCAAAGCTGAGAGTTTGTGTGTCGGTTGGAAAACTGTTGCTGCTTCTGTGTCCATTTCGAGGCGAAGAACTCTTGAAAGGCCCGTGTAATGTTAATTCAGAACCCATTCAGAGGCCGTAGCTTAGAAAAGGAGCTCACGATATACAGAATAACGTTCATCAGTCAAACGTCGATGTTTCAAATCACTGACGACGTCGATGATATTTTACCTCTCGGAGGCAGATCAACGCAAATCCTCTTCAAGGACTTCGTGGTTTAGTCGATGGCACTCGTCAAAAGAACGTGTGTGCTGGAATTTGTGAAAAAGGTCAGTGAAAAGTAGCGACGAACAGCGTCATCTGTTGGCTTGGACCGCAACAGCATCACTACAACGCTTCATCGGCGAATCGTAGCTTCGATGGGTGCGAGAAGGAAGAGAACGAGAGATTTTTCAGCGAAATGAAAGCATAAAAATAAAGCAAGGAAAATGAAAGTGAAGTCCATTTCGGTGCTCGAACAGAATCACTCCGGAGTTTTCAAATCATTTGTCAAAGCATTCTTTTTGCGATTTATATATTTTCCGTTTCCGTGACGATTGTAAAGTAAACGAAGGTCGTCGGTAACGTCACGAACTCAGCCACGAAATGGATGCGATGTCCCAACGAACTGTTGTTGGCGTTATCGGCGCCGAGCTGGAAATACTTTTTATTGAAAGGATATAAAAATTGCTACTCGGTTAACTGATTGATTGATTGATGCATAGAGACATAAAATCGCCGGCGATTCGATGTTGCTGCAATGAAGCAGAGCACAAAACGAATGAAATGACCGACGCATGAATAACCGAATGACTGAATAAATGGATGAATCGAGGAATGGAGCAACGGTTGAACTACGCTCAGACGGAAAGGAAAGATGAAAGAGGATAGAAAAAATCTGACAGTTGATTTCAGGAACAACTGAAAACCTGTTCACATGATCAAAAGTATCCTTTCGATGTCTCGTTTCAACTTTTAAATCTAATGGAAATACGATGAGAAATACGCGTTTCTCACGTGCGACTGACGGGTTGTCAGCAGCTCAAAATTATTCAACGCGTGACTTTAAATTGGAATCAGATATTTAGCAAATGCACTGACAACGACGAATACGACGAGCGGCGCAATAAGCAGCGAGAGTTGAAGTAGAGTCGAGTGGTTACTTCATTAGCAATGGCAACGGCTTAATTAGTAGACGCTGCCTAGAAGTATGCTTCAACAACTCAGCTGCGGTTGCTGCTGCTTGCAATGCTAAGCAAATTATTGTTGTTCGAGGTTGTATTAAAATACATAACTTTAGACTGAAGGAGTAGCGACTCCCCTCTGTCCCCAGACCCTTAAATACCCAGCCTTCATTTGCATTACATTTGCCTTCTCGCATTTGTTCAAGCGCTGCTCTCTGTCTATTTTTTGAATGTATGAATGGGAATTGACTTTAATGCAGAGGGCAAGAAGGAAATTATATTTACTTAAATGGATTTATTTTCTTCGATTAATTTGTAGCCTTAAAACTGAGTAAAACGTTTGTTTCAGGCATCAGCACTGATTTCATTCCCCTCTTTCGGCTATTCACCAATTTTCACCAAGTATTTGTGCCTCAAACTATGCACAAATGTTCAGTCGTCTATCAACGCTTTAAAGTTCGTCCGAAGCCGAAGTTGAAGCTTATTAAAACATGTGTTGCGTCGAAGTCAGCGTCACCATCGTTTATGAACAGCAACCACATCATCATCATCATCATTATCATCGATAATTAGGCTTTTGCTTGTTGTTTAGGCTTTTCTTGACGGTTTTGAACGCTCAACGGTTTTGCAAAGTTTGCTGCCGCAAGCAGAGTCGCAAAAAAGGAAACAAAGAATAAGAACACGAGGACGAATAACAGCAACAACATGCATTCACCTGTGAAAAGTGCAAAGTGCAAAAGTTTGCGTGCGGCACTAAAAACCAACCGACATCAACAAAAACATGACTCTAACGTTGACGTTGAAGCTCAAAACTAAACCTGAACTAGAGAAGGGATGTGCGTAAGTATGTGTGTGTGTGTGTGTGTGTGTTTGTAACTGTGTCTTTATATTTGCGTGAGACATTCCTTTGTTGTTGCTTTTAATTTCCTTCGGAGTTGTTGCATTTCCGGTTATTATTTTCGTACTCGCTGCTGTTTTTTATAGTTTCTGTTTCGGTTTCGCTTTGTGTTTACATTTACATAATTCTTCCACTTCTTTATCAACAACATCGCCGTTATTTGTGGCTGAACTCTTTAATTGTTACATGTTGTTGATGTCATGAAATCAGCTTCTCGCTTCGTTTTTTGTGTTATTTCCTTTGTTTATCGAAGGAAAACAATAAAATTAGAAATTGTAGGTTGCGAATCAGCAAGAAAACTGCAAAGGAACGGAAAGAAATAAAAGAAACGCTTCTGTTTACCATGTTGCCTTCATAGAATGTTGCATACTTGCAGACTAAAACTGAAATAATAGAAATGCATAAAGTACAAAATTCAAATTAAAGTGTTAACAAAATTAAAAACTATATTGTATTATCTTCAAACCATAAACGAACAACAGCACCGTACTTTATTATGTAATTATGAGATCTTGGTTCCGCTCGATAGACGCGAAATATGTTTGGCCAATCCCGTGGATTATATCGCCATCCCAATGGTTATTATAGCATACATTTACTTAACTGGAGGCATTAAGTTTAGTACAAAAGCTACATGTTACGACAAAAAAGGAAGGAAAGAAAAGATTACGACAGAAGTCCACATAGCAACTTCACAATTGGATGTTAGCATCAGTGAAAAATTTGGCAAATGATTTTAGAGCGTCAGTATTCCTACTGACTTGTAGTTCATTTAAATTTAGATAAACATTGAAGAATGAAAAGCGGGATCTCAAAACAGAGAACTGACTGCAGTCAAAGATTAGGTGGTTAATTTTGTAGCAGTCCATGTCCACAGCTTATCACCAAAAATTCCTAGGAAGAACCGGGAAAAGATCCATTAAAATGCCGTTATTACGACATAGGCACGGGAGTCACTTTCCTATTAAGGTCTGATTTTGTTGTATATACCGCGAAAGGCTTCTTTCAGTGTCAGACGTACATTAATGATTACGCCTGCTTATGCAGCTGCCTTAGTAAAGTAGTCCGCTCTCTCATTGAAGAAGAGACCCGTATGAGAAGGACACCAGACGATGCATATTCTTTAAATGTTGGAAATGTAGGCTTTGTTTGGAAATTGGGTGACTATATAATTTTCATTCGAGGATTTTTCCAGCGGTGAAATTGCACTCATACAAAAGATCACTGCCATGTCGATTTTGTCTTCTAAAATAAGGTCGAGAGCCTTGTTTAAGGCAACGAGGTCTCCTGTAAGGGACGTGACATCGTCTTTTATACGAAAAATAAAGTTTTCATTTGAAGTAATATTACAGGCTGCACAGCCCAAATCAGTCAAATTATCATCCCTAAATTTTTCTAAGGGACTCAAGTAGTTTTGTTTTATTACCAAAAGTTCAGCATCTTCTTTATACCGTTTAATCTGGTATAGAACTTTAACTTTTGCGATGGGAAATCTAAGGATTTTAGTTCAAATCCTAAGTCGTCAAAAACCTCTCTATACATGTGGTAGATGTAGTTGTAACTAGATTTTATAGAAGGCGTCAAGGTTAGGCTATTAAACTTTTGATTATGGTAGTATTTCACCTTCAAGAGCTCTTTGGCCGTTAAATACCAGGATCTCTCTCTAGGAGGCAAAAGCAGGGCCATGCCATACAGCATATGAACCGGTGATGATGGCGTCATACCCAAACAGCGTCTCAGGATACCGTTTTGGTAGGTCGTTATCTTATTGACTAGATAATCAGGCATGTGAGCCATGGTTGTGAAGGCATATTCAATTTTGGGTGCTACAAATGATTTGAAAACCTGAATCGCTAAACTGGGATTGATGCCAGCCTTTACCGTGGTTACCATTTCAACAGCGTTCACCGCCGGCATAGACTCCCTTAGGACTCTATCAAAATGGACCTTTATTGCTAGACTATTGGGTATGTCTCTGCCTAGGAACTTCAACGATTTAACTGCAGGCAGTTGAACTCCGTTGATTTTCACGCATGGGATGAGTCTAGCACCTTTAGCCATATACATAACCATGGATTTTTCCAGGTTAAGAGTAAGGTTTAACGTTAAACAGGCACTATAAAATAATTTTAGTTTGCTATTTAAATTGTGAACAGCTCGGTCAAAGTTTTCACCAGTAGAAATGATTGCAAAGTCATCCGCAAACTGAAAAATATCTGTGTTGTTATCTTGAAAGGAATGCAGATCTTTTGTATATAAATTAAACAGTAAGGGACTCAGACAGCTGCCCTGGGGGAGCCCATCGTTCACCATAATTTCGTCATTACCCAAGACAAGACAGTGCTGACTCAGGAAATTGATTACCCACCTTATAATCGAAGATGGAACACCAGAAGAACACATAAGGTTTGTTAGAACCGAGAGCTGAACTCCTTTATACGGTCCGGAGATGTCCAAGACCGCTATGATTAACATTTTAGCTTTGTTTTTATATAGAGCGACTGAGTGTGTAATCTCATTTATACACATGCCGGTAGAGAAGTGTTTTCTAGAGGGAAGAGACCTATTTGGAAGAAGGGAATTTGATTCCACATAAGTATTGAGTCTGTCTTTCACCGTTAGGTTTAAGGTTTTCAAAAGTACTGATATCAAAGCAATCGGTCTATAATTGCTGTGGTCATCCAAGTTTTTTCCAGGCTTGGGTATTGAGCAGATCTTAATTCGACGCCATGACAATGGGAAGTCGTTGTTTAACCAGCATTTGTTATAGATGCATAGTAGATTCATCAGAGACTCTGCTGAGCATGCTCGTAACATTTGATAAGTGATTCATTTGATTGATAAAAGAGGGCGCAGTTTTTTTGCTTAAGGCTTTCTGCAAGTCTTCTGATGTGAAACAAGAGATCATGGGGTGATTAGAATTCAGTACCACATGGATGGCGTTTGAATTTGAAACCTGACATGCCAGGTGAATTAGGAAAGGAATATTCAAGTAGTCGGACCATGCTTTATTTTGAATTGCAGAGCCAAAACTTTTTCAGTCTTTTAGAAGTCTGAAAAACATCTTTCGGTTCGAGGATACATAGCTTCCATTGACAGTAGAGGAAAAGAAATCCTCTTTTGTCTTTTTGACCATATCATGTATAACCATCTGTATAGGATTTTGAAATATTGTATTTTTTTCGCAGCTACCTTTAACCTAAATATGTTATGCACTTCATAATTACACCATGGTTTCGGGGAGAATTTTTCCTCGTCATAAATGTTGATCCTGGCATCCTTCAGGAGGCTGCCAAACAGATTCCATTTCATTCATCCCATCTGGCAGAGTGCAACGCGATTTCTTTTTCGATAGGCAGAATCTCGGTCGGAACGTGGAATCCTTTATGCTAATGATAATTGTGATGTGGTGCCTTCCTCCTAAAGTAGTCCCTTGCACAGCCCAAGAAACCGGTAGAGTGGAGTTGGTGAAAGAGAGGTTTAAAACAGACCCACGACAATGGGGGTCATTCAGAAATCTTTTAAAGGTGCATGCCCCATTATTGGGACAGTTAAAACCCGAGTTAGCACACATAGCGACAAGTTTCTTACCCCTTGCCGAATCCTGAAACCCGCCAAAGAATCTTGCTCTCGCGTTAAAATCTCCGCATATAAAAGCATTGCTGTAATGCTCTAAGAAGTCAAAAAGCTTATTTAACTCGTCCCTACATTCATTCATCTTCACCGAGTGTGGTAGATAAATCGATACAAGCGTAAGGTTTGGTACGAGGGTAGTGGTTTGCACAATTAAGATGTCTATAGGGGTAGCAAACTGTATTTTTTAAAACAGAACTGAGTTTCTTACAATGATAGCATTTGCACCATAGTTATCATGGCGGCCTTTATAAATAATCTGGTAGTTAAGTATTTTGTTGACAAAAAAGCTTTGCTCAACATTAAAAACTTCACATAGGATCGCAAAGTGGAAATTGTACGTGTTAAGGAAATATTCCAAATTTGATTTGTTGGCCCTGAGGCTCTGAATATTCTGCTGAAGGATTTTAATTATGAAGTTTGTTAAAGAAAACTCATTAACCGCAGTTCTATCAGTGATGGAATCTGCTTTAACGATACCCTCTTTGATTTGCCTGAGATCATCCTCATTAAGGCTATGGTTATGTAGCATAACTCGAATTTTTCGAAGCATTGTCACTTGCAAGAAGTCTTGTTGTCACGTTGTCAAAGGTGTAAATTATATTTTTTTGTATAATGTCAGCCAAGTTCGAGCTTGGGTTATTAACTCTCTGAGACGGAGAGACAAGATTGCTACTGAGGGTATTGGAAGAGCGGGAAGAGCTCCCATTATCTTCCAAGGCCTGTCTCCACTCCGTCATTGTCTCCCTGGCTTTTTCCTTTTCTCTTTCCCAGTTAATGTTTAGTTTAGCAGCCTTGGCAAAAGGTCCTAAACTGTGAATATGCTCAACAGGTTATGAATGGTTTCATTTTGATCTTCAAGTAGTCGTGCAGAAGAACTTCTTTGGGTAAGGCTAAACCCTTGAAGGCTACTCTTACACTTTTCGTCGGTTCTAACTCTTTTGTAGTTTTATTTTTCCTGAAAACCCTCTTAACGTTAACAATCGGGATGTCTGAGGAAATCGTAAACATTAACTCCTCATCCTTTACACAAACTGGTATGTCAGAGATCACACGCACCTTCGAAACAAAATGAGGGAAGAGTTTCGCCTCATAAACTTCCTCTTTTGAATTATTATTGTAAAATAAATTGTTGGCCCTTTCAGCACTTCGGAAAGTTAGTCTAGATCTATTATAACCTATTCTCGCAATTTCTCTAATGCCCTGAATGTCCAACTTGACCAGTGCCCTTGTCAGTAACACCGCATTTATTTGTTTACGATCCAACTTAGAGACTGTATCAACATATATAACATAAGGACTCTTGTGGTTTTTCCGTACCTCAACAGATTATCAGTTCCCCGCTTTTCAGAACCCTGATTATCCGAGGTAGTTTCATCTCCCTCAGGGTCCATTCTTCTTTTCTGCGTCAGTACTATAACAAAGTGCCTTTTCCAGTGCGCAGAAAAGTAAGGATAGCAGAACGCGAGAAAAATTTAAAATAAAGTAGGCAATCACTTATCAAAAAGTTTAATCGGAATGTTATTTAAAGAAAAATTTATAATTTACACCAATCTGTGTAAGAAAAACAGAAAATGGAGGGAAAACACGAGGCCATTCACAAAACACAAAGTTAGTTAGTTGGAATGAAAAACGATTTGTTTTCTTAACCAAAGCCAACTCGGAACTCTAACCTAAAATATAGACTTAATGCTAACTTAAATCTCAGAAAGTACGAAAACAAATAAGAAAGAGTAAAGATATTTTTAAGATACTTAAAACGCTAAGCTCTGTGGGAATTAGGAACTGCATTTTTATAAAAATTGTGACAAAGAGACACATTTAAATCAAAGTTAGCGCGAGCCTCATTAACGAAGCCAACCGGTGACAAATAACCTATATTGATAAAGCTCAACAGTCTTTGTTGGTGAAAGATATCACGAATTATATTTGAATTTTTAAATTTACATATATACTTGCATATGTTCTTCTTGAATTTGGTAGATCTTACACTTTGTCGGTTGATGTTGGTGCCATTGTTGCCGTTGCTGTTGTTGGACAACCTCCTTCATTCTCAAACGAACGAAGTTCAACTTTCAGAAACCGTATTAAACTGTTGTAGCCAAGAGAGACCCATTTTGCACTTGTATCCACTTCAAATAGGATTCCATTATTCAGTCCCCTTTCCGGATCAAAAATTGAACCGTTAAATTTCCTACATGATCTATTTACAGAGAATAAAAGTCTGACTCCATCCCTGTGGGAAAATGTTTTTATCAGTCGCAGAATCTTTGAATAATGTGCCGAGACTACAATATATACGTTTGCATCGAACACTTTGAAAAACTTTCTGACTTAAAAAAAATCGGAGAAAAGCAAATTTTGCCTGCAATATCAAATAAAAAATAGTTCGAGTCTAGGAAATTCGTTTCTGTTTCTTCCGCACAACACAATTTCGATAAATTCCTACTTATTTAAACCTAATGGAAAACATCCAGAAATTTATGGAGGCCAAAATTTTGCAGATCGATCTGCCGCTTACTCCGGATCCAGAAGAGCAGCCCGGCGAGAATAGCAATCAAGCTGTGAATGAGGAGCCTGAAGTACCGATACCCGTAAATACGGACGATCTTTCTTTGTCCGATAATTCATTTCGTGCAGTAAAGTTACCGGAAGACGACAAAAGTTCAATCGGGGTAGAAGTGTCAACCGAGGAATGCGAGGCTCGATCCCCGGCAGAAGAGGCAGCCGCAGATTGTGAGAATCCACCGCCGGGTGAAGAGTTACTCGATATAGCTCCTGAACACATAAACTTGAACGAGGAGCATTCATATGCATTCAAACCATTCAAGCTGCCTTTCGAGGAATTTGTTGTCTCAAGCAAAACTTACCGCGTGGTGGCGTCGAACTCGCAGATTTATTCGCTGTATGAATATACTACCAAGCACTACTCCAATTACGGCCGTGAATTTCTTACAAGCCAAGAGCTTTGGCGCTACAATATCAACTGCAACACATGGCACCAGTTGTTGGACAATGTCGCTGCGAACATGCCCAGCCAAGTGTCCTCGTCTGCACTGGTCATGTACGACAATATGATCATTACTCACGGCGGCATCGTATATCCCCACAGCGAAACCTATTCCCCTGGCAGCTATGTCCTTGCAGCCAACGATGTGGAGACAATCAGTCGTCTGGACATAGGCGGAACTCCGCCCTCGGCTCAATACGCGCCCGCAGTGGTTGTTTACGAGAGTTACATGTACGTGTTCGGCGGCCGCTCCGATTCTGATTATGTCTGTGACATCGACGGCCTGAATTTAAAAACTAGAACTTGGGAAAATATGTACTCTACTTCGGAGAAGTCGGATCGCGCGCCCATCGGACGTTGCGATCACAAGATTGCTTTCGACGGGGAGTGCATTTATGTGCTTGGAGGTTGGAATGAGGATAGGATCTGGGGTCTGCGTGCTCTGTCTACTTATAACATTCTAACGAAGACATGGGACTACGTTCACACTTTGGGCCATCCATCTACAATCGCCGAGCGACAAGGCTATCCGAAGAGGCGCGTAAAATTCAGTTGCGTGCAGAGGAGAACGAGCAACGGCGATGTCGAAGTTTTTATAGTTGGCGGTGAAGGCGTCGATTACAGCGATGATACGAGTGACGCTGATGGGAAATATTTTTCGGGGTTGCACACAATGTTGGATATATGGCGGCTGAATCTAAAGACGAAGCAGTGGACTTGCATAGAAGTGCTAGGCCCAAACCCACACCAAGAGTATTTCGAAGATGTGGCGTACGCTGGCAACGGCTGCCTCTATATTTTCTACGGGAATAATAACAACAGGGCTTATAATGACTTTGACGACGACTGCCTCTTGAAGATGTGGATCGACGTCCCCACGCTGAGCGACATCTGCTTCGAAGCTATCGCGGAACTCCCGATTTTGCACAACTTGACCAGGCTGGAATTGAACAACGCTGGCATCCCCGATAGGATTGCAAGCCTCATACAGCAGGCGGCTGCAACACACTGATGACAACAATGGCCTCCGTTGTAAGATATTGTTCCTCTTTATCTCTGACAAGGTTTTTACTCCATTTCCCTCCTACATTTTATGCATATTCCTAATCAAAATTATTTGTGATACTATACTCTTTAATTAACTCTTCTTTGCTCTATTTTATGTATATTTCTAATTGCTACACTTTATATATATTCCTAATAAAACTTTTTTGTGATATTTTACTCTTGAATTTACTTTACTTTGCATGTTGAATTATACAAAAGAAAAGCAAAATAAGAGTATTTTTTCGTTAAATCTTAATAAACTCATTTATAGAGAACAATTTTATCGTTGGTCATCTACAAAAGGTCGATTATGAATCCAATGCTGATATAGGCCAAACAGAAGTCGAACGTGAAGCAAATTACGCCTGTGGTGAAGAAAGTCAAAACTTGTAAAAACTTGTTTCATTTTTATTCATCTCGTATTTAATTTTGACTGACTATATTTTGACTGAATATATACTACTTGTACATTATATGGTTTATATTTAATTGGGTTATTCCAAATCCACATTATCCAGTCCGATTTCAGTGGAAGTGAAGACTTTCATGTGCCTTTTAGTTTTCATATGTATGTGGCCGCTGAAAGGGGTCACGTTTTTCTTTAAACTTATGATACAGAAACCTTCTCCGCTATTGAACTCTGGCCTCACTAAGTTTTACCGTCATCGGATAAATAGTTTCCGAGATTAGTCAGCAAATAAAGGCCTGATTAGCTGAATTTTACGGCCGACAGAAGCATGGGGCATTGCTTTTTGAACATTAGCAAAAATTGGTTGCTCAAGCTGCCACTTACTGACCGAAATTCATTGTTGATATATTCAAACTTTTGCGGGACTTTTTACATTATGTTCGTGGTAGTATTTAGCCGAGAATGATATTAATGATGATTAATTAATTAATGAAGAATGATGATTAATGGTTATTATACTATTGGAGGTGAATAAAAGTTATCATAAATTAAATTTCTTGGTTATCTTGTAGTAATGCTCGCACAAATGAAGTTGATTGAATTACTTGCATTTCACCATTCTTGAATATTCAGTTATTTATTGGTTTGCAACCGAGATTGCATTCATAAAGACAACAATATTGACCAAATATAAAAATGGATTTGGAATTCGGGTAATCGATCCATCTCCCCGAAATTTAAATTTTTTGTGCGAAAAGTGGACGAGAAGAAAGAGAAATGGGCGTTGATCTGGTTGACCAATAAATCGCAATCAAAATCTCTGCTTCTTCAAGTTTTCTAAAAATTAAATATAATGAGAAGGAGCAATTTTTCATTCATACTCGTACTTAAATAATTTTTAGCTATATACATATATGAGAAATCCCTAACAAATCGCGCTTTTATTTAGCCTAATGCCTGAAACACAGTTGGACATACAAGAGACAACATACAAAATCAGCTGTCAAAAGTACACAGGATCTTATCGGAATCAAGAAAAAAAATTATCTAGAAACAATTCTATGTGGAAAAACATACAATTGCATGCGACTTAGCTTTCTTTCTCAGATTTCTTTCTTCTTTCTTCTTCTTTCTTTCTTTCTTCTCACAGACTTTGTTGGCGGGCTCCTGCCAATTTAATCAACGAAAATAATATTTCGCACAATTTAATGAGTTATTTAATGAATTAATAACTCCAATATTGTAGAATGGAAGTCCAAGAACAGCTCATCGAGGTCGTCCGCTCCCACAGCGACATCTTTTGTGTCTTGTATGTGAGATTCAATTGTGTGCGTGATTTAAGGAAGAGATAAAAATACCAATGAAGTCTGCCTCTTGTTTGTTCAACTGAGTAGCAACTAGACTGTTAAAAAATATAGATTTCTAGATAATACGACCAGAAATATATAATTGTTAAATATACATACATAAATGTATTTAAAGGTAAGTTAAATAAAGGAAATTATTATAATATAAATACGCCAACAAAAAATATTGTTGCGCCCCTTCTGGAGGATGTTACTCTAAAACAAAGCCATTGTTTTATGTTATTCAATGTGAGTTTTAGAGTGTTTTCTATAGTTAATGTACATTTCAAACCTTTCACATTGCTAAGAACTTTAATGTAATCTTATTTTGCTTTCAATTGTTTTATTGCTTGAGATTTGCGTAGGATTCACTTGGAATTTATTTGTAATGTGTTACTATCTATAATCTTTACTTGATTTTCCTTCCTCCTCTTCCTCTCTGCTGTCTCTTTCCTTCCTTATCGAACGTTAGCAAGTCCACAACAATAACAGCAGCAACAACAACGAAGCGACTTTGTCCGGCTTCGGTGTTTGCGAGTTTAGATAATTCGTTGCTGTTGATGTCGCTAAGAAGAATGTTATCGCGGCTATTGCCTAAGTACCGTTATAAATCAAGCTACTCATTACAATACCCAGAACAACATCGGAAACGGAAGCAACGCGGAGCGGAGGGGACGAGCTGAGAATCGTTTTAGCATACACAATCACATCTTCTGTCGTTTATAATGGAAAAATAATAATTCTGGCCGAAAGGAAGGAAGGAAGGAAGGAAGAAGAGTGATGAAAGGTGGTTGTGTGAAAGGAAGGGTGGCGGGAAAGGGAGATATTGAAGGACAGAACAGAACGTTCAACACTTAAATTGATAAAAGAAGACTTGGTGTTGCTAGGTGACGTCAAACAACGGCTTAAAACTTTACTTTTGGTCTTTTAAATAATCATTTGGCTTCCTCTTCTTTGTCCTCTTGTTCTGCAACGCACTCCAAATGATTGACTGTGATTGTCGAAAGAAAAGCCGGCCAACAAAAACTTTTCTTTCTGTATTTTGTTCGTTGTATTTCTCATTTATCTCCATTAAAGTAAAAGTATAAAAAGTCCATTAAAAAAGAAAAAGCGAGATGAAGAAAACGATCCAGAGGTAGGCGATTGATGGGAAAACAACAAGAAAGACCCGCAGAAAACGTACAAAAGAAGGACGAGCAGCAAAGGGAGCCGTGACACGATTTTAAGTGCTTTTTTATGACAAGCAATAAAAACGACAGCAGAGACAGAGTGCAGAGAGACAAATGAATAAATTTAAAGAAAACTAAAGATGAAGGCGAAGCGAAACAATAACAATAACAACAACAACAACCTTCACATTGTATCATTTCAAACCTTCAAACAAGAAGCTTCAAACAGCGTCAGTAGAAGAAGTGTGGCATACTTTCAGGCAAGCGTATGTCATCCGTCGTTGCTTTATTAAATTGCGTTGTAATCCATTTCACACCCTCAAAAACAACCACACACGATGCGGTTCAATTCTCTCAGCAACTACATCAAGCGTCCAACGCAGCAGACTAAATCAACGCACAGTTGCTGTTGTGGGTGGTGTTTTTTGTGCTGGCCTTTCATTAGTTTGCCATCTGTGAACGTAGTTTAATTAAAACCCGAGCGTCGAGAGGCAACAGCAGCACCTGTTGCCCACTTGAAAGAGTTGTTGATGGAATCTTTTCCTTGTTGTGTTGCTTTGCTGCCTTTTTTGAGGTTTGTTTACAGTTGCTTTTCTTTCAGTTTCTTGGCAATTGTGCAGCGATGGTAGAAATAGTGATCTACATCTACCACACACACAAACACACACACACACGTGTCTGCACAGTAGCCCGCATTTATACAGGGTGTTCGTTCTATTTACGCAAAATGTGTGCGGTTTTCCGAGTAAACACAAAGAGGTTTAAAGAACCAATGAAACGAAAAGCAAATGGAACTAAATCAGAGCAACAAAAATGAAAAAGAGCAACAACAACAACGACTGAAAACTAATATGAAAAGCAGACCAAATGAAAGTCATTGGAATTTATTGAAAGCGAGCTCGAGTTTTGGTTTGTGGAATGGAAAGAAGAGGAAAGATCACGAAGTGATAGAGGTGGAGAGGAGAGAAACCATCCAGAAGGAGCAAAAGGGGAACAGGGATCATTTCTAAATCTCAGCTTCAATCAGGCGTTGAGAACAGAAAATGTGTGGTTCGTTTAGAAGAATCGAAAGAAACAACAAACAGCAACAGACGAGGGGCAACCGAAACCAACACCACGAAAGAAGAAGGAGCAATCAAAGGATACGCAGAAGAAGAAGCAGCGGCAGCAACAAGAAACGCAGAAGAAGCAGCAACAACGGCAGCAGCTGTTTGTGGTTGAAGCTGTTGAACAGTCGCTGGTGTTGCTGATGGAGTTGCACCTCGTCGCCTCCTTCTCCTCCTCCTCCTCTGTCCACTCCCGCTACATCCTCTTCTTGCTCTTGTTGTTGTTCGTTGCTGCTGCTTTTCTATGCGTTTCCAAGGCATAATGCTCAAAATACGCATGAAACCATTTCATAAGAAACCGAGGAGGGAAAAGAGACCCTTCGGTCGCTTCTGCTGCTTCATCTGGGTATTTGCAGTTCCGCTGCGAAAGCTTGCGGCATCCGTTAAAAGTGGGCAGCGATTTATTGAAATTTGAGGCATGAACGATGGAGCAGTGGCTGCGGCTGCGGCGTGCTCCGTCCATGGACTAATATTGGACGTCTTCGAGGATCTTTTGGAAAGCCTCGGTTAATTAAAAATATATGAAAATCGAATGAAGTGAAAAGTTGCAGCAGTTTTTATATTCAGCAAAGCACTACATGGTTTTTCTTTTGTCTTTTTTTTTATTGCTGTGTAAATAATTCACGTTTTAATGCAAACTTTCGAAACAGAAGCAGAATAAAAGAAAGAAAATTTCACTTTTCCCAAAGAATATGCAGCTATTTAAAGCTCTGAAAACTTTCTGATAACTTGCGGGGTTAAGAGGTAGTGGTAAGGGTGCAAAAAAGGGGTTGGGCAGGGGATGGAAGGCGCTGAATTAAGTTGGCACAATAAATTTTCAAACTGACTGCGATGATGCAAGAAATAAAGTTAAAAGATTTCTGGAAGTTTTAAATTAAAATTTACAAGCAACAAAGTAAAGAAGAAGAGGAAGAAGAAGAAGACAAATTCTTAAGAATCCATTTTACATTTACGCAGAGCGGATGGTTGAATGAGGGGCAGAAGGGGAGGGGAGAAAGAGAGAAAAGACACAGACACGTAAAAGCTTCTTTAAAGCGTACTAAAAAAACATGTAAAAATTATTAACTTGCATTAAGTTATTCTCTAAGACGGCGTCTGTAATACACACATACACACACACACACACACACACACACACACACACACACACACACACACACGCACGCATATATACATAGTAAACCAATGCAACCTTCAACTTTGGCTTTGTTCCTGTGTTTCTCGCTTCACTTTTGCCGCTTCACCATTCAACACTTTGGCAGCACTTGCTTTACGCTCTTAGTGCAGCCACGCACACACTCGCACAGCCACACAACCACACAGAACACTCACACGAATAAAGCCAAAAGCTAAATAGTTTTGTAGAAGGTTGCGGTCGTTGCGTCGTTGCGTTGTTGCCGTGGCGTTTGTTGCCGCTCGACGCAGCTGCATTTTCCTTAAAGAGTAGCTCAGGGTTTCCAGTTGCTGTGCGTTCATCCATGTTTGCTGCTATGCATGGCAAATCTTTGAAGTACGACGCTTTCGGAGCTCTTAATTTTCCATGCTGTGAATTCTTGTGAATGGAAATTTCTAAATACTTCGAATTATGAATATTTAAAACATTGAGCAGCACAGACATTTGTTTGTATTTGAAATAATCATGAAATATTTCTCCCCAAATTCGAAATCCTTCGGCGACAGTCGAAAAACATGAAATTTTCTATCTTTTGCTGCTTAAAAGCTGCTTAATTTATTAATTAAAATAGTTTTCACTTTCTTTGTTCACTCGTGTTTCGTGGTTTTTGGTGGAGTAATTGATTTTTGGTTTGTTGATTACGACTCACTTTCTGTTAGTTCATTTAACTGATGACTTTTCGGTAATTAGCTAAAAGTTACCCCTGAAATTATCATTACGTTTTCAGTCTGCCTTTTCTCTTCGTTTCCATTTTTAATTTCAATTCCATTCGGTCATTGTGCTGTTTAGGGACTTCTTCATTCCGGGCATTCAGCTCTTTACTTATTCAGCCATTCAGCCACATGACTGCAGCATCAAAGCAGCTGCAAGCATCGAGGCAGCGTCACGTCAACAGTTCATCGGCTGAGTGATTGAACCTTAAGCCTTTGAGACGTCCACTGACCCGCTCCACGCCTACAAACAACGTCCGAGCTCATGACATGAGTCACAAACATTTCCTGTGAGATGCCGGGAATTCGTGACGGTTCGTCATCATCAAAACGTCAGTTAAATAAATAGAAATACGAAAAAGAACCAAATCCAAAACGAGCGCAGATGGAGTTTAAAAAGTGAGACAGAGACGAAAGAGAAAAGGAAAGAAAAGGAGGAGGGGGCGAGGAAATACAAAGAGTTTCGAGACGAATGGAATCGAGTTTCAAAGGATTAAAGCACGGCGAGGGGAGAAGGGCTGCAGCGACGAGGTTGACGATCGAACGAAATGAAGTTTCGGTTAAAAAACTCATTCATTTAAACAGCTCAACAGCAGGAATAGACAGAACACGAGGAAGAGGAAAGGGAAAACGTGGAGGAGTCGCTTTGGCAACCGTTGCTCTGCCATGAAATCGTGAGCTGTGGCCGGAGCGTGCATTTGCATAAGTTGCCCGAATTAGCCATCGAGTGCAGAGCTCGGAGCAGGCGAAGTTTAGGTGCTTGGCTGCCATTTCGATCCAGCAGGTAATTTGCTGAGGGGGGCGGCCTGCGCGGGACGGCGATAAAAACGACTTGGACACAAATCGCCCAAAACAAAACTGACGCTAACTCAGCTTTGTTCACTTCATTTTCCTTCACTGCCGCTTTGGCTTCGTCTCTTTTATGTTGTTATTCGCTTTTTACTGTTCTGGTGATGCTGACGCTGCTTTTTTACCGAGCATCATAATTGACTTCGAAATCAGTTTCCGATAAATGTACGGACTGCAATTCGCACACCTGAACGTGTTAAGAGTTGAGTTAATCGCATGCAGAGGACTCGTCTGCAGGATAGCGGGCGACGCCGGAGAATGTCGCTCACATTAGGGAATTAATAGGACTGCAAATGATGGCTGCATCTCGATCGCAGACCGAAGAAATTTGAATAAATTCCAATGCGGAAACTTCTCTTTTTCCGTCTTCATGTTCCTTGGTTTCCTTTCCTCGCTCAGAATTTAAAGCCGCATGGATGCAATAATAAATAACTTCACCTCACCGCTTCATAAATTAAACCACATCGCTTTTTCTTGAATAGTTTTCCACGGCGCGCCCCAAAAATGAATCGCCGAAAAAGCAGAAAAAATCCCTGCACCAGCAGAGCTTTTATACAGCACACATCCGTCCGTCCTTCGCTCCTATGCCTGTCGCCGATCTTCACACTTCCCATTCACCTTTCGTATGTTGGCAATAAATCGTGGCCATTCTTCGGTTTCGTTGCTGCTTCGAAAACCGATCGAAACAACGTTTAGGGTCTTGAAATATTTCCTCCTTGTTTAAGTACAAGAGACAATTTTTAACCACAGAGCAACCGGCAAACGACAGAAGCCCAACATGGCAGCCAGTTACTGTTATTATTATTATTATTTTTTCTATTCTTTGCTGTTGTTGTTGAGATTTTTATGCTACTCTGCTTTTGGCCAAGTTTTACGTAGGTTTTTTGTTGTCGCCAAGGAATTTTCTTGTTGTATGTTTGTTTGTTGGTCGCTTGTTGTCATCGTCATGTTTACTGCAACCACAGTTTGCTACACTGCATCCGTATCAATTCGAAACGAAATATTTTCAAATGAAATTCTCCGAAATTCGTTTCCTTCGTTTTTCATTTCTTGGTCACGGCGAGATATTTCCTAAAAGCACAAAAGTCAAGTGGAACGATTATCAGCTGTTTAATTTATAATTTTTTTTAATTTATGTTTTATAAAAATTGTATTTAAATTATAGCAAATTATCCTACAAAAGGAGGAACTCTTTTGCTGTACATCATGGCGTATGAGTGATTTTAAATTATTATTTGCTTGGGTTGATTTTTATTGAATGGTTAATAATGGTTTTTCTTAACATAATGATTTATGTTTTTATAAATTTCTTTAAAAACTGTAATAAACTCAAGAAACGTTCCTCAGAAGCCACTTTTCTCGCGTACATCGATACGTATGAGTGATTTTTAATTATTTTTAAATATATCTCTATTTAATTCCGTTGTACTGCTTTCAGGGTTCGTTTTCTGGTCTTCTTCGACACAACTTTTGCGCTCCATTCTCAGAATCTGTGCATTGTAGCTAACGTAATATTTTCCATAAGTAACTGCGAGGAACTGCTCAATTGTTGGCACATACAGACATCTGAATAAATACACATGTGTGCCGAGAGTTCTTTTTCTTCTTCTGTCGCTCCTTCAGCTTCTTTAGAAGGATGAGTTAAGAGTTTTGTATGTTGCGAGCAGTTTTATGGACCGGATGTGGACATGCATGGGATCGAGAACAAGCAGCGAAGAAGCGGCGTCGGTGGTTTGCTTTTGCTTTCGAATTGACTTAAGGTGTCTCGCACACGTTCAACAGCCACGCCCACCAACCCTCCAGTTCTCAGTCTGCCTGCGTTTTTCACTTCACTTCAATCCACGTGCAGCCACTGATAGCATTCGGTCATTTTTCCAACCTCTGCGAAGAAATTCGAACGAAGCAGAAATCGTTTTCTTACGAGCTACTTTTGCTAGTGTTTGTTGTTGTTGTTGTGCCACTACATTGTGCTACCGATGAAGTCTGAAATGGCTGAGACGCAGAGGACGAAGGACTCACACGAAGAGCTCTCAGTGGGTGCGACAGAAGAGAAAGGAGCAAGGGAACAGACGAAGGTAAGTAAATTTTGGAAAATTATTAGAGTTGAATGGATGCCAAGTTAATGGCAAAGTATCTTGGTGGCTGAGTTGCTCGGTGTAACTCGGTCTCGGTGCTGGCTGTGTACCCAATCCTCTCTACTCTCCTCTTCAAGGATATTTAATTTATGTCGGCTGTCTGCACAAGACAAGGAACAAGTAAGTGAGCGAAAAAGTTTTTGTGTGTGATACACTGCGATTTAATGGGTTAAGAGCAATTGATGCAGTACAAAAAGCAGCAGCACAAGAGCAGCAACGGAGCACCCAAATCAGTGAGCAACAGCGTCGAAAAAACTGAATCTGTCGTGAGCAGTCGGTGCGAGTCTTTAATTTTCTATTTATGTTTAGATTTGTGGTGAATTGTTTTGTGTTTTATGGCGCAGCTCATGTGCGCCCGTGTACGTTGCTTCGGGAGTACGTGTGCGCACGTGTATGTCCTTAGAAAGGTACGTGTGCGCACGTGAGCGTATTTTAAGTTGCTTCGTTGTATATAGTTATCGGAACATTAATTTAATTACTGAATAATGCTGGAAACATAACTTTAAATCATCCTCTCGCTACTTCAACGAGATTCATTCAGCGTTTGCAACATTTGGAAATACTTTTATTCAATAAGTCTTTAACAATTCCTCTTACGCGAAATGTGCTCCTTCTCTGAAGGTGAAAGCAGCTTCTTCTTTTGCCACAATATCTTCAAGGAACTGTTGAAGTCTGTAATCCGTTTAATTTCTCTTTTGCTGCTATTTTCTGGTGAAGCCGCAGCTGTGTTGTTCCGCGGCAAGGACGCTGATTGGCGGCGTTTTCGTGCCCCTTAAAGCATGCAATGCACTGTTGCTAATTATGCTCAGACGTTATAAATGTCCTTGCTTCGTATCCTTGCCTTCCATCGGCATAAGCAGCATGCGTCATCCCGCGTTTGACGTTTGTGTTTAATTTGAACCGTTTTCTTGGTTTCCGACATGAAAACCGTTCCTCAGTCTGCTCGAATCAGTTTTGGTTGGCTTCTTCTTTTGTCGTTCCTTGCACTTATCAGCTGTTTCGTCCTCGTCCCCTTCGTGTTCGTCTTCTACTGAAGTGTTGCAATTAAAGTTGCAGTTGTTTGATTTGTGGCGAGCAATTAATTGGCGGTTGTTCTGCTTTTACGATTTCATAACGCAACAAAACTATATATAATCATGATATTTAATATAGATTTTCACGATTCGTTTAAGTGCTCGTCAGTTGTTCATTGATTTATGCATCCATCGATTTTCTAGCTTTTCATTTACGGTGAATTTTTGCTTAAGACTTCAATACGCCGAGGTAAATAATGTCCGCATCAGTTGGAAGCAGTCGGACGGAGATGAAGGCGAGAGAATATATTGCAAGTAGTCCCAAATAATTGTAATTTAATGCACAGTTTTATTCGTACGCTGATTAGCGTCCAGTGAGACTCTTTATGGAAATTCTATCATCGAAATTCGAACACGAAAGCTTCACATGGAGCGCATGTTTGTGTGCGTGTGTTTTGAATGTCTGTTCATTGCGTGGAATTGCTTTTTCACGCTTCCGTTAATAAACACAAAAGCTTCCATTCACGTTGGGAGCTCTTGATTTCTTGTTCGCTTTCGATGCTGGCCATTGAAAGTGGCAACAACAAACATAACTACGACAAAACCAATAGAACAACAAACAGCGACGATCAGGACGATGCCGATGAACAAAGGCGATTCGTTGGTGGTGGCTTTTTAATCGTTGATGTCGCCAATCTTTGTTGCTGCCTGCTGCTTCGATGTATCACCGGTTGTTGTTGTTGTTGTTGCAGTTGATTGCCCCCTGAAGAACGATTGTGTTGAGGAACATCCGCGTGGCTGTTGGTTGCAGAAACGTCCTCCTCGCAATGACGCCAATAAAAGTGCAGACGAGCAACAACTCCAACTGCAGTTTCCCCATCATCAACGTCGTCATCGCCATCACAATCGTCATCAGCGTTAAACAGGAAATTAAATTTTCGTTCGTTGCTCGTGTTGAGATGGAAAAAGTTTATGAATGCGACGCAACACATGAACGACAACGCATTCGAATGCGTCCCAACGACTTGAATTGTTTTACAAAACTTCATGAAGCGAGATTTTCTTGCGCCCTCCCCCACCCTCGCCCATTCATTCGACTCTGACACGGAACAACGTCGCAGTGACACGAGGATCACTTCAACAGCGTCAACGAATTGCATACGAAATACGCTGCATGTCCTTGGCTAATCCTGGATTTGCATTTTATCAGAACGTCGTTCAAAGCGTTCGTTCGCTGCGTCCTTTCCGTCCGCTCCGCTGTGGCAGTCATCCTGCTCGGTCGCTCCGTGCGATGTCCTTGCTTCCGTCCGTCCGCTGCCTTGTTATGCGATGACACTGAGTGGTGCGCTCCTTCACATAACATCGACTAACAACGCTGCGCTGCTCTGCTCGGCGTCGCACTGCGTTAAGCTGCGCTGAGCTGCACGGAGCGAATTGAAATGTTGCTAAATTCGCCCACAGGACGTCTGCTCGAGGAATGCTGCTCCTTCGACAGCTGAAATGGATTCGTCCTTGCGGAGTTCATGTTCTCAACGTGTCCTGCGATGCTCACCCACAAGAAAACAACACACATGGAAATTAATGCTTTTCGCAAATGCGAAACGACTGCAGAAGGTGCAGAAGAGTTCCTTTTCCCCTCCCCCCTCGATCCGTCCGCTCGAAAGTCCATTCAATGTATAGAAATGAGTCCATTAACATAAATTAGTCGCCGATTCAGGCAACTCTTCACGCTATAAGCAGCAAACAATTCAATGGAACAGCTTTAAACCGTCAAATCGAAGGAATTTCTTCAATTATCATCAGATTTTAGACGGAACAAGAGTCTTATACATCGAAATGTTGGCAAACTTAAAAGCAAATGGGCCATTGGCAGCATGTGGCTCTTGTTCGACGTGCGGCGAGTCGTGAAGTTACACAAATTCATCCTAAATTCTTCGTTTCCATCTTCTGCTGCGCCTTGGAAGCAAGCGTCGGCACGTAGTAAAGGGATCGCGCGCGGGGGAGTCGACACCCATAAAAGTAATGCACTGAAGCGAGGACATTCTGCGCGTCCCTCACGAGCTGCTCGTCACTTCTCCCGTTGCCGAAGTGTTTACGACTGGACGTCGCTTGGAACGTTTCGTGAACATTGCACTGAGTATAAAATTTGTAGCTGAAATGTGTTAGTGATTTGTTCGCTCCTCCACATTTTGACATTTACCACTCGGAGGCGAAGGCGAAGATGCTGCAGACGAGGGAAACAGTCATTAAATTGACGATGATGACGGTCGATCCACTCAGCGTCACTAACAAGCGGCGACGCTCCAATTGGAAGCCGTAAATGTGCTGCGTAGTTGCAGTTTATGGAAGCAGCTGCAATCAAATGACGAAGCGACGCGTCGTTAACGTTGTCGAAGGCGTCGTTGAAGTTCCTGCGAAATGTAATTCACGCGACGTCACCCGGCTTTAAAACAAAACGAAGCGAAATGAAGCGTAGTCCAACGTAAACCTCTGCGACAGCCGACAGCTGCTTATTTATCGCTGTTTGTTGCTGCTGTCAAGCGTAATTTGTAAGAAGTTTGCACGGAATCACTCCATGAAATCGCCGCTTTCTAAACCCATTCTTCTCCTGCTTTCTGCCGATTTAATAAAAGCATTTCAACGTCATCCTTTCGCCTAAATCGATCTTTGCGTGGCTTTTCGTTTCTTGCGCCTCATTTTCTGAAGTTTCCTTTTGTGTTGCGTGTTCGCAGCTGCTGCTCCGATCTGCTGCCGACGGCTTCGTCGCCGTCCACTGCGATGTCATTTGTTATGACCGCCATTACGTTGGCCATCAACATCAGCTGTGCTTTTGTCCCTTCGTCGTCCCTCGCCGCCCCCTTCAACCATCTCCGATTCGGTGAAAACAGTTCATATTCAACCTCTGTTCACAGTTTTGAAGGTCACGCGGTCATTTCTTCACGTCGATATTCGTCGTTATTGAATCCACGTTATATTAAACAATCTTTTATCCATAAATTTGCTAATAATGGAAGTCGTCATCATCGCCTTCGTGACGAGTTTTTGCTAAATGTGTTTTAAAGGGACACGATTGAAAAGGAGAAGGAAACAACGACGGAAATTCTTATTTCGAACTGCGATTTTCTGATTTTTGTTGGTGTTTTAATGCCGCTTGTTTCATTGCCCCCTCCTCCCATCGCCGCCCTTTTAGCACTAGTGTTTTTGACTAATTTATTGGCTGCTTTTACGCGACTTTAAATGACGTTCACACGACGCTTCGGCATTGAATTCAACAAGCAACGAAACGAACGCCCGACGCGCCGCCGGGTTGAAGGACCAGAAAAGTAGAAGAGAACAACAACAACAACAACACCACGAATAACACAACTGAGTATCACGTACGCGGCTCTTCCTGCGCTGCGCTCTTTTTCAGCTCCGTTAAGCAGCTGATTCGTTTGATGCGTTTAGCGCGTTGACGTAATTTCACGTTCACTTAAATATTTTAATCGTCGTGACGTCGTCGCACAGCACATGCTTGCGAGCACCTTTCGGCAGATCGTTAGAGCGAGAGCGGGAGAGCGGATTTATACAGTGAACGCCTGAGAAGGAGATAAATTTTAAAGTCGAAGCACTTTCGACGCGTCAAAGGAAACACGCGTTCACATTTACGTTTGAAGCACGTTGATTATTGCAATTATTGAAGTAACTTTTATTATTATTATTTGCATTTACATGTCTCCTCTTCTTCTTCATATACTGCTGCAACTTATTCATAATTGCAGAATAATATATAATGATTTATTTCGCAATTTTAACGCTGAAGAAAGGACCTTAAAAACTCTGTTCGAATCGACATCCACACACACACAAAAATACACACACAGAAGCACACACACACGCGCATGGAGACTAATTTCGAAGGCTGACTTCTTCTTCGATTCGTGACTTGATTATCGCCAACGTGGTTAGCGAAAGATCCTCGTAAAGTTGAGAAGCCCGGAGCAGGACTGCAGCTTTAAACTAATGTAAACAACAACAATTCACTATGAAAATGTTCCGCTGCAATCAGCACTTTCAACAGCAGAAATAATCAACACGTCACAACACACACACACACACACACACAGCTTTTAACAAACTGGTTCCTTCTTCGTTCAAGTTGTTGTTGTTTTAATTGTTTCTAGCAGCTGGGAAAAGTTTCGGCTGCATCTTCGTGTCGAAGCTAACTCAAAGCCATCGCATACTGCAGTGAATATGTGTGTGTGTGTGTGTGTGTGTGTGTGTGAATTCTACGTGTTTTGTTGACATCTGTTCGCAGTCAACGCAATGAAATTTCATTAAAAGTACAGCAAAAACGTGCAAACGACAAGATTTCGCTTGATTTATGATGTTGGAATGTTTTCAAATCGTACAAACTTTGAAAACTCTCTCAAACATCATAATATTTCCCATCTAATTCAAATTCGACTTCTTCTTCTTCTTCTTCTTCTTTTGCATTACAACAAATTCCCAAATCCATTAATTTTTCTTCTTTGCTTTTATTTTGCTTCTGAAAGAATCCAAAAAAAAACACTGAAATTCACAAACTTTTTTATTTAATTTAACGTTTCGTTGAAGTTTGGAAAATACACAAATATAAAAATTACAAAAATATATAAAATAATCATTAATTGCTTAGAATTAATTTAAGTAATATTTGTCTTAATTAACTGACTGCAATGGAAACTATAAGAAGAAACAGAAAACAGTGTTAAACTCCAAAGGTCTGAATGAGGCCGAACTCATGGCGCCGCGCGTATCCCGGCCCAATGAATTGCGTCTGACTCAAGGCGGAGCGCGCACACAGAAACATGGATGGATAAATATTAATGCAGATAGCGTTTGTCGCCAGCTGGAATTTGTTTCTTTACGCAGTTAATTAAATCTTGATAACTCATGCCAAGACGCAGAAACTTTCGAGACATTCAAATCGCGAGCGTCGAGCTGCGTGACATCGTAAACGGTGCGTGTGCGTGTGAATGACGCAGCCGTGCTCGACGTCTGCGATAATTCAATGTCGTAACTTCACAACGAAACTTTGTTTAAATTAATATCTATTCAATTTCAATAATAAAGCGACGTTGCCAAACAATTTAAAGGGAAGCTCAATGTATTCGTTGCCGTTCGTGTGTGTGTTACGAACGACGACGAAGCAGTTCCCAATAAGAAATATCTTGGGATTCACTCTCTCAATTAGAACATGAACGTGAGAGAACCAGATCCGATGACGTCGGCTTGTGAAAACATTCGTGGTTCAAGCCGACGATTTCCACGAAGTCATGCAACGTCGCTTACTTCTCTTGTTCTTCCTACTTCCACTGCTGCTATTCCAATGATCGAGTGTGTATCTCCAGCGATCAACATTCGAACACGAAAGCTTTCGAATGCAGCGCGAGTTTCGAAATGTTCCCAGCATTGCTTAACTTCACATACAATAATTTTACTACTTCTTCATCAACGCTCCCTTTTTTTAATACAATTTTTTGCAAAGAAAAAGGTTTTTTTTTTGCCTTAATTCGAAAGTAGATATTTTAATAAACGTTTTATGTTGAGTAAAATGACAGAATAACAACCAACAACAGCAAAGAACAACGATTCACAAGACTACGTTAATTATTTTGGGAAACTGACAAAGACAGGAGAAAGAGGAGCAGGAAGAAGAAAGGAAAACGGAAATGAAGAAGGAAAAGGCTTTTATTTTTCTCTTTTTTTAAGCTAATATAATTTTTCTTGGACTTTTGTTAATTGGACAAGAAAAGAAATTCAAAAATTACGCAACTCGTAATGGAAAAAAAGGGGAAACTTTTGCCTTTGTGAAAATATGAAAACGATTCAAGGAATTAAGCAGAAGTAGAAGACAGCGATTTGGAAGTTGATTATCATCGCGTTGAAGTGATTAGAAGTGCGAAGGAATCACATTACAAAAGGAAAGAAAAACCATCAAAAATAAAAAAAGGCAAGAGAATAAAAAAATTAATTCTTGATTTAATTTAATATTTATTTAATATTTAACAAAAATTCGTAAGAAAAACCGCGAAATTCAAACCGAAATCGCTGCGTTTCACGTTTTTTTTGCCGGGCGATTAAAGAACCGCGTCCGCAGCAGGGATGCAAACAAGGGGGAGTTTAAAGAATAAAGAGGAGAGGCTCTCGAGTTGCCTGCTTAATGGAGAAATAATACGCAAATATTTTCGCGAATCTTTTGTAGTGATTTTCTTATTTTTTCAGCTCTTGCATCATCACGAAAATCAATTTAATTAAAAACCTTTCTTTCACCGCAGAATAATCCTTTGCTTCATTATATAACAATTACGCTGTCAATGAGTCCTGCGAATAATCCTTTGGACAATCGGCAGCTCGGCGGCAAACAAAAAACTGAAAACTCTGAAATGAAGTGACAAAAATGTGAAAACTGCGCTGGAGCGGAGAGGGGGAGAAGGGAGAAAAGGGACGAATAAATCTGTAAAAAACTTTCTACCAATGAAAATATATTTTTAAAGTAAACAAATAACAGAAGAGGAAGAATGCAATTAAAAATAATCGATCACATGGACAACAACAGTAACGAAAAATACAAAAATACGAAGAAGATTCTTCGTTTAAAAGCCATTGAACAGCCAGCAACAACAACAACAACAACCACAGCGCATTTTAAAACATTTCCACGGAGCTGCTGATGGAGCTTTCACATCGATATCGCGGCCTCATTAAAAAGCGCCGAAGCATTTTGCGAGGCTGGCCAAAACGGAGCTGATCCGTTTGTTGCTTTAATTTGTCAACTGGAAATCGCGAATATTATGAAACCGCAAAGAAAGCTTTAAAATAACGAATGCATCGCATTGAGGCGGGATTGGGTATTAAAAATCGCATTTTCCATCGCAATTTCATTGAAATTCTTGCATTTTATTCATCAGTTTATTCAATTATTCTTCACATGTCTTTAATTAATTAAAATGCATGCTTTCAATAAAATATAAACGCATAAAAACATCTGTCTAAATGAATATTATTAAAAAGAAAAACATATTTAAAAATTTAAAATAAAAAAATGCTATTAAAATGCTATTAAAAAGTTTATAATTTAATTATATATGAATTAATCATTTATCATAATTTCCTATACTCTTCATTTTCCTTATTTATTACATTCTTTCTTTAATTATTCTTTATGTTTCCGTCTACAATTATTTATTAAGTTTTTATTCACTTTCTCCTCCATTGTTCAATTATTACTGTGCTTCACTTGAATTTTGCGATCTTTCATTTAATATTTTCCGCTGTCATTTCTCTTTGAGCATTTAATTATATTTCAAATTAAATTTCTCAATCCAATTAAAATATGTATGCAAAAGTTGCCAGCAACGACTTCTTAAGCTTCATTTAACGTGCTGAAATCGAAGCTGACGCGAAGCTGCAGTCGTCAGCCGCAAACAGCGAACCGCCGCCGACCGGTTTTCTAGATCGCAGCAGCGCGACGGCAGCAGCGCGTATCAATGACTGCGGCTGCGCCTGAGTAAATATTTTAAAAGCACGTTTTTAAGTTGTGTTCGCTGTGCGTTGATTGTGTTTTATTGTTGCTGTGTTGTGGTTGCTGTTGCAACTGTTGTTTCTTTTCAATTAAGAGTGAATAATTAATTTTCGGAGAGCAAATGAAGTAGCAGAGTCGCTGCTGCTGCTGCTGCTGCTGCTCCGTTGTGCGCCAACATCTTTTCGCACGTTGGCGTTGGCGTCGAGGTGCTGATGCAAATAATTGCAAATGGCGGCCCGTTTTAATTGACTTGTTGCAGGTATTAATGATGAAACGGCTGACGAAAGGAGTATTTGCGCGGCCACAACGCGGAATTTAATAGGCTTATTACCTATTATTATTTTCGCTATTATTTCCTTGATTATTTCTGTTATTGCCGTCGTTGTCGTGATTATTATTATGATAATACCTTTTTTTAATTACATTTTCGCCGATTTTGTGCAGTACCGCACTTGAAAATAAATTCCGCTTTCAATTTTACCCCACCCATTATTCATTACAGGAAAAAAAAAAAAAAAAAAAAATAATTCAACAAAATAAACGATGTTGTATGTAAAAAGCTATGAACAAGCGTTATTAACAACAAATAACAGTTAAATTGCAACCTTTCCTCATTATTATCGAATTGCATCTGTTGCTGCCTCTGTCGCACTCACGCACAACATCAGCGACAGTCCGCATATTTAACAGTTATTCACAACGAACAAAATGGCGCCCACAAAATCAAGATAATTAAATTCCGTACACATCGCAATACAAATCGCTCCGAGTTAAAAATAAAGCGTTGCCCAATTAAAATGCAAAATTATTTGTGTTTATTTAATTTTAATTGTAAATTGAATGCAGGCCCATAAACATTAAAACACGTTAAACAATTCTAAAAGTAAAGCAGCTACAATTAATATTCATTGCTTTTATTTTTTGTTGTTCAATTTTCAATCGCGTGGCCAGCGAATCTATTATTTTTCTAACCAATTGAGTTGAAAGCACAACATTGAAATTAAATTGTGTCCAATTTGCAGAGAGCGAGGGAGAAATAGAGAAAGTCAAGCGTCCGGAAAAAACCTTGACGCTGCTGCATTCTGTAAGGATTCGCTGCAGGATTTTCTTGTTGTTGTTGTTAACGCTTCTGGACCAACAACGACGAGGGCAACAACAACGACATTCACCGATTTCTTCATCTTTTTTGTGTGTTCTGCGGATCTGCTGCTGACAGAAGCAATTATTTGTTGGCAGCAAAGACGTGTAACGGCTTCAGCAGCAGCGGCAGCAAGAAGAAGGGAAGAAACGAAAGCAATGCGAACAATAAAAGTAACAATAATAGCAACAATAATAGTAAAATTATTAGAAAAGACGTAAAAGCAGAGAGAATATTCGTTGTTTTTAAATTGAAATCATTTTTAAATATATTTTTTAGTTTCTGCAGCAAAGCGAAGGATGTTTGACATCCATTCCCTTCTTAACACTCCTCTTCAGCCTCGTATAATACACGTTTAACTGAAAAATGTTGAAATGTCACAATTTCATCGCACATCCGCATTCCTGCGCTCAGAAGGAGCACAACACAACAACAACACTTTTTGGGGTTTTTTTCCAGCCACGTTCCTAACAAAATACTATTTAATTTTCCTGTTTTTTCCCCTTTTTGTTTTATTTTCATTTCGAAATATTTTTGGGTCGAAATCGAAGGAATTTCTTCGGTTTTTCCCTTTCAACACGATTCATTTTTTTGACAGCAAACAACAAGGGATTTCACAAAAATTCAATGCTTGTTCAATATTTCCCCTTGCCTAATATTCCTCCACTTCTTCCTCGTTTCGTCGGTTCCTTTCAACGCGCCGCGCTCTTCTGATATCATTTTCAGTGACATCCTCTGGGGAACATTTTGTAGCTGCTTCCAACTTCGACAGCTGACCACATCGCAGCGAGGATATTGATGAGGCAGGAGGGAGCACGGACGCGAAGTTGGAATGATTGCAATTCAGATTCAATTGAAATGGAAATTTCCCTCCGTAACATCGAATTGCTGATCACTCATACGTCCGCTATGAACAAACCGTCTTCTAATAGAATAAATCAAAGCAAAATTATAGATCTCAATCGGTTTCTTATTTCAGCCGAATTACGGAGCAATCAACTTTCAAACAGAAACACTTCAGAAGCTTCAGAATCTATTCTCAGACTTTTCGAAGAAGAAATCCTGCAGAATATCGTATTTTAGCTTCTTTATTTCAAGGATCCGCTAATTAATTTATTAACTGATTGACAAATCTGTTGGCTGAGGTAATATCTAGGGATATGATTTGGCGGAAAAAGTTCCACGACACGAATTCAATAGGCTACCTTAACAATTTAACATGAAAAGAGGAAAAAGAAGAACATCTTAGAGAAGTATGGGGCTTCAAAGGCTAACAGGTGATGATTGATGATGAATTAAGCCAAACAATGAAACAACTTGCTTGCCATTATTACAGATAAGTGTTTAGCAGAGACACATATTCCTTAGTCTCCAGTATATTCACTAATACGGAAATGTTGAGGAAAGTAGCTTCAAGACCCTCCTTACGGAGGTGGGCCTCCATTCTCCCGTTCCAGTGGGAACAGTATTGTTCTTAAGTGATTGTTTTAAAACCGCGGTTGCTTGCTGAAGGAAGCTTGAGTTCTCCGGTCCCAACCCAAAGGTACCCAGTGCATAGAACGTGGTTGCGAAATGGCTGCCGCTAAGCCATCGGGTATTTTGGAGCTGGCCGTATACCACGTATGGATAAGAGCCCCTATATCCGATTTGAAGCCGTTGTCGCTCTCTACTCTTTGCGAGGGAGAGTTTGAAGTCATAATGCTTACTCATACCGTCCCTTGGATAATTGACGAAAGGAACCTCATTGGCAAACCAAGTCCATTTCGGAAGCTGCATCCTTCCCCACTCAATACATCCACAGCTAGCTGTATGCCCCATATCAGTATGCATCCAGCGCACGTTATAAGGACTCAGACCTCATTTCAGTGGTTCTTTCCACATCCACCTTCTAGAGTGTATTCTAGAGTGGCCCAGGACGACGATGAGGACCTTCACCTGTGCTTTACCGCGGTGACTCAGCCCTCGAGATTGATAATTCCACATGTGCAGCAGCTTCTGTTTCCATGTTAAAGGTACTATGGCAATTTCTTGCACTCAGTTTTTGCCATTGCTAGTGCAGTATATCACACAGACTCTTCTATCAGAACGACATCGGTGTATCCTATACAATCAATACCAGGCTTCACAGAAGCGGATTTAAGCCTATGAAGAAGTAACTAGTTACTTAGTACTTAGCTTACTTGAACTAAGCCACTTGTGTTTAGCTTTAAATCGAAGCAGGCCAATTTATTTTGACTTCAAACGTCATTCAAAATTAATTATTTTTCAGTTTGAAGTCTTTTATATTTTGCATTGATAAATTTTCTTCGCAGTGAACAGATACAATATTATTTTATAAAAAATAAAAGGCACGAAGATGGGAAAAGAAACCGCTTTGCAAAAAGTGAAGGCATTCTTCAAGGTATGATTATGTTTCCTAAGGACATTTTTCTATTCTTGACTTTACCCTACCTCTTGGAATCAGAAGTTCTTCAAGAAAACCGTGGCGAACAACAAGGCACTGGACGAGCAATTGGCAACCGTCAACTTGATTCTTTATAACTACTTCCTCATCACGGTCATGATGAACACCGAAGACGAAATCTGGTATTTTCCGTTTAAAGGTGAATATAATGAATAATGAAATAAACCATTAATTCCCTTTTCGTTGCTGGTTTTCTGCAGATGACAAACTCGACAGACTCAATGGATTTCAGGTGATAACGATGCGGATTTCCGAAAAATTCTCCTACAACTTCTGTCTCGCGTCCATCTTGCTGAATGCCTTGCCATTGATTGTCGTCTTCAACCCGGTAAAATATAGATTGACCTTTGCTTGTTTCCAAGAAAAGCGTAATAAATCCTTTCCAGAAGCGCCAGTATCGAAAATTACTTTTTGTTTGTCTTGGGTGGAATATCCACGTGATCCTCGCCATGCTAGTGAATATTGTGGAGTTACTTTGGAACATGTCTTATTTCATGGTGCCTCTTCAAGTGTACGCATCCGTTGTCGTTATGTTTTGGTATACGACGACGGTGCCAATTGTGCTGATGTCTCTGGTGATGCATTATTACGACTACTTGAGCCATATCCCAGAACCTGAAAATGAACCTGAGGAAGTCGCAGAAACTGAAAATATGTCCGATGGAATCCCTAATACTAAAAAAACCGCTGAAGAAGATGGAGTCTCAGAAACTGATAATAAGTTTGAGGGAATTCCAGAATCTGAAAATGAATATTGCGAAATCCCAGTAATCAGTATGGAAAGTGAATCTGATGCAGTCGCAGAATCTGATAATGAATATTGTGAAACCGCTGAAACTGAATCTGATAAAGCTCCAGAATCTGATAATGAATATTGTGAAACCGCTGAAACTGAAAATGATTCTGATAAAGCCCAAGAATCTGAAAATGAATATTGCGAAATCCCAGTAACTGAAAGTGAATCTGATAAAGCCCTAGAATCTGATAATGAATATTTTGAAACCGCTGAAACTGAATCTGATAAAGCCTCAGAATCTGAAAATGAATATTGCGAAATCCCAGCAACTGAAAGTGAATCTGATAAAGCCCCACAATCCGATAATGAATATTGCGAAATCGCTGAAGCTGAAAATGAATCTGAGGAAGTCCCAGAAACTGAAAATATGTCCGATGGAATCCCTAATACTGAAAAAACCGCTGAAGATAAAACCGATGGAGTCTCAGAAACTTATAATAAGTCTGAGGAAATTCCAGAAGCTGAAAATAAATATTGCGTAATCCCAGTAACTGAAAGTGAATCTGATAAAGCTCCAGAATCTGATAATGAATATTGTGAAATCGCTGAAAGTGAATCTGACAAAGCCCAAGAATCTGATAATGAATATTGCGAAATCGCTGAAGCTGAAAATGAATCTGATGCAGTTTCAGACTCTGATAATGAATATTGGGAAATCGATGACACTGATAATGAATCTAATGCAGTCCCAGACTCTGATAATGAATATTGGGAAATCGCTGAAACTGAAAATGAATCTGATGCAGTTTCCGAAACCGAATATGTACACGAGGAAGCCCCAGAATCTGAAAAGCAGTCTGGCGAAATGTGATTCCGTTATCGGCTGATCACAATGTAGTTCCAAATCCAAGTACAGTTCCAATTCTTTCATTCTTCCAGGTTACATTCCATTCCAAGAGCAATAACATCATTTAAAAATAACCCATTTGTCTAAACAAAAAACAAAATTTTTTAAATAATTTCCACCACGTTTCATGAAAAATACTATATTCTCATTGATAATAATATATAGAAGAACAGATATTTAGCAGATGTATCCAAAAATCCGTATATGTACAACCTTTAGACTGCTTCAATAATAAAAATGTTCAACTATTTTCAAACAATGTTTATTATTACGCACGATATTTACAACGGGAAATTTGTAGTGAAATTCACTTCTATGCCTTAATAGCAAAAGTAATTAAAGCATAGATAAACTTTAAGGAGAAAGAGAGGAGCAAAAGAGGAAGATTCTTCGTTTTGTCCTAAGAACTTTGAACGTTTGATTAATTCGAGCTGATGAGGAACTTTTATAGTTCTTAGATGGTATTTCGGTTATATATATATATGTGTGTGTGTGTGTGGGCGTGTGTTTTGTGTACCATGTCAGGAATCATATGAATCTGTAGTTCATTAGACTTCCTTTCAAATCGAAATTCTATAGACGAGAATTAATTACACACATTAATGATTAAACCTGAAATGAATGAAAACCTGAGTTGCAAATTCGAGGGAGAGGGTGTGTACGTGGAAGGGGGGCAAATAGATAGATTTAAGTGTTCACTGTTGTTGGTTGGTTTTGGTCCGGAGTCCGTTCGAGTCTCGGAGATTATTAATCGCTTTCCTTCATGAATGCATTCATCAAAATTCCTTTGTTTTGCTCTTTAAACACACATCAATTCATAATCCTAATGATAACAGACCAACGATTTCAATGGATGAGAAAATTGTAAGAAAAAGAAGAAGATTGAGAAGGAGGAAAAGGAGAGGGAGCAGAAGAAGGATCAAAAATTATGATGTCGACAAAATCAGATAAAATTAGGTGAAAACAACAGAAGCAATTGCATGTGGGTGTGTGTGTGTGTGTGTGTGTGTGTGTGTGTGTGTGTGTGTGTGTGTGTGTGTGTGTGTGTGTGTGTGTGTGTGTGTGTGTGTGTGGGTGTTGGTGAGTATTTCCCACTTTACTCCTGCCGCTTCTCTCTCACTTCGCTCTCCCTTCGCCCACCAAGTCTCTCTCGGTTCCATGATAAACTGCAACCTGTCAAAGGACAAACGTTAAATTTAATATTAATTCGTGTGTATATTTGTCGAAGAAGATGAAGGAGAAGAAGAAGGAGAAGAAGAAGAAGAAGAGATGCAGTGTAAGAAGAAGAGTGCTTGAACCTTGCTTGTTGTTGTTGTTGTTGTTGTTGTTGTTGTCCTGATGGTGTTTAATTCAAAGCAATTAAAATCACTGAGCACTCAATTCAACTGTTAAATTACAATCTATTAAAGGACGACGACAACAGCAACAAATAACCGATTATAATTCGAAATTCATACATCTATATGTATATATGTATACTTAAGAAGGAACTTAAGTACAGAGCAAAACGTAGTACAGATCCTTGTAACCACTTCCTTAAAAAGCCATTTCCTAAAATTTCCTAAAATTCATTCGCTTTTCTAAAATTCTTTATGAGAAATTTCCATTAATTTATGACATTTAATTCTGAAAAATTTATTGTTTTCTTTTTTAAAATGAAGTGGATTATTTCAAGGAAACACAACAACAATTGAAATTATCTCTTAAAGAACAACTTAATTCCACTTCACCTGTTTCCTCTTTCTCTTTTTCAGCTTCTTCAGCTTCCCTGCTTCTTTCCGACACGTCTTTTTTATTTCTTCTTCGTTTCCTTGCCATTCTTAAGGCATTAAAATTTATGCGATGGACACCAAACAACTCGCCTTTAGAGTTCGCCGTAGAAACAAGACAAATAGTTGAACGAAGCGATTTGCGTGTTCGCAGCGCATTAAAATATCTGAAAAAAACAACAACAACAAAACAAAGTCTCTTTAGAAAATAGCAGCAATAATAACAACAACACCAACGAGAGAAATGGACTTGACTTTCTCTGCAAAAACGAAAACAAAAAACATTTCTGCTGTTTGCTTACGTAAATCTCCGAAGTTAATGCCGAAGCCGTCCAAATGCAGCGAGTGACGTCGGAGAGCCTTCAGTCAGAGAGTTGTTTGCTGCAGGGTCGACGGAGAGGTGAATAGGGAAGCAAACGACGAATAGACCCGATGCAAACAGGTCAGTAATCGTAACATTGAGACAACAAAAGCTGCCGAGATGGATTTGAGCAAGCAGGTCGGCGGAAAGGCAGACAAAGTTCATTTCAAATCAACGTGTTAATTTCCTTGACGATGAGAAGAGCAAACGGCGACTTCAAGCTTCTTGTTGGAGTTGCTCTGCTTTCTCCTCTCTAGATTTCACTTCTTTGAGTAGTAAAACGCATTCTTATTGGAAACTAATTGTTCTTATTCTCACCTTTGTTTGTTTGTTGGGTTTTCCATTTATTATTAGTAGAAGTGATAGTGAAGTGGTGAACAGAGAGGAAGGTGAACATAAGTTTGGTTGGCGAGGTGAAAATGAAAGCAACTGAGTGAATGAACAGAAAGAGGTGAAGGTGAAGTGTCTTCGCAATTTCATTCAATTTCATTAAACAGGCAAATATTGGTTTTTTTTGTTAATATGTTGTTGTTGCGGTTTATTGTTGATAGCTATTGTATGTGTGTGTGTGTGTGTGTGGTGACTTTTGTTAATTTGTAAAGTAAATTGTTTATCAATCGTAGCTCTGTTTAAAGCACAAACAACCGCATTTAAATGACGCTTTCTCCATTGAAAGCTCGTCTATTAATAAAACGCGAAATGAACTCGATTATTGGCCGGTGACCCCCCCCCCCCCTCCCTTCCACCGCAACAATGTAAATAATAGCAACTTTTTTTCGTGCTTTTTATGTTACATTAATTTGAAAATCCGTCGAGAGCAAAGAACGTAATTATTTAGTGAATGTTTGATTTTATTTCCATTCTTTGTTTGATTCCCTGTTGGGGAAAAATAATACCGACTTTTTTTCACTGTTTCCCTTTCTCTTTAACTGTTCTCTTTCAATTCACCTCGTTTTATTGCAATAACAAATAAAAACGGTTTAAAGTCAACAAGAGACGACTCATTAAAATTTAATCGATGTTTGCATTCGATTTTTATTAAGTATGTTTCGGACTTGTTACTAAGCACACAATTTTTGGTGAATGACAATTTTCAAGGAAGATTTTTTATTAAACTTCATTGAAAAATCCTCCGAGAATAATCAATGAAGATTCAAAAACAACAACTTGACTGATAAACACAACCAACGACAACGAAAACTTTGAATTGATGACATGAATGGAGAATAACAAAGGCGAGAAACCCAAAACGCAAACTAAACACCACCGAAAATTTTAATCTTCATATAAAAAGTTGACAAGTTGACTGCTGTGGTTGTTGTTGCTCTCACATCCTAAGATAAGGACCAAGCAAAATTTGAGCTGAAGTAAACGCAACTCACCTCAATTCACCTAAAGTCAAGTCTTGAAGTCAGCGCTCAGCAACGACGCTCAGCCGCCAGCAACAAGCTGCGCGCTGGCGTTTGATGATAAAGAGCAGACGGACAGAGAAGCAGACAAGCGACACGAAAGCCCCCGTTAAATGATGGAGTCGTTTTCGTTGCTCTCCCGCTGAGAGTTGGAGCTTTCGTGCGCCACTCGGATTCATCCGAAGATCTGCTGCCGTGGGACACGAATCTGAAGCCGAGATTCAAAGATTCTGCTTAAAAGTTCTGTGCTTGAGAAACGCTGGCGTTCGCTGTTGACGCCGCAGCGGACGGCGACGCAGATGTGATCGCCGTCGCGGTTGTATTTCGAGTGACAATCGGAGTTTCATTTGAATCGTTTCTAGGCGTCGGTGCTGATGTTGTTTGAGCAAATACACACACGAACCGAAGAAGGATGAGTAATTGTTTTGTTTGAAAATAAATCCAATGCTCTCTCGCTCTCACTCCCATCGATTGAAAGTTTTCCACTTTGGCTGGAAGTTCGCCGCGGCTTCCACGTTTCAGCTTCTCATTTCAAGAGTTGCGAAGAGTTTCGAGCATCCTCCAAGCGAGAGCCACAGATAATGTCTTCTTAATCAGTGTTTTGTGGCGGGGAGAGGGGCGGGGAGAGGGGCGGGGAGCGACTCGGTGTAAATCTTGTGAGTTTCTTCAAATCCAAGTGACACAAAAGCACTGAGAGATAAATAAATACACTGAGAGTTGGCGTAGTTTTCCGCACAGTGTATTTCGTGCTTGTTTATTTGCATTCATCAGGCGAGTGTTTCGCATGCTTCCATTGTGCGCTCGAGATGCAAATTTCTAGCAGCTGCAACATCCTTCATCCGCGAGCATCCGCTGCGGTGCCGTGCCGCTCTGTCCGTCCGCCAGCAGCCACAAACGAGTTCCTGGTTAAACGGATTTAATTACGCAACGAAAACGTGATGAATTTCAGCTTTCTTTTGCATGCCGCGTGTAGAGTGACTGACGTCGTCTCCTCTGCTGATCGCAGAAGCGTCTCAGTCGCATTGAAGAGGACATTAATGACATTGTCCGCCCTCTCTCCATCACTTTTTCAGCTTTAATATAGACACACTCAACTCAATGTAGTCTTTTTCTACTCCTTTTCTAATTTTATTAAAACTTTTTAACTGCTTTCCGCCATCAACGTGGCCAACGACTGCGAATGTCTTCAGCTGCCACATTTTCACAGCATTTAAGCAACTTTAATTGGCAACGTGATGTTGCTAAGAACAGCAGCAACAGCAGCAACAGCAGCAACAACAACAACAGCAACTCTTTTGCCTATTCGCCTTTTTAACGATTTCTCAAGTCCCAAGTTGGAAGTTTTGCGAAATGAAATTCCGAAAAACAGATACAAAACGGAAACTTTAAAAGAGCCAAAAACGAATGTGGACCACGGCGAGGAAGAATCTTGCCGAGGATCCGATTTCGCAGTCGTTTTTGGCGATTTTATTCCGTCGGGTGCAGTAAAATTCTGCGAAACTTGTATGCATAAAAAGCGTGTTTAAGGTTTCCCTCGGCGCATCCTGCTTCTTCTTCTTCTTAAACATGACTTTGTTTTTGGATTTTTTAATTTTTCTTCATTTTCCTTTTGCTGTGAAAAATCTGCGTGAAGTTAAAATTAATATAAAAGACAAAGTTTAGCGAAAGCGCAACGATAAAACCGTCACTGCGACATGAAGTGAGGGGGGAAGGGGGGCGATAACATACCGAACGGTTTTCGTATGCATCTTCATCAGAGTCCTTCAAGGAAGAGTGGAAAAGGACAAGGATTCCACTGCTCGGCCCAAACAGGGATCGACAGAAGAGGAAAGCTCAAAAAATACCCATGGAGAACCTTTTAATAGGCTTTAAATAGAAGCCTCAGCGCCGCCTTAAACCTCTTTTCGATTGGGTCCATCAATGAAGGGTTTCGTCTGTCTGATTCCAAATGCTGGTCCCTTCTCTGCCGGCTTTCTCACCCAGTTTCTCTTTAGATTTTTTAAACATTCCTGAACCAAGCGTTATTTTTGGAAGCCTGCTTCTGGTATCCATTTTTAAGGCGGTGCTTGACGAACCCTGTGCCTCCCTTTTCGAAGTTCTTCACCGAAATTCGTGGGCGAAGAAGAGGTTTTCAAAGAAGAGTCTCGGCTCTTTGACGATCTTTGCGTAAAAACGAACTCTTTTGCGTAAATGAATGGGTGTATGCGTAAATGTGTATGTGTGTATGTGTGTGGATGTGTGGGTCTGTGTTTCTGTGCGTTTAAATGTGACTTCTTTGTGTAGAAGTCAACTTAGACGCAGTTTTGTGCTGTGTAAAGCTAAACTTTTCAACTTTTCACATTAAAGCCGAGCGCAATAAGCTTCATACACACACACACACACACATACATTCCTCTCGGCCGTTGTTGAACACAAAGATAATGTACATTTCTATAAAACACTAGAATCGCAGCAGCGCATCCGTACTGCGACACTCTGTAACTTTAACTATTATTATACAACAGTCTTCCACACTCCTCCCCCCCCCCCCCCCCTCCTCTTCTTTACCACGCTGCTTTAGCTGAAGCTTTTCTTTACTTTATGTTCCTTAACTTTACTCACAAAACCGAAACATTAGCTGTGAGGACGATTTTAAATCTCGGAGGTGATTTCGGAAATCCTACGTACACACACACACACACACACACAGTTTTTGGCGTTGCCCAGAGAATGGGACAACGCGTTGGAGCGCCTGAGGGCACACATACATTCAACACAACAACTACACTGACAATCAACTTCTAACGGAATATTAAATGCGCTCGGATGCACGACGTTTCCGTTGGTCGGCATTTAAACTGCCGTCGTTCGGTTTATTTGAAATTCTCTTTTCGCTTTGTCACTGCGGCGCCCTCCTCGCTCTCCGCCCCCGTCACCGTTATAAATATGTTTAATTGCTGAACATGTCATTCATGGAGATCAGCGGGATTTCGAGATTGAAATTTCGGATTTAGCAAGAAAATCAATTAAATTTAAAAGCAACAAAGGAAAAAGAAACAGCAGCAAATCGCAAAAAAACACGGCAACCAACTTTGCGACCAGGATTTCCATGTAGAAATGCCGATTTCCCAATCTCTAACATAATTCCCCGTAAAAAGGCTTTTCAATGAATTAAATAAAATGTCCCACTATCGCTATAAAGGTTCCCGACGACTTGCATCTCCCAATGAAGCAAGAGACTTTGAGGTAAATGAGAATTGGAAAAGAAACGATTGCAAGCGATGCATGTAGTCGGTGTTTGCGGGATCTTCGGCATGCGCCGAGTTCAATAAATCATTGCAACAACAACACAAAACTCACAAAAGCAATAAAAAACATGGCATTAGTCATTGCATCGTTGGAATTTGCAAGAGTCGTTGCAAATGTTCATTTGGGCACTTGATTTATCGTATTTTAATTACGCTGCGAATTTAATTTTAAAGTTTTCAGTAGCCGCCGGACGCTTCTCCGCCATTTCAAGCGTGTGCCGGAGGTTTCAATTGAGCCGAACAGCAAATGAAGTGTTACTTTCTTTAAATTCGCATCAATTCATTCAGTGATTCAATGCATTTCCCATTCGAAGGTATCTGAAGGCCCTCGACGGCCGCCACGAACCTCGTGCGCCGTCACAAACTTTGTTGCCAACAGTTTTTGCGGACGTGAAAAGAAAGCAACGAAAAGAATTCCGTTAAATAGAATGAAGTTGAAATTTCTCACACAAACACACACACACACACAACATCAATTGACCATAAAATCCATTCAACCTTCAGGTAACTTTCCTGTTGTTCAGCGGTGACTCTTCATTTGAGTTTCTTCACACGCGCCCCCCGAAAAACCAGCTACTGATCGCCTCAGGGCGCAAAATAATCCATGGCAGGTGGGGAAAAAGTTGCTCCTTGCTTCATCGCCGGCTCGAGCAGAAGCTGCAGGCCAGGAAATTGGTTGCGGCAAGAAAAGGCTGCGTTGCATCGGCCCGAGGGAGCAGTAAATGCGATTTCGTACAAGTTGGCAAAGTTTCCAGGCGGAAAAAAGACGCAATTCGCAGCATTTCACATCGCACGTCGTTCGTTCGCCGGCTGCTCGCAATCGAAAACTTTGAAGCGACTTCTTTTCCCAGCACAGCAACAAATGAAGGACAAGAAAAACAAGCAGCAACACTTGACAACAAGCGACGGTTTTTGATGTTAAAGAGGCGAGAAGATCGAAGTGAAGATCGAGGCGAAGATCGAAGCGAAATTCTACGACTTCAAATGCTACATAATTGAATTATAATCAACCTTAATTTTGCTGTTATTACTTCTGTTATTTTCAATATTTTTTCCTTCATTATTATCATCATTATTTTAGGAATTATTTGCCTTCAATTCGGCAGCTGCTTTGACATCAACATGAAGCGCTGATCACTTAGAAACAACCGCACGAACAGACAAACGGACGGACGGACGACGAGCCTCGAACGGAGCAGCCGAAAGTGGCTGCTTTATAACGGATCGAAACAAACCATGAACAGCTGTCGAGCCGTCAACCTGTCGAAGCGAATTCGTGTTTGGCGCAACTTTTATTCTTCCGATTTCAGTTCGATTTCTGCTGCGGCTTCTGCTGGGAAATGGCTTATTCTCCTTCGTCTGCCTCTTCTTCTTCTTCTTCTTGTTAACTCCTCGTTCAAATGGGAAAAGTTGAAATGATTCTCACGGAGCAACGGAGTTTTGCATGCAAAGCATTCGTTCAGTCCCCAGCGATGATGTAGAAAGTAAGAGAGGAATTCTTTGCCGTCTGTTTTCTCATTCCGTTGTGAGGTGGATTCGCAAACGACTTGCAACTCACTTGAAGACATTTCGAACATTTCCACACAAGGGAATCAGCGGGAAAAACAGTAACAACAACAACAGCAGCAGCACGAAAACGCAGAAAAAGTATTCGAGTCAAGTTTTCATATTTTTAGCTCGTTATTGGCTCAGTAAATGTGCAGCACGTTGTTGCTGTTGCTGTTGTTGTTGCTTGTTGCTTGTTAATATTGTCGTTCGTTAGCAAGCTGCCACTTGGCTGCAACAGAAAGCAGAAACAACGGAAACTTTCTAAATGCGAGTTCAATGAAGTTGTTGAAGTTGCTGCGCCCGACGAACGCATTCGACAGCAGGATTAAGAAGAAGCCAAAGGGACAGAGAGAATAACTCTTCTTCCTCTGAGGGAAGAACAACGACAAAGAGAATAACATAAATAATAGAAACACCAGCAAGAAAACGGAATTAACGCTCTAATTCAGAGCAAACATCCTCAATCCTTAATCTTAATCCCTAATATAGCACAATTCGAGTATGTTTTAAATACATTTCGACAAAATTCAGCTTCGTTATCAATTTGAAGCCTTCGATTATTTGATTAACATCGTTTGTTTTAAACAAACAGCAGAAAAACTGCATACAAATATTCGCACTACTTTGAATCGAACTGCCTAAAAATATACTCCACTTTTTTATTCACATGCAATTTAATTCACCAGTAATTCAATTGCAATTGTTTGTTTTTTTTAAAGTAGCCATTAAATTACCACAAAATATTAAATTCAATAAAATTAAAATTTATAATTTACTTTAATATTTTCAATATTAATTAAAGTAATCATTAACTGCTTGATGTATACGAATATTGAGTGGAAAATACAAGAGTTTTGCGTTGGAAGAGGACGAACTTTCACAGCTTCACTTCATAAATCAGACGCTTTGAGGAAGGGATTCGCGTAAATAAATCCAAAAACAATAACCCAGCACAGCGAAATCCTTAAACTTTGAAAGGTTGCTTGTCGCCGCTTGTTCCCGGCGCACCGAAATTTACCACCCTCCGTTGCCACTCGATGCAATATAAATGATTAATGATTCTCTTGCATCTGCATTTTAATTTGCTTTTTCCCATAATTCCCTCAGGTGCTTTGCTACTTAAAGCGCTCCGCACACACACACACACGCACGCACACACTCTCACTGCAGCTGATGCATCGAGTGCGCACGCAAATTCGTTGCCGCACGTAGACGAACGCTTTGCATGAGCTGCGAGTTCGGGCGCCGAAGCTTCCCGAGCGTATTAAAGACGACGCCGAGTGTTTTTCTTTTGTTTACGTGCTTCGCTGCGCAATGAATGCGTGTGTGTGTGTCGTGTGTTGCGCTCGTGTGTTGCAGCTGTTGTTGGGTGTGCATCTGTTGTTCCCTGATGCACTCTGCTGATAAATTACATTCCTTCCTTCGGCAGCGACTGCCTTCGAGATGCGCGCTTCGTGTGCAGCAGCAGCGAGGACAGGCAGCCGACAAAATTCTGCGAAAAAAGGCGTCCGTTCGCGACTCGCGACTCGCGGTTCACGGAAATAAATTCGTTGTGTACATTTGTTGAAAAAGCGAATTACTTTCAGCTTCTGTAATGCGTAGAAAATGCATTTTGTGTGTGACGTGACGTGACGTGACATGACACGAAAGGAACCAACAACAACAGACAAGGAAACGAAAAGCAACGAGGCAGAAAGAAGAATGACTTGAAAAACCCACGAAAATTACATCTAATTTTATTATTTTCACTTTCCCCTCTATAAAAAACAGCCACTGATTCATTTCAAGGCGTCCTTTAAAGGCCTCGAACCGTGGTATTGTGCAAGGAAAGACTAGAAGCTGTTCATGGATCACCCGGTGTGGAGCTGCAACAAAAACACATCTGCACCTGGACAATCCCTGCAACGACAGCCAGGACACAATTCTTAATCTGAGCTGAAACACAAATAAAACTTTTTAATGGACAAAGCAAACGAACCGAAGCCAAGGTGGAAGGCGTGTGGGGCGGGGTGGCATCGGCTTCTGTGGGTTTCTAGCGCGTGCAGCTTGTAAATCATTCGAGACGCCAGTCAAACGACAAACAAGCAGCTTTGAACAAAGCAAACCTCGTAACAAAGGCGAAGACGCACAAGCAGAATGGCAAAGAATGTCTTCACACGTACACACACACACACACACACACACACCACACTCAGCTTCTTTTGCTCTCGAAACAAACAAAAGTCGCTCTGCTGCCGTTCGACGGAGCTTCGAAAGTTTCTCTGCTCGTCGATTACTGATAAATCGATCAGCAGCGATGCGTTGAGCTCTTTGAAAGGATCTTTTGTCCTTCTCTGTGCTGCATGACTCCGCCACGCCCCGCTGCGTAATCAACTCAGTCAAGCGCTGGAATCATCGTTGAGGTCGCTTCAACGGCAGTCGCCCAGCCCGCTAAGGAATCCATCGACGTAATCCTTGTGTTCACGTCCTGTGACAGAGCAGAAGCAGCTGAGAGGAGGCCTCTGAGCTCTCTGCAGATTTTCAGTTGGCGAAATTCGCGGTGCTCATTAAATGTTTGTCGACGGCCGCGGAAATCACGGAAGCCGAAAAGAAAAGCCGCAAGGATATTCAAAGAAGTTGACGGACGAGGAAGAAGAGCAAGAAGAACGGGATGGGAGGAGGAGGATGCAGATGGAGAAGGAGAGGGAGAGGGAGATAAGGAAGCAGCAGACGGAGATGCGCAAAATTGAAAACTCAAACAAGAAATTTTATTGAATTCGGTTGCCGGTTGCCAAGCAGCGTTATGAATGCACCTCATGCATTAAACGAACACACACACACACACACACACCCACACATACATACATATATAGATTTTCTCTATTTAAGTCTGTCACGCTTTCACTATTTCAAATCCAGTGAATTTCTTGCTGCCGCCGTCAAGGAAGTCTCGCAGGGGGCGAGCGGAGGAACGCTGGCGAAGGTAAAAGAACATTTTGCAGTCATTGTACCTCACGCGTTTCTCATAATCTTCGTAATCGTTTTCGGTTTCCGTTGCATCTTCTTTCTGCCGGCGCTGTTTGAAGTTGAAGTCGCTCCTTCCGAGTCTCACCTGAAGCGAAGACCTCCGTTGATGCTGTTGTTGGCGTGGCAGTTGCTTGTTTCGTTCCTCACTCAGCCCCTCTGCCCCTCTGTGCCACGCCTCATGACTGCATCACGCGCTCTGATCTAAAATTCAGTTTCGACTTTCTTCAATACGTCTGCGGGGACACGAATGCATCGATAATTCAATTGTTTTCTCCACTACATGCTGTAACGATGTGTGTGTGTGCTCTGTATGTGTGTGAGAGTGTGTGTGTGTGTGTGTCTCAGATTGCAGCTGCGGTGAATACTTAAGCACGTCTTCGATGAAAGTCACCAACAGCTGCCTCAATTTGTGTTTATTTCCTTTTTTCATCATCATTGAACATCGACTTTAACACATTCCCAATAAACTCGACTATTCTTCAATTTATTCATACTTTATGCATTTTCATGCATTTAAATTTCCATTTAATTATAGCGAATATCAGAAAAAAGGCGATGATCGCAACGAAACGCTTTTTGCAACATTAAAATTTTATTAAAATCTGCAGTATTTAAACTTTTTCAAAAGGTTTTCTTCATTTATGTGTATGGCACTAAATTATTCTTTCAATTATTTAAATAAATTATTTAAATTCAAAGATTAAGGCCCAGATTTAAGGTGCCAAACGAGCATCCATTCATTCACCTGCTGCATAAAGTCATTCAAACCACGATTAATACATGACGAACGGGTTAAAAATGGGTCCTTGATAAGTGATTACTGACTTTTATTGGTGTTTATTAGTAGTATGGGATTAAAAACCTGCGAAGAGTGAAAGGAAAGTCGACAAGAAAGGGATCAAGTGTTGAAATTTAAAGGCATTCGAATCGGAGGGAATCCTTCAAGGCTCCAATGTCAATTGGAGAGCAACATTTAATTACACTTTTGACTCTTTATCAAGTAGAATTAGGTGCAAAGAGAGTATCAGTCCTTTGGTCGCCCGTCGAACAGATTCCTTGATCGCTGCTCCTCGCTTGCTGCAAAGGCGAGCTGAACTTTGGAGAAACCGAGAAAACAGATGGAATTTTTCCCCGTACGATTGGTTTCCCACCGATCCACATCCTGTCAAAGCATCTCCTTTCCCCACCATATATTTACTGACCGTATTAAATGCAGTTGTGTGTTTGTGTGTCAGCCTTCCTCCTTCTGCTGTAATTAAAATTCAATTTAAAATTAATTTACTTATTCCATCGCTATAATGGATGCTTTCGCTTAGGTTGTTATTCTTGGTGCTATTGTTTCGCAAACGCCACTCTTGTATTCCAGTTTATTGCATTCCTTTTGTTGTCACTTAAGTATTAATAACCTTCGAAGGATAACAAAACAACGCCTTTCGGTTGGAAAGCGATAAGCGCCTCGCACTGCTCTTCCCTCAGCCCGGATGAAGTTTGTCGTTAGGAATGAATAATGCATAAATGTAGTAATAAACAGAAAGGCAAAAGTCGTCGGTTGCTGGTTGGAGCGGGGGTAGAGACACACACGTCGTATACGCAACATTTAATTCATTGCTTCCATTCATACGTGGTTTTTAATTGAATGCAGCAACAATTTTACACTTTTCTTCCATTTCTATTTGTTATTTTATCCTTTAAACTATTCTATATAAACTAATTGCATTTTCTCGAATGCATTTCACTTTGATTCTGTGGTTTTTCCGAATTCTTTTGAGTCATTCTTTGTACTTTATTAACTGGTATCTAATCACACTCTTTTCATGATCCATTGCCATCGATAATAGAGTTCAAAGAGAGTTCATTACAAGGCCGAAGGAAAAACTGACTGTTAACGTTAAATCATAAACCCTTTGCCCTTCATCAATTCCTTCCTCGTGCATCGTTCGCAGCTCCGGAGCCGAACAATGGCGCCTCTCATGAACTTGTGACATATTTTATTGATGGCAAAAGAAAGAGCAACAACAACAACAACAACAAGAATAAAAATGCTTAAAATATTTCATGCCGCAGCGTCGAAGAGCGAAGCAAAAGAATTTTTTAACAATTTTTATTCTTTCCAACATAATAAAAAATGCTAAAGAATTGCAACACTGCTGAGTGGAAGCAACGCCGTGCTTCGTGTGTGTGCGTGTGTGTGGCGCACAAACACCAACAAAATGGGGACATCCGGTGCTTCCATCTGTACCAAAATTTGTTGCAATCGCGCGAACAACGAATTCGCGCTCAGATGATAATTTTTTGGTTTTATTTATTGAAGTGTTGAAGCCACAGCAAATGGAACGACAAGAAGAAAATTGAAGGGGGGGAAAAAGGCCAATGCAAATGTAAACTTGGCAGAAAAGCAACACATATACACACACACAAACACATGCACCAACATCCTCATCCAAGAAGAGTCTCTAATAAATTTATTGAACTTTTATCCAGATTTTGAGATTGCAGAATGCGGGTTTTTTCTTTCTTTCTTTCTTTTTATCTCACTCGTTTTTTAGTATTTCGCTATGTAAATTCTGCATAATCTGCCGATGCTTCTTCTTCTTCTGCACATCTCATAGAAATGGAAATGGGTAAATTTGTAAAATGGCAAAAATGCATTTTCTCGCTCTTAAAAAGCATCTTCAATAAAGAAGCTGGCTAAACAAATTTTTGGTTTTCTTGTGACATGTTTTTCCAGTTGTTGTTGTTGTTGCCGTTGTTTTGTGTTATTGTTGTGCATGTATTTTTTTCTGTGTTTTCTCTTTCTCTGTGCCGCAAAATCGCATCAATTTTATGTTGGTTTCTTTCCTTTTACAATCGCAAATAAAAAGTTTTATCATTTTTCCATTATATCTTTTGAGTTGAACGTTTTATTGATGCTTTTTGTTGGTTTTTTTTCGGTGTGGATGCTAACAATAGCGGACAACAACAACAGCAACAATTGACAGAAATCGAAAAGCTGCATAAAAAAAAGGAAAGGTAAAAATAAGAAATTGAACATCGACAAATGTTGTTGATTCGTCTTTGACTTCGCCGCCGTCTTTTTTCTCGTCCTTGTCTCTTGCTTTTCTTTGCTTATGCCGCAAAATTTTTTGTATATTTTTTTTGTTAAATTCGTGACAATTTTTTGCGCATTTGTATTTTATTTTTCTTGCGTTTTTTTCTTTATACTTATGTTCATTTCTTTGTTGTTCGTAGGCTGCAACAACATCGATTTTCTTTGACGAACATCGAAGAAAGTTGTAAAGCCGCTTTCTTTGAGAAGCCAGCTTTTGGCCGAGGATCAGCAGCAACGACGAAATATTAAGTGAAGTATATAAAGAAATATTAAATAATCAATAAACTTAAAGAGTGTATTTTCTGTTTAAAAGGATCGAAATTGTCAGTTCGAGCCGAAGAACCGACGATATTTATTCCTCTTTTCCTCATTTAAAAGCCATATAAAAAGGTTCTGATTATCATTACCTAATTATCATAAATTATTATGATTTATATTTATATTAATCCAATAAAAATAATATTTTTGTTACATTATCGATATAAACACTCGCTTCAAAGAAGTTTCACGAAATTCATATCTTTCGATGTGATTCATTTTTCTGCTGGCTTCTCTCTTCTTCACTCTCTTTCCGCTTCCTCTTTTTGTTATAATTAACTTACAGCTGATGGAATACAATGTATAATCTCCGAAGTGCAGGAAATGCGCCTTTGTTAATGAATGACTCCGGATCCCAAGTTCACTGAGTGGATGAAGGAGGATGAAATTGGACGCAAGTTTAACTAAAGATTGAATGTGGTTCGGAATCTCACTCGGACTTCAGGTATCGATATGGAGGAGAAGGAACAAACCAAAGGAAGGAGGAAGAAGGAGGAAAGCTACTTGACTGACCAAAGTTTTGTAATTTGCAATAAGCTGCTTTTCAACCATAGCAACAACAGCAACAAGTCGAACAGCAGCAGCAATAACAACGGCAGGATCAACAGAAGGTTGCCACACTCTGTGGAGTCCAACAAACAACGGCAACAGATTCATCTGCTCGAGGTCCCTGGAGTGGAAACGATAACAAGCCAAAGAGTCACGTAGTTTTTTTTTTTGGTTCCAGAACCATGAAAAGCCATCGAACGCTTGTTACGGCGATACAGTTACAGTAACTATGGAGCCAATACAGTTGCCAGGAGAAGGTCAGTGTGTGGGCAAAGTGAAGAAGTGGATGGCAAAGGCAAACCTGCCCACATCAAACACGCACTGAGTCCAGACGCAGCAGAATTATGGAATCCTTCAAAAGGCATTCGACAAGCATTCGAAACTGCAGTCGAAACTTCGACCACAAGAGCGAGCCGAGGTGAACCGTTAGCAGCACATCGCTGCCAGCAAAGGGTTAAATGAAGGTTGTTGTTGTTGTTGTCATTAACATATCGTTGTTCAGTCGTTGCTCGTTTCCTTACACTTGCATTCCATTGTAATTATCCTGTCCATAACCAAGATTTGCAACCGACAAATTTTACTCTATTTTTCTGTCTCCTCGCCCCACTCGCCGCCGCCGCCGCCGCTGTAATTTGTAACAGTCAACTAATGGCCAGCAACAATGTTGCCCCTTTAACGATTGTCCGAATGAGCAGCCGAGTCTCTGTGTGCATCGCCACCGCCGTACCGCCATCCCTAGCCCGGCTTAATCAAGCCATCGGTTTGGTTCGGGGTCGAATTCGGTTGTGCATTCGGTCAGCCGCCTCCACCGCCGCCGGCGTCCTTTTAGCGGCCGGACAGGAAATCGGTCGAGGCTTCCTAATGGAATTTCGTAATTACTTTGCATTTTTCTTGCCCCACGAATGCAATGAATTCTCATTTCGACGGCGTATCGATGGGAAATTGCAGAATTTTGAATTATTGACGGGCTAAGGAGGAAGAGCAGGGGACGGCGCAAGCACCGTATCGTGATAAGAGGCTATGAAAGCGGATCCTGCTTCCACTCAGTCCACCGACGAACAAAGCTCAAAGTTCATTGCTAATTTTAATGGGTCATTAGAGGGTCCAGCGTAACGTCAATGGATCAGTGAAGAAGGAAAGCGCACAACGTTCAATGAGTTGCTTGCGATTTTGCATAATTTGGAAGCCGTTTTTACAGCTCGGGGTCGGGGTGGAAATAGATGCTTAGGGTTTCGGTCCTCACAAAGGATTTCGAGTCATTAACTGCCGAATAACGTGTCTCCACTGGCAGTTATCTCCTATTCTGCTAACGTTAACTAGCTAGTTAGTTGGATTGGTTAAGTACCAGGTTTAGTACTGTCATTTGACGTCTATTTTCTGAGAAATTAATGAAGGCAACGCTCCATTTTGTGACTTTAGCTGTATTTGTTTGTTTACAGCAATTTATTTCAGGGTTGCATAGGAAATACCAACTCAGTTAACTCTTAACCAAGTGCGTGACAGAGTTCTCCCTTCTATGGGTAACCAAGAGACGAGATAACCGAGAACATGCCGTTAACTAAGTAGTTAGTTAACTGGCGATTAAGGCTTCGCGTAACAGAACATCAACCACAGATCGTTTGATTAGATTTTATCGCATTTATTGATTATTGTAGATTGGCTTAAAGTCGAAACTGATACGTCTCTCTCCCCCTCTCCCTTCCTCCTTCTCTTCACCCCCTCAATAATTCCAATGATCGCCGCCGCTGCTGCTTTTCTTCTGCTTCTTCTTTGACTGCCACTGCTTCTTCTGCTGCTCGCCCTTCTCCTTGGCAGCTTCATGTTCGGAGCCCCACTCTTTCTTCCCCTCGCTGGCGCCCTTCCTCCCCCTGTCGCCGCTGCCCTTGTGCCCCTTCTTGCTGTGGCCCTTTTTGCCGTGCCTCGCCTCGTGTTCGGACTTCTTTTGATGGCCGCGTTTGTGCGAGCCGCCCTTTTTGTGTTTGCTGCCCTCCTCGTGGGCGCCGTGCTGCTCCTCGCCGCCCTCCTCGTGCTGCTCGTCGTAGTGTTTGTGCTCCTTTTTGTCCTCGTTCAGCTTGTGCACGTGATGCTTGCCTCTGATGGAGTGTCCTTTTTTGAACGAGCCGTGTTCTTCGAATTCGTGCCCTTTTTTGCCCTTGTCGCCCTTCTTCTGCTTCTTGCGGTGCTCCTCCGCGTGCTGCTGCTTCTTCTCGTGGCCGTGCTCCTCCGCTTCCTCGCCCTTCTTCCCATCCTTCTTGTGATGCTCCTTCGCACCCTTTTCCTCCTCCTCGTGCCACTTCTTCGCTTTCTTGGCCACCTTCTCGTGCTGTTCGCTGTGCTCTTCTTCACTGGATTCGGACTCGTGCTCCTCCACGTCGTCATCGTCCTTCGAGCCGTGGTGCTTTGACTCGGCCACTTGTAAGTCGTTAGCAGACCCCGCGAATGAAGGCGTGACCGGCGTGTAGCTCGAAACAGCAGCGACATGCGTTGCTGCAGCCGACACCCGCCCGCCAGCTTTTGTCAGGTTGTTCAGCGCCGAAAGCAGCAGCAGCAGGCAGCTCCACGCAACGAGTTGTCGGTTGGTCGATGGCGCCATCGCGTGCGTCTGGACGAATGCTGGGAATCTGAGTTGGCGCGGTTCCGTGGATGGCTCGAGGCTCACTCGGCAACTGTTCGAGTGGCTCGGCGCGCTGAGAGCTTTTATGATCGAGCTCCGTTCTGCGCCAGTGGCCAGCGTGCAGCCGCAAGCAGCAATCAGCAGCATCTGCTGTTGTTTGGCCAACAGTTGGCGAAAAAAGCCGCTGAGCCACGTTGATGTGTTTTTGCGGTTTTATGCGATGCCCAACAAGATGCGGAAATCTTGGTTAATCGCAATTCTAGTGTCGTTGGTGTTCGACGGTGGTTGAAAATCAATTTGGGTGCAACGAACGAAAAACTGTGCTGCAACGGAAGGCGAAACGGCAAAGAAGAAGGAGACTCAACCAAATGTCTATTATTAACTTTTAAGTCCCGACGAAATTCCCTAAATTCGCATGCGACGGTCTCGACTGTCGGCTCCACTGACGACTTCTGCGACGAGGTCTTTGCTAAGGTACTTTCATTCATTTCATCCATGAGAATTTCGCTAATTCTCGCCTAATTCTCGGTTTTCCCTTGCCAAATCGACATCCTCGCAGACATTAAAATGCCTAATTGAAAGGTCCTTTGGCAGGGAGGCAGCGTTTGCCTCTATTTGAAGAGCTTCTGCGGCGCATTCGAGAGTTTTTTGTCAGCAGCTTCTGGCTGTGCTTCAGTCTCGTTGCGCTGTTGCGAAAATCTGTAGAAGCGCTCGTCAACAACTTCAACGATGTCAACAGCAAATCAAATGCAAATTGCACTCACACATACGCAGCACACAGGCTACAAGATGCAGGCTGCAGGATCCGGGATGTTTTCACCGAGTCATTAAAGTGGTTGGCGTGCTCCTTCAGCCACGTCGACGGCCGAGGAGCTGCTGCAGCACTTCTCAAGAGTCGCCACGAGAATCGCAAACAAAGAACGCCATTCAAGCTCCCGGATTAACATAAAAAGGACCTGACTCGGTACACGACAGCCGCTTGAAGTGCCGCTTTGGCAATCGACGCCGGATCCAAGCCGAAAAATCGAAAAGCGGAGCAAATTCGAAATATGAACGACGGAACGAATGTGAAATCCTTAAATTTGACTTTCAGCTTCGGCCGGGATTTCATTTCTTGCGATTGCAGTTGATCCTCGACATCATTGCGGGAAGCTATGCATTTAATGTTCTCCGCACCGGAAATTATTGAACTTTACTGCTGCACGTTGTTCCTCGTCGTCGTCGTCGTCGTCGTCTGTCTTCTGTTTTGAATTAATGCTGAAGTGCTTCCTGCGCCGCCGGAGGATCCAAACTCTTCGCTCTTCGCTTCGTCGTAATTTTCAATTTCCTACTCCACTTCGTTAACTATTCAAAGATCCTCTTCATTTGAGCTCGAGAGGAACCGAAAGCCGCTTGGATGAGGTAAACGCAAAAGAGTTCTGCGTAAACAACGCCGCAGCAACAAATGCAATCGACCTCTTTACATGGCTTAATTCTAGCACACACACACACCCACACACATACACACACTAACACTCCAATGTAAGCTTTTACTTAGTCAATTTAATTTCCGCTCTGCGCTTTTTTCGCTTTCAGAAGTTCTTCAAACTGTGAAAATTTATTTGCTTAGCACTCGAGCGGCGAAATTCGCTCTTCTTCTTCTTCAATCTACTTTCGTCGTTGTCTTGTTCTTCATCTCCTTCTCCGTTCGTGGAGTAACATCTCAGCATTTATCGCACTGAAAGAAGAAGCAAAAATGAATAAAGTCATCATTACTCATAAAATTAATGTATGTATTAAACTATTGCATTAAACTTAATTTTAAGGAAAATTAAAAATCCACAAATATTCTGTTGAATGCTGTATTCAAAAATCTTCACAAAATTGCATCGATAACGAAGCTACGAATTTCGATTCATCTTATAACGAGCCACACGCACGCACATCTATTTCTCTGCATGTTCGTATATATATGTATTTATGGGGCATTTCTTGTGCAGCTGGTCAGCCGTTTAATTGAGACTGATAACTGGGCACATCCATAAATAACAGTGGGACAAAACACTTCACTTTGTGCATAACAATTGCCATGATCACAGAATTCTCATCAACGTCGTCGCAACATACACAAAACCAGGTCACACACACGCACACAGCCTGATATGCTTATTTGTTGTTTACTTATCCGTGTCTGTCTGTCCGTCTGTCCGTCCGTCATTCTGCTTCCCTCTCCGCACGCTTAATTTATTCATACGCTTGCGAAATGAAATGTTTTCGTCTCTAATCTTTGGTGCTGCAATAATTTTCAATTTGCCTGCTTTTAGGGGCAATGATACGGAACGAGCGACCACGAAGCATCGCCCGCCGGGTATCGGGCATCGACGGGAGTCCGGGGAGTCGCTCCAACGGCTGCTGTTGCGTTAATATAATAAATTAAGAAGCCCAACTTGGTAACTGAACTGAATTAGCTGCTGTTTCATTGCGTTGCATTACAATGTGTTGCATTGCGTTTGTGTGAAAATGCAGCTGGCTGTATCATGGCATCGTCAAAGGCTCCCCTCGCCGCAATCCCCGCAAGCGCAGCTCTATTCAAGCATCGAATTTATGCCATTGCCATTGCCATTGCCATTTGCTGCGTATCGTTGAGCACGAATCTCTTAAATCTCAATTCTGCTCCGAAATATGAAACGAGCGCATCTGTAATTAGATAATTAGATGCCTCGCTCTCGCTTGCAGCTCAGCTTTTGACATTTGCATCGGAAGTAATTTCGAAATTCAAATTTATAGACAGCAGATATCGGCACTGGATGAAAGCAGTCGAGGTCAATGAAAGAGATCGAGATTATTTGTGCGTATTGGATGAGTTGCGTGCGCTTGAGGAGCCGCCCGCCGTTCGATTGAATAAGCAACGAATCACGCTGCTGCTGATGATGATGATGACGCCTCCGCCTCCGCCTCCCCCTCCGCCTCCGCCTCGAGCAACCTGCATTCATTCGTCGTGGCGCTGATCACATTCGCATTCACAGCCCGAAGCTAAACAGGAATTTATTGCAATTAAGAGAGCAAAATAAGCGCCAATTAACTTCATTTAAATAAAGTTAATATAGCGAATGTATTAAATGATATGCGATGTAATAAATTTTAATATTTTCGAATAGTTTTTCCATTCTTTATCGTGGATATTTCTTTTTGTCTGTGCAGACTGCAGTTTAAGAGATTTGAGTTGCATATTCAAGCCAAATTTTGTTAAATTTCCGATAGAAACTTCGTGAAGAGATTCCAGCTTCTTCCAAATTTGAGTTCTGTTCACTTCATGGCCGCTTTTTGGCCTACAATCGATTTAAAGCGGCCTTAATTTGCATTTAAGCTTCACCGCAGCAGATGAAACTTTCAACAAACCAAATATTCCAACAGAGAACAATCGCCTAAAGCACATTAGGCTGAAGGCGTTAGCTTTCTTCCTTCAGTCATTCATTCATTCATTCATTCATTTATTGAGTCCATCGCTCGTTCATGCCGTCGTTTGAAGTGAAAACAAAATAAATTTCCTTTGCTCGAGTATTCAATTTGAACGCGTTGCCAACTAAAAACTCATTTGAGCGCAAATCGAGAGCTCGTTGACGTCCGCGTTCCGCATTCCGCGTCTCCACGCTTCCTCGACGTCGTCCTTCTTATTCATGTCCTGCTTAGCCTCAGCCGCCGCCGCCGCCGCCGCTCTGTTCGATAATTTATGACGATTCCGCTTCATTCGCCGCCCGCCGACGCGCTGCTTAAAGAAGCCGAAATTGAATTGAATTTCCAATTCAATTGCAAGATGGCGATTGTGGCTGAGATGGCGAAAAAATTAATCCCCAAGAACTTTTCAAAAGCACAGTTTTCGCCAGCAACAAACACACAAATCTAAGAAAAACAATGACAAACGTTGTGCCACAGAAGCAGACGAAGCAGCATCTATGGAAGAGGGAGCAGCGGCAAGGGAAAGTAGCTAGCAATTGGAATTTTGGACGAGTAACTTTTAACCAACAGCAAAAAGCAGATTTCCTGTGTTCAGTTGGTTTTTTCAAGTCTTCGTCGTCGTCGGCGTCGTCGGCGTCGTCGTGGAGGCCTCTTAAACACCTTTCAAGCAGCAGCTGACAGGTGAAAATATTGAAAGCCATTAGTCCTGGGGCGAGAAAGGGGAAGCGGGCGCCTTCACGTAGCGAGTGGAAGGGTTGACGAATGGCGCGGTCGAGTGTTGAATGGATGTCGGTGTGGGTGTGGCTGCGGAAATGCATTTGCTGCATTCGGAGAAAAACTTTTTGCCGCTGCCGCTACGTTTCCATGAAATCCATTTGCTTGCGTTGCGTAGCGTTGCGTTGCGTTGCACTTCACCTTTTGTTGCAGCCTTGTGTTTGTTTGTCCTAAGATTTATGTTGGTAATCGTAATAAATTTTATTTGAGGTGTTTTTAAAGCAGGCTGCTTGTGAGCGTCGGGCAGGAGCGAAGGTGGCCGAGGTGTTTAGTGAAGAGAACTTTATCCTTTTTTTACCGTTTGCTCGACTATTCTGAAAGCTGATTTTAAAAGTTAATTTTCAAAGTTGGCTCTGCGAAAAGAGCTGCTCAAATAAACTTTGCTGAAATTCAGTTATTTCAGCATGAAGTCGAAGCTGAGTGCATGAGTTTCGGATTTTGTCATCCAACGACTGAAATTGGACATTGGATAGGAAATTGATTTTCCTTTTGGGCAGATTTCAGTTGCGATCATTCGCGTCGTTATTCTTTACGAATTCTCGGACTCTTTAAAGAAAATTGTTTAGAAGTATTGCAATCAATCGATTCGAATCAATCGAAGCGATTTTTTTATACTGAATATGAGTATTTCTCCATTAAATTTAGTGCCAACTCAATTGACATTTAATTAATTGTTCTTGCTCCCCTTTTTTGCTCCTGATTTCTTCAAATCGCTACATTTTCTGCTCGTTACTCTTTTGCCCGAAAAATCCCTTTTACCTGCCAAATGCAGAAAATGTCAAATGTGGGGACTTCGTTAACTTAAAGAAGTTTTATGGCAAAAGGGAAGAAAAAACATCCAAGCAGCAGTTACCGGCCTTTCGCAAGAGCAAAACATCAGTTAGCAGCGGAGAAGTTCCAAAGTCGTCCTATCGAACATAATCGCCATATGGACGTTTCTCGGACGCAATTCATTTCACTAAAAGCAACATTTTCCATATTAAGAAACTCCAAAATGTGACACCTTGAAACTTTATTATTTTTCAATGTATTTCGTGGCATACGTTTTGCTTTTATCATGCATTTAAAACGGATTCCGATGAGATATACATATATATTTCTATTGCACCAAATGTGAAAGCCAGATGGACCAAGGATATAAAGGAATATTAAGTAATCATTATAGTAATAATCGTAATAATAATAACATAATAAGTTTTTGCTTTTTAGTGCTATTTCCTTTATGATTTCTTAATATTGAAAGCATTAAAGTCCATATTTCCCAAATCAACTGAAGAAGGTAGCACAGATCTTACGATTTTAACTATAAATGTTCCTCATCATCACCTTAAATTTCATGAGTATCATAAAAATCTGACTCAACAGAATAGTTTTAGCAGTTATCACAAGGATCGTCATCATCATCATGTGATTGCGGGCGAGTGGAGTTCATATCGAATACATCGAATGATGAGCGCACCGACGGACAATTTTATACTCTGTTCTTCCCTTTTATTTCCAGATTTTTAACAGCAATTGCAGATAATATAATTTTATTTGAAGCTCGCAAACGTTTCCGTATCCGGCTAAACTCGAATTTTTCCGTCATCTCCAATTTTATGATGCAACTGACGCTGAATCTCTGCGTGTAGAAACGATAAATGCGTTTAGGTGAATGTTTCCAATGTGTGTCCATGTGGGTGGGATCACGTGTGTATGTGTGTGTGTTCGCTTTCGGTCGGATTCTTGCTATTCTTATACCATCTTTGTACTAAAAAGACTTCGTTTCTGTTATGAATTCAACTGAAATAAATCGGATTTATAAACTTAAATTGCTGTTGCTGCTTCTTATTGTTATTCCCATTCTTCTTCATCGTTATCTTCGGCTCCTACTTCTTCTGCGTCATCGTAATCTTCTAAATCATCTACTTTCATATCCTTCATAATCTTCTTCTTTATGTGCTTCCTTTTATGATCTTCTTTATATTCTGCTCTTTCATCGCCATCATCATCATTATCGTCATCATAGCTTGGTTTCTTGTACCAAATCATTTTATGAAATGAAACGGAATCACAAAGAAATTATTTCAAATGGTTTCATGAAGCAAATGGAGAGAAATGACGCTGTTATTGGCCCCAGTTGTTATTTTGATTATTGTGTAAATGATGATGACGAAACAATTTGTTGCGGTTGTTATTGTTGTGGTTTATTGTTAGCATTACCTTTACCACATCATGGTTGTCATCGCCACAATAATTTTGGTTACTTATGGACGGCTGAAGCTGCTATAATTTTATTCCACTGAATACCTTTGCAGATCTTTTGTTATAACAACGATTATGAATGTGCTGATGTATGTATTTATTATTTATATTTGTAGTTTGTATGTACGTAATTACAAAACTAATAATTATATTTTATTTGTTATAACGTGGCACCTCTCTTATCGCAATTAGAAAAGACGGAAGGACACATGTCGGAACCGAGCGCACTGTTTTAGAAAATTGTGCGAATAATGAATAAACTATATTCACATAATTAGGGATGTATAGTTACATAAAATTGGAACAAAAATTTGTAGAAAGACATAATGAGTATATACTCTTTCATTAATCGTTTACTCAAGTAATCTTATATTACATCGGCAGTTCCGTAACCTAACGTTCGTAAGAGTCAATCTCAAACATACTTTTTCGGTCAACTTCCCGGAAAAGCACAGCTTTCCACCGAATAAAGTTGAAACGTACGTTCAAAATATTCTTTAAATATTTTCTTTTTTCTAATCATCTTCGTATTGAAAGCCGCCTTTAAACATTATATAAAAGAGGACTTCAATTGTGTGCAATTAGAACATTTTTAAATAATAAAAACTCAAAACAGTAGAAACTTGAATTAGGCCTTAATCAATAGCTTCAAAAATGCTTCAAATTTTATTTTTGTAGATGACTTTATTATTCCAGACCACAACCCACTGAAAATTTCAATATTTTACGCCATATCTCCTTAACTACGAAAGTTTTTCGGTTGCATTTTTTGTAAGGTAATCGAATATATGTTAATTATTAATGTTAAATGAAATTTAATCGAAAATACTAATTTTTGTACAAAAATGAAATTATAACTTTGACTACAAATTGTATAATAAAATGTATTACCATATTCTACAATCCAATTGACCTTATGTGCTTTAACTCTGTGATCTTATGCGTTATCATTAAAGTCTTATCCTATGAATACGATCCGATTGTACTTACTCTTAACTACTCTTAACTACTACTTAACTACTTACTCTTAATCTTCATTTTTACTAGTGACCAGTTGTCGGTTTCGTCTTCCTTCTTTATACTTTCGTTGTTAACAAGGAAGTTTTATTGATTTTTCCAAGACTGTGTTCACTCATATTCTGTACAACCCTGAGGTAGCAATTAAAGGAATGAACTGTTGTTCATATACTTAAATATGAGTATACATTTCTTTACTATTGCAATTTTTCAAATGTAATCGCATTTTTGTGGCTTCCTCCCAATGACAAAGTTCTACAGACCCTTCCAAAATCAGTCACAGTATTTGGCATATTCACCTTGACGGCGTCTCATATAATTGACAAGTTGCTAAATTTTAGACAAAGTAAACTTTAATTATGCGCCTTCAATTAATATTAAAAAACAGCTTCGTAGTTTTTCGCTTTTTTATTAAACTTGTATAATTAAGAATAGAAACTTTTCTCTTATCACAAATACAATAAACCGCGGGTTGCTCTGCAGCAGCGCATTTTTCTGATTCTGAAATTTCCTATTCGTATACCCACTTTTCGGCAGCTGGAGACCATTGGATGAGCTCCTCTTCTTTGAACCACAAATCGATTTCCTTCTTAGCCGACTCGACGGCATCGGAGCCATGTATAATATTGCGGCCTACCTGAATGCAGTAATCACCGCGGATGGTGCCGGGCTTGGAATCAGCAGGATTGGTTTCGCCTAACATCACGCGACCGGTCTTTACAACGTTTAAACCTTCCCACACCATTGGAACCACTGGGCCAGAGCTCATGTAATTCACCAATCCTGGGAAGAAGGGGCGAGCCGACAAATCAGCGTAGTGTTTCTCCAACAAATCTTTTGAGGCCCACGTTAACTTCATGGCGACCAGCTTGAAGCCTTTCTCCTCGAAGCGCTGAATAATTTTTCCAACAAGGCCACGTTGGACGCCATCAGGCTTAATCATGATGAAAGTGCGCTCCTGATTTCCAGCCATTGTGAACGAAAACTTAGTAACGAATGCAAGTAAATTCACCGACACGAATGAAAATGTGGCGATGAAGGTCAGTTTTTAAGGTTAGTTTTCAGGGTTGCAATTTCTGTACTATTAAATTGCTTATACAAGACATGCGTACTATGTAGTTAATAAATTACGTATATGCATTCAGTTCCGCTTTAGTATAAAGTGAAATTAAATTAAATGGTTCCTCATTTATTGAAATAGAATAATTCATACTAAAATGTAAATAATTACTGCCGTCGAAGCACGGAACAAAACTACTATTTAATAAGCAACATTAACTTGTATTTATTGTTTTAAAAATAAGACCTATGATGTAATTATGGAATCTAGTCATTTATAATTGTCTACACAGGCTATGAAATACGCAATTATTAAAAAATAACAAAATACTGAAAACCGAAAAAATCAATCTGCTGCTAAATGGAATATTAAGACTGCTCATTATTAAGACTGCTGATGGCAACGCTGGCGATGACAGGTTTTCACGAATAGCGATTAGCAACGTGTAATTTTTTCGTATGGAAAACAATTACATAACAAGATAAAAGTGGAGCAGCTATATCACACATCAAAACGTAATAAGCGAATATTTTGCAATACCGATAAAATGTAATGAAATTCTGGTTACAAAGTTACTATGAATGGGTTTTACATTTTAAAAACTATTATGCCGCATGATCAGATATTGCCGTAAACTGTTATAATATATTGAAACGGTTTAATTTTTATTTCAGACCGACTATCTTCGTTTGTAGTACATACAATAGTTCAGTAAAGATTCTTGAAACGGTATCATGACGCCGCATTTGTTATGTACCAATGTCAGCAAAAGCCACAATTCAAAAGCTCTATGTTCGAATACTGGAAACTAGAAAAGCTCGACGATCACCACCGCCGATCGATTCATGACCATTTTACTTATTATTTTACCACGACTATCGTAATTAGTAGATGTTCGTTCGGTTGTAGAGTCGGGCGCCTCTTACATTTTGTTAGAAATACGAAAAGAAGTGGGTTAAAATATCAAACTAAAGGGACAATTATAAACGGTAATTACAGAATTTACTATCAAGTATATACACATATCAAATACATATGCATATGAATACGTATAGCAAAAAGTTTTACAACTGCTAAAAATAAGAGTTGTTAGGTAATGTGTGATCCAAATGACTGACGGTGTGATGAACTTGACAAAATTGTGAACTTTATATATATTCTATAAAACATGGTACACATGTCAGAAAAACTTTATAATATATTAATTACGAAAATTTACCAAAAGCACTTACAAAACAGAGTAAAATTATGGAAACGTCGAGAGCAGCAAAGATGTTGTGGCGTGTCAGCTGACCAGCCATTGTAGCTTGTTATACAAGGAATGGAATGTGAGGTTCGCCAAGGAAATAAGTTTTACAGACCCGTAGCAAAACTGTGACTACCAAACTTTCTGATTCTTAACAAGATTTCAATTATGTCTTAACTAGAAATTAACCTCGACTCCTTAGCAACGCACAAAGCACCTTATCACATTAGTCGTTGAATTGATGATGGTCGTCCGATATCGGTGCTGTCAGCTGACTTGGCATCGGTCTTGTGATCAATGATCAATTTCGAAATTTCGGATCTGCAAATAAAACTTGCTCTATACTTTGAAGTTATTAATCAATTACTAATGCTATTAAATCTATTCAATTAAATACGCACATATGTACTTATATTAATGTTTTTTAGCAGTAGTCTTTCCAATTTTTCTATTCTCGCACAATAACGCCATAACATAACTTTCGATATGATCTTCGACGAGCAAACTTTTTCAACATTCCAATACTGGAAAAGTCACGTGAAAAGAATTATTTTCTCCAAAAATTTTTCATGGGTTTATTGTTTGATCAATTAGTAATATTTTCTCTGGATAAAGTAGATTTGTTACAAAGGGTTAATTTTAGAAAAATTGATTAAATTATTTTTAAGATTATAATAAGTAATAGTATTTCGCTTTATTTGTTGCTTGCTTAATTAATTTTTTTTAGAAATAATTTATAAATATTTACAAAAACAATAAAAGGTAATTATGTCAACTGACCTACTTTCCTTCTTCTGTAAGCTCATGTTCAATGCAAATTCCTCTATTATTGTTTTGCCCCCGTAAGCTATTTTGTTTATACTATCGAGCATATTGTGTTTATACTATCGGGCATTTATGTTTATACTAGTGATAATAAATAACTAATAAGGAACATATCCATTCATAAAAGGGTTTGCAGTCGTCCGTAGTTGTTTAGTTATTGTTTATGAATTATACTCCCTTTATATTGTATTCCAGTTAATACCGCAAAAGCAACATGTCTAATTTGAAACGTTTCGATGATGAAGAAAATGAGTCCAATTATGGTCGTGTTTTCGCTGTCTCCGGTCCAGGTTAGTTGATGCACATTCAATCGTTCATTGGGACGAACAATTGTTCATTACTTACATTTGGTCCTGTGTAGTGGTCACCGCTGAGTGCATGTCGGGCTCCGCTATGTACGAATTGGTGCGCGTTGGATACTTCGAGCTCGTCGGTGAGATCATTCGTCTCGAAGGCGACATGGCGACCATTCAGGTGTACGAGGAAACATCTGGCGTCACTGTCGGCGATCCCGTCTTGCGCACTGGCAAGCCTCTGTCCGTCGAGCTGGGCCCCGGCATCATGGGCAGTATTTTCGACGGTATTCAGCGTCCGTTGAAGGACATCAACGAGTTGACCAGCTCGATCTACATTCCAAAGGGTGTCAATGTGCCCGCTCTGTCGCGCACGCAAGCTTGGGAATTCAACCCACTCAATGTGAAAGTCGGCTCGCACATTACCGGAGGTGATCTGTACGGTCTGGTGCACGAGAACACTTTGGTAAAGCACAAGATGATCGTGAATCCTCGTGCCAAAGGCACCGTGCGCTATGTGGCGCCCTCGGGTAACTACCACGTTGAGGACGTCGTCCTGGAGACCGAGTTCGATGGCGAAATAACCAAACACACCATGTTGCAAGTCTGGCCTGTACGCCAGCCACGGCCGGTAACTGAGAAGCTGCCCGCCAATCATCCTCTACTCACAGGGCAACGCGTCTTGGACTCGCTGTTCCCTTGTGTGCAAGGAGGTACAACAGCCATTCCAGGGGCCTTCGGCTGTGGCAAAACTGTCATCTCACAGGTAACTCCGCAGCGATGCCAATTTCAGATCGTGCAAAGTCAATGTTTCAAAAATTATGCTTACTAAATCCATTGCCAGGCCCTCTCTAAGTACTCCAACTCTGACGTCATCATCTACGTTGGTTGCGGCGAGCGTGGTAATGAAATGTCTGAAGTGCTGCGTGACTTCCCCGAGCTGTCTGTGGAAATCGACGGCGTCACCGAATCCATCATGAAGCGCACTGCTTTGGTAGCCAACACCTCGAACATGCCCGTGGCTGCCCGCGAAGCTTCCATCTACACCGGCATCACTTTGTCCGAGTACTTCCGCGACATGGGCTACAATGTCTCCATGATGGCCGACTCGACGTCCCGCTGGGCTGAGGCACTGCGTGAGATTTCGGGTCGTTTGGCTGAGATGCCGGCTGATTCTGGTTACCCAGCCTATTTGGGTGCTCGTCTGGCTTCCTTCTACGAACGTGCTGGGCGCGTGAAGTGCATGGGCAACCCTGAACGTGAAGGCTCCGTGTCGATTGTGGGTGCTGTATCTCCCCCCGGAGGTGACTTCTCCGATCCTGTCACTTCCGCGACTCTGGGTATCGTGCAAGTGTTCTGGGGCTTGGACAAGAAACTGGCTCAACGCAAACACTTCCCCTCCATCAACTGGTTGATATCCTACTCCAAATATATGCGCGCCTTGGACGATTTCTACGACAAGAATTTCCAGGAATTCGTGCCTCTTCGTACGAAAGTCAAGGAGATCCTGCAAGAGGAGGAGGATCTCTCCGAAATCGTGCAGTTGGTCGGCAAAGCTTCGTTGGCCGAAACAGATAAGATTACTCTGGAAGTGGCCAAGCTGCTGAAGGATGATTTCTTGCAACAGAACTCGTACTCCTCGTACGATCGTTTCTGTCCGTTCTACAAAACGGTCGGCATGCTAAGGAACATCATCGCCTTTTACGACATGGCCCGTCATTCGGTCGAGTCGACAGCGCAGTCGGAGAACAAGATTACCTGGAATGTTATACGTGAAGCCATGGGCAGCATCATGTACCAATTGTCGTCGATGAAATTCAAGGTAAGCTTACAAAATAATCAATAAATCATCGTGCTGATTTTAATTCACACTTTTAGGATCCCGTGAAAGATGGCGAAGCGAAAATAAAAGCAGATTTCGATCAGCTGTATGAGGATCTTCAGCAAGCGTTCAGAAATTTGGAGGACTAAAAACGTTTTATCTTCTTTCTTTCCTCTCAATTATTCCAGGAACTATTCTTTAGTTCGTTCAGAAGAAATTTGCGGGCACTTTTATCTTGTTATATAGTCAACTTAAAGCAAAACTACGCAAATCAGTCGTGCCACAGTCAAATTTTGTACAAAATGCAAAACATTCCGTTTTAAAGAACAATCAGTAAAGAAACAAAAACATGATGATTACAAAATATAGAAAATTTCTTGAGATATTTCTTTTGAAGCATTCCGCCGTGTGGACGAAATAGAAATTTTTATTTTCGTCCATGGCAAATTTATATAAATAAAAACTAACACCAGCAGCAATAATAACAGTTCCATAGAAAGGACATTTATTTATAGAAAGTGAATGCATTCCTCGTGTTGTTGTTGTTATTGCCGTATATTTTTTGCAATTGTATTTGTATTTGTAGTCTTTGTATGGAATGAAGTTCTGCATTTTCCAAGTATTATATTTAACAAACTTGTTTTATTGTCACTGAATCGTTTGGTCATTGTTGTAAATATTTAAAATAAATCCAGCAAGCAAAAAACGCACAGAGATGAATTATTACGAAAGTATGAGTAATCGACTTTAAGTTAAAATCACATTACTAATTGTAGAAAGGTTTTCGCTCTTGTTTAAATAACACTAACTAAAACACTTAATTAATGTTACGCTATGATTTTAATTTCTAACAACCAAAGTTAAATTTTAATTCTAAGAAATTTGAAGAATTAAAATGTAAATTATTATAAACTTGGACTCGAATTAGGAATTGATTTATAGGATCGAGTTTTTTAGAAGGAATCAAGCAAAGGAATTTCAGTTTTCGCATGCACAGAAAGAAAGATAATTATTAACACATTCCGACTGTTGTTTGTTAGTTCCACCCGTTTTTTAAGCGCTCTCGATGTAAAGTCATTTGTAAAATGTTCATTCGCTATCCGACGTGAAATATTCAATTTCACACTTAAGTGATCGTGAAAATTAAAAGCAAACTTTGATACACTAGCGAATATCTTTTCGTCATCAATGCCGAAAACCAACACACACTCCCACGCATATCGCAGCCGGCTCCAACGTTAATTTAACGGGTTTAATTTGCATTCCTGCTAAACTCGTTGCTCCACTTAAAAAGAAAATATATCAAATGTAAAAAATGTTCCCTCTTCTCCTCGTCCGCTTTGACGCTCGATACACGGAGTTTTGTTCAGTTCTGTCGCGCTGCTGCGGTGAATTCGAACCGGAGTTGGTATTTTTCGAACCGAACGCTTCGCATACGTCAATCACAAAAGTTCTCACAAAAACGGGAGCCGGAAATGGGGCGGAAAAGGAATTCAGTCAAAGGATATACTGATTCAAACTGAGTTCGAGTGCGGTTTTTTCTATTCTACACTGTTTGAACTTCATAGGAAGGTGAGGGGAAAGCGAGTTGCAACTAAATTGAATATTCAAATATGCTGTATCCCGGTAATCAACATTGTCGCCGTCGTTCCTCTGAGCTCGTGGCCGCCCTCGCCGCTGTTCACGCCCGCCGCTCTGACACTTTCGTCCACAACGTGACACTTTCGCGCCACGTTCCATTCTCGACGTGCTGCTCTTTAATTTCGTAATTTTGGCCCCAGAAAGTGTCAACCTTCCCCTGTTGACACCTTCTGTCCATTATATGACGTCCTTTTTCGCTTGTTGCTTATTTGTGATTCTTTGTTTTGAGGGCATTTTTTAGTTTTACCCTTTTTCAATTTTCCGACTAAACTTTTCAGCAATTTTTTGCAAATGGTTTTTTCATGGAAAAAGAAACAAAAACCTCCGTCCGCGTTTTGTGTGATTTGAACAGTTTGAAACTTTTCACACAGCGTGTAAACACTTTTCGCCAAGTGTAGGAACAGAACCCGTTCCAACGTCATTCAAATCCTTCGGCTGATGTCGTTGAATTGGGGATCTGCTTGTGATGGAAAAGTGAAGGCCGCACAATGAAACGAGCAAAACAATTTATTTAAACAAGTCTTGAGCGACTAAAACATGAAGTGTCGCACAACGGACATTGTAACGCGTGATAATTGAGATTTCTATTTGCGGTCCATTAGATTCTGGAAGGCCGACGTCATGCTGTCGTTTAATTTGGCGTACTCCTTGGTGATTTCCTCCTCGTTCGACTGGGAAGGATCCTTGAATTGCAAGAGTTGCAAGTTATTCGCTGGAAGGTTGGATGAGGGAAACTAACCTTGAACTTCATCGACGACAACTCGTACAGAGTGTTGCCCATTGCCTGCCTTATGACGTTCCAAGTGATGCGGCCCTCCATTTGGGCAGTGGTTTCCACCGCATTCCTGGCCAAGTTGTAGAAGCCGACGATGTTGCGCATCATGCCGACCGTTTTGTAGAACGGGCAAAAGCGATCGTAGGCCGAGTACGAGTTCTGCTGCAGGAAGTCGTCCTTCAGCAACTTGGCCACCTCGATGGTGATCTTGTCCGTTTCAGCCAGCGACGCCTTGCCAACCAACTGCACGATCTCCGACAAATCCTCCTCCTCCTGCAGAATTTCGCGCACCTTCGAACGCAACCCCACGAAGTCGGGGTAGTTTTTCTCGTAGTAGTCGTCCAGAGCGTGCATGTATTTGGAGTAGGATATCAACCAGTTGATGGAGGGGAAGTGCTTGCGTTGTGCCAGTTTCTTGTCCAAGCCCCAGAAAACCTGCACGATGCTCAGCGTGGCTGCTGTGACGGGATCTGAGAAGTCGCCTCCGGGCGGCGACACAGCGCCGACTATAGTAATCGAGCCTTCGCGCTCCGGATTTCCTAAGCAGGAGGCGCGTCCAGCACGTTCGTAGAACGAAGCCAGACGAGCACCTAAATAGGCTGGGTAACCAGAATCAGCCGGCATCTCAGCCAAACGACCCGAAATCTCACGCAGTGCCTCAGCCCAGCGGGACGTCGAGTCGGCCATCATGGAGACATTGTAGCCCATGTCGCGGAAGTACTCGGACAAAGTGATGCCGGTGTAGATGGAAGCTTCGCGGGCAGCCACGGGCATGTTCGAGGTGTTGGCTACCAAAGCAGTGCGCTTCATGATGGACTCAGTCACGCCTTGGATTTCGACGGTCAGCTGCGGAAATTCGGTCAGCACTTCAGACATTTCATTGCCACGTTCGCCGCAGCCAACGTAGATGATGACATCGGAGTTGGAATATTTAGAAAGGGACTTAAAAGCAGTTTATTTCAATAGGCGTCCAGCTTTTTCGGAATTATTAATTGAAATACTATCAGACTTCTTCGCTCACCTGGGAAATGACCGTTTTACCACAGCCGAATGCTCCGGGGATGGCGGTGGTGCCTCCTTGGACACAAGGGAACAGTGCGTCCAACACTCGTTGCCCCGTTAGCAGTGGAAAGTTGCCCGGCAGCTTCTCGATTATGGGCCGACTCTGGCGCACGGGCCACACCTGCAGCATGGAGTGCTTCGTGGAGACGTCGTCGAATTCGGTCACCAACACCGTCTGGTCCACGGTGTAGTTGCCGTGCGGCGCTATGTACTTAATGGTGCCCCTGCCGCGTGGCGTGAGCATGATCTTGTGCTCCACCAAATTGTTCTCGTGCACGATGCCGTAGATGTCGCCGCCCGTTATGTGCTGCTCGACCTGCAGCTTGCCCGGAATGAACTCCCACTCGGTGTCGCGCGAAAGGGAAGCCACATTGACTCCCTTCGGGATGTAGATGGACTGCGTGGCCTCGTTGATGGAGCGCAGCGGACGCTGGATGCCATCGAAGATGCTGTCCATGATGCCGGGGCCCAGCTCGACGGACAGAGGCTTGCCAGTGCGCAAGACGGGATCGCCGACAGTGACGCCAGATGTGTCCTCGTACACCTGGATGGTCGCCATGTCGCCTTCGAGACGAATGATCTCGCCGACCAACTCAAAATAGCCGACTCGCACCAACTCGTACATCGCGGCCCCGGTCATGTTTTCAGCGGTCACCACTGCATTGGACAAACGGGGGAATGATGGGAAATGTGAAAAGGACGAGAGGACATACCGGGACCAGAGACTCCATAAACACGGCCGCTATCTCTCTCGGCATTTGGCGTGCAACAACATTCATCCATCTTCCGCAGTAAATGCTACTTTTATTGCTTCCAATTGAACTGAAATATGATTAAATTAAATGTTTTTAGAAGTAGAAATATATGTGACCAAAATTTTTAATGATTCGAGATTTTCTGATTTGATGATCTAATTTTTTGCTTTATTTTTTCGTTTGACAAAAGTGTCGAATGTTGCTCAAAGTTTTTGTCGTTAATCAAGTTGTTTTTTTTTTTACATGGAAGAGTAGCTTAATATTTATATTATTCAACTAGTTTACATAAAATCTGTTATTAAATTCATACATTTAAAATCTACATCGAACTCCAAGGAAACGCAGCAGCAGCGGGGGCGGCATCGGCATCGGCATCGTGGCGATGATAGTGACAACTAAAACTATAATTTAACTGGGAAAATGCGAAAGAGTTCTTACTATTGAAGCTGTTTCTGTTGGCAACGCATATTTGAACCTTTTCCCCGTTCAACAGCATTCAGTAGGAAGAGTTTCAAGTGTTGCCATCACCGCGCTTGCCACAACCGCCTGCAGTTAAAGTTGTTGCTGCATCCGACAGCGGCGACGGCGATAGCAACGCCGATGGCTGCGGTGGCCTAAAAGACAAATTAAATTAAATTAAAAATTCCTGAAATGCGAAAATTTGCCAAAAATTAAGAGTTTCTTTTATACGTGCATCGCTCCATGGAAAAGAGTTTCGTGAAAGTGTTGCGTTGGCGTTGGGGCGGATGTGAGTATGGTGAGTATGGTTGCGGTTACGACTGCTGCACTCTCCATTCAGCTTTCAGCAACTCGCCGCAACAGCAGGCTTCACTGTTGCATAGAAATAAACGTTGCGGTTGCCATGGCTGTTGGCAACTCTGTTATTCCTTGCTTGTAGCTACAACGAAGTAGGATTTTTCACTTCCACATTATTTCCCCCTTCAAACCTTTTCAATGAATTTGCCAGACGAACCAACCGAAGGGTTTTTACTTACTTTTCGATGGTGATAACATGTCGACGAGATTCACATACAAATTACTTTTTATTCAAACATTCATTTGAGTGGCAAAAACAAAACAATTTATCCAAAAAATAGCAGTCAAGCATCGGCAATAATTCCTAAAATGGGAATTTTAAAGAGAATTCTCAAATGGGAATTTTACACGAGTGGTGACAATTTTTCTCACAACGTTATTAATTATTGCCCACTAGTATTAAAGTAGCTAAAAGAAGATTTAAAATCTAACAAACTGAATATTATTCAAGTTTAGGAAAATGTATTTAAATTAGTACTTCAAATACAGCTACTGGAAAATTAGGGATAAACACAGTTGCCATTAGTCATGGCCGTGCGTACTACTGGCAACTCTGGCCGAGCTTCGAAGGTGAATTCGTTTGAATTGCGAGTGTTTTAAAGAGGATTAATTGAAATGTTGATAAATATGATGGAATAGAAAATGACAAGCGTACAATTTTGTTGGACTTTCGCAGATATAAACTGAAGTGTCATCAGTGTTAAATATCCTCGCAGTTGTTTACATTCCTTCGCTCGTTTTCCTTCAGCCGCAGTTTAAAAACATGGATAATCAGTATTTTCCCTCGAATTCTTTTCTCCCTTGTGACTAGTGCTCCGTTATTCTGTCACTGTGAAATTATGTGTTATACGTTCACATGGTCGCCGCAAGAGCAGCAGCAACTACGCCAGGTTGCAACACGATTTCACGTCGGAGATACATACTTCGCAATGCTGCTGATGGAACGTGAAAGGGTGAAGGGTTACACGAAAGGAGTTATTTAATTTTCTGCCAGCGAAATGAAGCAAGTGCGGACAGCGAGCGAACGAAGCAAGGACAACGAGTCCTTCAACAAGCGATGAACGGAATGTGAACAATGTTTTTCTTGTTACTGTCATTAAAGCCTCTGACACTGTGATGGACTTGATGGGCAAGAAATTAAGTAATTTTCTTTTAACGATTTCGAACTTCGCTCCAGTCGCTCACTCAGCGTGCCCAGTTTCAGGCTCTCGTCCAAGAATTACATAAATACAGTCCACACACACACAGCACGAAGCAGACGAAGCGAAGCTGAAGGTGAGGTCAGTTTTTAGAGCACGAAATAAATTGCATGAAGACCGTTGAATTTAAAAATATCGCCACCTTCCTTCGTTTCGGAAGACGGCGAAGCTGACCGAGTGAGGAGTTAATTGAGAGGACATCCAGGACTCTCTCTCTCTCTCTCTCTCTCTCTCTCTCTGCTCTGCGCAAAATATGAATCTCTTAAGGATTCGGCTTCAATGACTTCTTTATGGCGCTGTCAGTTCGAGATGCGACGTTTTATGGCTTTTATTCTACTGACTTTACTACGTCGTTTGTACCGTCGTTGCACCGACATAAATTTAACCGCCATTAAAGCAGTTCAACGAACGGATAATAAGTCGGAACTTTTCAGCTTCTCTGCGCTGTTAATTTCTGTTCTTAAGTGTCAATTAAGTTTGTTGGAAGTCACTTGTTGTGGTTCTCTTCGTCGGCCCCTTCTTCTTCGTCGGCCCCTTCTTCTTCTTCGTCTTCTTACCATCATCTCTACCATCGCCAGCAGCGTCATTGCTATAATTATCATTGTAATTATGATTATTATTATCGACATTATGGACTCAATTACCGCAGCCCCCTGCATCGCTTCTTTCTTCCTCTCCTCCCGCCCCCAATTTTTTTTTTCTCTTTTTCTTCCTCTTCATCATCTTCCTCTGCTTTGTTTTACAGTTATCTTCCGTTTAATGCTTCCTCATTAGTATGCCTTCCTCTAAATTTCCTTCAGTATCCTTTGTTTCTTTATAGTATTATTTTTTCCTCATTATTTTTTCGCTATGTAGCGGAAAATTAAATTTTCAAAGAAAGTCTTGTACGAAGCGCGGGAAAAAAGAGAACGGAGGATTTTAAGTAATGAAATTTTGAAAGGAAACTTTGTTGCGGTTATCGTTGAATGCCTTGAAATGGTTTTCTTGGATGAAATCTTTTCAAACCTTCTCGAAACTTTAAAAAAAATATATAATAATCATTATTTTTATCTATTTCAATATAATTAATTGCATTTCACGTTGATTATATTCCGAGCAAATACGACAAATTTTTCACACTAAAAATTAAATTATTAATTATTAATTTCCTTAAAAAAGAATATAAACCGAATATTGGAAAATATGATTCTAAAATGTTATTAATGTTATTTAAAAAAATTCATTATTGTTCCTTTTTTTTGTAATGAACCTTCTTAAATTATGATGAATGAATTTTTGCACTTTCATATTTTTAATGAGTTGGTTGTTAATTTTGAAATTCACCTCTATTCTTCATAAGTAATAATATCACTAAATTAATTATCATTTACAAATTGCAACTATTTCAATAGAAGCTGGAAATTTAATACTTTTCGATATGCTTAATAATTAATATATTTTTAAATGAACTTTTTCATAAAAGTTTCACACTTTCTACGCGTATATTTTTAAATTTATTGAAACCGAAACCATTAAATATTTCGACTTGATATCAATATTTAATTATTTATCTATTTCTTTATTTGAACTTCCATCATAGAATTTCATAATTACACTTTTAATTGCACAAATTGAATGTATGCAAGTAGAATAAAATACTGCATTCGATTTCTTCTTTTAAATCATAAAATATTTCAATTATTTCGCATTTCAATTTTTAGTATTATTTTGAATGAATTCGATTTTTATTGTGTTTATTTAAGTCATTTCTTTACGGATAAAATTTAGAATCAATCGCTTTGAGCTGCCGTTCGAAGGTGTGGGCGAAATTCCAGGACTGCTTCTGGTCAATTCCTTCAAACGTAACGTTTCGTCGTCCTCTCCGCCCGCTTCGCACCGCACACACCGACTGCAATCGTTCACTGCAGCGCCTCGGGTACACTAATCGGATAATTGAAGGATTAAGCAAATAACATGCACTTCATCAGCAGTAATTCACACACGCAAGCACACAGCTTACTTCATTCCCCTCCCCTTTTACCGAGCGTCGAACAAAAGTGCACTCCAAGCTTTTTGCTGCTGCTGCTGCTTCTGCTACAGTGAAATATCGTAAATTGACTGTTTGACTTGAAATCAAAATCAAGTTTCACTTTTCAACTTAGCCTCTGAATTAGGCAAGCCGCGACCAGCCACGCCCCCTCTCCGCCCACATCTTTATTGTGACTCGCAAGCCACAGAATTGCGGAAGTATTTCTGTCGAATTCCCTTCAACTCTTCACTCAGTGAGCTTCACTCCGTTGAAGTAGCGTGCTGCTTGACACCAACGTGATGCTTGTAATCATCGTCATCATCATCATCATCATCATCATCATCATCATCGTAATTATCAGCCTCTTCTTGAGCAGTGAATCGCCGGAAGGTAGAATTTCAAGTCGACCGGATTTGCATTATTTTAAGTCTTTTTTCCGTCATTGTGAACATGTGTGAGTGCAGCTTTGTGTTTCGGGAATGGTCCATGTGTGTGGGTACGTGTGTGTGTGTGTGTGTGTGTGTGTTTTGACCGTTGCAACGCGGAGAGAGGAGGCCAAATACGAACGAAGCGCCACATTTATTTAATCTTTCTAATTGAATCGCTGTTGAATGGTAAAATAAAGTTATGTAAGAGAAAGATTATGGACTTAACGACTCCGTCCTTCTTTCCTCTGCTACTGAGTGCTGTTCTTCCCGCTCTCCCTCTTTTCATCATCTTCTTCATCATGATTGTTCTTCATTTCTTAGTTACACATCTTTTTTACTGATCCATTCGATGGCTTTTTTAGCGTTTGAATTCGTTTTTCATTGCTTCTTGGACTTTTTGATGTTTTTGATATTTGAAATAAATGAGAGAAGAATGGGAGAGAGCTACAGAACGAGGAAGAGAGTTTTTAATTAACTTTTAGTGTTCGCAACTCAGCAAAAACCAACGAAATCAATCCAAAACTGATAAGCAACAAAAACTCAATCAAATCGATGCTTTCTCATTTGTTTGAACAGATAAAATATTGACAAACACAATCAATATATTGCGAAATATTGGCAAATGTTACGGCGCGATGCAAAAGAATATTAACCGTCACTTCAATATTATTTTAGAACATTACGATTCTCGAATCGTTTCATACCTCAAAGTAGCATTTATTTAAGTGTCTCACTTTCTCATCATTTTTACCAAAATTCAGCGCTAATTTGCGTAAAAGATTTGTTTAATTTTCCTTTTCGTTTTTTAGTTCTAAATTAGTATTAAGTAAACAGATTTAGTCTCAATTTCCTTTTATTATTATTTTTATTCAGCCTTTTTTAATTGAATTATTTTCGTTTATATTGTTAAAAAATCATGCTCAATTAATCTTTCAATTCCCAATATTTTCGAAGATTTATTATTTTTAATTTAGTTTTAGGAATTTTTTTTTAATTATGAGAAGAAACAATTTGCAGCCCGTTTCTGATGAATTAAAAAAACTTGTTAATTCAACAAATGAATTATTAGCGCAGCCTAAAAGTAAGCATTTGCTTTATGGTACTAAGAACATCTCAGACTGCTGCAAAGTGTTAATAAAACTTTCAAATTCAATTTAGTTTTTACAATTTATATTACAATAAAAATAATAATATTAATATTAATATAATATATTAATATATTAATATTTTTCTGTCATAAATTGAAATTAACAAATGAAATAATTTCATTTAAAAGTTACTCATTTCAACTGTTTGTTAATGGAAATAATTGTATTTATATTGTCGTTTGGAATGACCAATTGAAATTGAAATTTATTGAGCCATTTTAAACAACGATATAAGTCCATTTAATTCAAATAACAAACTGTAAAGTCAAAGACTGCAATGGGAAATCTAATAAACATACATAAGTGTAGAACAGTAACAAACTTTTGGCTAACAAGTTAATGTTAAAATTTATAGTAAAAAGAAAGAAAATCGTGTTTGCTTCCGCAGCTGACATGAATCGAAGGTGCAACTACTAAATAAGAAATCTACACATGATCTGAAAAAAATAAAATCCCTATTATCACCGGTTTTTGGAACTTCAGTAAGCTTGGTGGCTTAGATATATCTTTGAGAGAAATAGAAAGACAAGAGACACATTCATGGATTGGGCTTTAATCCATTTTATTCCAACAGACGGTTATTTCACACAAAGTGGAGGCTCTACGTGAAGTAGTCCGTGTCTCCCAATTCTGTATTTTCTGATTCCTCCTTCTTTCTAGTTCACTAATCACTTACTTTCGACTTTTTTTATTCTTATTAGAGCAATCTAACGAATGAGTAATGATATATACTCAGTGAAATTGTGTATATTTATTAAAACTTTTCCAATGGGGAAGTTGCAATATATTCCACGTCAAAATATTGTAAGCGTTGTCGATAAAAAAGCCTCGAATAACAAACGATAAACAGGCTCAATAACTTCTATTGTGATCCTTATCCAACAAACCGCATTTGGCCAATCAAGGGTCAAGGTCGACCCTCGTCTAACATCTATAAAGATTACAATCAATAGCTTCTGGTAGTCCACGACATCGACAGCTCAATTACCTTTATATTGCTCATTATCCAAGGTACAAGAAATAAACGTGGTCCTTCAATACTTCAACCTTTCGTTGACGGTGCTACTTCAAGGATTACCGCCCCAAAGGACCTGAACTGAGCCAAAAATGTGCTGGATTTCGCTGTGAAAATTACATTTTTCGACTGTGATTTTGAGCCAAGAAACGGTGCTATAATTTGTTAATAATCACATTCTTTACGAATGGATTTCATGGTTTCATCATATATTTTATATTGAAAGTAAACTTCTGGCAGACTTTACATTAGTTTAACGTTCGTTATTTTCTTAAGAAGTTAAGAAGAAAACTATGAAACACTTCTTCGTTAAAGACTCCTTCAGCGGAGATATTTTGAGGCAGTCCTTTAAAAGTCGTCCTGCTTTTGTCTATTTCCCTTTCGATTAAATGTAAAACTGCTGTTTTATTTGGAAATATATCGGTTTCAAATTCATTACAAGTTTAATCTCACATCTTAGAACTCTTTACGCAACCGACGAACTCGAGCACATTCCAAAAATACCTCGAAATATCACAACGGATCCGTTATCCTGGATGCTGTGTTGGCGGAGCAGGCAGAGGAAAAGGGGGTGAATTACGTGTACTTTTGTGTTTTTATAGCCAAGCGGATGGAGAATGCTTAATCCGATTTCGAGTATCTAACGAAGCATGACGACGACGGCGATGGCGATGATATAACAACGAATCCCAGCGATAAGCCTTCAAAGTTGCATTGTTATTTTTAAAATCAAAGCCAGCAGGAAGAGATATCTCATCCCAAACACACACACACACACACACACACACACACTTCTACTCACATATATAACAAAAACCTCTACGACTGCTTTTAAATCTTAAACGGAATCTTCAACTCCTTTAAAAATGTATTCAACGAGCGCTCATTAAATTTTGTAGCTTGTTATTTTGTTTTTTAATCCTTTTCTTGTTCATCCACGTCCTAATATTCCTGTAATCATCCTTATTTCGTTGTTATTAGCCGGTTGCCATGGAATCCATCGCCTCGAAATGACCCGAGGATATTTTTGTTTACTTTCATCGAAGGATCGTCTTTTTATGCGCCTTTCTTAAATGTCACGGGACTTCAAGGATTATCAATACTCATGCTAAATGCTAATTTAAAGCTGAGGGGGCAAAATGCCCAAAATAGCTTCATGAATGTTGGCCTATGAGAAAAGGAAAGGAGGAGCGAAAAGATGGCTCAAAAGATTTTTCTTTTTTTGCTGAATACACACACTTTACACAGGCTTCAATCCCTTTTATCGGATTACGTTTTATTCTTTCTTGTTCTCAGCTCAAATTCAGAGCGCAGACAACCTGAATGAAAGGACCACCGAACAAACAAATCCTTAAGACGTCCTTTTGACCAAGGACCATCAGGTACAAGGGTCGACTCCATTTCCATTGGCAAGGCTATTCAACAACAACACAAACAAACAATAAAATTCATATGTCACCGTAGGCTTTTCTCCGTCCCTCTCCCTCACACCCTCCTTATCCCGCCTCCTCGAAAAACGACGACCCTTTTCTTGGGAGACGTTTTTAATTTTGTCCCATTTAAAACGCAATTTTTTTAAACATTTTAATCGAATTCTTCTTCAAAAAAACCTTCAAAAAAGGAGATAAAACAGTGAAAGGAAAATTACAAATTTAATTTTGCTTTTTTTTTAATTTTTAAATAGAAAAAAAGCGAATGTTTTTAAGAAATTCTTCAATAAACTCTTGTTTATTCGCTTAATTAATAAAAGCAGCTTTTAAATTGCTTTAAATGATCTGATATCATCATTATCATTAACATCATTAATGCGTTTACTTTGATGCATTATTTACCAACACTAAAAACTCTTAAAAATTGAAATTTAATTAATTAAAATTATTTTTGGTGGTTCAACACTGTCTGAATTTGGTTTTGAGCTTTCTTTACACCAGCGACAATCGTTGCTGAGTTTCTACTTTTTTTAATATCTTCAAGTCGCTCCTCGTTTCCTCACTTCGCGTCTCTTCGATTTCTGGAGCTTGTCACTGAGTGATGAGGAAAAACGAGTGACCAACCAAAAGCAGTTGGAATCAGTCACAGCAGCATCTTCATCTGTCGCCCCTTCTGCTTCGCCTGCTCCACTTCGCAGCATCCTCACTCATCGCCACTCATCGCCAGGATCAAACTGAAAAATGATGACATCGCGTGGCTATAAAATGCACCGATCTGATGTAGCATTTCAAATGGCTGCTCATGAATCAGTCGGAGAACCCGATTTCGAGCACTAAGTGGATGGATTTCAGTTCTTTGTTGGGCTGGAATGGAGCGAAAAAGCCGGAAACTTTCAATAAGTTCGTGGGGCGTCGCTCAGGCGACAGTTAATGAAATCGTGGAATAGTTTTTCTCATCATCAATTTCCTTTGCACGGATGTGAAAAGTGTGCGAAATGAAAAGCGGAAACTGAAGGAGTCGCCCGATAAAAGAATTCCGGCGAAATTGTTAAATGTTCTGATGGATTGGAGAAGAATGAAGTTGGAAACAGAGAGAAGTGCGATGTAAATGAGATGCAAAAGGGGAGATATAAGAGGGCGTGGTTCGGCGCTTTTAATTGAAACTTTTCATGGGGCGACCAGCGACCGGCTTCGTTGTGTCAGGCGCCTTTCAACTGCTTCCTGTTTCGCTCGACACCGAAGCTCGACTCATGCGATGAAGAAGTGCAGATTTGGCAACTCCTCCTTTTTATAAAATACTTGGCAAGCATTTCCATCATTACGAAAATAGGAATCGCATTTGAAGTAAACGAAAATCCTTTGCAAATTCAATTGAAATCAAAGAAATTTTAATCTCACTCCTGAAAATGACGATGATGATGATGATGAATGTTTTAGCTGCGCTTCTAATGCGTGATTTTCCCCACTTCTTCCTGCACTCCTCCTCCGCTCTTCATCGTGCGTTGTTCGGTTTTTGACCTTCCAAACCAGAGTTTCAAATAATTTTGCATAGCATTTCGCAGTCTCTGCAGAAGGCTTCCCTCGCAGCACAGCTGTTGAACGTGTTGTTGCCTTCATGAAGGACTCGAAGGAGGCGCCCCTTGTTGCCGCCGCCGACGACGTTCGTTCCCTTTTTGCTGCACTCGAAGTATAAAGCCAATATTTACCGATTTGCGATGCACATTTAATGTGTCCGTAAATATCCAAATAAAACGCTTGATTGAGTACAGAGCAGAGCAGAGCACAGCGCCTCGGCTCATCTTCACAGAGAAGCGGATTCACAACGATCTGAGCTCGTTCAAGCAGCAAGGATCTAAGACAAGAAGAGGCGAGTGGCTACACACACATGCATAACAGCCACTCACCCACGACACACAGAAGCTCTCATAGACTCACTCGGTGTCGTCGTCGTTGTTGTTATTTCTGCTCCTCTGCTGCATGCAGTTAAAAGTCATTCGTTTCGTTGCACAACGTTTTTTGTCGCTCTTGAATTTAAACCAATTTTCACTCGATGCTGCTGCTTAACTTTTGTTGTTCGTGTCGCCTCGTTTGTAGCACTGAATGACGGACGGCGTTGATGGACTTTCAGGGACTGAAAGCGATGAGCAGCATCTGTCTTTGAGCATTCGTAAAGCACGATTGGAAGCTTGACTGAGTCTCGTTCCCGTTCGTTGACGGCAATGCTTAAGCCAAAGTAGCGAAGGGGAATTAAAGGATGAGCCGGGGGCGTCGGAGAGGCACCAAATCATGCATATGAAGTGCTGTAATATCAATAAAACATGGCTGCATATGGCAATGCGACTTGCACGAATGGGCGACAAAAGAGTCGCCGAGTGAATACTTTAAATATGCAAATGAAGACGTCGAAGGAGCCGCGGAGAAGCGCAGCGAAGCACTCGCATTCATCCAGAGATGACGTTGGCTGCCGCGCCGAAAAGTATGCAAACGAACTTATTTTGCCTTTTCATTAAATAATCTCCATATAAATATTTATCACTTCCGCCCAAATAAATGTTGCGCTTGATTTCTGTGTTCTCTTCTCTGTTTTCAATGGTCAAATTTGCACTTGAGACAAAATAATCACCAGAAACGCCGCAGCCGACGCCGACGCCGGTGACGACGCCGACGACAACCACGCAAACAGCAACAGAAACCGTAAAAACGAAGCAAGCGCAAAGCAGCAAGCAGCGAAGAGTGACAAAACCGGAAACAGTTACGGAAAAACAGCAGCAGAACAAACAGCAGACATCAGCAACAACAACGGCTGCCTTTTTGCATTGCAATCAGCAGCGCGCAAATTTGCATCACTAACGCCCCTTTCACCCCTCTCAGCATACTATTTCCCTGCACCACACACTCTTCCCCATCATCTTTCCCTTAACTTCGTGTGCAAAACTTGTGAGGTGAAATGATGAATGATTTTTGGCGTTGCTTTTATTTTTTGATGTTTTGTTGTTTGCAGTAAACATTTTTTGCGATGATAATATTGATTTCTGGAAAAGGTATTACTATTATTTTTTACTATTATTACCTTTTGTCTTTGTGTTGGCGTTATTAATTATTATTGCAATCAAGCACAAAGATTGACACAGCGATGCAAAATAATTCAGAGAATATTTTCTTGAAAAATAAAGAAAGAAAACATTTTAACAGTGAATGAAATTTCATATGAACCGTATAAAGTTTATACATAGCCTTTAATAAGAGTTCATCGCTCACCAACAAACTTATGCGGAGTTATTCAAAGCACACTCACAGCCCGATGCTGGCTCGCATCACAAAATTGTTACCGTCACGACTGAATTATCAGCACAGTCGAAAAGTATGCAATCGCTTTTGTTCATTGCGAGTCTCAATTGTATCAAAACTTATGTACATTTGCATTAAAAAGCCTCAATACATTTTTAAAATTAGTTTGAAAAATGCATTAAAAAGGCTCAATAAATTTTGAAAATGTTATTAAAAAGGCCCAATAAATTTTGAAAATTGTCTCAATTGAGATGATGGTCACAGCAGGTCACAACTTGTAATTTACAATAGAAAGGAATTCGTTGCCATCAGGAAAATTGACTGTTATTGCTCACAAAAGCTATTTACTAAGCTACTTCTTGTTTTAATCTCCAAAATACGACGACGAATGCATTGAAAATTCTCAAATTACAGTTTTATTAAATTATTAATTATATAATTATTTATTACATTTATTAATTTGGAACCAATTAAGTTTGATTTGAGCCAAAGATTAGTTTAAATATCAACTAAAGCATAGTTTAGTATTGACGTCATTAGTTAAGTATGAAATTATTAAAAAAAAGTAAAAAATTAGTAAAAACAATTTTGCATGACAAACAATTTAAAGTCGGAACGAATCAAAGTCTAAAACTTGAAGGCACGTCGCATCAGGAGCTCAAAGAAGTCGTCACTAGCAATGGAACTGCTGATTGTTGCATAGTAATTGTAGAACTCCTCCTTAGTTATGTTCCCGTTGTGGCCAGCTTCACCTTCGTAGCTTTTCAAGAGTTGAGTCAATACCTCGACTTCGGCCAACTCGGCGCACCGAAACTTCGGATTTACCTGCACGCCGTAGTGATTCTTTAGAGTTTCCATAGAGATGACTCCATCAGCAGAGCCTTCAATCTTCCCAAACGCCATTGCCATGACCTCCTGTCGGAAGCTTGACAACGGCGGCTGTTAACGGAGCGCGGTAGACCAATTAGGTACTCATATAAAGATAGCAAAGACAAAATAGCAAGCCGAAAATGTTGGCCACTTACCCGTAGTTTCTCTAGAAATTCCGCCACGTTCATCATGCCGTCGACCGCGAATCTGCAGAAGAGGAACCATCAAAGGACTGAATTGAAGTATTTAATGAGTCCGTACCTGTCGAACACATCCTTGACGTCCGCTTCGTTGGCGTCGAGATCGTTTGCCGTGATGCTGTCCCAGAATACCACGAAGTTGACTGAATCGGCGCCGTGTTCGCTCATGTTGCGGATTGATCTGAAAACGAATACTGGACTGGCTGAGACAAATACTTCGACTAGTGCACGATGGAGTCCAGAGTCTGCGCTAGGGATGTCAATCCCGGGATACCGGAGCAGGAAAATTAGTTACTTTGGGGTATTATCGTCGCTGTTCATGCTTTCTTTAAGTTAAGCGCGAATAATGATAAAGAGAGCCAGCGATGGCTAAATAAACGCTTCAGCTTTATTATGTTGCACCAAACTTGAGGCACACCACACAGTGACACACATGTACCCGTTCCGAATGTCTTATTATCTTCCTGAATGCACGCCACTATTTGATGACTACTATACACTAACTGCCGTACATAATATAGGTTCACATTAGTTTTGCAGTCCCGAAATTAGTCCCGATCTTGATCCCGGGATTGAAAATTTGTGTCCCGTTTGACATCCCTACTTTACATCCACATGCACACACATAAGCACCCACACACATACAGAATTCGTCAGAATCTGATGGTAGCAGCTTCTGGCTGTTGGCAGATAACGTCTTACCTTCCCAGTCTGAGGATTCCAGTAGCGCCTTTGCTGAAGCAGAGCAGACGCAGCTTGTCAAGGGAGTCCCTCTCGCCTCCGCTGGCCAGATTGCGCTTGGCGGCGCGGATGAAGGAAGCCTCCTTGCTGAAAAAGTCCTCACGATAATTCATTTCGCAGTAGGTGCAATAAAAACCTATGAATTTTCCTTGTAATTAAATTAGCCTTCGAAATTCCTAATAAATTTCTCTCTCGGAAAATTTTCTTTCTTATATAGAAATTTGTAAAAAGCAAAGTCGACTTTGTTCGCAAATGATTTTTTTCCGAAAGTTTCACGAATACGAAGTTTTTCTGCAATGGAGGAATTCGCGGAATTTGCCTATTTGCGAAAAAAATGCACTATAATGAATTTACCTCTGTAGATGAGCTTGAAGAGGAAATGCACTTCTCCATCCACTGAGCAACTACGAAAACAGGCACCATTCACAATGAATCAGGCCATTGGTCCTCGTTGATCGGTCCAATCGGGCAGTTCTTGAGTTTGGTGGCCGTTGTGGGTACCTGTACTCGGCAATGTATGATTGTTCCATGGCAAATGCCTCGCCTACTCAACCAGCCAGTTCCAGGCACTAAAAGGGGCGGCCTAATAGACAACTGCCAAATACAGAACAATAATAAAACACTAATTCCCAATGCAGTTGCTCTTTGACGCTAAGAAATTCCAAGTTTTCACGATGCAACGTGACTCAAGCATGGATCGAAGGGGGCGGCTATATATACGAATGATGCGTTCTTTGGTCCTTATAAATGTTTTCGGATGTTATTGTAACTCTTACTTTTCGTAAAACATTGATTTGTTTGAACAAACATGAGTTACGCAACCCGATGAAACAGCTGATCGGGCTGTCAAATGAAATATTTTCGAAGGCGGGGAAAATGGATTTGAAATCCTAGATTTAAAATGCGTGATTTTAAGGCTTGGCTAATTGTAGAAATGTATATGCGACATCGATTGTGATTAAGAGCTTTTTAGAGCAACGAAAAAACCATTAATTTTGTCTGGGGCCTAGAAAAAATTACAATTGGAATGCGAATGTATGTATGCTATACCCATAAATCACCGAATAATATAGTTGACAATTTTCAAAATTCTTGGCTCCGTAAAATCGCTTTTTGATAGTGCGATAAAAAGTGCTACGGAGAAGAAAATTTTTTTATGTAAAGGTAAACATTCCCTGCAAATTATATAGTTCATGTTTTCCAAGGATGATAGAATACAAGGTTGCGCTGACGGTCTTCAAAAATTCGTTCAGCGGCGCGAAAAACGCGCAAACTGTCAAAGTAGTAAACACAGAAAATGTGAAAGTGAAACTTTTGCTATATTGGCAAAATGCTGTCCATAATTTATTACGAATATTTTCGCGAGGAAGCCTACGAAAACTAATTGCACTCCACACTTGCTACTACTACAACAATTTTTCACTTTGCACTGCATTTTATTTCTTTAAATGTTCCTAAGTTTGTTTTCTAATTTGCCGCGTAATTTTGACACAACATTTACTTTTAATTTAGTGAAATACAGTGCAATTCATTAAGGATATCGTTCAATAAGTCTACGAATTGAACCCTAGTTTGTATAAGCAGTAAAAATGTAAATCGCAGTGGAGCTTTTCATTATGAGTCCTCGAAATCGCCCGCAATTTTTGGCAACTTTCGTTGCACTATTTTTCCTTCATCTATGCACCTATTTTTCATAATACACACAGCCTCATAGAGCGTGTATCGCCACCTCTGATCTGCATTTCAAAACTTAGATTTCAAATCCATTTTCCCCACCTTCGAAAATATTTCATTTGACAGCCCGATCAGCTGTTCCACCGGGTTGCGTAACTCATGTTTGTCCAAACAAATCAATGTTTTACGAAAAGTAAGAGTTACAATAACATCCGAAAACATTTATAAGGACCAAAGAACGCATCATTCGTATATATAGCCGCCCCCTTCGATCCATGCTTGAGTCACGTTGCATCGTGAAAACTTGGAATTTCTTAGCGTCAAAGAGCAACTGCATTGGGAATTAGTGTTTTATTATTGTTCTGTATTTGGCAGTTGTCTATTATCCCGCCCATTTTAGTGCCTGGAACTGGCTGGTTGAGTAGGCGAGGCATTTGCCATGGAACAATCATACATTGCCGAGTACAGGTACCCACAACGGCCACCAAACTCAAGAACTGCCCGATTGGACCGATCAACGAGGACCAATGGCGTGATTCATTGTGAATGGTGCCTGTTTTCGTAGTTGCTCAGTGGATGGAGAAGTGCATTTCCTCTTCAAGCTCATCTACAGAGGTAAATTCATTATAGTGCACTTTTTCCGCAAATAGGCAACTTTCCGCGAATTCCTCCATTGCAGAAAAACTTCGTATTCGTGGAACTTCTGGAAAAAAACATTTTCGAACAAAGTCGACTTTGCTTTTGACAAATTTCTATATAAGAAAGAAAATTTACCTCTGGTAAATTCATTATAGTGCACTTTTCCCGAAAATAGGTGTAATTACCGCGAATTCCTCCATTGCAGAAAAACTTCGTATTCGTGAAACTTCTGGAAAAAAATCATTTTCGAACAAAGTCGACTTTGCTTTTTACAAATTTCTATTTAAGAAAGAAAATTTTCCGAGGGAGAAATTTATTAGGAATTTCGAAGGCTAATTTAATTACAAGGAAAATTCATAGTTTTTTATTGCAACTACTGCGAAATGAGTTATCATGAGGACTTTTTCACCAAGGAGGCTACCTTTATCCGCGCCGCCAAGCGCGATCTGGCCAGCGGAGGCGAGATGGACTCCATTGACAAACTGCGTCTGCTCTGCTTCAGCAAAGGCGCTACTGGAATCCTCAGACTGGGAAGGTAAGACGTTATCTGTCAACAGACAGAAGCTGCTACCATCAGATTCTGATCGAAATTACACACGAATTCTGTATGTGTGTGGGTGCTTATGTGTGTGTGCATGTGGGTGTGAAGCCCCTCATACACAGCAGCGGCTGCGCGTTCGCCACACACACACATCGACCGTCAGACATTTTCTAGCATGAGTAGTTTTGCGCGTCGAATGTTTGTGGCACAACGCGCAGACTCTCGACTCTACTGTGCACTACACCTTTTCCACTTTTAAATCAGAAAGCGTCACTTTAAAATCAGAAAGCGTCACTTGTAAATCAGAAATGCCAGAGAAAATTTCAAATGATAATTTCTGATTTACAAATGACGGTTTCTGATTTACAAGTGACGCTTTCTGATTTACAAGTGACGCTTTCTGATTTACAAATGACACTTATGAAATTAAAATTACGCTTTCTGATTTACAAATGACGCTTTCTGATTTACAAGTGACGCTTTCTGATTTACAAGTGACGCTTTCTGATTTAAAAGTGGAAAAGGTGTAGTCGAAGTATTTGTTGCAGCCAGTTGAGTCTTCGTTTTCAGATCACTCCGCAACTTGGGCGAATACGGCGCCGATTCAGTCAACTTCGAGGTGTTCTTGGACAGCATCCGCGCAAACCGGCTCGCTTTGAAGGACGCGGAAATTAAGGATATTTTCGACAGGTACAGACTCATTCAATAACCTCTGAGCGTAAGACTTCAATTCAGTCCTTTGATGGTTCCTTTTCTGCAGATTCGCGGTCGACGGCATGATACACATGGGGGGCTTTCTAGAGAGACTACGGGTAAGTGGCGAATATTTTCGACTACCAGTTTTGTATTCGGTCTCTTTTAATGAGTGGCTGCTTTGCCGCGCTCCCTTAACAGCCGCCGTTGACAACCTTCCGACTGGAGATGATTGAAAAGGCCTTCGGTAGGATCGAGGGCGCTTGTGATGGAGTCATTACTATTGACGATCTGAAGTACTACTACCTCGTTAAGGTCAATCCGAGGTTTCGGGGCGGTGAGATAAAGGAAGCCCAGGTGTTGGCTCAATTCTTGAAAAGCTACAACGGTGAACCCGCCCAACACGGCAACATAACTAAGGAGGAGTTTATGAACTATTATGCAACAATCAGCAACGCCCTTGACAGTGATGACCTCTTCCATTTCGTGATGCGCCGTGGCTTCAGGATCTAGGCCCCGAATCGTTTCGCATTTAAATTTCTTCTCATGACTTCAGGAAGATGCTCACACTATAAATTATCAAGCAAGTCATGGGAATCTGTGTCGGTTTCCTGTTTCTTTTTCGATGAAGCAAAAAAATTTCAAAGTTCTATCTAATCTAATCTTTCTCTCAACGCAAACTTATTTTCTATTAATTATTTCCAAATTCAGAAATTTAATAAACGTCTACAAATATAATTTGGAAATTTTCAAGGCATTTCGTCGAGATTTTAATAATTAAAGCAAGAAGTCATTCGGTTTATCTCACGAAGGGAAATTGCGGTATTTTTCGTGGTAACTGCGCTTAATTTTGGAGATACATGGATACGTTTTCCAGCATTTGACTCTCGCTCGTTGATTAGTACAATTTTTGAATTTAAATTAAGTTAAAATTGGCTCGATTTGAAAAAACCATCGTGCATAAAATCGTCTTCGCAATTCAATAATAATTTGATTCAACTTTGCATTAATTTATTGACCAGTAGACCTTTAAATAAATAATAAGTTTACCGGATTTAATAGCGAAATCGAATTCAAAATTCACATCGGTTTTATTATTATTTTTTTGCTTTATTCTTTCGGTTTTATTATGCAACGTACAAAATATTGCGCAATAATATTGTGACAAAAACGGAGACTTTTCGAAGGCAAAAAATTTTTAATTCCGTTTTTATGATCGCTGTTAATGAAAACGAAAGAATAACACGAAAAATTCAATTATCCAGGATTTAGTGCTATAAAAGCGGTCAGTATTTTACGATTGCCTCGGAGAAAAGCTTCTTAATTAACTGCTTCACTTCCTCTTCTACTGCTGCTGCTTCTTCTACTTCCTAATCTCCCTGTTCTACTTCGCTTCTTTCTCGCCGTCATCTGCGACCCATCATCTTGCGAAACCATCGTAATCCTTGCTGAATCCTTAAAGTGATATGAGATTTGATTGAATTAGTTTTTAATCGTTAATTGAGGAAGCAGCCACGACGCCGAGCGACCGATTCAACGACTCGCCGACCGAATGCCGTCGACAATCGACGTTGTGTGTGTCCGATTAAAGGGATGCGATGGACAAGCGAAAGGAAAGAACGGCGCAAAGAAGAAGGAAACGCACGTTATTATTTAATTAAAGAGGAAAGTTGAAGATTCAATTTGAGCTTGTTTAAAGCAGCTGGAAAAAAGCAGCCGAATGAGACACAAGAAGCGATGAAAAGAAAATATTAAATTAACAATTATTTTACTTCTTTTAATTTCATTTAATCCATTTCTATCAAAACATATCCATAGCTGGTTTATACAGAGTTTGTCTACAAATGAATTTCCAATTGAGCATCGCTAGCGTCTGCTTTATGCACTTTCCTTCTCTCCCTTCCTCCTTCTGCCACCGTTAAGGTCCGCAATTAGCTTGAACTTCGAACGGATCAACGTCGACCCTCGGACTTGTTGCCAAAAAATGCTTTCAAAAGAAATGATATCAGCCAAAAGCAATAAAGATTATCTTCTCTTTCCTCTCCTCTTCACTCCTTTCTTCTGTTGATATATTTACTAAGTGGCTTCAGGAGATCACGAATGAATGATTGAAGAAGCAGCAAGAATCTTAGTACAATGATGATGATTTTTCTTATCCTTTGACTCTTTATGGGCTGTTGAATTTTTAGGGAACACCAATAAAAGCTGCAAAATAAGGATTAATTAAGAACTTTTATTTTGACTTTGATATATTCATTTCTTACCGTTTGTATTTGGAAATCATCATTGGCAGATTTACATGATCCGGCGGTGGGACTGGCATCGACTGTAGTTCGTCTATTATCGCAGGTTGTGTACACTTTTGCTAAGGTCTCGTCAATCTGTCCAAGGCATGCAAACATGGGCTACATTCAGCATTTCTTCCGAAAGCTAACACAGGCGGACTGTACAGTGGCCCCTTGTAGATTTGCAGATAGCTTCTAGAGCCCGATACACTTGATCGTTGAGGCTTTCCATTCGATTCTTTCCCCATTCCTAAACCGGACACTGTACAGTGACTAGATGCAACGATAAGTAATACCTATTAATAGACTATTACCCCCTTGCTAGAGGCTGAACTCATTGTTCGAGAGATAATGTATATGAATAATTATATTCGAGTAATGCAGTCCTTAAATTACCTGAAAATTGTAAAAATAATTTAAGGAACTATTAATAAATATATAATTTAATTGAAAATTGAAAAACCCGGTTAAACGATAAATTAAAACCGGAAAGATTGTTCGAAAACCCCCAGAAGAGAGTCTGCGTGGTCGAATCGTAAATACTCTACACATAAAGCTTTGAAAAAATTCAATAGAACAATAATTTAAATACCCTAAATCTGAAGGAATGAGGCCATATTCACTTTGTCAAAAGCAGGCGTATTTGTTGGTCGATTTTGCCCATTTTCAAAAGGAAACATGCCGCCATAACAATATTTCTGAACATTCAGACTAGAAATACTCAAAAGTTTAATTCCAATAACTTCAACGGTTTTCATATGGTCATGATTGGACATTCATCAAGGAGATGATGTTAAAAAAGGTCATGTATATATGTATATTTATAAAGAGATTTCACGTAATTTAAATCACGTTGATATGCTGTCATTTGTCTGCTGAACGGAGGTTGGACACACTGAAGTCTGAAATATATTCGGAGCTGTTCCATTAGTGGATCATTAACAATTTGCGTAGTTTTCTAATGCTTAGCGTATTGCTGTTGCCTCACACAACTGACAAAATGATCGATTTCAGCGGGTGTTGAGAGGCAGTCTGCCTTCTTCTTCGTTAACATTAAAAAAGATTGAACAATCGTCCGTCTGCTCAGCTTCGTTTTCAATTGAAGTTTTCAAATAAGTAAATAAATAATTATTACTTAATTTCCATCAATGAAATAACTAATTTTAGTTCAAGTTTTATTTCAATATTAAACAATTGTTAATTTTACAATTTATAATAAATGCAATCTTAATTATTATTAGGCCAATGATAATGAATACGAATATTAAAATGTGAGCTAATGGAAAATTTGAAAAAATATTCTCTGTGTTTTGTTGCTTTTCATTATCAGTGTTTTGTCGGTTTTCGTTGTGGCGGTGGTGGTGGTGATTGTTGTTGTTGTTGCTATAATTAGCTCTCAGCGCCAAAGCCAAATGAACAGGGAAAAATTATAAATGATTTTCTCACCTCGGCTAATGAAGCCACAAGCTGAACGAACACCGCATAAACACAAACACGCACACACACACTCTCACCCACAAACACAGCCACCCATTTACACACACACACAGCCAACTAGCTTTTAGTGGTTCTCTTCGAGTTTTCCGCATAATCATGAAGTTTCCGTTGCAGTTTTTCAATTTTCCATACATCACGGCTGAGATTTAATTTTCTCCTGCTGTGTGCCTCCGTGCATTTGTGCTTGTATTCGTATTTCTTCCTTACTTCTTCTTCTTCTTTTATAAATACATGCAAACGCAAGCTTAAAGCAATGATAAGCGCTAATTAAAAAGTGTGAAATCTGTTGAATTCGTAGAATAATTCAAAGTAGCGCAGGGATGTTTTTTCACCACCCGAACACGAAGCTCAGCCAATTCCAATCAGAAGAAAAGTTCACAGCAATACAATTGACGTCACGATCAAGAGTTCTTTCATTATTTATTTTAAATTCTTCCCTAATTCGTTCACATTTCATTTCAGCCCGAGTCTTTATTAGCACAACAATGAATTTTTAGTGCAATTAAAAACTAGGATTAATGCGAAAAGCAACTTGAGAAGGAAGTTAATGCATAGCAAAAGATACAATAAATGCAAAGTGAATTATACAAGAGCAACAACTTCAACAGACGAACTTTCCATCAATTAGCGCTTTTCGTAAACAGAATAATAATAACGGTATTTTGTTGTGAAAAGCCAGAGCTTCTCCTTTTGATTGCTTCTTCTTCGGTCGCTGTGCAAAGTTTACCAGGATTTCTAAAGAAGCTCATATTTTTGCAATTAAACAAGCAAACAGCAACAGCTACAAAAACGCTAATTAAATAGACGATAATAAGAAATTAACACAAAGTGAAGCAAATACTGTAAAATGAAAGATAAGAAAAGGGTTTTTTTTTTGTAAAAAAGAGGAAGAAAAAAATTTATCATTACTTGTAATTTATTATTCCAGAAATGTTATTACAAAAAGTTCGCCTTTTCACCATAATTTAAAAAAAAAGTAACCTGATTCCATCATCGCAGTTTCTGTTTTCGCTCTCGAGTGGAAAGAGACTCGCCGGCATTTCAGAGGTTGCTGCTTCGTAGCACTTTCAGATGCTGCCGAATCGCTTCATTCATCGGCTCCGCATTCAACGGACTGCGTCGTGCGTCCTCCATCAGCCGCTCATAGACGCGCCCGTCCCATGCGCCCAGCGTCGAGGCCAGCGTGCGATCGTGAAAGTCGAAGCCATCCACCACAGCGACTGCGTTGCGGCGCAGTGCTGCCAGAGTCTCTTCATATCTCGTCTCCAGGTGCGCGACGTGCTGCGCTTTCAACGCATCTGAAGCCGTCAAGATATCGGCCAAATTATTCAGAAAGAGCTCCAACATGAACAGCTCCAGAAGCTCACGCAGCACTTGAAGCAAGGCCGGCGACAATTTCGACGCCGTCGCCGTCTCCGGGCGAAAATCTTTCCAGCGTTCGTGAGCGGTGTGCATTAGAAACACGTTCGCGTGCATTCGTGCCGCTTGCGTCAACTTCAAACCGGCCAAATTCCCCGCCACATCTTCACCCGCTGTCTTCTTGTGCGCCCGCCTGGCGTCGAATGCGAGGCGCGTCTTTTCGGCGGCGGCGATTTCCACAGCACGCAGCATCGAGCCGAACAAATCGGCTCGCGACCACTTCAAACGCGTCAGATTGCGCAAGTACGTCACTGAAGTGGGCATCACTTTGCGCTGCAGCGCCTCCACAAAGCTGCGCAACAGAAAGCGGCCCGTCTGCAGCAGCAGCACGCTGTTGTCGCCTTCGTAGGTGCAGGCAGCCGCTGCGGCGCCGTAGATCTGCCCGAAGTTGGCCGAAGCCAAGTAGCCGTGGCCGCCGCAGCTCCTGCGCAGCACCTCGACGCCGAACGCGGCCTCCTCCGAGCAGACGGCCTTCAGGCAGCACGACAGCGAGTGCAGCTCGCCGAGGTGGCGGCTGTCGCCGGCTGCATCCAGCTCGTGCTGCAGCAGCTGGTAGCGGGCCCACAGAGCGTCCGAGGCCAGACGGAAGAGCAAACCTTTGGCGATCTGCGGCAGTACTTTCGCCTGCTGCGTCAAGTGGTCGAGGATCTGCACCTCCGGCTGCGAGCGGTCGATCGTGGACTGGCGCCGCACCGCCGAATAACTGCAAAGAAAGCCTGAAATGCTGAGAGTTGTGGAAAGTGTGGAAGGAACTCACCGCGTTGCTATGGTGGCTGCCTGCAGCAAGCCGAAGGACACGTCGCGCAGGATCAGGACGCGTGCGTACATCATCGTGGCGTAGATGAGCAGCGGCTGCTTGCTCCTCACGAACGTCCCATCGGCCAGCACTTGAGCGTGCTTCATCAGCATCTGTTGGCGCGGAATGCGCACGTTTCGCAGCCCCAGGAACCCGTTGTTGACCCCGTTCAAGCCGATTTTCGGGCCGATTTCGCCCACGTCGACTCCAGGCTCGGGCAGGTGCGTGTCTGCGTTGCGCACGCGCACCAGAAACGCCTGCAAGCCGCACTCCCTGCCCTCCACGTACAACTGCGCCATGACGATCGCCACGTTGGCCGTCTGCCCCAAGCCGCCCGGCCACCATTTGAACGCCTCCAACGTCGGCGTGTTGAGGACGAACTCCTCGCGCGACGCGTCGTAGTCGGCGCGCGTCTCCAGGCCGCGCAGATGGGTGCCGTGGCCGAGCTCAGTCTGAGCGTAGGAGCCGATCAGCTGCATGCGCCACGCTTGCGGCAGCCACTGACGCTGCTGCTCGGCAGTTGCGTGCGCCAGCAGCGCGGGCAGGAACATGGAGAAGTGCAGGCGCAGGGGGAAACTCTGCTGGAAGAGCGCCGTGCCAAGTGGGCCACTGAGAATCATGCGGAAGTCGTACAGCGACTGAATGCTGGGCGACGACTCGCTGCCGGCTCCGTTCCCAGCGACTGCTGCATGCCACCGCTGCAGCTTGGCGATGAACTTGGCCGCTCTCTCGATGCTCCGCTCGCTCAGCTGCCGGTGCGACAGTTGCGCGTTGTGAACGGATTCGTCGAACTGTGGGTCCTCGAGGAACAACTGCTCCAACGCCCTGCGCTGGCGCAGCGCCTCCTCCCCGCCAGCCCACCAACAGGCGAACTCTTCGCTGGCGAAAGTCGCCGATCGCCGCTCCTTCGCGAGGTCGACGTTCGTCGGCGAGCAGCTGGAACCTGTCGCTGCAGCAGACATGTTTGTCGTGTTCGGCTTATCAATTCGTGCCGCCATCCAGACTCGTGCTCGGTGCAGCAGCAACTGAATCCAATCTGCAATCTGGCACAGTACGCAGCTGAGCAAACAGCTTTCTTGTTGGTGGCTTCGCAGTAAACAATATAAAAATAGGCTCCGTTATCGAGTTGATTAGTTGAGTGCTCGTCATTAAACTTGCGCTCGTTTTAAAGTCATAATCAGCTTTGTTTTCCCTTTGCAGCATGATTTAAAATTGCCTCGAATAATCTCAAATCGATTTAAAAGGAATTCAAGACGAAAGCAACAAAACTTTGAGTGTTATTTGCGCGAGTAACTTTTATTGTTGCTGTTGTTGGCGAAACCCAATTAGACTGCGTTTCCAATTGAACACTTTGTTGCGGAAAATGTCACCAATGAATAGGAAAAACTGGAAAAAGCTCTATAAAACAATTCAAACTTTTTTTTTGGCAAAAAATTCAAATTGAAATGTAAACGAGGAGAAAAAAGGATAAGAACGCTTTTTAGCTAGGCGAAAAGCAACTAAAAGAAACTGCCGAAAAAAGACAACAGAAAATACTACAAAAAAAAAAGAAAAAACAGCAAAACTTAAACAACAAACAAATTGGCAAAAAATAATAACAAAAGAGAGGGGAAAAGAGAATTGAAAAAACAGTAAATGTAAAAATACAAAAGACCGACCAACACAAAAGGGTATCCAGAGTGGAGCCTATTTTATGCTTCCACGTGCAGAGAATTAAATTTCCACACAAACACAGACACACACACACACTTTTACTGCCCACCAACACACACACACAGCCACAGAAGCATTAAAAGCGCGGCAGATGCTGAAGCAGCAACAAAGGCGCAAAGCAACCGAAAAGGGGATAAAAAAACAAGCCACTGGACAAACGACTGCAGAGCACAGTCCATTGTCGAAGCCTCTCCCAACCCGGCCTCCGCTGGCAAGCAAACGCAGGCATGCAAACAGCCTTTGCAGCTCGCAGTCCACTGATTGGTAATTTTAACGTTAGTTTGATGCCATTTTTTCGCAAGGAATTTTAATTTTCTCTCACAAAGTCGAGTGGAAATTTTTCGCTCTCTCTCTCTCCGCTTTATTAATACACTTTCTACGCTCAGCTGCTCTCCCTCTTCCCCATCACTATATTACTACATTTCAGTGTCTATTGACGATAGCGTACATCTAAAATAAAGTAAAACTTTCGAAGAAGACGTTCATTCACGAGTTAATAATATTTTATTGTTTCGTTTTTATAAGCTGTATTTCAATTGTTCTCGATCGCTCGTTCGTTCTCGCCTACATGCATCCTTTCGTGTTTTCCCTTTGTAAATCCTCCTCCACGTTCAATCTTTTTAGAAAATCGTTATCAATGCAAAAACTCCGTATAGCAACGCGCACGGATACGCAATCAGCACTTGTTGTTGATCCATCGAGTACGCCGTAACGAAAAGTTTGGACGCCGATATTGCACACCAGAGTATTGAGATTCCGGTAATAACTAAGCCGCTGCTGCCCCTGCAACGAGGAGGAGAGCGGTAAAACACAAAAACATCAGCAATGGCAGCAATTAAAAAACAAAAATCATGAGCTACTAAAACGCTATAAAATGTAAAATATACGCAAAAAATTTGCACAATGCTGTATAAATAGGCAATGGTCGAATCTCAAGGAATCATCGATCAAAGATATAAAATATATATGATTAAATATAAGGGGATAATGTAATGGAATACTTTACACGATCAGGTGCAAATTTTTACAACTTTCGTTAGATTAAAACCTTACAGTCCACATAAAAATGTAACTAGAAGACAATATTTTAGTCCTGAGGAGGCAAAAGATAAAATAGGTCAAAGGTAATTAGGAGACAATACTTTAGAAACCTAAATCCGAAGATTCTAGTCCTAAGCACACAATGAATTTTTTATATAAAAGCCATGAAACGAGGAATGAATCAATACTCAATCGTTCGACTTGGTTAATTGTTTCAATTAGTTTTAGAAAAGTGCACCACTGATGGACCACCGATTGCATTTCTAGATGCTACATCTAATATTCGATATTAATCCGTAGTCTGTAGCTAAATCGAAAATTTGTTAAATTGTTTGAATGAAGCTACGTATCAGGTTTATATTGAATAGGAATTAAGTAATGATTGAAGTAATATCCCAAGTACGCGATGGCGGTATCTTTCATATTCCTATTTTTATAACGAATTTAGTTATTAATAAGCCCATTAACAGAGCAACAATTGCTTAAAAAAGCACTTACAATAATTTTGCTATTCATTTCTAGATTCTTATTGAATATATTGCTTATTGAATACTGTTTTTAAGCATTAATGTTACTAAAAACAATTGTTTGATTAAAAATATATACATACTTTGTTGAAGTTGTTCCAATAATTACATAAAAACATTATTAATATAAACTAAATTGCGGAAGTCACTGGATAATAAAACTGCTTTAAGATTATATAACATTATATTGTATATAATTCCATTCATCCTGGCTCAATTATGATTTCTACTGACTGTTAAACAGATAAAAGACTTTTATCGGATAAGTTTCTATAAATAAAGCAAACTGAATAGACCAATTCAATTTATAGCGCATCAAAAAGGAAAGAAAAGACTACTGCAAAAAAAAGCTATATTTAAATGAAAAATTTTCACAATGGAATAAAACAATTTTTTCAAATTCATATTTAGTAGTGCGAAAGTGTAGAAATTGCACAAAATTGGAAAAATAACTTCACGTTCGCATGCATTCCGTAGGAGACACACACACACTCAACGAAATACACCCACGCACATTCACCTGTAATTACAAACATCCCAGTAGGAAATCGTGGAATGACTCCTTGATTCTTCCCTTACGATATTTTGTATATTATTATCGTTGCCGTGTTTTGTTATTTACGACGAAAGAATGGCAAGAACAAATTAAAGGAAGATTAAAGCTCTATCAACCGACCTTGAAACGACCTGTGCTTGGTTTACTTCGCGAATTGACAATATTCTTGCATCGGATTCACCGAAGTATTCCACAGTGAATCCACGAATTTGTATATAGTGCCTATCGTTTATGCTCGAGCGAATCTGCTTTCAGTCCCCTTCAATTGTCAACGTTGACAGCTTGGCAACGAACGCCAAACCGTCGACAAGGAGTATTAAAACTCCTTCCTTGAAAGGAGTATTAAAATCCATGGGACTGAGAAGATTTGGAAAACCGTGGTCGATCGTTGGGCGACGGTTTGAAGTTTTCTCGCAATCGTTACCGCATTTCATGAATTCCTTCTGATCCACTTCGATCCGGAAGCAACTGTATTAAAGTACGCAAACGTATTTCCACAATCACCTTTTGTTCCATTTTACTTTTGTATAGAAGCAGAATTAGTCCAAACACACAAGGCAGCAACAAACATAATTTCTATGGTGCTCTACGAACAATAACTAAAAACAATGGCAACCATGAGAGAAAGAGAAAGGAACAACACAGGCAGAAAAGAAGAGAAAAGGAAGAAAACTACTAAAGCAATAAAAGCAGAAACATTCATAATGTTGCTGACAAAAAAAAAATACTAGCTGCCAACATAAACAACGCTACAGAAAGACCAGAGCGAGGCAGGAAAGAGGGCGGCGAAAAAGATGAAGGAAAGGAGCCCGAGACGTAGAGAGAAAACCAGAGACATGGAGCGAGAAAGAGACGGAAACAGAACTGCAACAACGGCTACTTCTGGTCAAGTATTTTCGCCGTAAACACGAGTTGAAAGAAATGATGGGGAAAAATGGAAAGTGGAATATTTTCCGAGCCATTTAAAAAAATGGCCCAGCAGTCAGTCAGTCAGTCAGTCAGTCAGTGAGGCATCCACGCTGCAGCTGCAGCCAATCAGACAGCCGATGCAAAAACCAACTGCGAGGCATTCCATGGCATCGTTAAATGGCGTGGAGTGTGAAGTTTTATCCCAAGTATTTCAAGTGGATATGCATGAGTGCTCGATCTCGACCTCAGCCAGCAGCCCGCAGCCAGGATACACGACGATACAGTCTATAGTCGCAGTCACTCGAGAATCGTTGCAGTGGAAACGAGTTCTTGCTATTGTATGGAGCTCCGCGGTTGTTTATGTTTGGACCGTTGTTGGAGGATGTGTTGAAGTTATTACGATGGCAGAAGATATCAGAAAAAACAGAGAAAGGAAACCATTTTCATATTTATAATACGATAACGGTAATAAAATGTAAGGAGAGGACGAACTTCGATGGTGAAGCAGGAGACAGAAAATACGAGCAACGGAACACGTCTTTCCACGAAAACTAACAATGAATTCGGATTAGAATACGAAAGAAAATTGATCGTAAAATTCAGAATATTATTTTCACTTTGGTGGAAAACCATGAAGGCGTTTTCTTTGTTTTGCAGTTGTTTATATTGAAAGAGCGAACGGATAAGCAACAACCACGGCAACGACATCGAAATCGAAAAAGTTCAAACAAGAAATTAGAACAACAGAAAAAACAAAAAAAAAATTGGTCTCTTTCGGCGATGCAGTCCAGCAGCAGTTGATTCTCTGATTGGATTTCCCTGATTAAAACCTTAATTGAGAACAACAACAACAACGACGACGACGACGACAACAACATAAAATAGAATATTGCAAGTATTTTGAAACAAATTCAGCAACAACTAAAATGGAAGCAAGCAAAAAGAAAGGAAAAACTAGAGCCGAAATCGAGTAGAAGAAATTTTCACTAACCAGTCGAATGCTATAAAGCAAACGACTGGAAAAGGAACGCAAGAATATAACAGAAGCCATTTGCTGCTTTCGCAATAATTGAGAAATCAATTGCATTCGTCTGAACGTGCGAATCAGTGCTTCGATTCCGTGCGGAAGAAGTACGTGAAGAGATAAGAGGAAAGAGAAATAAATAGAAAGAGTAATCGAGAAGAAGCGGAGAAAGAAATCTAATATAAGAATTAACAACAGCTAGAAACAAATCCCACTTTGTCATCATAAGCTTTTGTTGCTCACTCACTCTCCCCCTTCGGACGTTTTAAAGAATAAACCAAGCCAAGTATTAAACCACAAGAGGCACTTCTCGTTGTACATCATCGCTGGGAAATGTTCTCAGTCAATCAGAATCAAAAATCCAAAGGGAATTCATCCGACGACATGGATAAAAATATACATACAATACGACAAAGGACGCAAGGTGTTTGTAATAAACGCAACCCGTATCAATTTACAGTTGTTTTCCTAAAAAATCTAGTTCCTTTAAAGGAATAAGTCAATAGAGTTTCCAACATACGATGTTCTACCTTGGCTGGCCGTCAAATCATTTACACTAAATATGGATGCGACCCGAACACTTTTCCATGTTCCCTAAATATTTTGCTGCAGATTTTCGTGTACTCTGATTAACTGCACCGATGACATTGTAGTTCTCATATATGTAAGCCTACAAATTCAGATTCTTAAGATTACTCTAACCCATAAAATATTAAGCCTATTCTTACAAATTGGAACAATTCAATACCACGCTTCTGTAAAACATAAACTCACTGAAAATATAATAAATAATATATAAATTAAATATCTACTAAATACCAAATATCTACTTTCTAGCGGTGTTTGGTTTTGCGTTATGCATGAAATTTGAAAAATCCTGCCATAGAAGTGTCCATTAGGATCCACTGACTGCATCGAAAAATGCAGGTGCACCACTAGGCCTCATAAAAGTCTCAAGTACACAATTTCGACTTTCTACATCTATCCGTTTTTCAGTTATTGAGGATACGTACATACATACACACGTCAAGACCAAACTAGTCAAAATGGACTCAGGAATGATCAAAATGTGTCTTACCACTAAAATCTCAATATCGATGTTTTTCGCGATTACAATACTTTCTTGCTGTTACTATCTATACAAGGATGTAAAAATATAGAATATATATAAAAAAGGAAGAACTTACTGAATGGTAAATACAACATTAATGCCCGATAGCAGAACCATGGGCAACAAGCAATAGCCGAGCACCGACACCACTGCACCGAATGTGACTTTGGCCCGTGTTGCCATCAGAGTAAGCAGAATGTAGAAGGTTATTGAACCCATTACGCCGATTCCATAGATGTACGAGAACGTCACTTTTCCACTCTGAGCAGCGCCATGCAAAAAGACAAGAAAGAATAGAAGAGAGAGAGAGAATGAGAAGTGGGAATGAGATTGAACACCAACTTGTGTTTCTATAAGAATGTATTTAAGTATTATATGTATATTGTCAGCATTGAATTGACTTACCAAGAGAAGGAAGCTGCCCAGTGCCAAACAAAAAACCAGAGGACCGGCCATGTCTGTGTCCTGGAGGATCTGTTGTTCAGTAGCGCGCAATGGATTCAACACTGCAAGAGTCTGAAAAGGACATTTAAAAATCTTATGAAATAGCAGATTGATTTTTTAACTATCTACGAGTAAATGTTGTCTGTAAAGTCTTATAGAAAATTATCTATACAAAGAGTTTTATTCATGTAGAAACTCGTTCACATCAATCTTAAGCTCATAGCAGAAGCTGCAGTCATCAGTTTGTCATCGACGTCCACAAAAATTTAACAATTTAACAGCCGTGTTGAATTAGAGATCCAAGGAAGATGGACCACGCCTTCACACTTTCCTTATAGGCGCATATACCTTTCCTTATGTATTCTCCATAAAGAAATACTTCATTTTAGTATAACAAAATATAATTGAAGTAATCAAAAACATGTCTACCGAAAGTCTGTGGAAGTTGGCACAATTCAATGATTTCTCAGAGAATTGTTAATTTTTGTCTTCATTTTCAACAAACAAAATTACATAAGAAAGCATATAATATTTGTATGTACAATAGTTAAAAATGATTAAGAGCGAGATAATAAATCGAAAATCTTCTGTTTAACTAAAAAACTTGATTCCGAAACATTTATTATTGAAGACAGTCTCTTAAAATCCGCACAAGCGTGCACCAGAGCTGTAAATATGAAGATCTGCTGAAAAGTAGATGATGAAATTCATAGCGTCTCAAGGTAGAGCTAGGAAATGCGACCACAAAGAAATGTTCAGGATGCAAGTAGCATTCAATATGATTCGGCGATGAAAAAATGATAATTTAATCATCTTAAGATGTGGTTCGCAGTACTTCTTTATATTCATAAATTCATAGACAAAATCTGAACGATATTCCTCGACAAACTCGGCAAAAACGTACAAATTTTCTGTGGGTGCTTCGCATTATCACTCTGCAACTGTGCGCAGGTGGTCAGCGTCACCTCAGGAAAACGAATCGAGGTGTCGCCATGAAATTTAGCAATGGAAACGCATGCATCATGGAATGTTTGATATTGAAAGTGGTCATTAAATGGGCCTTTTTTCTGTGTCTAAAAACAAACGAAAAGTGGTCGGACACTCGCTGCTCTCCGTGTTGCCGTGTGTCTGCAAACTTTTCTCAAATATTCTGAACACAAAGTGTGTGCCAGAGCATCTACCAACATCGCACAGCGCCTTCTATTTAATGATAATTAATGCAATTAAGGGATGCATCCAACTTTTTCCAGTATGCATGTGATTAAATGTCGCTATTATATTACTCCTAAGGCAAAAAAACTTTCATGAATTATTTGCAAAGCGCCGAAAGAAAACAATCTACAAAAACATTATCGAACGCTGCATGGAACAGCTACAAATGTTTCGCTAAGAAACAGAGTTTTATTAGGAGAGAAGAAACTGACACAAGAGAGTTTAGTTAATGTGCTAAATATTTATATACATACATATATATTTATGAAACAGAAACAGTGAGGAGAAGAAATATGTGTGCGTGTGTAGCTTCAACAAAATTTCATTAATAGAACCTCTACAAATGCCAAAGTTAATATAAAAGCGTTCGATTGAGTTCAATCCATTCCGAAACTAAACTAACGCCCTCATTTTATTGCCTTTATCTTGTTTTTTGGGATTTCATCGCTTTGTTTGCTCACCTTTTATTACTCAATTAAAATGCACTAAATTATTTTTAGTAGCGTTATTGTAATGATTCGAAACAACGGAAAATCCATTTTAAAGTTGGTTAAAAAAATCTCAATCAAATGTTATTTATGCGGCTTACAACAAATATTTGCCAAAGGAATTTCGCATTTATTGATGCAAAACTTGAATTGCAAATATTTATCAAAATAAAAACCATGTAAGAATTTTATGAATTTAAATAATAATAAAAACAGCGTCGAGCACGAAAAACGTCTATAAAAAGAATGAACGTAAAATTAAATTCTACTTGGGTTTATATTTTACATATATAAAAATGATTTGTTTTTTAATCCGAAAAAGAAAAAAATAAAAAAATGTAATAACAAAAAATAACGCCATATAAAAATGCACAACAACAACCGCCGCCGATAACTCATAAATTTTGTATTTTTAACGGCTTTTTGGTTTTTTTATATAAAATAAATACAATGCAAAAGACTATTTTTCTCCAGATAGAATTCGTGTTGGTCCGGTGATTTTCTACTATAACAAACAACGACGACGACGGCAACAACAGCTACAATATGAAATGGAAAAATAATAACAACTGAAAGAAAGCCGAACAATGAATATGAACATTTCAAGTCGCTATAAAAGCAACTTACGTGAAAATAAGGTTGAAATTACTGTAGCAAACATTAAATTTTTTAGAAATAATTTCACTTTATATGAAAATTAATTAATTTTGCTATTAAACAATTTTAAAAGCCGTGTAAACAGTCACAATAAACATCATCATCATCGTCGTTCGTCGTGTGTCTCGAGTGCCGCTTGTAGGGCGTCGTTATTCTCTGCACAAAATCTAAACGCGTTCCTAAAACAAATTCGCTGCACTTCCTGACATCGCTGCAACGACGACAACTCAACTGCTCCGTTGACCGCCATCGTCATTTTTTATAAATTCCCATTTTTCAAATCGAATTCATGCTCGAAATAATATATTTTTCTGTTAAATGTCTTGGTTGTTCCCATGAATACACAATTTTTGATTCTCTTTTAACTTTTATGGTTGAGTTTTTAACGCAATGCAATTTCATGAAAAATCATTTTTAATTTTTGTTTTTTTTTTTTTTTTTAGAAATTCCACATCCAAAGGCAAAATTTGCCAAAGCGATGAACAACTACACACAAAGATTTATTATTATCCACCGTAAAAAGAAAAGCAGCACAATTTTCTTCGACTCGGCAACATTTAATTTAATTTCATTCTTTTTTTTTCATGCAAATGGACCTCAGCAACAGTTTTATTTGGTGAAGAAGTAGTTTTATTTATGGAGCATCAACTGCACTGAGCTCTCATCTGCTAGGAATAACCGATAATTTGCCCATATGCGAAAATTATAAACTTGTATCTTAATAGAAGATGCAAATTATAAAATTTATGAGCAATCTTTAAAACATTTTCTGCGTTTTTCTTTTGTATATAGTTAACAGTTAGCGTCTTTTGCAATTTCCCAAACATTTCACATCGCTTCGCTATCAAGCATTTAGTTTTTAGTGGTTCATTAAGCATTATTTTGCCCCTTTGCTTTGTTCTTGCCACTTCCACTCTTCTATCCTTTCAAAAGCTCAGTTTCTTTTTCCGTCCGATCTTCAAACAGCTGCTGGTCATTCTAATAACAACAGCAACACGAAGGAAGAAGAAGACGAAGAAGAAGCAATTGCAAAAAGTTTTAATGCATGGAAAATTTATACGAATTGCATTTAATTGCATGGAACTCAGTGAGGCGAAAGTCTCACTGCTTTGCATACTTTTAGGAGCGAAAACAGAATAAACAAAACTTTATTTTATTGCCACTTCTCATTGCAGCGCCGCTCGCTGCTGCAGCGTTTCATTAGCATTTCTCATTAACATTTTCATTTTCAATTAACACAAATGTAATAAATTCTTCTTGCAGTAATGAAAAATAAAACTTGAACATTAATTAAAAAACAAGAACTTTAGTTTATTCTTGTTCTTGTTCTTGTTCTTGTTCTTGTCTCATTCAAACTGCACAAACCTCGCACCGAAGCCTAAAATTTCACAATGTTTTCATAAATAAAAATTTTACTACTTATGTATGTACTTTTATGTGGCAGAAGAAAGAACGTCGAAAAGTAGAGAAGCAAAGCAAAGAAGTAAAAGCAAAGAAATAGCTTTTAAATTTCCATTATATGCAAGCAACTCTCAAAAAAAAAAAAAACTGCAATAAACGTTAACGAATGCAAAACGGAATTCAAAACTTTGAGGTTGAAAAATTAAAAATGCTAAAGCAGAAACTGAATCCTGGCTGAAATTAAGTTGAGATAAGCAGCGACGTGGGAAGTGTTGGCATTGGAACCAGCTGAAGGATAAACGAATGCATGGTGGGCGGAAGCAGTGCCCACGGGGAGGACAGGACAAGTGGTATGCAAACAGAAGAAGGAACAAAGAAAATGAACGACAATTTCAACTGAGATAATTAGAGAACAAGCAAAGTGACCGAAAGCAATCTAAGAAACGAACAAAAGATGCCATTTTTTAACAAAGTCCTGAAGTATATAAAGAAAATTAAGAAATTCTCTTACAAAAAACAGCAAAAAGGATGAGGAAAACGGAAACGAAGAGCGCAAAAGATATACGCAAAACAACAGAATAAGAAAAAACCGTTTACTAATCCATTTCCTGTGCAGTTATTCACTTTAGATCACAGCCCTAAAGATAATCGCATAAACGACGCTGAGCACTAGTCAGCGGCAAAGGATGGAAAAGTTGGACTGAAGCAGACAGACACACAGCTGCTGCAGTCCTCTAAACTGATTATTGGCTACGATGCCAACAAGGAATAATGAAAAAACAACGCTTTTAAGAGACTAGAAGAATCGACGTTATGTCTGTGTTCACTGTCGTTGGTGTTTCTGTGTAGTTATTGGTTGCAATAATCACTGGGAATTTTCATTTCTCAGTTCAGTTTTGGCTTCCTTGTAACATTAATTCTGAAGGCGATTAACAAGCGAACATTAAGAGCAAAGAAAGAAGCAAAAAACCAGACGGTGATTGTTTTAAGTACCTGGACTTTGAAGGAGAGAGAATTAAAATTTTATGAAGCAGCTATTTCGAGTATTGTCTAGACAAATTATTGCGCTTTTCATTATGTTCAAGAAGTCTGATTAAGTTTGTTTAATACTAATATCATTAAACACTTACCTTTTGAACGATGTGACTCGGATTGATTCCCAATTCTGAAATATTTTAGAACAAATTTACAATTAATATTATTATTATCAGGCAAATTTTAAAGCAAATTCTTACCGTCTAAAAGAGGAGGTTCGTCGTCAAACTGGCTGCCTGCACCTCCAAGCGATTTGAAAGACTTGTCCTGCTCGTAACTACCACTTATATAAGTATTGGGATCATAGAAACCGCCCACACCTTGGTTAATATTTGAATAACCCGCATCGTAGTTGGGCGGGACAGAAGTTTGCGAATTGTCGAAATTTTGAAAATTACTTCAATGGCAACACATGTAAAGCATTTATCGTTATTTTAAATTACAGAGTAATTTATTCATTGTTTTATTAATTTCCAACTGTGCTACTTACAAATCCTGTCCAAATTCAGGCATGTCGAAATTGTATGATTTCTCGCCGGGTCCGGTTGTATAGAAATCGTTACCCGGATTATAGGAAGTCATTATTTTAGAACTGTAAGATATTGAAGAAATCTGATAGGACTGGTTTGTGTCTAAGGAATGAATTCTTATCGAACTGCAAAACAAACCAACAGATGGAGTGGTAGGAAATTTTAGTTATCTTCACGTTACACGTTTACAAATATTGTTTTTATTTCTATTGACATTAATTATCAAATATAATAGGATCAATATCAAATGGGATTATTTTGCTGTATAAGTCGAAAATTTTGTGCACCTTAAATCAAAGCAATAGAATGTACTCTAGATAACGCCAGAATGGCGACATACTTTTGTCTAATATTTTGGAGTAAAGAAACACTTACCACAAAATCTTGCTCCGGTTATATTTTAAAACAAAATCTAAGCTACAAAATATTATATTATCTGTAATAATTTATTCTTAAGCAAAGTTTTTGCCATGAAAATGGTCGGCTCTTTTTGTTTGGCAATTGCAATTTGGAATTTCTCAGAATTAATTGTCCAGCTGTCAAACAGCTAGGTAAATTTCAGTGTTGCTGCGCCGATTACAATTGTAAAAAAACGTTGTTATGCGGAAAAAGGGACGAAAAATGTTTATATAAAATAAGAAAAAATCAAATCATTATTTCCTATAAATACATTTTTGAATAGCACTATGACAGTGATTAATAAGAATTTTGAATAAACAAACCAGAGGAAGAAATCCCTTGCTAACTTCAATTCTTAATTTACAATTTAGTTGAACGCACACAATTTATATATACACTTCAAATCACAGTTATACGAGCATGATTTAGATAGTGAAAATCTTACAAATATTTGGCTATAGGTGCCAAAAGAAAAAAGGTAAATTTGTCCCTTTCATGATATAATAAAATTTAACTAATACGAATGTATCAAAGTGGCATCACTAATAGCTTCTTTCCAGACTTCCAGCCGAATGTTAGGGAAACTTACATATCTGGAAAAATAAATACCAACGACATTTGTAATATTTAAAAGAAATAAGAATTTTGTCTGTTTTTGATAATAAGGACTAAGGAACTATTGGTTCAACTTACCAAAAAATAATATGCATACTTTTTTGAAAAGTAGCATAACATCAAATGTAAATCGAAAAGTACCGAATAATGGTATATGAAATATCTCGAACCCATAGTTAATCTAGCAGTTTATCTGTAATTTCCGTCTCCATGTAATTTTCTTTCATTTACCCATGAAAGTTTTCTGTTGTGTTTGAAAGGCATGAGCTCGTTTATGTTATACGTGTTGATGGTATGACGAATTCTAATAATTCAGAAACATTCGTTGCTGCTTGAACAATGACTCACATCAGTTTAATCACTTTTAAATAATATGTATTCTAGATTAGACACTAAAGGCAGACAAAACTGTTACAAATATATGTAAATATTTTTATGACATCTACACAACAGATGTAGTATACATATATAAAAACACTGGTGTATTCGAATCCCAGATTCTGTCGCATTTCAGAGCAATCGTTTCAGAATTTTCGAAGCACTTACATTTTTATTTATATAGATATTTATGTTGCATTTATTAATTCGTTTTCAGTTTTATTTTTTGTTATTATACATACAATAAATACTCTACAACAAGCAAAATCTTTAATTTATATCCATTATACATTCATAAATTTACACTATGAAATGGCGTACATAGGATTTTAAACTTTAACATGTAATAATTTATAACGATTACGTATAATTTATTTATTCATAACATTAATAATTAAATGAATTGTTCGGACCTTCCTTTATAACTTTGAGTTTCTTGCTTATTTTTTTATACTGTTCCTTTATTAATACAAGCTACTTTTTATTGTTCTTGTTCGTAAAACTGTATTTGCATATTTAACATATTTTATGTTTTATGCAGTAATTTTATTATACATAGTTTCATTGTGTTTACTTGAGTTATACATAATAAACATTAATCGCAAATAAAGTCCATTAACTGATAAAATAGGTTAAAAAAAAAAAGAGTTTAATATTTACTTTTCTATTTAAAGGTCAAAGAAACTTTGTGACTAGTTGAGTTTGGTTTTCAATTTTAACCATTTTAAAATAAAATTAAAATAAATTAACTAAGAAACAATTCAGATACAAGAAAAAGGAGATATCTTTATATTATTAAAATTATTCATAAAAATTAACTTAAATAACTTAACTTTGGATTTGCAAAAATATCACTTAATCTTTTTCTTAATCTTCCAAGTTTCTAAACGCTTGCTGAAGATCTTCGTGCAACTGTTCGAAGTCGGCTTTGATCTTCGTTTCGCCATCTTTTACGGGATCCTTTAAAGCACAAACAGAATTAGGAATGAGGAGAAGGCTTCTCTATAAACGCGTATACAAACCTTAAACTTCATCGACGACAATTGGTATAGAATATTGCCCATTGCATCGCGTATAGTGTTCCATGTGATCTTGTTGTCCGACTGAGCAGTCGATTCCACTGCATGTCGTGCGAGTTCGTAGAAAGACAACATGTTCCTTAGCATGCCAACAGTTTTATAGAATGGACAGACGCGATCGTAGGGTGAGTACGAGTTCTGCTGCAGGAAATCATCCTTCACCAGTTTGGCCACTTCCAAGGTGATCTTATCGGTTTCGGCCAGTGAAGCCTTGCCGACCAGCTGAACGATTTCTGACAAATCCTCCTCTTCCTGCAAGATCTCCTTCACCTTAGTTCGGAGTGGTACGAATTCGGCGAAGTTTTTGTCATAGTAATCGTCCAAAGCGCGCGTGTACTTCGAATACGAAATCAACCAGTTGATGGAGGGGAAGTGTTTGCGTTGTGCCAGTTTCTTGTCCAAGCCCCAGAATACTTGGACAATACCCAAGGTGGCTGATGTGACGGGATCGGAGAAATCGCCGCCAGGTGGTGATACAGCGCCTACAATTGAAATGGAGCCTTCCCGCTCCGGGTTACCCAAGCATTTAACGCGTCCAGCGCGCTCATAGAACGAAGCCAGACGTGCGCCCAAATAAGCTGGGTAACCGGAATCAGCCGGCATCTCAGCCAAACGACCCGAAATCTCACGCAGTGCCTCAGCCCAGCGGGAAGTGGAGTCGGCCATCATGGCCACATTGTAGCCCATGTCACGGAAATATTCCGAGAGCGTAATGCCCGTGTAGATGGAAGCCTCACGCGCGGCCACGGGCATGTTCGAGGTGTTGGCTACCAGAGCAGTGCGCTTCATGATGGACTCGACAACGCCGTCTATTTCGCAAGTCAATTCGGGGAAATCGCGCAGCACTTCGGACATTTCGTTGCCGCGTTCACCGCACCCAACATACATAATGACGTCAGAATTGGAGTACTTGGACAGGGACTAGAAAAAGAGACCAGAACGGCTACAAACTGCGATGCAGGTCGAATAGTGGACGACTAACCTGGGAGATGACAGTTTTACCGCAGCCGAAAGCGCCGGGAATGGCTGTGGTTCCACCTTGCACACAAGGAAACAGAGAGTCCAGCACACGTTGGCCAGTGAACAATGGATGATTCGCGGGCAGCTTCTCGATCACAGGGCGCGGCTGGCGCACGGGCCAAGTTTGCAGCATGGTGTGTTTGGTGATTTCGCCGTCAAATTCTGTCTCCAGGACCACATCGTCGACGGTGTAGTTGCCGGGCGGAGCTAGGTAGCGGACCGTTCCTCTGGCGCGTGGTGCGATGATCATGCGATGTTTCACCAAGGTGTTCTCTTGGACAACACCGAACAGATCTCCGCCGGTTATGTGACTACCATTTTTAACATTTAAAGGATTGAATTCCCAGGACTGTGTGCGCGACAGGGAAGGCACGTTAACGCCTTTCGGGATGTAGATGGAGCTGGTGAGCTCACCAATGTCCTTCAGTGGACGCTGAATACCGTCGAAAATACTGCCCATGATGCCGGGGCCCAGCTCGACGGACAGAGGCTTGCCAGTGCGCAAGACGGGATCGCCGACAGTGACGCCAGATGTGTCCTCGTACACCTGGATGGTCGCCATGTCGCCTTCGAGACGAATGATTTCGCCGACCAACTCAAAATAGCCGACACGCACCAATTCGTACATCGCCGAGCCCGACATGCATTCGGCAGTGACCACTGCGAGGAAGAACAAGAGACGGATTTCTTTTTTTTAAATTTTTTAAATTATTTTATTTATTAATCTGTTAATAATGTCCGACGTTACGCTAAACTTTTATGTCTGTTATTATTATTATTGTAGTCAATAATAATTTGGTTAACGTTTAAATTTATCCGCAGTTAAGAAAATTTAAAATAGAATAAAATATTATAGAAAGCTGTAAAATAGTTTTCAATGAGTTGCTTTCTTATATTCCACATATTAAATTAATTTTTCACATCCTTGTTCGATTTTACAAATCTTGGAATAATCGACATTGTTTTAAAATGGCTGAAAACGAGTTACCGTTAATCGATTTGTAGTTAATGTGATGTAATTAGACTTCCATGAAACTTTAAATTCTTGTGTTTTCATTTTGCTTTTCTTTTATCAAGAAAACCACATAAGAAAAAAGTAAACAAAAAAGTATACACAAAGCATAATTTTAAGTCGGATAAAATCGGTAATTACCAGGTCCTGATACAGCAAATACTCGTCCATATTCGGACTCGTTTTCCTCATCGTTAAACCTCTTCAGATTAGACATCGTTTATACTGCAAACATAAACAAATGCGAAATGTTAAATTGGCTAAAAATTAAAATTCACGAATCCATTAACAGGATGAGGATTTTTCCAAAAATGTTACGATTGTGTAAATTTGAAAACTTACTTAAATACGTATGTATACACAACGCTAAAAGTACAATGTTATTTTTATTTGGAATATATTTTAAAATAATCTCTTCTTTACTATTTTTATAAATGTTTAATAAATAAACAGCGTTTTTACAGTCCGTATATGTTTAAACTTTCGAAAAGTTCTCAACAGCACATACACACACACACATAATCGCCAAATGTTCTCTATACTCTCTCCTCACTGTGCGACCTGAAAAATCTTCGATTTTTCCCAGACACTTCTTGTTCTTCTTCTCTTTTCTTTGCTAGCACAGCAAATTTTCTATTTTTCTTTATACATTTAACATTTTGATTGGGAACTTTTAATTATTTTCCCAATTAGAATTGTAAAATGTTAAGTTTTTATATTGATAGTCCTTAGTCGCTTTCAAGAAGTCAAGGCTCTTAAGGAGAAATTTTGCAAAAATATTCACTTACTTTAGCGACGTTGCACGTTTTAGTTTTAAGTTGATGAAAATTTCGACCAAACTGAATTCTAAGAGAATTTTTGGTCTGATCAGAGTAAATTAAGTATGTGGATTTTTGTCTTTTTCCAATCATGGAAAGGAATCACGCAAATCACGCAATTTCCCCTGTCCCATAGGTGCTAGGGTGAATTGCGTGATTTTGGAATCGTGTGAAATTCCAATGGAAATTCGTCACAATTCCATTATCAAACGAACTGGCATGACACAAAACTTGTGACATGTAGATGGCGCGAAGCGATCCGAAAGTTCCAAAAAAAAAACCGCTGAAACGCTAAAACAGAAGGAAGATGGCGCTGCATTTGTACAGTTCGTATATTGGCGCAACTCCGAGGAAGAACTTGACAGTAATTTTGAGTTTATTATGATTCGCGAGGAAATGATCCTTAATCCAAACAAGATTAGAAAAGGTGGAACCCAGCTAATATTTTCAATTGTTATTCGTTGAACAGAAAGTATGCAGATACTATTTTTGTAGTTATATACTTTGTTGTTTACAAATTACTAATTGCTTATTTTTACCTATTTTTGAAAATAAGCACTTCAATAAGTAATAAATTATCAACGTAAAAACTGTAATTTCAAAAAGTAAAAACGTTTAGCGTCCACCCCTCTTACAAAATATTGCAGTTTTTTGAAAAGTGCAGATTCTCTTTTTCTCAATTTTCTTACGTGGTTAAAATTCCCTGTTTTAAGTTTCTCAGCATATATCCCGTAAGAAAACTACCAAAAACATCAGTTCAACTCACGTACAAAATTTAGCTTACGGTGTTAAAATGGAAGCCACTTTAATTCTCTTAATAAACTCTGTTGTGTTTAGTTTAAGAGATATAGGCCAACTTTTCACTAGAGTGGATTATTAATCCGAGAAAACAACAACATAATCTCAACATTTCGAAATGTTCATCCCATTCAAAATTATAAGTTCAGGCATATCAATAATATACCAAACAAATATGTTACTGACCATTATTCCTTCAAATTGCTACAATTTTGACAAATAGTTTTTCTATTAAGTGTATCAAACTTGAGACAAAAATTAAGACGCATATGCGTACGCGTGTAACCGCTGTTTTTTGCGAAAACAACGACTACAAGTGCAACTAATAATAATTCGATGATGGTCTATTGAAACGTCTAGATGCAGTTACGAAAAGGAAGCTAAATTTTACAAAATTTAACCATTGAAATAAAGAATAATATCTGCCATAAATCTACAATTTGTCTCAAAGGTAAATACCACCAAATTTTAAGTGTGCCCGACTTTCGTTGAGTTTACAATGTACGTTAGGTGCATTTTTTTTAATATGACGAACATCGAATATGTAGATTTTCAGTCCTCGGTCGAAGTCTCAACAAAAAATTTAGTATTTTGTTTGGTTGATCTAATGAAATAAGTAATAATAATAATTTTTAATATTACACACCCTCTAATAACAAATGAAACTACTTATGTCGACTACATTTAATCTTTTTCAACAGATTGAGCTATTTGCTAAGGACAAAGCCGCTCTTTCGTCCACTCTTTCGATTACTTATACAATATTATGACCATTATTAACTTTGAGCTTGAGGATATATCAAAATTGTGCGAGAATGTTGTGCCTTGCTCAAAAATAATTGCCTGTACATCGGTGCTTGTTCGCGTCGACATCAGGCTCAATCAAGTAAATCGTCAACTGAGTGTTTGTTTACGATTTCCTGAAAACTATCCACACCAGCCGATTCTAGTTGAGATCAAGAGTCGCACATTGTGTGCAAAGTTTCTGGATGGCCTTGCCGATTTGTGTGAAATCAAAGCCAAGGAACAACTCGGAAAACCTCAATGTCTGCTCGTGCTTAAGTTTGTAGAGCAGTACCTACGGGAGAATCCACTCTGTGTAGCGTATGATGAGATCTTCGAGCTAAAACGTTACTTGGGCAAAGAAACGGCCAGTGAACAACTCAAACTAAAGCAGAAAACCTCAACGGTGCAGTTGCTGGCCAAGGGTGGTCCTTATTATTATCGCGTCAAAGCAGAAGTACCCGAAGATTACCCTCAACGGTGCGTAATACTCAAAGAGATGGAGACAAATTTGCCTGCAGTTCTGCTGCGTTATCTTAACGGTCAGTCAAAAGAGATCGCACGTCAGTGCGTCGAACCTCCGCTGCGTTTAGTTAAAGATAAAAATGCGCCAGCCTTTAAGACGGTGCCGAGTCTTCATGTCGCACTGAAATTTTGTTTGGAAGCAACGAAGGACTTTTTCTCCGAGCTGTGCCCGATATGTGAGCAGAAAGCATTGCCTAACGACCCAGACCAAGTGGAATTGGACGACACAAAAGATAATTTCGTGGAGCGCGTCTATTGTGGACATCTTTTCCATCAAGGTTGCCTTAAGCAGTTCTTGCAAAAACCGCCATTTCCGAAAGGTGGAAAATTGTGTCCAGCAAAAAAACGTCATCCGCGTTCAGATACACGATATTCGTTAGGCGTTGCAAGTGCTACACAACCCACTGTCACTAAAGACACTATTGGAACTTGTAGCACACGATTAGCACATGATCGTTGGGTAGTTAACCCTAAAGTGGCTGAGTCGCGATGGGCACAAAAGCAGGCCAGAGAACGTGAGCTGCAAGAGGTCGTAGACTTTCTGCAGTAGATAAATGATCTTTAGAAAAATCTAGAACAGAAATCGACAACAAAGTAATTGATTTCGTATTTAAAAATTATAATAGTAAGACCGGACGATGTCTACAGACCATCCATATAAATTCTGTAGTGTAAATGCCAACAAGTTTATTTTTATACATTTTCTAAATAAAAATATAATTTACTTTTAAAATATATTACTCTGTTTTGGTTCGATTCAAAATTTTGTAAACTTCTAAATCTATTCATGCCAACCCTGAATATGTTTGTAAAAAGACTCGAAATTAAAACATTAAATAAATTTATTCGTATATGCATCAAATAAGGAGTGCTATTATTTATTATCACATGTATGTATGTTACACAAATTCGTATTCTTATCGGTATCAACGTACGGCAGATTTCAATCCTTAAAATAGCATGCGTATTTCGAAAACATTTAACGAAGTTTTCATTCAGTAAATACCTCAAACAACAAATCGCAGCTTTTTGTATCCTTGACTACGATATCACTTTGTTTTCCAATGTTTAGTATAAAACACTAAATTAAATTTTAATCAAATATATTGAAAACTGAAGCGAAATAATGTCTATGTTTAATCACGATGAAAGGGATGAACCATCGCATGGCAGAGTCAATAGAAAATATACACGATGGGATCGCATCCGTAAAAAGTACAGCGTGAATGACGTTTTATGGGTTTCCTCTCTAAAGACGGACGCAGTGCGTCGATTGATAGATACAGACTTCATAGGACAAAAACAAAGGAAGCTATTAAATGGAGAGTCAGATATAATGACCGCTTTAAGTCCCCAAGTAGTCATGGATCTAAGACACCAACTGGTAAGTTGAAGCATAAGTTAATAAAATTGCAGTTTCGAATTTATTTTTAATTAGTTCCGGGAAAATTCGAGAAACCTTCCTCTGGCTACGGTCGGTAATCAGCAAAACGTAGACAGATGTGTAGCACATAATATTAAAGTTGAACAGCGTTACTTTAAAAACAAACTCAATAAATTTCGAATTCAATTAGAAAAACAGCACAAACGCAATGAAATCAAATTAAGCAAAGTAAACGAATTGTTTGACTCGGACACATCGGATGAACACAGATCCGAGAGCCGACCAATACAAAGCGTACGTGCCACAGCCATGGGCATTAATGAAGTTTACACAATTCCTTTTAAAATACTAAGTACTGATATAGGGAGCCGTACTACAATTGATTTAAATAAAGAAGAAGGAAATGGCAAGGAAAATACAACAGAAACAAATAAGTTTAAACTTGAGGACAATGATTTAAATAAAGAAGAAGTAAATACCAAGGAAAATACAACAGAAACAAATGAGCTAAAATTTGAGGACAATGAAGAACATTCAGAAGACGCAGAAGCTATGGGATTGCGTTGTATACTGGTTGAATCTGACGTTAAGATGCTCCAAAATCCTTTCAATACCACCGATAGCACAAATTTCCTAGATTACGATTTAGCTGAAGGAGAAATATTGGAATTGCCAAGAGAGCAAGAAACACTTGCAGAGAATAGCCTGCACTATGAAACAAAGGAAAATATTGTGGAGAATGATGAAAGTAAGGAACAAATGTATAAAGATGAAAATTGTGCTTGTTTAGAGCCTATTGATACTACTGTAAAACTACGGACTGAATCGCTATCGACATCGGATACATTCCTAAAGATTACTCAGATAAAACCTCCACCGAAGTCACCTGATATCAATAATGGTAACAACGAGGTTCAGTTAAGCGCTACTAAGTCCGCAGATGCAGTTAATCAAGAACAGAACCTTATTATCGGTCAACTATTTCAAACAGTAGAAGATTCCAACGTCGATTTTTTGCGAAAATATTTTCAAAAATGGGCGATCTACAAAACCGAAGAACACAAAACACAACAAAACTCAACAAAAACGTCTGAGCGTAAAAGCCAGATTAACGAATTTTTGGACAAAATACGCAAAGAAAAAATTCGGTTAAATAAAAACACCAACAATATACCAGACCAGGATAACGCTGACGCATTGAAAAAGCCTAAAGACATACTGAACCAAATGCGCTTAACAAACAAATACGAAAATAAGTAAGTTTAAAATCAAATATAGTAAATTCTTTGCTTCAATTAATAAGTACACATCCTAACATGGTATACAAACATCTACTAGAATTAAAGTTCAGAATAATATTATCGAAAGGCAGCGCCTAAAATTGGAACGCCAGGAGCGTATGATTATGGAGCTCAAACTGGAGAGAGCATCGCAGGATGCTAAAGAAGCACGAGAAGAAATGAAAGAGGAATTAAAGAGCATTATACGTTCTGTAGGACCAAAAACCAAAGCTAAAGCCAAATGTCTGATCCAAAATGTGAAGGATGCAGATGATGAAAGCTTCACTCGTGTGCAGGGTCAACCAGTATATCGCTCCATTTCGAAATTCTCCTTGAACATGCAACAGCGAGCCCTCCAACGCAGTATGAAACAGGAACAGGCACGGAAAAGACGACAGCAGCATGAAGCTGAGCGCGAAGCAGAGAAACTCGCAGCAAAGGAAGCCAAGGTAAAGATCTTTCAATGAATATTTATTGTTATAGCGTAAAGTTTGCGATTTAGCGTTTAGAGAGCGAAGAAGCGAAGCGTTTGCGTTTCGAAGCACTGAAAGAAAAACGTCGGCAGGAGAAGCTAGAGAAAGTCATCAAAGAACATGAACGCCAACGTGCTATTGCTGATATTCAAAAGGCGAATAACTTCTGTCGCCGGCGACTATTGATGCACGGCATGGAAGGATTTCGTCGACTAGTGCAGCTTAAATACGATAATCTTTTGCGGTGTGAAGTGATACTACGGAATATGGAACAAAGGCGCTACTTTTATGCCTGGCAGAATTTTTCTACGCATATCAATAAACAAAAAGTGATGAAAGCCAAAAAGCTCTACGATAAAATATTAATGCGCCGAACGGTAGCTGCCTGGATAACGTATGTTAAAAACGAACAAAGTAAAATGTATGTAGCGATCGATTGGTATGAACTAAAATTAACCGATGCGATGTTTGTTCGTTGGTTTGGCTACTACAACCGGAACAAGATGATTGACGACATGAAGTTTTATCAGGCAACAATGCATCACGAGTGGTGAACACCATCCAAATCTGTATGTAGAAGTGTTGATATGATGTATGGTTTATTTTATTTTTGCAGGCACTTAAAGTGGAAGGTTTTTGATCGCTGGCAATGTTTGCGTCAAATATTGCAGCTGGAAAAGGAAACCGATGAACGTCGCCAAAGATGGCGCACTAAAATTTGGGAATTATTACCGGATTACACTCCAAATTGTAAATCTAACAAAACTCAAATTGAAGACTTTTATTTTTAAGTTACAGATTCTCTTTAATTGCTTGTACCTTTTAATTTGTTTTTTAAGATCTATTCAATAAATATTATAAGAACAACTTGCTATAAAAACAATCTTATATTGCTTTTAGTAAAAATGAGTTAAATTGACAAGACAGCTAAATTATCATTATAATTACAATTATAATTTGCATTAAATAAAACTTAGTGTACGATATATTTAATATCACGATATATGTATGTAAATTATCATCATTTTCAGAACAAATGGTATTTTTACATCGACATTCGAGTCTGCAGATGCAGTGTTAAAATTTAATATAAATTAAATTATTTCCAGTCATGTGCACCACAGCTTGGTTTATACTAAAATTAGCTTTTGCATTATTATAACACTAGGATGAAAATCTATTAAATATCAGCATAATATCGTTATTGATTGCGGAAACTATCTGCTACTCTAGCAGAATTTCTAATAATATGAATATCTAATACTAAATACCAATACGTTAAAAAAGAAAAGCTTTCCAATTGGACAGTAGACCTCTACGGTTGCTACTTTGACCACGTTCATATTCGACCATTGTTCTGCCTTTTGAAATAAGAAAACATTGTTTAAGCAGTACAAAGAGAATACAAGCTGCCATTATTAACGCATATACACCAATGATGAAAGAGATGGCTAGTCTAGATATTTGCGAAAAAATTTAGTTGGTTAATTTGCATGTAATCGATTTTGTAAACAACTTACTCATACTCATCGAAAACATCGCTGCAATCATCGGGAAGCATGACAGGCACTCCACCAAAACGCATTACTAAGAAAGGATGGCATACAGCAGTTATTGTAAGATTAGAGCCTAACAACAAGCCTAGTTCAGCAAATATCAAACCCAACAAATAATAACGATGGTTTGCGTTGCCAATGCAGCAGTCCAGCCAGTAACTGTGGTGATCACGGCGAACTATGCAAGCCTGACACGCGGAACAGTGACTCGTGCGTGGCTGTACATATTTACGACAGATCTGACAAATGGACGGATTGTGAGGGTCATCGTGCAGATCATCAGCGCCTTCCAAAAGCAGTGCTGTCGGTTGTTCCTCCTCCTCCGTTATATCGGGCAATTCATCCTCATCGACAGAGCTCTGTGCAACATAATTAAGTGGAGCACGTTGTTTGGTTTTCCACAAGCAATACACCGAAATAAATACGAAAATCACTAGAGCTATGTTCTCCTCTGGCAGTAGCTCTAACAATGGCACGGTCATCTCAAATAAAACCACCATATTTACCACGGACCAAAAGATCCAGACGAAGAAGAACTTAGAGCGCGGCAGAGTGCGATTCAGAATGTAGAAAGCATAGATAAGAACAGCACACAACGTAACAAACATAATGCAAGCCGCAAATAAGCTTATGGCTGCAATGGCAATCATTAGCGGTATGGCCATAATTGGCACCAAGGCATCCAATGACAGCTGTTTTGCGCCATCCCGCCAGGGAATACGAAGTCGATCCTGAAAGGAAAGCAACATGCCTCTATGTAAATGTGATTCAATATCCTTGTATCGAATCCAGCTGTTCGGAGAAAGGTGACATAATTGAGGATTAATCGAATTATTTAGATTAATATTTTCGAAGCAAGACTCACCGATCGAACACTAAATCAAATTACTCGCGCATGCAACATCTTAGTATGCTCGTGCGTTGATGAAGCCTATTTTTATATGACCACAGCACCAGAGAAATTTTTCTTCCTGTCGCTCTTTTGTGGAAAAGTTTTCTGCTTCGCCAATGTAATCGACACCATTATAGACATTAAAATTCGAATTACAATCCATTTAAATACCAGTAGGAGATTCCAAGCAATCCGTTAATCGATGCAAAAATCATACCAATGTAGAATGGAAAATTATTTATACTACTTTAAATGTAGTGTTTAAAAGAATAATACCAATCTGTTGCTCAATTTCTATTTACTAAAAAATTAGACACATTATTTTAGATTTCTTACCTTAAAATTGACTGCAACAGGAAAATGCACAAATTTCTTAGAAAACAAATGTAGAGAACAAAATAATGAAATTTGTATCCGTTGATACAAAGTGTTGAGCAGTGCTGTAGTTCTTAAATTTTGAAAAGTAGTAAATAAGCGGAAAACCGTAGTATTTCATAGTAGCAAGTTTTAAACAAGGAAACACAATCTAATACAATGGCTATGGCGGTGATTCCACTTGGGTAAAGTTACCCAAATGGGTAAAATTTTGTTGTTGCTCTACGGCAAAATCACAAAAATGAACACTCGCTCACGAGAGAACAGTGTGTTCATCCGTGGGTAAAATTTTACCCAAGAATTTTGCTGGTTTTTCTTGGAGAACAGAGTTCTGTAGCAGCAAAAACCGTTTGGTAGTATGCAAACGTATGTAAAATCAATGAAAGCGGCAGATTAGCACGCAAAATGTATGGAAAAATAACAAACGGAAACCCTTTCGAGCGCTTGTACATTTTTTCATTTGTTTTGAGCTGTTGACATAGCAACAATTAGTTCAACGATGACCGCTCATCAATGCGGATGTGTTGTACGGACCTTCTATATTAATTATTTTAACATATTACGCACATAAATAAATGTTTTAGTTTTGCTAATTTTTTAATGCTATTTATGACTTGTTTAAGAGTCGATCAATTTTGTATTTCCGATATATTTTTAATTAAATTTTTTCAATTCTATGTTTGATTATTATGACATGGTTTTCTTTTGTAACTTAATTTTATGTTTTTTAAAACATCTAGAAACTAACAAAAATTACATTAAATTATAATTATTCTATATTTTTGTATTAGTATAATAATAGATTGCATATTATTAGCTATCTGTAAAATTTTATGACACTCGACCCCACTTTTACGCCATTTGGTAGCAAAAGTATCAAATATTCTTGGGTAAAAATACCCAAGTGTAATCACTTCGGGGTAAAAATTCGATGAAGACATTGAGAGAGTAAAATTGCATGGGTAACTTTACCCAAGTGGAATCACCGCCTATGAAAAATTGTGCTAAAGCCACTAAAGTATTAGTGAAATATTTGGTAGTTATTATTTGACCACTATTTTTAAATAAAATAAATTTTGTTCTTCCGAAATATTCCATTTATTAAGAGTCTACAAATTTAATTTTGACTTAATGACTAGTTTTACATTGACTAGCTACATTTTAATTACGAAAATAAAGAAACTTAACAAAGACATATCTTATTTTAACAAAGACATATCTTCTTTTAAGGAATAGAAATAATACATTACATAAAAAATATCATACAATATGTTTATGTACATATATACTTTGTATTTTAAGGGCGATTTACATTTATTATATTTTAAAATCAAATCTTCCGATGGGATTCAATTTTCATTGGAAATAGCGTCTTTAACAATTTACGTTTAATCAATTTCTAATCTTTCTTTCTTTAGGAATTTTTTTCTAAAAATAAAAATTCTTAAGGAATTTTGTTCGCGAAAATATTCTTTCAGCAGCTACGCTGCATTGCGTAATCTAAGCAAACTTCCAAAAACATAAAAAACGACACCATTTTGTATAACAAAACATTTTATGAAGTGAGACCTTTATCAAAAAATCGACTGCAAAATGCCTCATAAATTACATTAAAAAAATACTCAACTCTGAATGTTGTACTAATTATTTACTAAATCAACAACTATAAAGCTACAGTCAGACAGAAAGGGACAAAAATCTCCGACCGGTGTAGATATCACGAAGTATTTCAGACAGAGCGCCACACAACGTAGAATTTTAGATGTCAGATATGCGTTTCTGTGAATAGTAGAATGCCAAAAGAATGAAAAAACAATAAATTCACAGGATGTAGATGTGTGCCTCCTACGACGGCACTGCTTCACACATAACTCTATGGCGTATAGCTTCGCCTGAAAGATAATGGCAAGCTAACCCAATTGGTATATCTTTTTAGATTCTAGGGCCCACAATTCCCGCACCTGTGTCACCGTTTTGTAGTTTGGACCCATCAGTATGCCAAATTTGAGCCCCGGTGTGTATTTGAAATTATTTAGTCTCCAGTTACCACGCACCAAATATAACAACCGTGTAGTTCCTAGACAATGGCAATTTCCATGTTGTCACTGAACTTAACAAAGGGCTCTTTGATAATGATTTTTTCTATTCTCATATGCCCATGAATATCGCCACCCTTTATGTTGGAAATCTTTTCGAGTCTAAGCGCAGCTAAGCATGCCTTCCTTTCTATAATTAACGGTAGGGGAGGAATGTGTAAGAGGACACTGAGGGACATAGTTGGGCACGATTTTATTGCTCCAGTGATGTCCACACAGAGTAAACGGTCTAGCTTACTTAGTGAGTGCATTCATTGCAATAGTTTGTTCAAATTTGGGACACCATACTAATGCCGAGTAAGTAATAGTCGGTGTGACAATAGTCACAAATACCCAGTAAGTTGTTTTGTGGATAACTCTCCAGGTCTTTCTGCAGAACCTGGTGCAGGAAAAAATTCCCTAGTCGCTATGCTCATAACGTACCGAAAATCCGAGTCCCAATTTAGCCTCTTGTCTAGGATTACACGCAGATATTTCGCCTCATTAAGTTCGAGTTCAGCACCTGCCAAGATTAGCTTGTTTAAAGTCACTTTTCGTTTTCTTGTGAACGGTACTGAGATGGTCTTTTCAAGATTGAAAAGTCGGCTCTCCTGGGATTTCTGTAAAACCGGCATACTGAATTGTGATCTGCAGTCATGGTGAACCGTATATGTCTATGGTCAGACATGTTATTTTAATTTATAAACTCGAGAAAGTACTCACATCTAATATTGGTGCCTCCGCTGCCTTATGTGACATTATGGGCATTAGCGTCGCAGCAGAGAATCCAGGGAAGTCGCCTTCGCTGGCAGTAGTCAACCAGATCCCTAGTTTCCGTTGGTGGTACTGCCTCAGAGTCCCATGGAAAGTAGGCAGAGACAATGATTGCTTCCACCTCCCCATTGACTGTGGGCACTTTTGCCCAGACAGCAGTGATGAAACCTGAAAGGGGTAGAAAAGTTAGTATAGTATATTATTTTACCGTTTGTTACAGTGATGCCCTTAATAGCTCCACCGTAAACCCAAGGTTCTTAAATAAACGAAATGTCCAAAGCCTCCGCATGAAAGACCATGCTGAGTACTGCCTTCGCATGGTGGATGTTGATCTGCATGTACATAGTTGGTCTGCCTGTCAATTCGCCTCTTTGGTAGCCGGCTCATTTACGGCTCTTCATCCGGCCCCGAAAAGCCACTTTCCTGGCACGGTTGCCACGGAGTAGAGCCCTCTCTTCTGGCGAGCCTCTTTCACAACTTTTGGTCCTTCCAGAGCCACCAGCCATCAATCCAAGAGTGGGATGCCAATTTTTGGCTGTGGTAGTGACATTTTTTTTTCGTTCATTGGGTCACTAGTCGCTTATTGAACTTCAACTTTGATAGTCGCATGGGAAGTGCCGGGTAAGTCCACCTCCATGGCTGTGGGAGCTGTGGGCGCAGATGGCCCTTCAGGCACATTGGCCACAGTAGGTATTGTGGGCACAGTGTTCGCCTTTACCGTGAGCCTTATGGTGACCATGCTGAAGCCATAACCCACTTTGTGATGACGTTCTTTCAACACCTCTGCCGAAGCCGGATCAAACGCCAGCACAAGCTCCACCACTGTTCCTTTCGGGGCTCTGCGGACGACTCGCCAATATCCAACTCGTAGACCCTCATTTTGCCTTTCGAGCAGCCCCATCATATCAGCAGTCGTGGTGCTGTCGACTTTGGGGATGTAGCCGAAATACAACTGCGCCTTGGCGACCTCACCCTCCTGCAAAAATTTGATGGTGGCTTTAGCCCACGGCTTGAGTTTAGGCACCCATGCCCTAACCCATTCCGCAGCACAGCTGTCTCTACAGGTGATGGCCATCCACCCTAGGCGGAACGCACAACTCGTGAATTCCGGCTTCACGAAGCCGCCTTTCAGCCTGCGATTGTTTCTCGATCTGATGCAGCAGTAACTATACAGCTAACAGCTGATGAAGAAATGTTTCAAGCTATCTGGTCATTTTGATCAGGCACAATAGCATGTGATAATTTTATGTTTGTTTTTGCGTATCCCACGAGTACAGAAGTTAGGAGGTCCACCGCGAAATATCCCCTACTATTTCGGCAAGGCTAATTACAACCAAAGGGCGCCCGGTATAAGGAGACCACCATTATAAGACACACTAACGTACGACCATTCGTCCCATAGGCACGGTTCAGTTGACACCTGGGATTACGGGATTTTTCGAGTTTTCTAATGGCCCTAACCAGGCTCGAGCGCTGTCTCTCAATATTATGCACACGCTGTGCAACAAAATTTAATGTTCTGGTGGAGATCCCCCGTACAAGCTTCCAATGCAAGTAAGCTGGGGAATTTTACCTGAGAACTGTAAACAACAGTAAAAGAAGTCTGCAATCAAAAAGCGATGTAAGACTTATGCAGAAAGCCCTAACAGAAAGAAAGTCCTTACAGAACCATACGTACGTAAATTGAGAGAGAGAGTTCGTTCAACTTCTTTTCTTTAAGTTGCGTTCACTCAATTGTGGCAGTTATACAGATTTCTCTTCTTACTTCTGCAAACGTCTATTTTGGTTCGTGCTTTACTTACCTACATACATACATAAAGGGCTAGAGAGGGGGGGGGGGGGGGAGGCTAATCATTGATATAGAGAATGGAAAGTATAGGACTCAGAGACAACGCCCTTGACTGAAACGCACTGAAAAAGCCCCGACAGATACGAATAAAGTAAGTTACATGCTGAACTACAGAAGAAGAAGTGTCGCTTAAGTTTTGTACACAAAGTAACCCAATCAACTCTCTTAAAGGCTTTACAGAAATTTACTAATTTTATCTGTTAGATTGAGAAACACGGTAGTGCTGCACTTCTCCGAGAAGCTAGACTATCATCACCAGTCATAAAACGAGTGATCTAACGCTTCATAACACTCTTATAAAGCTTCGATAGGCACGGCAATATACTAATATGCCTGTAAGCAGAAGCATGCATTGACCTGGATGATTTCGGAATACTTTAGCTGTTTTCCAGCTTAGTGGAAAAGAGGAAGAAGGTATTAAAATAAAGTTGATCATGGCTAACAAGTGAAATGCAGAGTCTTCATTAACTAGAGATGAAAGTCGTGAAGTCCTACTGAATCAGATTAAAGTGCAAAAAGCGCTTTCTCCAAGGGACGGAATCGGCGTTAACTTGGCAGTCATTAAATCGTATAGTTCTACTTCTAATTTTTTTTATTATAAAACTTGAAAAGTTTTATTATAAAACTATTACAAAACTGAATAAAAGTAGTAAGACTCTACGCAGCAGAAAAGCCTTGATGTACACGTTATGCATTTTAAAATTATTTATTTAATTTGGAAGAAAACGAACATCAAAATTTTTCAAGAACTTCTCTTTCCTTATTGTATGGTTATACTTTTGATTAATATATGTAACTACCCTCTGAAATTATGAGGTATCTGAACAAAAACACCGGGCGAAACACTTAACATGCCACCATAAGCAGAGAGTATAGATATGTTTGCTTTATATGATATGCTTTAGTGATTTTTCGATAAGAATATCGAACATATTAAAACTTAATCCTAACATGTCTTTCTTAAACCTCAATTTTTTCATACAAGTATTGCCCTAATAACATATACTGCAAATTTCAGGAAGGGTGGAATGGCGGCTTCATGAAACCTCTTTACATATCTGTACTCTCTGCTGTTTGGTTTTGATTTATTTTATCGAGGATACGTACATACATACATACGTCACAAAAAAACTAGTCAAAATGGGCTCAGGGATGGTCAAAATGTGTATTACAATTAAAATCTCAATATAGACATTTTTAGCGTTTACAATAATTTCTTTTATTTACTACGTATACAAGGAAGTAACATAGACAAGAACATTCAAAAAAAAGGGGAAAATAAAATACCAGTCAGCAATCGGAAATAAATTTTGTTTCAGGCTTAATGGTGCGTTGAATCAAAGGAATTAGATCCATTCTTGATCGGCTCTCAACTGCAACAATATGACAGCAATAAGTACCTCTTTCCACTGCTCTGAAGAGCCACTCCTAGTTAACTGTGTCCGACGTGGTACTGGCGTTGCCCAAACTGACTCTCGTCTATTGTAAAAACTACTCGGGTAGCACGCAGTGGCTCCTTTAGCTCCGTGGCGACACGGAGCCACTTCACGATAGAAATAAGCCCAATCCTCAGCTGTTGAGAGCTTATGCATATCTGAAAATTAAATCATACGATCAAACCAATGAAGTTTCCATTAAAAATGCAATACCTCATTCCTTAAGAATGATATAGGGACAGTCTCTCCTTATATGTATGGTTGAAAAAGGTTCCATGGCGTAGTGATACTTCACTTTCATAGTACTCTTTCTTTTTGTGGTCGATTGTGTATGGACGCGAACAACGCCAACAAAAGTCATATCTTGCCTTTTTGGCGTCCAAGTAGTTTGGCGTATAAGGCACAGAGCTTGGAGTGCCTCTATTCTTTCCATTGTGACTTCAATTTCTTACCCATTGGAAGACATTATTTGTAATAGTACATTTAAACAAAAATACCATGTAAAAAATTTTGCGACAAATAAGACGAGCGATTTTACCTATACATCCCTCTCTGCAGTATAAGGTAAGTATATATCGCTGTAAAGGTGAAACCATCTAAACCTAAAATATTTATGTATATCTATATACATACATATGTGTCCACTTCTAACAAAACATGTCTTATAGGCAGTCATATTAATATAAAAGTGACTAAAAACTCATTCAATTTTGGCAGGTTTGTAGTTGCAGTGTATTATTTCAATTAGGCAATACTAATTTTTCTTAATTCCAATATTTCTCTTGAAATGCCTTTACTAGATGTCCACACAACTTTTGATTCAAAATGGCCATCTTTCGCAATCAGATCTTCAAATTCCCTTAAACTTCCTCCAACACCAAAATAGTACGTTTTAGAGGCCACTAAAACAATTCCTGAAGTTGAAAGTTTCCTGACCAGTGTGTTTATCAATTTACATTGATTATTTGGGTTATATACAGTTTCTGACGTCAGGATTATATCAAATTTTTCGTCATTTTCTGTTAGCTCCGCATATTTGCTCCAATCACCACTATAAAAATGCAACTGCCATTTCTGTTTCTCTAAATTTATATCTGCTTCTGCTGATGGTTTTAAATTGAGAACTACATTCGGTATTGTAATTTTTTCCAATACTTCTCTATTCTGCTTAAAAGGAATATTTTCAATAAATAACTCAGCAGGCGCCTTATCACATCTTTCCTTGAAACTTACATAATCTTGGAAATGCACCAGTGCTCCGCACTTATATGCATAAATTCCTAATAAGCCTGATCCACATCCAAGATCTAAAACGCGCTTTCCGTGAAACATCTCACTCCTACAACTTCTAGTCATATATTTAATTAAATCATAAGTGCATTCCCATATTTTAGCTCCACCTGAAATGTTTATATTATATCTGAATTATTTTAAAGCGCTTGCTCAAACTATAAGATCATAGGGATATATTTCTATGTTAGAATTACCTTCATAAACTCCTTGGATTAAGTCTGAGTGGTTCCGTTCAGCTTTTTTTATATCTTCTGCATTATCATCGCTTGAATTAAAATTTTTTAAAAGGTAACCAGACACGATGTGGGTCAAGGATAAGTCTCCGGTTGGTAACACAGTTGAATTTTGTTTGTATACCGCTATGTTTTCTAGAATTTCTTCTCTTATCTGAACTTCCTGAGCTTCATACCAATTGGATTTTTCGGAAGTTCCAAGACTGAAAATTTTCTATAGAGCATCTAGAATTTATTGTTTCTGAAGATATTACTTATCTGTGTTTGGTATCTGAGTATTTATAACGTTTTCATAAAATAACGAGTCCTTTTCCACATCTTCGACACAAAAATCAAATTTAAACATTTTCAATTGTTTAGGCCTGATTATGTCTTAACCAGAATTGACGCACAAGAGACAATGTCAGCTGTGCTCTTTTGGAAATTGTGAAAAAACTCAGTTATACACGCACTTTCGTATTCAGATAGAGGAACGCATGTTGAAAAGATAGCTTATTTGTATTTTCGACATTGTCCTCTTCTATTTTTAACAAAAAGTTTATTTATTTAATATTAACGAAACTATTTGTGAATATACATATATAGCAGTTTTTATACTTTCCTCGTGAGCTATGTTGTTCATGAACGACCAAGTTCAGTGCACTGAACTACAACATCTAGTTCACAGTTCGCTATTCTTATCCATATGCTATTATAGTAAGATCTATGGTTCTTATAGTTCAATTGGTGAATTAGTTCGCCTTTTAACTCAGTTGTTCATCTAGTTCGCAGCTTTTAGTTCAATTGGTCATTTAGTTCAGTGTTTGTATGGGATATCGTTCAGTTGTTCATCTCGTTCACTTCTTCTAGTTCAATTTCTCATGCAGTTTTTTTAGCTCACAGTTCATATTCATAATCATAATCAAAGTCATAATTCTGTCTCAGTTACTCTTCTGCTTTGCTTGGTCTTATAGTTCACAGTTCTTACTACTTTCTCAGTTGCTCTTCTAGCCACGATATATTACATATGAGTACGTTCACGTAGCTTCAGGTTTAGGTGCAGCTTTGTTTTTTTGTTGGTTTTTTACCTAAAAAAAAATTTAATTTCCCTAAAAACAGGCAAAGCAAATGAATTTGGAACCCTTTTTATGAAGTGACGGGAAATAGAGTACAGAGTGCGTACAGATATTGCTCTTCGTGTTTAAGTACTGCTGGGGGCTCCTTAGGGAACCGTAACAAGCACCTAAAAACTAAACATCCTCTCGTAAAACTGCGATTGAAAAGGCAGCCTGAATCATCTGAATGTAATTCTTACATGATATTATTTATTGTATAATAATAACTATTGAAAGAGATACAAATATTGAAAAATATAATATATATTTTATTATATTTATAATAATATTATTATATAAATAATGTATTAATAATATTTAGTAATAAAAATATTATATATATCATTACAATATTAGACTTCAGATTTCTCAACTTTCTTTAGAAAAATTTATATAAAGGCATTATTATGCCTTTACAATTTATTAAATCTGCTTGTTGTTTAAAAAACATAAAGTAATACATACTGCTTATTGTTCCTATAGTACGCTATTTAAATAGTATTTTAAGATACAAAAGATACAAAAAAACAACGCTGCACCTAAACCCAAAGCTACGTGCACGTACCCATATGTAATATATCGTTGCCAGAAGAGCAAATGAAAAAGTAGTATGAACTGTGAACTATAAGACCAAGCAAAGCAGAAGAGTAACTGAGATAGAATTATGACCTGTGAGCTAAAAAAACTGCACGAGCAATTGAACGATGAAAGAAATTTTTATGGAACTTTGCTAATCATAGAAATACGTTCGTAGAAATTTACGTTCGACATAATTCAATACTTTTGACCTTATAAAGTATTACCAAAAAATTGCAGGATGGGCGATCAATTTCCAGGCGTAAGTTTTGATCATGTTTAAAAATCTTATTTATATTTACCTAACTTGAACAGGCTCCACAAAGACTGCCACCGCCGCCGCAAATGATACCTACCCTACCAGCCGTTGGTGTTATACCGCCACCGTCTCTTATGCAAATGCAGGTTGGGCCGCCTGGTGGTTTGCCGCCAGGTACTGTAATGCGTCCACCTCCTGGCATGATGACTGGATATCGGCCTATGCCTAATCCCCAACAAATTGCACCACCACATCCCTGGAACCAAAATACACCAATCCGTACTATTGATCCATGTGAAGTCGGCCAGGTTGACCAAAACGCAGGGAAGCCGAAACCACTAATGTCTGTTAATGTTCCACCTCCTCAACTTGATGCTAGTAACTGTAAGAACGGTGAAATTGATGATAATGTTGAGAACACGTCAGGTGACGCTGATGGAGACAATTCTGCAGAAGAGGCTGATGGCAGCAATACGCTAAAGAAACCCACAGAGGTTGTTTTGCCTAAAGTTTTGGAGGATGTTCTCGCACTTAAAGATCGACGCGCAGCACAATTCCAAGTGAATGCTGATGATTTTAGTTCCACAGATATTGATTTATCAAGCGGAAACTTTCACAGTGTTATAGGCAATGATTATGCTGATGGGGAAGATTCTGATGATGATGCTGATTTACCAACCAACGGAACGGGCCCAAAGAATGGGAAACAAAGCAAAGCGGAAAAAAATAAAAGAAAGAAAAGGCGCAAGAAGCAAAACAAAAAGCTTAGGCAACAGCGGGATGTAGTTAAACAAAATAACGACATTGTCGATAAGGAGGCAATTTCTGATTCTGGTATAGCCACCACTGAAGGGGAAGATGGAAGTATTTCCATTAAAAAGGAGAAAGACAAGAGCGCGGAAAAGGAAGGATCTAAAGAGAAGACAAGTGGTAGATCAAAGAAGAATGATAAGACTCAAGAAAAAATTTCAGAGACTCCACCTGACGGAGTAACTATTGAGTGGGTCCAATCGAAATTTACAGTCCGATTCTGGCTCGCATTACAAAATGAGAGACAAAAGAACATCGAAAAATCACGCATTTACTTGCACAAGGAGAAGTTTGCGTGATTTAACTTTAAATGAACTTATAAATAACCACAGACAAATAATCTTGACTAATCAGACTCGAATTTTTCCCAATTGGTTAATTGAACAAATTGTACTTAAATAGCTGTTTAAACTGGCTCAATAGAATAGCAATTCCAATTTTAATTTTTTACAATTTAAAAATTTATGTAGGCTTTTCAATACAAATGATGCGAGCCAGAATCGGGCTGTTATTCTGGTCATAAGTGTGTGTATATAATAATGCTTCTTTACAGATACGTGCCCGAGAAGATAACAATAGCTGACTTAGCACCAATGTATCGACAATTTTATCGTGTATTCGAAATCTTTAAGTTGGAAAATCGACCAAAGCCTCTTGAAAAAGACAAGTCCAACGATACTGAATCTGGTATGCAAAGGAAACCGAGTGCAAAGGATATAGATGATGATGATGACGACATGGATGAGGTTAGGATTCTAATTTTCCCATTCATCTGTATTTTCAATTCTATGTATTGTTTTTATTTTGTCTCTCAGGAACTTAAAGATGACAAGGAGAAGCTATCCAAACGCAAACTAAAGAAACTGACACGTCTAAGCGTTGCAGAGTTGAAACAACTAGTTAATAGGCCGGATGTGGTCGAAATGCATGATGTGACGGCGCGGGATCCCAAGTTGCTCGTGCAACTGAAAGCTTATCGTAACACCGTGCAAGTGCCGCGCCACTGGTGTTTCAAGCGCAAATATTTGCAGGGAAAGCGCGGTATCGAGAAGCCACCATTCGATTTGCCGGCGTTCATAAAGAAAACGGGAATCATGGAAATGCGAGAATCATTGCAAGAAAAAGACGAGGCAAAATCGTTGAAATCAAAAATGCGTGAACGTGTGCGCCCCAAAATGGGCAAAATCGATATCGACTATCAAAAACTACACGATGCATTCTTCAAATGGCAAACGAAGCCACGTATGACTATACATGGCGATCTGTACTATGAAGGTAAGGAATTTGAGACGCGTCTAAAGGAAAAGAAGCCAGGAGATTTGTCCGAAGAGTTGCGAATTGCCTTGGGAATGCCAGTTGGTCCTAGTGCACATAAAATACCTCCACCATGGTTAATCGCACAACAACGTTATGGACCTCCACCGTCCTATCCAAGCCTCAAAATTCCTGGGCTTAATGCACCCATTCCGGAAGGAACTTCCTTTGGTTACCATGCTGGTGGGTGGGGTAAACCGCCTGTTGATGAAAGCGGTAAACCACTTTATGGCGATGTCTTTGGTACAAATGTCGTAGATGTCGATGTAAGTCTAGATTTCCTGATTTTGAATACAAATTAAATCTGTTTGAATATTTGAAATTTCTTAAGAACGGTGTTGACGAAGGCGACATTGAACGCAATCAATGGGGTGAACTCGAATCAGAATCGGAGGAATCCTCAGACGAGGATGAAGAAGACGGTGAGGATCTAGCTAATCAAGCCGACGAAAGTGGCTTGGTTACTCCTGCTGAAGGCCTTATTACGCCGTCAGGACTAAATAGCGTACCAGCTGGCATGGAAACACCGGAAAACATTGAATTGCGTAAAAAGAAAATCGAAGCTGAAATGGAAGAGTAAGATTTATCTTTATTTATCTTATTTTCATCTTAACCTAAAATTCATAAATACTTTTTGTGCAGCAATGAAACTCCAGTATTGTATCAAGTGTTGCCCGAAAAACGATCGGACCGTGTAGGTGCATCTATGATGGGTTCTACTCACGTATACGATATCAGTGGCGTCAATAAACAAGTAACAACCCGTGCGGCCATTGCAGCTGTCGACCGCGAAGGTACTGTTGAATTGGCCCTAGATCCATCCGAACTAGATATGGATAACGATGCCATGGCTCAACGATATGAACAACAAATGCGTGAACAACAAAATCACCTCCAGAAAGAAGATTTGTCTGATATGTTGGCCGAGCATGTAGCACGGCAGAAATCAAAACGTAAGCGTCAACAGACAGATACAACGAAAGCGACAAAAAAATACAAAGAGTTCAAGTTTTAATTTCAACATTGGCATTTCGACCAATCATTAGATTATATACATATATATAAACATCATTTCTTATCCTCGTTATGCGATTCAAAGCAGCAATTGTAAAAATGCATTTTATTAAAATTTTCCATAGAAACCGTATAACCGAGATAAAATAAAATTTTAGCTTCTAAAAATTGGCTCAGCTTCGGTCGATCGCTTTTCAATCGTTAGAGCCTAATCGCAGTTTTAATTTGTCATCTTATTTTAGCGTTGGCATAACTGAGTGACAGATTTATGTTTGTTTTGTTTCGTGTGTATAGGGTATGTGAATGTTTTCGTAAAAAAGTGGCAACATTTGCGTGAGGAAAAAAGACAAAGCTTCGACGATATTCTAGGAATAGATTCCAATTTGCGGCGTCACTGCAGACTGAGTTTCTCCATACGATTACCTATGCGGCCGGCGGTCGCCGCAAGTTTGTGTTTGCGACATAATTTGAAGTGAATTAAAAAGTTTTATTTTCCCATCAGTTCTTCGATTACATACAGCTTTTTTATCTGTTCCTGGATTAAAATTCACTTCCAGCTTATTATATTTTCGCTTTTGAAAATCAAAGAAATTTGTTTATTTAATATAATGAAATTATATTAAGAAACATCTACAATTGCAAGTTTTAAATTTACGGAGAAGTAAAGTTCCTATAAACCAAATTTCATAATTTTTAATCTCTAGTTATATTTAATTAAGTGTTTCGTTCTGATTTAATCTCTGGTAATGATATTCGTAACAACAAGATTTTACCATTCTAATATCGTTTGAATTGTCAACATTGTCTCATTATGATGTTTTATAATGAATAAGTTAGGTTTACTTTAGCTTGTCATACTTATGTATGTATGTATGTAACTCCAATCAAAATATAAAATTTCATTAAACCGCTGAAAGCCAACAGACATTTCATCCAAGCCAAGAAAAACCCAGTGGCAGTCAAGTTAATGTAAATGTTGGCTTTTTCTTTCTGTAAATTCGACTGATCACATCATCAAACATCAATTGAAAAGTTTAGTGAGTCCTTTGCTTGGTTACAAATCGCATCTATTTGCAACCTGCAGTTGATGTTAAATTGTTTCGCTGTCATTCTTCCATTTGTTCATTGAGTTGGGCGAGAAGAGCAGCACGTCGTGACTCCAGTTCAGTTTCGCTGAGTGCCTGATCATCGCCGTTGCGTGATGATGCGGTCGACTGAATGACTTTTTCAGAAACATTGCTATTTGCACTAAGTGGTGTTTGTGATCGTGCTAATTTTGTGCGAGACTCTTTTTTGTTTTTCTTCTCCTTTTTCCTTTTCTTAATGGACGCAACTGCTATTTCGGCCACTTCCACTTGTGGAGGTGGAGAAATTATGGGTGAAAGCCCGCGCGGGGACTCAAAGGACGACTATAGAAAGGAGAGAGAGAGAGAGAGAGATAGAGAGATAGAGAGATGAAATATGCGCAACATAAGGAACCTAATCTAATCACGTACAGCTCTAGATGGTCGCTTGTGTTTTCGTTTCTTTTTTTTTTTAGAGATACGTTCACTGTCAATGCTGGCACTGCTGCTCAAGGATGGCTAAAAGTTGAAAAATGTATGTATTTAGTTTGCTTTATAAGGGATTTGAGGCAGATTTTAATTCAGTTCTGGCGTTCAGCGTAGAGGTAACGTAATTTAGCATGGCGAACAGTTGGTGAGGAACGTGCCTAAAGATTTTTTAGGCTTCTCACTTATGAAACATCAGCAGAAAAACCGAACACCAAAAGAAAACAAAACTTCTTCTTGGGAAAATATAAATTACCAATAACTTATTGTGTGTGAAACAAACAAATTTATGAAAACACTCTGATCCTATATTAAAATATAATGAACAGAATTAAGTATAATGAAACATAGACATTGCTAACGGCAACTTGACTTAGGGTACAAAATAATAGCTTCGTCAACCACGGCACGACGTTACATTAACGATTTTGACTATCGGTTTACATTGGCAAACGTCTGATATATTAAAATTTAAGTCTTCAATCCGTCGCCCGATAACGTTACGCTACGTCTAGACTATTGAACCTTAAGAATAATAGAAAAGAAATAATTTTATTAATTGATAACAAAATAAAATAAACTTATTTTTATCGTCCAAATCGAAACTCACCGATTTCGATGATGCCTTTCGCTTTTTTGCCTTTTCTCGCTCTTTCTCTGATAAATCGTTTTGGTTGTCCTTTTAATAAGAAAAAGTTAAATAATAATTAGAAATATGCGCACCAATCGAACTTTATAGCGCCAAATGAAATATATACCGATTTTGAACTTGATCGGGGTCGTTTCTTGTGTTTTTTGTTTTTCTTCACTTTACGTGACCGTGAGTGATGGTGACTGCATGCATCTTCACTCTCCCGGACAAAATCGTCCCAAATTTTTTTCACTCCACCGAACTCCTTATCATATATAGTAAATGCTTCCAAGTGCTCAACTAACTTTTTAGCATTTTCATAGGAAGTAATAGCGATAGCATCTGATTCGAGCCATTCAGCTTTTATTTCATTTTCCAATTTCCGTAAACGGCGACTCTCCTCTTTAAGGCGCTCTCTTTCAGCAGTTTCAGCCTTTCAAATGGAAATAATTATACGATAATGAAACTATTACATCAACATGACAATAGCAATTACCTTCTCCAACAATGCATTGTACGTGAGTTTAACATTTCCTGCATCTAGATTGGCCGAGCGTTTATCCTCGCACACAACTGTAGCAAAGTCTTCGAAAGTCGTATTTGCTTGTACTGTAAATTCCTTCTCCTTTAGTATTTCGCGTATTATTTTCTTTTCGTCGTGGAATCGAGCTTTCAAATCCTCTACATAGAATTTAAATAAATCCAGCGGTGTGGAGCCAGTCTGTCCAAGCATTGCAGAAAATCGCAAATCGGCCGATATCAACGGATACAGTTCAACCCACAACGACATAGAAGTCAGTTTACCTTCCTCGTGCAGTGCATCGAGGAGTATCAGGAATGCATCACGGTTCTTACGTTGCTGACGCTTCACTCTCTTCTTTTCGCGTTCACGTTCCTCCTCTTCTTCCTTCTCTAATGTCCGTATATGTTCCTCAAACACAATTAATGCATCTTCCTTGTCCATTCCTAGAAGATTGACGTCACTTTTAAACGATACATTCTCCAATAGCATAATTTGAGCACCCGCCCAAGTCGTCGCATAAGTAATACAGGTCATCGACTCTAGTAGCTCTCCCAGTACCTTCATATTTCGCTTCTTCAGCAATCGTCCCTCTTCCTTTTCGCGTTTAGACAAATTGAAAATGCAATCCTCGTAGATATCTCGTCGATCCTGATCCGGTACAATATTCCATATTTTATTGTTTGCAAATATTTCACAACATTTATAATACTTCAATTGTGAATTCATCTTTTCTGAAGACATTAGGAAGCGATCCAAATCTTCTTTGGCCTTTTTAGCACGTAGGCGTGATTCTTCACGTTCATCTTTTAATTTTTGCGTTTTGTATGCATTGAAAGTTTGCTTCTTTTCATTGAGGTGCTTGAAAGAATTATAGCGTGGATCCTTTGATAAGATTTTTACACATTGATCCCAGTTAGCATTCGAAGGTATGTTTTTCTCACGCAGCAAATCTTTAAATGCCTCGATGGCTTCTTTTTTATCTTTGAATATAATCTTAGGCTCCTCCACAATATCTTTTTTAGCTTAAAAACTTTGTAAGTAAGATATCGACTTAAACTGGAAAACCATCTACTACCTACCTTCTTTTATGTCTTTCGCGTTACTTTTAGGTATTTCTATAGCTGCTAAGGTAGCGGCCATAGCCTGATCTAAAGCAGACGATGAATTTTCATTGCTACCGGGTGTAGCTGGCGAACAAATGTCCGGTGTTGCGATCTTCGCGACTACAGGCAGTGCTGCCGGCAGTATCTTGGCCAACGCCACGGGCGGTACAATACCTACCAATGAAGATGAAGTCATAGCTGCTACAGCCTTGGCTGCAGCCGCAGCTCTGGTAACAAAAAATTAATACAAAGAAACGGATTAATGATTGTTAATTTATAAACTCTGTTTATATGTATATACATTAGAAACCCGAAATATACTCACTCTTCCGCTTTGACTTTCGATTGCATTTCTATAAATTCCGGCGGTGGTTCCCAACGAGACTCTTTCGTATTAATATTGTGGTAGTAAACTTTGCCATTGTCTGAACGGTACTCTTTCCACGGACATTGATTAATAATACGCTCAGCAGGTGACATCAATTCTTCGGGTTTCTCCCAAGAGCTCTGTTTAGTATTATTGTTGTAGTAATACGGCCGTCCATCGGGTGCTTTATGTTCTGTCCACTCGGTGTTTGCTGTAGTGCCAAAGGCAGCTGCCACAATTTCAGGTGGTGGTGGTGCTGCACCAAATCCTGGAGGCGGCATGCTAAAAGGCGGAACGATCGGCGGAAAACCCATGCCTGCTATGGGAGGTACTACTGTTGGCGGAACATTCATTTTCGATTAAACCTAACTAACATCAAATGTCCGTCGGTACTATCGCCACTTCAGGTGTACATAACCTCAATGCGAGGAGAATTTTATCTCTTGTTTAGAAAATTATGCTCTACCAGAGATTGGCTGCAGCAACGCAAATACTATTTCTCTACAATTTTATTGAGTATTTTAAACTGAGTTAGGGAAATATTTTGTTTTTGAATTAATATTAAACTGTTCGAATTTCACACAGAAGACGCAAAAACCACCGATAAGAGCTAGCTATATCTGCACGAAGAGTTGACGTTTGTCGACGTTTGCTAACATGTTACCAGTGTTTCCAATGGCCTCACGACAAGAAAGTAGCGTCAATATTTAACGTCATTATACCAATGTTGTCTGCAGGTATAAGTAATGCCCGAAACACAATTGGGCAGGAAAAAGACTACATTCAAGACGGTCTGTTAAAATTACACATTATCTTATAGGGCCCCATGATTGAGATTTAAGAAAGAAATTAGTTACATACTAACTTCTTTATGCGAGAGCTAATTATGAGCGTATTTGTAAAATAGACAAAAAAACAAATGTATGTTGACTCTTGCTTGGCCAATGTTGTTTTAGACATAAGTTGCCAGAAATTACACGTACGTTAGGTTAGAAAATAACTCGTTTCTGCAGCAGGACTTTGCATCGCAGCGCGACAATATCTTTCGCAATGTTGAGGTCCTTATAATACTTAATTTAAATGAATTGCCAAATATCTGCGTCAATTTTGGATGTGGAGTGGGATATTATAAAGTCCAAAAATTCGAAAAATTTCTTATATTGACGCCATGATATTTTTGTAATAATTTTAAAGAAGTAGGCTGCAGAAATGTATTTGCTTTAATTTTTTTTTAATTCATTTATTTTGAAGCAGAGAATATTGTTGTCTCTTTTTTACAATACTATGTATGCGATGAATTTAAAAAATTGTTTGATAATTCTGGTGCAAATAAATATCAAATTTAATTATTTATTTAGCAATAAATTATTATTTATTAATTGTAAATTAAAACCTAATTTTTACTACATTCCGGCAACACTGGTTCTTTGCATTATTTTTTCGAAATCGCATTTCTATTTACAATCTGTGGAAGTTATTTGTGGAATGCAACATTTAGTCGGGTAAATAAAATTTCATAACCAATAAAGTTCCTTATTAATTGTTCATCATTAAACTTCACTGATAATAGCAGGTGAGCTAACATATTACTTGTCTCCATCTACCTACTTTTAATTTTTGTAAATTATTTGACCGAGATTGCGTTGCACAAAGCAATGTTAAGAATTGAAATTTCCTAATTGTAGGGCAGAACAATAGGTATGTAATTAGAAATGAAAGTGAATAATTTTTTTAACCGGTCGTTTAACACATTCATTTTGAGCTGGTTTATTAATCAGTTGGTCGTTATTGTCGTCGACAAACGAACAGGACAGTAAAATATCCAAAGGTCAAGGTTCTCCGGTTTAAGACGACTACTCGCAAATTTTTCTGCAAATCTCTGAACATGTAAATGGAGGTTGGATAAAACCTGTTAAGAATAGATTAGCTGACTAATTTATCAGATATTTAAAGTTTTTTTAAATATTTAAAGTTTCTAAATAGATTTCTACCTTTATGATCTCAAAAATTTTTCTTGTTAAACATCATCAACTGTTGTTGGTAATAGTTTTTACTTTTTCAAAGAACTTTTAGAAATTTCCTTTATTTAGGGTAACAGTTCGTATGGCCTCGACTTGAAAAACCTTAGCCGCGATCAATGACACGTTCGCAAACCGTTTGTGGCTGTAATTTCATTTCTAACACTCATACAAACTTGCTTTTAATTACTATGAATTTAATAATAAAAATATTACTATGAATTTAATAATAAAAGAATGACCAGATATCTTGAATTGCATTCGCCTTTGTTGGAAGTTCTAGGAACGAGATAAGAGTTTTTTAATACTCGTAAACAATTTATTGTATTCAAATTACATTTTTACATGGAAAGAAAAATTGAGCAAAAATCGAAATTTAAGTAAACCTTTTCTGAAATTTGTATTCAAGTTTTAAGCTTTAAAGTTCGTTTACCTTATCGCCAGTGCCTTGCATAATAGTAAACATATATAAAGTGCTTTCAGTGATTTTCTGAAAAGACTAAATAATGATATTGCAATTACACAAACATGATATCCATATGTACATATGTATGGATGGATGGTTGTGTATTCATTAATACAATGCAAAACTTAACGTTTGTTCTCACCATTTTTCACACCTTTTCCCATGGAATCGTCATCGTAGCAATGGATATCGGATCTTCAATGCTTTATTTGTACAGTTTTAATACATACATACATATGTATGTATTTATAAATTTACCTAAAGAAATTTTTATTTGTTTAATAATGCAACATTTACATTTGTTTTTATATAAGGATAAAAATTCAAATTAATCTGTGGCTTTAACGGAAGAGTCTCTTTCCAACACATTTGACTGAATTTTAATTAGGATTAATTTTATTATTAACAACAACTTGAATTCAAGTTTATTACATTACAGAAGACGCAATTTAACATTTAAAGTATTCCAAAAAGAATTCAACCAGTTTTTCCTCTTTTTTGAAATTCTTTTTCATCACCAATCACCAATGCTACCAAAACTTATTAATAATTTAACCATAATCAGTTTCAAAATGTTATTTTAAGAAATTTAACTAATTAAAATACTAATTTTCAATATGTCTGCAACCTGACACAATTGATATAAACTCAGAATAAGTTAAATAATAATAATAATAATAATAACAAAACCCATGGAATTTAACATTCATACGGATTTCCGATTTTGTTTGTAATACACTGGCTTTGAATTTGAATGAAAATGAATTTATTCTTGCTTTAATTTTATTTAAGAATTAAACAAGTCCTAAACAACAAAAAATCCAGATTCGTTTTCACTGCATTTGCAATTTTTGGATAATTTTCGATTGTAAAACTAAACTGAAAAGAAACGCTGTTGTATTGGTTGCGAAAATGCAGCGTGTGTGTGTGCAAATAACTGTATGCAGCAGCAAGCTGCTATCGACTTTCAGCCATTAAAAATCGTTCTTAGTTTTTTAGTTCTGATTCGTATCGCTTTAGCAGCAGTCATTAAAAGACGGCCCTCGAGTAAAAATTATTATTACGTAAAGAATTTATAATAAATTTAAATATAAATCATTCATAAAAACTCTTCATTAACACTCCTCTGCATTTCTATTCACAAGAAATTTTTAAATTGCTTAATAACTGATAATATAATATTAAAAAATTGATTTTTTTCAATTAAAATTTAATTTTTTACTGCTTTGAATTTATTACTTGCAAGAAATCGACTAAGCAATTGAAAATCCGATAAAAATTGCTTCCTTTTGAATATGTTTTTGAATTCCTACATTTACAGCAACATCCACTGCAATAATAAAAAAAAAAATAACAATAATCCTGAACCTTGAATGCTTCATTTAAAAGTGAAAATCTCCTTTCATTTAACAATATGTAAATTATCCTCGACTTGATTAAATAAAAGATATGAGTTGCGACTACAAGAAATACACTTTAAATCCAATTTTAAGCGGAAAAAATAAGTGATTAATAATTAAATAAGTGTAAAAAGGAATCATATAAATAAGTGCTTAAAGTTTCTTTTGTTTTTATTATTGTTATATTTACTTGCTTACATATCTTCCTTCTTTCTCTTCGCCTTAGTCGCAGTCCAATCGCATAGGAAGATGCGCTGCTGCCGGTGCTGCAGCGATAGGGTTCGCAAGATATGGATGTCCATGCTGTGCACTGCTTTGTTCAGCTTGAGCGTAACAACGCTGGCGATATGGCCCTACTTATCGGCCAGGATAACGCATCAGGTATTGCTGACTCCTAAGAATCGTTGTAAGCATTATTGATAGGCTTCTCATTCAGCAACTGGTGCTCCAGGAAGGCAGTGAAGCATATGCAAGTTGGGTGCAAGCACCGATACCCATCTACATGCAATTGACCATGTTCAATTGGACCAATCCGGAGGAAGTGCGCAATCCGCTTGTTAAGCCGCACTTTGTCGAAATGGGTCCCTACGTCTTTCTGGAGAAACATCTGAAGCAGAATATTACCTTTCATAATAATGGAACCGTTTCGTACTTACAAAAGCGTTCCTGGTTCTTCGACAAGCAGCGTTCGAACGGGACATTGCAGGACATGCTAACAGCGGCGCATGTCATCACAGCGGTGGGTTGTTCAATTGACTTCACGAAGTTCTATATTCCTTTCTTAACCTCAATTCACGTCTCACATTCATTGCCATTGTAGACCGTTGCTGATATGATGCGCCACAAAAACAAATTGATTAAAGCATCGCTCAACTTTGTGCTTAATCATGAAGGCGGCCGCTTGTATGTGACTCGAACTGTCGGCGAATGGATCTTTGATGGCTACAAAGATAAGCTCATCGACTTCCTTAAAATCTTCAACACAACGAAAGTCGTCATGCCATACGACCGCTTCGGCTGGATGGTCGATCGCAACGGTTCGGCTGAATACGACGGCTATTTCACGATTAACACGGGCGTGGAGAACATTACAAGCCTGGGTGCTTTAACACACTGGAATGGAAGAACGGAGACGGGCTTTTACAAGGCTCCGTGCGGATCTATTAACGGCACCGCCGGTGACATCTTTCCGCCCAATATCGACCCACAATCACAGTTGACAATTTTCGCTACGGATGCATGTCGCTACCTTAACTTGTTGCCAAATGGCACGGCGAAGAGGTTCGGCATTACAGCTGCGGAATGGGTGGGTACCGCTGAAACACTCGATTCGGGTGAGAACTACGCACAGCAGCAGTGCTTCTGTGATCCCACCTATAATAAGTGCCCCAAAACGGGTGTCGTCGACTGTAAAAAGTGCCGCCAAAATGCACCCATCTACGTTTCCTTTCCGCACTTTTATTTGGCCGACGAGTCGTATTTGAATGCGGTCAGTGGCCTGCATCCCGATCCCGACAAACACAAATTCACATTAGCTGTTGAGCCAAACACAGGCATTCCACTGGAGGTGAACGCGCGGCTGCAAATCAACATGATGCTTCAACCAGATGAGGACTTCGAGTAAGTTTATGTGTGGATAGATAGGAAAAGCTTTAATATCTTCTGTTGTATATTTTCTTTTGTTGATAAAATTTAGCATTTATCGCGGTGTTCAGAGTTTCTTGATGCCCATGTTTTGGTTGGATCAAAAAGCTGCATTAGATGACAAATTGGCCTACAGAACGAAGGTTCGAATGCTTCATTTAATATACTATTTAAATTGCACTTAACTTCATCATCATTTTCGCAGATTGTCCTGATGTTGCCATATTGTGGTTACGTCGTTGGGGCTATTTTGGTACTTATGACATGCGGTTTTTCTTATGGCTTTTTAATTGAAAGCTGTTGCCCCCTCAGGGAAGACGATGACGAGGACCAGTTGATTACAGATCACCCAGAATCAGATCAGTAAAATCAATAGGAAAATATGTTTGTTATCAGCAGCGACTAAAGTAATGAATTCATTTGGAGTTCAAATTAAATTAACTTAGGGAAATATTATGTCTTTTCCTATTTCTACAAGTATTTTATGGATTATGTTTTGAAATGTGTTAAATTGTATTAATATATGTTTGTAATTATATATATTTTATATATTTTGCCAGAATCGCTTATTTAAGCTTTAACGAAGCCAATGTGTTTGCCAATAAGATAAAAGTTTTCTGTGTGTGCCTTAATAAATAAGACAATAAAAATATACTAAGTCCTTATAGCCATGTATATGTATGTAGCTTCGAAAGCTATCACAATTAATTCATTTACTCTGTATGTAGTTTGTTTAGAGTCAATTATCAGTGCAATTTTGAAAATATGGAACCTGTTTTTTGGCATAAACGTAAATTATTTTTAAAAATTACTTAAGCAATTATCAAATGATTATAAAAATTATTTTATATGATAAGTAATTATTGTTTTCTGATAAAAAATGAAACCACGAAGTAGAAATAAAAAGAATTTTGTTATTTTTTCAAATTTATTTTTAATTGTTTAATAGTAGAATATCTAAAAATACATCTTGTTCGTTTTAATAGGCAAAAAAGGTATAAATATATATATTGCTTTACATAAGCTTTTCAGTTTAACTTTCAACATTGCAAAATGGTTTATCAAATTATTAAAATTTACTTTTAATTAGTATTTTGTTCTTTCTTCAAAGCCATCATTTGTTTGACTAAATTTAGGAATAAGGAATTAAAAATAGCAAAAGTTCAAAAACAATTAAAAATTTATTCTTATCCATTGCAGACTATCGAAAACAAACCAACAAACAAACAAAATTATAAACAACGTTGTGTATAAATTTTATATATGAATAATAAAAATGTCGAAAATATCAATTCAAATTGATTTTATTTATTTTTTAATAGAAAAATATGTTTTATAATTTGTATTATTTTTTAATTAAAATAAAAAGAAGATTTCTAATGATGATTACAGATGTAATCATCTTTTCAAATTAAATGAAAATTCAGCTAATTTAATTCAGTTAATGAATATGGAAAAAAGTAACACAACCGTAAATGACAAATTTGTCCTTATTCTAACAAAAGAACAAATTTACCTCAGCTGCTTTTAGGAAATGCGATTAGCGATTAGATTTTGTTTTTCTTTTAGGAAATATTATTCACTCACAAGAATGCAAATATATAAAAATTTATTCGTTCTAATATTTTTACTTTTTGCATTTTCATTACATTTAATATTTATCATTGGGAATGTTTTATCTCTCTTCAATTTGCTTCGCTATCCTTTCGTTTACTTTTCGTTTGCTTTTCCTTCTCCTTTGTAAATACCTTAAAATACTATTGCTTTCAAATTTCAATGAATAACAATAATATTTAAAGCTCTGTTATCAAATTTTATACAATTATAATTTAATTGCTTATCGTATACAAATAGTTTCTGTTATCTTTTTTTGTTTTTTGTTTTAAATACATAGTTTATGTGGCTTTTTATGTTGTATATATATATATATATATTTATAAATGCAACATTTAACTGTTTTTATTAATTGAAAATATGGCAAAAATGTTTTTTAATCACATTCGTCATTTAGTCGTAGATTTTTCAATACTAAAAACCTACGCAAATTTTTGTGAAAATTAAAACTTTGCACACTTTTGTTTCGTTTTTGTTGCTACATATACATACATAGATTCATATACATATGTGTATCGATGTAGGAAAGTACAAATGCATATATATAAAATTTCTTCAATTTTTGTTTCTTTTAGTAAATGTATTCAACGATGTTTTGTTTCCCTTTAACTCTTCATTTCTAGAAATGAAAATGGAGACTCGAAAATCAACGCTTTAGTGTCACCTGTGCATCAAACGGTGGGGCAAGTTGTGGGCGAAAGTTATCAATAAAAATCTAGCATAGCAATAAATAAATAAATACGATTAAATAATTGATTGTTTAGCAAATAAAAATACTCGTTGCTTTGTGATTTCGTCTTTTGATGAAATTGGAATGTTTTTGTTTTGTTTCTTTGCTGCATTACGTTTTGTTTATAATTTTTAAACTAAAGTTTTGCAATTGTTTTTCTTTCTTCCTTGATATTTTATGTATTTGTCTTGTTAATTAATAGTTTCTTAAAACTTAAAAAAAGAAAATAATAATAATAATAAAAAATCAATCACAGTTGTTTGGGCGGAATTTTTAAATAGTAAGCACATTTCTTTAGTATGTAATACGTTAGTTTTATAGCTAAATAAAGCAAAAAAAAAAAAAAGGCCGTGTGTTTTAGTAATTCTATAAATTGCACTTGTGTTTAATAATACAAGCTTTAAATGCAATAGGAAAATTTATCGAAAACAAGAAGGAAATTAAAAATTTCTATGAAAATAGTTTGTTATTTTAATTAAATACAATAGTCATTTTCGAAAAACTGTGCATTTCAACATAGTTCTTTTGTAGTATTCGTTAACCTTTCCTTACAGTGTGACTAGATATAGTTTGAGGTTATGTTGAACATTGAAATGTTTCGTCTGACTGTCAGTTGGATCTGTCACATCTATTCCAGTGGACTGTGTAGCCACATCAAAAGCGACCGCAGCGAGTGAAATGGCGATGGCCGGCGAATGCTTCGTTGCCGAAGTCCTCCATAGGAACGGCTCTAAAATGGAAACGAGAGCGAGAAGGAGCGACTGAGTCGCTTTCGATGTTGCTCTACAATTACTACAATTACCCAGTTTAAAAATTCTATTAAAAATGAGTAATTAATCTATGAAATTGTTAATAATTTTACAGAAAGTACAATAATTTGATTCAATACAAAAAACGGTATGAAATTTAAAATTTAACACAAAAAATAAAAGTAATCAAAAAGAGAAGCACAAATAAATAAAATGGCGAAAGGGGCAAAAAAGATCATGTGTTCCAATGAAAAGCTTCTTAACTATTTTAACATAATTGCATAAGTCTATTTTTCTGTATATTTGTACGAAGGACGTTCTAAATTATTAAGATTATGAATTCTATTAAAGCTTAGCAGCTCTGCGGCAAGTTTGGCACCTAAACAAGTACCTGAAGTCGAAGAAGAGAACTTTTCAGCCTTTCTGACTGCTGATAGGAATTAAGCGCCTTATTCATAAACTCACCTGTTGTCGCTTAACACGTCGCCGAAAGGTTTAGTAGCACTTTAGCAAAGAATGAAGAATGTAAGCGTACATTTTCCAATGTTGCTTAACAGTTTCGACAACGTCTTAAGACGGCAGCAGAACTTGTGAATAAGGCTCTAAGTTTACGTCGTGTGCGTGTTCATAATAAGCCAGACAAGGACGACGTGGCTTCCTATTTCTCCACGTTTCCTATTCACAACCTAGAATTGTCAACTACCAAAAATGCTTTTAGCTTTTTTAAGTCATTCTTCGTCGTCGTCGCTGTTATTGTGTTTACCATTTATCGCTATATAATGCATATTTTCCTACCGAAACACTGTGAGAGATCTTCTGTTATATGAAAACTGTTGTTGTTTTTGTGGTTGTTGGGCAAAACTTAGCTTAACTTGGAGCAACAAACTGCTGGGCATTCGTCATGACGACATTTCACAGAGCGCATTTCACGTTTTCTTTTTATTTGAAACTCATCGATTGCCCAACGGAATTGGCTAAATTAGTCAAATCAATCGACCAATCGATCCATCAATCATTCAATCTATCTATCTACTGTGCTATTGCTGTAGGAGGCGAACGGTGTTGCCTACGTTTGCGAATTGTAGCCCTTGTGGTGCTTCAGTATGGCCGGATCCATGACGTAGTTGTTGGCTTCAGCCATCTGCATCGGCAACGGCGGCAGCTTGTCGTTCGGGTGGCGATGACTGACGCTCGTCTTACGCGGCTTCGTTATGCTGGCAGCTGCGAACTTGCCGCTCGCTGCTGCAAGCGTCGCCGTCGTATTGGCTGCACCGTTTGCACCTGATATTGGCTGCTGCTGCAGCTGTTGCTGCTGTTGTGATGGAGGTGTGCTGTTGTTGACGTTCGCCGATGCGGCTGCAGCGCCCAAGGCTAACGATTTGCTAGTGTAGTGATTTCCGTTTGCAGTTGCAGTTGCTGCTGTTGCTGCTGCTGCAGCAGCAACGTCAGCTGTAGCCGATGTTGTCATTGTCGAAGTGGCCGCATTACGTCCGCTCTTCGGTGGCACGAAAGCTTTGGTCTGCTTCAGCAACGAACGATCGTTGCATAGCGCTGAGATGAGTGGCAAATCCAGATTCTTGGACTTCTCACGCAGCAACGCGATGTCGATGGCGTTCGCGGCGGCGACAGCAGCTGACTGGCTGGCGGCTGACTTCGCGGCAGCCACAGAGGCTTGCAAATGAGCGAGGATGCTGCTGCTGCCCGCACCTCCGACGCGACTCAACACCGTGTCCGGCTTCGGGCGTTCCCCGGCCCACTGAGCACCGCTCGAGGTCTTCGTCATGTGGCTCTTGGTGCGGGTGGTACTCAGCGTGGGCGGCTTCGACGGCGGGAAGTTGCTGCGTTGCGGACTCGCCTGACTGATTGGCTTGGAAGGAACTGCAACCGGGCGAGAAATTTCACTCGTTAATCGAGATAACATTTAAAATAGCGGTCAATACACTTACTCGGTGGTGGTTTTTCTGTGGGCGTCGGCATGGGCGGCTTCTTGAGCCGCCGGTTGACGTAGGGTGGCGGCGGCGGCGGCGGCAAACGTTTCACCTTCGGAAGCGAGTCTAACGAATTCAGAATGTTATCGTCTGAACGTGATCGCGCGAACAGGCTCGACGTGCCGGCCGACGCGACGGCCAGGGCAGCTGGGAGCAGAGGCGGCGGTGGCGGGGGCTCGTACGACGAGCACAGACTGGCCACGGAGGGACTGTATAGCGGCGAATAGGTGCCCGGTATTTGCACGTACGTATCGGACAGGTTCTGCGTGGAGGCATAACGGGAGTGCGTCGACAGCGCCAGCGGCAGGTACGGCGTGCTGCGGTAGATGGCGTGCCCCTTGCAGGCGTCCCAGGCGCCGGCGTGAGCACTCGCCGCCGCGTGGTGGTGATAGGCCAGGTAGGGATGCGGCGGCGGTGGACTCTGTGCCATTGCAGCCAGCAGCGAGCTCTGCTTGGCGTCCAGGTACTCCTGCTGGCTCACAGCCGGATCTTGGATGGGGTAGATGACGTAATCGACGTCGCTGTACAGCTGCTGCTGGTACAGCTCCAGCTGCTTGTGTGCCAGCTGACTTGTGTAGACGGTGGCCAGCTGGGTCGGCGGCGGTGGCGGCGGCTGTCGCGGCAAACTGGGCGGCGGGGGTGGCAAGTACTGGCGCGGCTTGATAACGGGCAGCAGTACGCAGGTGCGAGGCGCAGGTTTCAGCTCGCCGTACGGCGGCGGAGGTGGCGGCGGCTGCTGGTGCAGCGACGACATGCTTTTGTGGGTCGCGTGCAGACTGTAAGGAACTAACGGAATGCCGACGGTGTTGGGGATGACGCCAGCGCCCGCAGCTGCGGCGGCGGCCACGTGGGCGGCGGCAGCAGCGGACATCTGCGAGGGGTTGGCTATAGGCACCGGCGGCGGCGGGTGCTGCAGCCGGTGGCTGTGGTGCAGCGAACTGAACTGGTGGATGCTGCCCCCGGCGTAGTTGGAGTTGAGCGCCGACTGCTGCGACAGCTGGCTGGAGACGTGGTGATGACGAGCTGTAGCGGCTGCCGAAGAGGACGAAGGCGTGGAGCAAAAGGTCGGGGCTGCATAGCTGGGCTTCGAGTGCTCGCTCACCACGCTCGTGTGTGCTTTCAGGATGTTTATCTGGGGGCGGGTGGTTATGAAGCGCGCCGTTATCTCCTCGGACTTGAGCGAGCTCATGGAATCGGTGACTGTGGAGAGCAGCGGCGCTGGGGCAGCGGAGGACGACGACGTCGTGGACGAGGTCAACGAGACCAATGACGTGGGACGAGGCTTCGCTGATACCGGGTACGGCGGTGGTTCTCGTCTGTGGACGGTGGCCGACGTGCGTGTAGCCGCGTCCTTGGAGGTGGTCGGCGGCGCCCCTTCGCTCATCGATGGCACATTTGGAGCAGACGTAGCAGTGGGTGGGGCGGGTGCAGCTGGCTTGGCGCCAGTTTGACTGATCTGGCGCACGGGCGGGCCACACAAGCCGGTCTTCTCATGTCTGGCGTTGTAGGGCGGCGGCGACCGCAGCCGTATATGGCTCAAATTCGCGAGTGCCTCCCGATTCAAGGCGTTGCTTTCGATTCGCTGGGGCGGCGCTGGCGGATCTGCGGGCAGCAACACGTCCATCAGGTCGTCCACTACGTGGTCGTCTGTGGGTGCGGTGTCCTGATGGCCTGCGATGTACGACGCACCCTGCAAGCTCAGCGGCAGTGTCACGTAATCGCAGTCCGAATCCAGCGCATTTGCAGTCGTTTGCCGGCACGGATAGGTGCCCCGACCTACTATCAACTCGGTCAATTCTTCGGCAGACAGCAGCGTGTGTTTGCTGTCTGTTGGGTCGCTGCCATCGCCGCGGAACGATCCACTGGCGCTGATGTTGGAGTCGGAGCGCAAGCGGAACTTTTCGCTCTTTATGCGTTTGCTGTGGTAGTTAGTAACGCTGCCGCCGCCATCAACGGAATCCAGAGTCGAGAGCTCGGAGCGCAGGTGCTCGTCATCGCTGATGACGCTTTTCAGCGACGGCTGGAAGATGCCGTAATGCGAACTGGCCTGACTCTCGGACTCGGCGATCTCCGACGACTGGCCTGTCATTTCACTGCTGTGCATCGTGTAGACGCCGGATGTCTCCGTGCGCGGCACGCCGTGTGCCAGCGTGTACACGCCAGAAATGCTTTCCGTCTCTTCGTTTCCCGTCGTGGTGTGGATGTAGCCGTGCTCCACGCACGTCGACCCGATCTCACTCAGCACGGAGTTCTGCGCAGTGTGACTGAAGCCCAGCTCCAGGCTGCTGGAGGTGGAGTTGCGGCGAGTTATGGGAGCATTCGAGGCAGAGTTCACCACCAGCGAAGACAGCGGCGAGCTGGTGGAGTTGCAGTCCGATGGCGAGGCGACAACCACCGTGCTGCAAGTCGACGAACACTGCGAGCCGACGTTGTGCTGCGAACTGGGCGATTCTGTGGCCGCCAACGAGTCGCCGCTACGTGGCGAGGTTGTCGGAAACGAGCTGGACGTGGATGAGTTAACGGTCGATGCATTGCTCAACTCTGTCGGTGAATCAGCACTCGAACTGCTTGAGCACTGACGCTGTTGCTGCTGCTGCTGCTGCTGTTGCTGTTGGCGCACTGTGAGTGCCACCAGCTGATCTTCAAGCTCCTTCAGCGAAACTTGACCCACAGAAGAAGTCTGCCGACTGACACTGGGCCGGTCGAGCAGATGTGCCAGCGCCAGGCTCTCCGTCGACGGGGCCGCAATTGGAGCGGGCGGCGTGTTGATCATTATCTCCAGTTCGTCCTCCGAGTGGACGCGGTCGCTGACGATGCCAGATGTGGTGTTGGAGCTCGTGCTGGATATCACGGAGATGCGCTGATCGTTCTTGTTCTTGTACGGCAGATGAAGGCTGCGCGAGTAGATGTAACAGGCATGAAGGCAGTTGCTCTCCTCTTCCTCGCGCTTGACCACCTCCTTCAGCCGGGCGGCTATCTTCATGCTGAACTGATGCGTCTCCTTGCACAGCGTCAGCAGCATTTTGTTCTTCTCGTCGGAGCTGGCGAACAGGGTGATTTTGTTGTCGCCGGAGCGAATCTCGAACTTCTTGCGCTCGAATGACAGCTTCGTAATGTTGGGCCACAAGAAGGTTATCTGCTGCTGGGGATTGTCGCTGATGCCCTGCACTTTGATGCCCTTCGCGTAGACGACGAACCAGGAGCTGCCCGGGCCGAGTTCGTTCTTCGACATGCGCATGCGGAAGGTGTGCGCGTTGATGCTCTCCTGCAGCAAGCACGCCTGCTGGATGTAATGCAGCTCGGCGTCCGCCGACGACATTCCGTGGTGCTCGCGGTGGCAGGCGCGCAATGCACTCGCTGCCCAAGCAGTGCGTAAGCCGAGGGGCAGATACTCCTCCAAGCGGAAATAATCGATTTGCGATGGCGGCGCGACCGGCGATGGCCCGGCTGCTGCGAAGGCCGGCGCGGAGCTGTTGGCCGATAGCGAGACACTTCGATTTATTGAAGACGAGGACAACGACGGCGACAGAGTAGCTGGCGCAGCATTGAAGCTACGCTTCGGACTGCAACTAATTGGAAAGACTGCAGCCGAGGATGTCGAGGACGTTGCCAATGTTGATGTCGTTGTCGTTGATGATGACGTTGCTGATGCTGATGCTGATGATGATGCTGATGTCGATGTTGCTGTTGCTGTTAATGTTGTCGTCGCATGACTCAAAGATGCAGTCGAGATAAACGTCGACAGGCGCAGCACCTTCTCGCTGCTGATTCTTTTATTAATCTTTGGCAAAGTGGTCATCGTCTTCGTCTTCGTTGTCGTCGTCGTTGTCGTCATCAATGTCGTCGTCGTCGTCGTCAGCGTCTTGGACTTTACATTTGTTGTTGGTGTTGAAAATGTTGCTTGTTGTGAATTGGTTTTAGTAACTGAAGATTCCGAGTTAACGTCACGCCCATTGTTATTGTTATTTTTGGTAACTGCAGCCGTTGCCGTTGCCGTTGCTGTTGCGGTTGTTGTAGTCGTCGTCGTCGTCGTTGTGTTACCAATTAAAGCAGCATGACTGAGACCATGACTTGCTGTACGCGTTGCTGTTGCCGATCCGGTGGCCACTGACAGCGCTGCATCTCCCAAATCCGCTTGCAACGCGAGTCCGGCCAACAGAATCATCGACTGATCCGAGTACTCTTTGGGCGCATCCCGCTGAAGGGCGTTGTACTTTAATTGCAGGTAGTAATTATGTTTGGAGGTCTCATCTTTCAGCATGAACGGACTCTCGATGTAGAACTGCACCCGAAAGTGTAACTCCAGTAGTGGCCGTCCGTTGGCATCGAGACCCTGCAACGGATCGGATACAGCATCATATAAAATACAGAACACACGTTATGCTTTATTCTAAGTTGGTCGGTGGAAAGCGGCGTCGGAAACTTACGTGCGTGTGCGAGGAACGCCAACTTTTTGGACCGTACTTGGACAGCTTGCTCTCGGGGTCGGCAAACATGTATTCTCCATCTGAAAATGAGGGGAAAAGTAAAAGTTAAACGCATCCAACAGACATGAATTCAAATATAAAGCTTTCCAAGTTATTCTTTTTTATTGGGCGCCGATCGCAGAAAAGCCTGGAAGTGAGGGATAAGGACATTTCTAGAGCGACTAGAGAGTTTACGCAATGACGATCGCTGAGTTATCGAAGGATCGATCGGAGCCTGAGGAGATTGAAATTGTATGGTTTTTTTTAGAAGGCTACCTTCGAAATCTTCTCAAAGCTGGCACATTCATCCGAAAGTCAATCATATGTCAAATCAGCAGATGATAAAAAATGTTGACGGACAAATTCAACGGTTTAACTGCGGCCGTTCCCCAAACTCCGGCTCACTCAACAAAACCAGAAGCAAATCAGCAATAAAGCAAAGAAACAAACCAGAACTCAAATTAAAATATTCAACGACTTCCATCTGCGATAACGTCTCAAGGGCATGACAACAAGAACAGAAAAGGCACGACGACGACGGAGGCGACGCAGACGGAGACGAAAAAATGCCTCTTGTCGCTTTCGACATGGCCATCATTCCTTTCGGACCAAGCAGCGAACCTCTTCTGGATGTTTGTGTGTTTGTGGTGGATCTCGGTCGTAGCAAGCCAACGATTCCGAGCCGAAAGCAACATACGTCCGCCGACCATTCGATGGTGTGTTACACCAACAACAATCGACCGAAATTGCTACAGAATCGAAAATTGGAATTCCTGATAAAACCGAAACAGCAACAAAAATGATGATGGAAAAAATATCTATAATCCAAAATAAAAATAATAATAATTATATGTAGACGACGACGACGACGACAACAGCAACAACAACGACGACGAACACCGAAGCAAGATTCACGACGACGACGACCAAGAAATGAATGTCGGACAGACACGCGGACGGATGCTGCGGCTGATGTTGGCTCAGGCAACCGAAAACCTTCTTCCACTTTCAGAATGCCAACAGGTAGACGGCGACGCAACACGACGCCGAGGAAGAAGACGCGAATCGCTGCTGCTGCTGCTGCTGTCCTCATGCAATGCGTAGAACTCAAACCTGAATTTGAATTTCACTGTGATGCTTTCTGGCTCGCTGTTGTTGTTGTAGCCCGTAGCTCCACACAGACAAACATACACACATGCATAGCCATTTACACGTTTGCATTTTTCGACATAGAACGACAGAAAGAAAGAAAACGTCAAATAAAAAATGAAGGTATTTTCCATTTTTTGTTTGCTTCAACGTATTTTTTCATTGGCTTATTGCAAGCAGGTGTGATCGTTTGTGTTTTTGTTGTTGTTGTTGTTGGTTTTGCTGCTGCAGCAGAAGTGCCGCTGGCTGCCACAGCATCAACAACATGGAACATCGGCGTTTGTAGCAGGTTCTTGCTCGGCGAAATGATTGCAAAATAAGACTGCGACTGCGACGGCGTCGGCGACGACGGCTGCGACGACGACGACTGCGACTCCTCGTGCTGCTGCTGCCGATTCGTGTTGCATTCCTTTAGCAGCGAAGGAAGACAAGCTGAACGGCACGCCACGGCACCAAACGCCTCAAATGACCACTAAAAGGATGGAAAAAGCTTGCATGCCGAGTGCCCAAGGAGTTGCTGTGCTGTGTTGCAACTTTTATTTATTTTTCTCTCTCTCTGTTCGTTGTTTTGCAAAGACAAATTAATATTTTTAGAAGCCGTGACGGGAGAAGCAACCACTTCACCACGGCTGGCTACGATCCAGAGCAAGTTTAGCAAAACCCGGCTATAATAAAAGTTCTACACGAACACTTTTCAACCTTCGCTTGGCTTTCTTTATAAAATAGTATAAAATTTTAGCTTTTTATCAAATATCTCATTCACTTTTCCTCGTATTTCCCCGTTGATGATGGATATTTTTACAATTTATCGTATTATTGTTAATAAACTTTGTGTTTTGTTATCTTCAATTCGTATTTCATCGAAAGCATCATCATGATCGCCTTCGCCTGCAGGCTGCTGTATCCAGCGCTCCTGCATCGCTGCTACTGCTTTTAAATATTTACGAATTATATTACCTCAAACTAAATTAAAAGGTGCTCTGTTTGGTAATTCATGCTTCTTCTGCGGCTGCTGCTCGCTGGCTCCGCATACGAATCATTAAGTTGGCCGTCCATAGTTGGGTCAATTGCTGGTTGTTGTTGGTGCTTTGGTGCTTCTGTATTACTGATTGTTGATTGCAATATTAATAATTATGATGAGGCTGAGTTAAAAGCTGGTTTAAAGGGACGAAACGATGACGAGAATGACGACGATGACGATGACGATGACATTGACGTTGATGTTGATGTTGAAGATGATGACGGTGATCATCGAGATAATGGTTTTATTTTTAAACTTATTTATTGTATACAGGCCACTTTTGCTCGCTTTTATTGCTTGCTTCTTTACTCCTCGGAAGCTGATCGTACTTATTTCAAATGTTTTACTTTTCTTTTGGTCTGTTTCATTAGAATTCCTCTTATTGGAAATATACTTTTAAAACAAGCAACAAAAACTGAAAATAAAATTTTTATTTTTATTTTTTTTTTTTTTGTTTTTATTGACTTTGAATCAACAGAACCGTTATTGTTGCTACTGTTTGCTCACGTCGTCGTTGTTGTTGTTGCCTTTTCTCTTCTTTAATAAATTAGGGGCGACGCAGGGTTTCACCGCGCCCCCTTTCAATGCATTCTACTCCGTCTCTGCGCGTTTCGCTGTCTCCTGTCAGGCGAAATCCAAGATAAACATCGGAAATTAAAATTCTTTCGGGTATTAATGACTTTGAGCTCTGCGCTGTGCTTTTGTTCTGCGATTCGCCTTTATTCGTTGTGCCCAAATCCCAACCCGAGTCCCAACCTTCTACTTGTCTGTCTACCTGCTGCTTTGTTCGTTCGTCCGTCCGTTCGTCCGTTTGTTTATGGTCTGTCCTCATCAAACCCAGCAGCTGTTTTCGATTGTGTTCCCTCGCATGCTTAGATTTCAGATTAATAATATTGTTTAGGTTGTAGTAATTTGGTAGGAGCGTCCTGAAGCGGGGAGAAAGGACGAAAGAGAATTTCATTTTTGCAATGTACACTACGAAGCAAAAGCGAATGGAGTCTATTTTTTCTTATTCTTTGGATTTCCGAATAATGGTGGTGCCTAATGAGATCGCTGACAGAACAGGTGAACCACGGTACCTCGTCAAACTCAGAACAATATCCACTCTGGCATCGAGTCTCCATCTTCTTTGCTGGTTGGATTATGTTACAGGGTATGGGCTGCATGAGGATATACTCATGTCAGTTTTTTGTCCATTTATATAATTTATGGATCTCTCCCAAGGAGCTATAAGAATAGCTACAAAGATAACGTATCTCAAACGAAGCTATTTCACAAGTATCCAAGGAAATAGGCAACCATATGGATGTGCAGTCCATGAATGCCGAGCAGCAACATCTCAACTGCTGTACTGTCGCCTCCTCATCCCAACGCACATGGCCGCCAATAAGGAAATGCCTTGTAACAACCAATGTCGGAAACTTTGATATCTCTGGAAATTCTTGCGGTGGTGCAGATTGACCGTCCTTTCGATCTAGCATTGGTTGCCTCGAGCACATCCCCGTTACAGTTCTTTCGAATGTCTCTGTGACGAACACTGCACAATTTCATTGAAAGCTGGCAGGCAGGCTAAATTTTTCTGTTACATCGCAGAACTCAAGCGTTGACCCATCAGAATGCAGCTGTACATACCATCTACATAGTGCATTCAATCTCAAAAGAGTAAAGTCATTTGCTTTCATTTTTGCTGTAATTTGGCAGACTTTTTGATATACTCGTGAGATATATACGTAAGCTCCCCGTCGAAAGGTCAAAGAAGTAGGAAGTCCAAAGTCCGCTGATGTCTCCTCGAATAATGGTCACTGCGCAGTGCGTGCTTGGGAGGGAATCGGACCACAGCCATGCACAATGGACGCCTTTCGCCAGACTTCTTGCATGTCCAGAAGCTGAGGAAAATTGGCCATGTAAGGTGGGGTCAGTAGAGCAACTTGGATCTTGGTATTAACATTGCCGCTTCAATAAGAAATTCCCACCGACCAGTACGGCAATTTGCAGGAGTGAAGAAATAATCCTTGCCTTACTTCCACAGATATTCGTACAGATGAATGCGACGGATGAAGTAATAATTGAAATAATTGTGGAGCATAAATGATGAATCATGGTTGGACGATGAACGGCGATAGATGAAAGATGATGAATTAGAATGTCCAAATAGATGACGAGGAAAAGAGGACGACAATGAATGATCTATGAATGATGAACAAATGATAATAGCGATGGTTGATGAATGACAAAGAAGACGAATTCTGTGTGATGAGGAATGATGTATGTATGTATGTATGAACGATGAATAATAAAAAATGAAAATAATGAATGTTAAATATTACTAATGACGTATGATGAAATTTTTTATTCCCTGTTCTTCCTGTCGTCATCGTCGTTTTGCTCTTTTTACTTCCTTGTATACGTAGTAATAACAAGAAAGTATTGTAATCATGAAAAATTTCGATATTGAGATTTTGATGGTAACACACATTTTGACCTTCGCGGAGTCCATTTTGACTAGTTTGGTCGTGACGTGTGTACGTATGTACGTCTGTACGTCTGTACGTATGTACGTATCCTCAATAACTTAAAAACGGAGAATCGTAGAAATTTGAAATTTGGTATTTGAGACTCTTATAAGACCTAGTTGTGCACCTCCCTTTTTGGATGCAATCGGTTGCGCGAAAAGGACACTTCTCATATAGTTTTTTTCAAATTTCATACATTACTCAAAAACAAACACTCCTAGAAAGTGTATTGGGCCTTACATAAGACACAATTTAGTAGCTCCAATTTTAATGATGGTTCGCACCAAAAGGACTCTTCGCCAAAGGAACACGAAGCATGCATTATCCGAATTACATAAATGATAATGATAAATGAATGTTATGCTGCTTTATATTTTACAAAAATTGGTTGTACCCTTACAGAACTAAACAGGGAAATCAAAATTACTACGATTGATAGTTAAAGCTGTGTGGAAACTAATTTGTACTTCCTTGTTTTTACTTACTACTATTTAAATTAATTAAATTAAGAGAAGCCTATGAAATTTTTTTCATTATGGAAGTAAAAATATTTAAAATTTTTAAAACTTCAATTTTAAAATATAAATAAAATATATCAACCATTCTTGAAATAAAACCATACAAATGCCATCATACAAGGAAGTCATGTGTTGGCCACATCAGATATTTTTTTTTGGTTCTGCTAATTGAAAAACAAAAAATAATAATTGCAAGATTGCATATAAAAAATAGAAATTATTCGTTGCATGCAGATAAGCCACAGTGAAACATTCACGATGTACATATATTTTTGGTCTCAACAGCCGTTTAAGTACAGCGAAAATTCACATTTCATAAGCATCCCGTATTGTCTAGTGGTTAGGATATCCGGCTCTCACCCGGAAGGCCCGGGTTCAATTCCCGGTACGGGAAAAGCAATGCGAGCTTTTTTTTTTGTTGTTATTAATTTATTATTTTTTTAATTCGCATGCAGACTTTTATTTTATATTAATTTTTGTACTTTAGTCATATTTTATTTTAAGATTTTTAAAATTTTAATTTTTCTGTACTTTATCACTTTTCTCATTTGTTTCCATTTATATTCCCTTTTTTTTTCTCTTCTATTACATTATTTTATATTATATTGTAATTTTTTTTAATATTTTTTTTTATACATTATTATATTTTATTATAATAATGATGTAAAACAACAAAAACTGCTGCATTTTCTACTGGTTTTGGCATGCGAGGATCTCCGCTGTAGTTGCAGCTGGTTTTTCTTCACATTAAATTTTTTGGCTTTGTAAAAAGCGATGCAAAAAGGAGAAGAAGACGAATTCAAAGACGAGGACGAGGACGGAGAAGGTCGATAAACAATAGCAAAACTAACTGCCAACAGCGCCGCAGTCAACCAACGAAGCAACGCAGCAGACAGTCGAACAACAACAACCACCACCAAAAACAACAACAACAACAACAAAACGAACAGTTTAAAGCAACATGAAAAGGAAATTGTTGAAAATATGTTTTCATGCAGAAGTAATAAAAATGAACTTGCGGAAAAATGTTTGTCGAAATGTTGCCCAATAAAGAAATAAAACAGAAAAAAAGACAAAAAAATAAAATCAAAATAATCAATAAATTTTGAATTAAGGTCCAAGAAGAAAGAAGAAATTATTTATGTTTTAAATGTTTTTAAAAGAAGTGATTTTAGTTAATATTTTTATTATTATAATAATTTCATTGTTTATTTTTTAATTTATGTTTGCAATTATTAAATTTGTCTTTTTAATATTGTAAACATTAGAAAATTTACAAACGAAACCCATCAAAACTTGAATTAATAATATTACAATTAATTAAGAATAAATTATTAATAATAATACATTAAAGACGAAAAAAACTACAAATGAAAAATATATTAATTAATCTATTTTCTATTATTATTTCATTGTTCGTTTATGGTTTTATGTTTGCATTTCTTTAAATTTTAATTAAAAATATCATTTTTCTAATTGATTTTTAAACGTTTTTATAAAATATAAAAATAACGATGGTCACTTTAATGAGTTAAAGTTTTCTATTGTTGCTCCTCGTCATCGACTTCTTCTTAATTTTCTTTTTGTTATTTTTGTTATTTTTCTTGTGTTTTAGTGAAGCAATTAAAATACCTTTAAATGGAAATCATCCGCACTTCTTTGCTGCATTTTATAAAGCAATGAATACTTAATTCGTTGATGATGACTGTGGAAATTAAAGGAAATGCATGTGTGTGTGTGTGTGTGTGTGTGTTTGTAAGAGTGCTTATTTAAAAAAAAAAGGAAAAATTCTCATTGCAAACTTTAATATTACAAAGACTCAGAGCAGCATAAAAATAATTTCCAACTCAGAGGATGAAGAAATGTGATAAGTAAAAAAGAAGGAAAAGAAAAGCAAAAGGGGAAGGAAAAAGAATAAACATGATGCGAGGACGAAGAGAAGTAAATAAAATAGATTCCAACTAAAAAAAAAGACGATTTGATAGAGCGATTTTTCCCTCTGAAATCCTCGGATTCTGATTAAAAGGCATTTCTTGAATTTTCGTCGGAGACAAAAGTCTACATATTTATATTGAAAATTAGACAACTTTTTTACGATGAAGAGATGGCGGCGTTGATGTTCCTACAGAAGTAATTACACAGATCAATTACAAAATTTTACATTAAAAACTATACAAAAATGAAACAGATGCCAAAATTAATATTAATCAATTTTTCCTCAAAAGTAATGCTCAGAAATTTGTCAAATTTTAACGTTTTTTAATGGCTTAGAATATTGAAATTACTAAGGATAAAACTGTGGCTCTTTTAGGGAGAAAAGAAGAGCGAAATTAAAGAGCGTTGATTACTAAACAAAGTGCAAAATATAAAATAATATGAATTTCCTAAAGGAGCAATTATTATTATTAATGTTTTTAATTTTAATTGTTCTTAAATAAAAACAAAAATATGTAATTCTTTAAACTTTTAAAAACACAAGAAAAGAAGAGGAAATGAGGAAAAGAAGAAAAAAGCAAAGCAACTCAAGGCTCAGAAGAATCAAGAAACGAATGACGATTGCAAGAGAAGGACAAAAAGAAGTAAGCAAATAAATAAAAACCTAAGCAACAAGAAACCTCATGGTGCCTGTTGTTGTTGCTGTTGTTGTTGTTGTTGCAACATCATCAGACACGAGACGCGTGTTCAGTAATTCAGGTAGCAGTTGCGCGCTGTTTTAACACAACCGCGAGCGGACTTCAAGCAGCCTCCGTCGTCGTCGTCCCTGCCACAAAAACCAAGAGAACAAAGACTCTTTACAGCATCTTGCACAACAACAACAACAACAGCAACAGCAATGGCAACACCAGCATCACCAGCACCAAATTAAGTATCCAGCACGAGATTTCAGTATCCAAGCAAAGTTTAAAGGCCGAAACCGAACTCGCGCGCAAAATATCTTCCGATGCATATTTTTGTGTGCATATTTCAATGTTTTTCCCCAATGGACACACGTACACATATTTACATATGCATGCATGTACACACGTTGCATTTATATATACTATATTCACATATATCAAGCCTATTAAACATAAATGCGCTTGTAACAAAGTTTGTGTCCGTGTGTGGAATGCATTCCTTTTTATCTTTGTTGTTATTGTATTGGGCAGTCAGTAAAAAATCAAACACACACACACACACACACATGTAACAACTTTCAACTTATCATCGCCAATTCGAGCGGCATCAGCAGCCGCCGTCCGATTTCATAGAGAGCGCGAGAAAAGCCAAAAACCTCTTTCAACTTCCAGCCGAGTTTTTTAACAGTGTACAAAACGATAGACTTTTGAAGCTATTTCCCGCTGCGTCAGCTTAAATGTGTGTGTGTTTGCGTTCATGTGAGAATGTGTTCAATGAAGCATATCGCTTCGGTCGGTTGATTTAAGCTATGAGTAAGTGAAGCTATTAAAATGGTTTTATTCAACAACAAACATTTGTCAGATTTCAAGAATTCGTATTCCCGTGAACAGTTTCCGGTTTCTTTCACAGAATTATGACATTTTTCGTTTGTATTCATTAAAATTCCCCAACGAACAAAGCAACTTTTACAATAAACCGAAGAATCTCACATTTATTCGACTAATTTATACAAATGCCAATTGAAATTTCCCAAAGAATGACAGATTTTACCTTTTGACTTACAATTAAAATACGAAATTTGTTTAAAACACAAAATTCTGCTACAATAAAAATTAAATTTCTAATAAAATATTTCTACTCGCTCTTTTCTTATCTTCGATGAAAGATATTTTGTTATATTGATTAAATGATATTAGAAAACAAACGATCTTCCTTTCATTATAATTTATAATTTATGTAAATAAATGTGAAACGAAAACAGTTGCTGCAAAAATTCGTTTGACATTTGTACGGAAAACAAACGACTTAAGACACAATCTCGATTTCAATTGAAGCAGTTGAAATATTAATTGACGTTGCTTTTTTTAGGTTTTTGGCAAGGAATTATTTCAAAAATGCTATAAAATAAATTTAGAAATTTAATTCAAATTTAAATTGTTTAATTTCATTGCAATGTTTTCGTTTTACGCTTTTTCGCGATCCTTTTTTCTCTCTTTAAAATTGTCCACGTGATTTAAAATCAAACTTTTAATTAATATTTAGTTTTTATTATTTATTTTTATTAGTTTTTCGTTGATTTTTCATTGTAGATTTGATTCAATCGTCGTTTAGTTTTCTTTTTTCTAATCATTGAAACGAAATTCTAAGCAAAAAGTAAGCGAAACCGTTCGAAAGGCATTAAAACGGTCGCAAACGAGATAAATGATTATTTTATAGGAAAATTAAATCGGAATTATGTCGATCGCCCACAAAATTTGCATAAGAATTTTTGTTTTATTCATGGAATGGAGCCACTCACCGATTAACACCGCCAAACCGAACAGCTCCGTATCCAGCATTCCTTGTGTGGCAAAATGTAAGCATGTCTGCGTGTAGACCTCTCTCACTCGACTTTTCGCATCGACGAGGAAGTACAGAGTTTTGGGTTGTTGGTTGCCTAAAAGCCTGAAAAGAAACCATCAACAAATGAGAAAGGCGAACAAAATAAAGACGAAATAAATAACTATGACGAAAATGTGTTGCTTGGTCATGAGAGTTCGTGTTGCCGCAGTCGACGGCCAGCGGCGACTCACCTTAGAGCCAGGAAACGTGAGCCCGGCGATAGTGTTTCGGCCGATGACGCGCATACTTCTAGAGGCGCGCTGACAGTGCAAAAAGCTCGCATGCTGCATCATCACTTAAATGCAATTTGCTGTTGGAAATACTTTTCTGCAACACAAACAAAACACAACACATCAAAATTAATTTCACATTTGAAGGATTCAACGAAATAAAAAATATTAAAATGCAACATAAAGAAATCTTTTCAGTATAAAATCTGTTAATATCGACTGCTGAGAAAAATAATAATGCTAATTTATTTATATAATGCATAATAAATCGATCAACGTCGATTTTTCTATGTATGGCAAATCTCTTCCCTTTGGATGAGAATATTTCCAGGGAACGACGAGCAACGGAATTTGTTTAATTTAAAAAATCTCCCAAAAGCTATATAGCACTATAGAAAGTTGATTAATGATCGCTTTTAAATGCCGATTAACAGTCGTTAGAACAAAATTGAATATTTCAGAAAAGGTTTCAGTTATTCTTTGCCCACGAATAACATTTCATCAAAATGCTTTTAAACCGAGTTTTGTTACTGTTTGTGGAAAGGAGGGGAAGGGGGCGGAGGGGGATCTCTCTTCAACGGGATCTCTCTCAAACGATTCGACGATCTATCAACGCATTGCAACGGAATGTGAAATGTTTGATAAGAAAGTTTTTCCATAAATTAACTCCATTTTCTATTCAATCATTCATTCTGCTATTTTGATTCGTAGCACGAATTTCATTATCCAACACTGCCCCGCCCACCGCCCTTCCTTAATGAATTATGACATTTTTTTTGTTACAATTTCTTTTCTAATCGACATTTTTTAATGTCAATTCAGCTTTCTACGTCGCTGTTGCTGTTGCTGTTGCTTGTGTCTGTTTCTGTTTCTCCATAAATTAATGTTGATTTCTTATTATTAATTTATCAATGTAATCCATGGACAAATTAGCATAATAAGCTGCTTTGAATGCCGTGTTGCATGTGGCAGCCTCAGAAGCGACATCCATCAATGCGATGTCCAGACACGCTTTCCAACAAAGGAACGACGCCAACAGTTTTTTCTCCATTCGAAACCATTCGAAAACCTAAAACCACTTCAGCTGTTGGAGGAGACGTTGTCACTGTCGCTGTTGAAATACTAAAATCGCTTTATGCTCATCATGGCGATGACGATGACGATGACGATGCTGCTGACAGGCGAAAAGAGGAACGGAGAATTTTACTCATGAATAAATTGCACTTTCCAACTTGAAAAACTCTTTCAATAAACAAAATTTCTTTGTAGCTGGTAGCGTTTTGTTGATTTTTTAATTGCTTTAATACAAAATATAAAAAAAAAAACAATAAAATCTCGTTAAATAAAACTAAAAGCTACAAAAGACGTTTTAAAATGGACATAAACTGGATATGAAAATTTGTTTATTTTTGAATAGTCTTTTCGCTGTTTTGTAGTTGATTTTCTCAAGATTTTTTTACATTTTTAAATAATATATTTTCATAAAATGAAATATAGAGGAAAATAATGCGAGTTTGGGCTTCTTTTTCCCCCCGCCACATAAAAGAAATAAATCGTCGAAATTGCCCATTCCGCTAATGATAACAAATCGTTTTCTGTATCGTAACCAAATAAACAGCTTCGACGTTAACTTTATTCGAAGAATATTGTTAAAACTTGTTTACTTGTTACTTGCTGAATGATTCTCGATCAAGCGGCTAGCAAACAAGTTTATAGAAGAGGCTATAAAGACATGGACGCCAAGAATGCGACTAAGAAGGAGAAATCGTAATTGATTTCGGAATCTGTTTTGTTAAACGCTTTATTGCTTTCGATATTAAACAACAGCTTTAAATAATAACAAAACTATATCACAAATCTCTGATCAAACTTTTAAAGAATTTCAAAAAACAACATGGAAAAAAGGCATGTGTCCAACTCATCGATGAATTATGAATAATATAAAGTGTGTTAAAAGAATTCCATTTCTGAATTTCAATTGTGTTGATGGAGGTTATTTTTTTCTTGTTGTTTTTCTAGTTTAAAAAACATTCAACATTCAAATTCGTTCACCACTACATAAACACTTTTTTATATTTAACATTGAATAAATGAATTTAAGCAAAATTATTTGTGTTTGCTTTTTTTAACAAACAAAAATTTAGGTTAAGAATGAAGCTCGTAAATGGATGAAAACTTGAAATGGTTGTTTTTTTATTGAGCTACTGATTTGAAACAATCAGAAATTCGCACTTATTTGGATCGTCTAAAAAGGATTTAATTCTTGGGATGAATTTTTAAATTTTAAAAAACATTTGCGTGCTTCATTCAGTATAAACTGAATTCAGTTATAAACTGAAAATAAACATAAAAAATAAATCAATCTGCGAACCATTTAAAGTATTCCAACATCCAAAAACTTTACAAGTGGCCATTTTGGTCCCTTGAACGTATACGTGAAAAAGGAGGCGTTTTAAAAGTCAGCAGACGGTTACACTACGTTTTTGCTAGCTACTCCAACTGCGCCCTTTCACTGCACTTTTTTGTATCTGGTTTGTCAAATCGATTATTTGTTGCAACAATCATTTCAATTGAATATTTCAGTTTTTCTCTTTTTTCTCTTTTTCATTTTGATAAAGTCCATTTGCATACATATATTTAAATGTATGATCTGGAGTTGATGCAAACGTAGAATTAATTCAGGAAATTATTCGCATTAAGAGACAGACGAAAATATATTTGAAATATGGTCGTCGACTGTTGCTCGGTGCGTTCGGACGTGTTTTCTCACTCCGTTCACAGCTTAGTTTCTTGTGTTTCAGTCAACTCCGCATTTGTTTTTTCTCTTTTGAAAAAATTTTAAATTTTTTATTTTCTTCTCCGTGTTATTTATATTGAAGTGCTTAGTGTTTTCTTTTACCAGTTACTTACTACTTTAACTAATCTTTTTCCTTCTTTCCTTCACTTTTCCTTCTTTCCTTCTTCCTTTATCTTCCACTGCTAATACCGTTAACTCTTGTTCGTATTTGAAAATGTTAGGATTAGTATTTGCTAAGAATTATACATTTAAGCAACATTGTTCCTATATTAGACATAGTTTAATTTCTAGATTGAATATAATTAAGTTACTTTCGTCTAAAAGCTGCTGCTTCAACCATCCTGCTACACTCATCAACGCAACCAGAGCTCTATTGTTAACAAAACTCGACTATGGTCTACCTATTTGCTGGCCCTTATCACAAAGCTATATCCAGAAGTCTCAGAGCTTTCCCAACAACTCCAACAAAACATATTCTGGCGGAAGCTGGCCCACATTCACTACCGGATAGAGTTTCGGATGCACCGCGTAAACTTGTTTCCAAACTGTTGCTGGCATCTTATCCAATTTTAATGAATGAACTATTGAATCTTCAATCGCGTAAGCGAACTCCTAAGAAACTTTCAGCAATTGCCAAATGTGTCAGATTCGCCACGACACACTGTATAACTTCAAAGCCCACAAAAATAAACTAAGAGATTTACCCACTATGGACTTTACTCTCTTTGGATGGATCTAAAACCCGGGATATCACTTCTTTTGCAGTTGTTCACGAGGATGGCAGACCTTTCTCCCATGGTATTTTACATGATTTTTGTTCTGTCTTCACATCAGAAGCAGTGGCACTTCAACACGCAATTAACTACGCAAAAGCCAACTCAGGAAAGTACTTGATATGTACAGACAGCCAATCATGTATCACCTCAATTAAATCTTTACAATGGAGCAACCACATTGTAAACTGACTCAGATAGAATCTTATATCAACAAATGGTCGTATCAAAATAAGGTGGCTCCCTGGTCATGCCGGAATAGAGGGTAACGAGCTTGCAAACACTGTTGCTAGGAATGTCAACCAAACACCATAAATGCCCTACTTTTGTACCGAAAGATATTTTTCGAATCATTCAGAATAGGCGCACATCTTCTGACCTCGAATTGTGTCAGTCCTACATGGACCACTACAGCAACATAAATCCTCAACGCTGCAAAGCTTTTTAGCCTAGCAATTCACCAAACGCTGCAATTAAAGCCTAGTGTCGACTCCGTCTTGGTCGACTCCAAAACTAACACATGAGCATTTGCTGTGTCGATCGACCACATTCTTAACAATTGCTCTTCGGTTATTATCTTTAGGAGCCTTCATTTCCCCAGCTGCAATCCGACGGAATCACTTCAAAATATCTCAAGTTGTAACATCTTATCTATATATTATTTTCTATAATTATAAGTACATATGATAACGACCAGTCGATAGCCTTAGTTGCTAGTAATGTTTTTAATTAGCTTACGTAGTAATTTATTACTTCTTAAGCGTTAATAAATAAATAAATAAATATTTGAAATATGTTAAAATCTAGTTTCATTCTATTCATGCAACGTTAACGAAGAAATTTAACAATTTAATGAGTATTTACAAATGTTTGAATTCGTAAAAAATCAGAGGTTTTTTGATATAGGGAAGCTTTGGCACCGTTTCGCCTTTTTGTTATTTTTGCTTTCTCGGAAGCGACTTGCTAAAAGTGTAAATTGCGTTTTGATACGTGGGCGGGATTCACATTGAAGAGTCAGAGTCAAAATTTGGTGGTTTTTTTCGCTAATAAAAATTAAAAATAAACGCTAATAATAAATTAAGAAGAAAAAGAGGATGAGTTTCACTCACAGAGTTCATTTTTATCATTATTTACTCCGTTTTGTAAAATACGTTTTTTAAAATAAGGAAAAAGTTTTGCTATTTAGTGTGAAAGGAGTTCATAATTGAGTAGTTGTATTCAAAAAGCAAATACAACAATGGCAATACCGACCAAAACTAAAGTACTAGAGTCTCAGGATTCTAGACTCCTCAATGTAAATACCAAAAATAATCAAATGTATACAGAAATTAAAAAATTGCAGTGACTCCCACTAAAACTCCTCAATGTGAATTCCGCCAAAGAAATGAGCTGTTGTTGCCATGTTTGAATAAAAGGGTTTCTTACAAAACTATTTTTGAAATTAGTTCCATATCGCAAATAATATGCAACAATAAATAAAAACAATAAATCACTTTCTCATAAATAAACATTTACAAAATTAAATAATTCCAAATGCTTAAAATCTTAGTTCTTAGAACTTTTCAAATCTCTTTAAGAAATATTTCAGAGATTTAAAAAGGAATTAATTCAATTTTTTTCATTATTGTTGTTCGCTTTGTTGATTCTTTGTGGCATTTACATTGAGGAGACTGAAGTTTGGAGACTTTTTGCTACTTTAGTGGTGGTCAGTATTGCCATCGTGGAAAAAGGGACAAATTCCGCCGCTTTTTCTTTATATTTTATTAGCAAAACAAGAACAAAATTTTGTGTCATTGGTGTGATAATGGCCCAAATAAGATCACATTTTCCATGTTTTTTTTTTATTGAAATCAAACAGTATTATTGTTAAATAAATATTAACACATTTAACAAAAAAATTCAGCAACTGCACAAACAGATTTAGCAATAAAAGACAGATAAAAACAGAGCACATAAATCAAGTCATTACAAGCTAATTGCAACAACACATCAAGATCGACAACAAACAAATGGTTTCCATTCCAAAAACAACTTTAGACTAATAGATGCTAATAATTGCTGATGCATTGATGTGGATGTTGAACACACAAGGGAAAATGTAACGATTAGCAATAATTGCCATACACTCATGCACATTGAATACGTTTGCAGTGCAATAAAAAAACAGCCACGAAAACAATTAACGAAAACAGCAATCATAACAGCAATAGCGATAATCTACAACCCAAATGAACGCATTCCACTGAATTCAACAGCCATTTATTACCTCATTACGACTTGCTTATCGACAATAACAAAAGTGATGAACAAAGTATTTGGATTTGGATATGATGATTAGCAATAGCAGGAGAGATGCGACACTAAGTAAATATTTTTTTTTTATTAATATATTACTTACATTATAAGTAGTATAGTTTTCAAAAATAGTACTATAGTTACTTAATTTTTGTATTTTTGTATTGTATAATGAAATTACCTTGCCAACGACACCAAATTCAATATTGTATGTTTAATAGTTTCGGAGATATAGCACTTTTAATTTTGAATTTCTCAACGTCATTACGCCCATATTTTTGCCACGCCCCCCATATGACATTAAAACTAACTTCGCACTGGGCTAAATAACGCGAAAATAACGCTAAAAATTTGGTTCCTTGAAAACCGCTAAACCCTACCTGTTCCAAGAATTGGAAAAAACTGAAAATAAAGCGTGTAAGACACTTGATTAAACATTTCCTTCGAAGTTGAATGGTGAGACAGCTGAAAAATCACGGATATCTGTTGAATTTGGGAAGTGCTCATGGAAATTTGAAATCTGAAAATTGAGAAAATGGAGCAGAAAGAAGATTCCAATGCAGAGGAAAACCAGATAGCACCAGTCGCTGCATCGAACGGACTCGACGGGATCCGGGAACAACGAGAGCGTTTGGCTGAATGCTTGCGTTTAATTGAATGCTTGCGTTTGCTGTACTTCCGCTGCGGTCGGTTCCGATACGTGTCCTACATCGGCTGCCGCTTGTACCGCTCGAAGAAGGCGCTGCTGAACCTCTTAAACGAGGTGCTGCGTTTCTATGAAATAATGCCGCCGCGCAGTGAGGCCATCCAGCAAGTCCAACGGACATTGAGCTGGCAGCCGAAGATGACGACGCGCAAGGGCAAAGCACCGCGAAGAATTGAGATCCGTCAAACGCAGGTCTTCTATTACAAACCTATTAGGAAGTTCATCATAAGGAAAGTAATAGGACGCGGGTATTTGAATGCCGCTCTTCTCGAAGTACAAAGATCCATTGATTCCGAAGCTGCCAGCAGTGATTCCGATGAGAATGGAACCGATAGTAGTGAGGATGAAACTACTGACGACTCAGAAAATGGCGACGAATAATGGCTTCCATCGATCCAGAAGTTGCCAGCAATAAAATATAACAAATGTTTTTAATTTCCTTGTAATCGAAACTTTTTCTCTTTTGAATGTGTGTGAAATAAAAAGCATTATTATTGTTGTTGTTGTTGTGTGTGTTGTTAGATGTATGTGTGCACACGATTACCGCCTTTAAATCAATTAGAATTTGGTTAGTTTTCTGTTTGCACATCTCTGGGTTTTTCTTATTGGAATTTCATATAATTTCATTGCGCTGCTGCTGCTGTCAATTGCTTTGCATGCTTGACACGATTTTCCTGCAGCGGCGACAACAACAAAAAAAACAACAACAACAATGGCTGCTATTCACTTTGGTCAGCATAAAGCAAAGCAAAGCAAAGCAAACAAAAGTAAAATAGGTGTGTCCATCGAGTTCCCAGCCAAATGTTATCTGTTGCATTAAGCATTCTCGTCTCCCCTCCACCCGCCGCATTCCATTCCACTCCCGTCCACTGCATGTCAGCGGCAGCAACGCTCACGTAAAGCATTTCAACGCATAAAATTTAACCATTTTTTTCTGTTTCTAGTTTTTCTTTCATTATTTTTATTTACCTTAATTATTATTATTATTATTATTGTTCTGTTAATTCACAATAACTTGTTGAGGTATGAAAAAATTGTATATCGTGTGAAGTTGCTGTTGATTTTTTCATGTTTTTTTTTTAATTTTATGACTTGTGCTAAATTTGTTCGCACACCTTCAATTTTCATGTGTTTTAAATATTTTTTATTTATTTTCACAACCTTCGAAATTCGTTGGTTTCGCGTGAATTTGAATAGTGTGAAATTTGTGACAAATAAAAGGTAAAAAGGCGATCAACGATGGAATTCGGTGATGCTTTTCAATATCGACAACTAAAATTCAAAAGCAGTAAAAGAAGAATTGAAAATAAAACCACGAAACACTTAAAAAATCGAATTTTAAGATTAATTTTCATTCTCAGCATTTTCCAATCGTTTTCCAAGCAGTGAAAACATCTGCTTTTGAACGGATTTTCATTGCCAATTCACGAACAACGTTTGATTGAAAAGAAAACCAAGCGATGGCCCATCAACTGATTATTGAATAACTTATATTAAATTAACTACACAAAAAGTTAATAAAATCACATCAAGCAATCAAAATCAAGTACAAAAATCAGCAATAATTAAAAATTGAAAGCCAAAAATTAATTCAAAAACGTAAAAAAATGAAATTATAATTAAATTCAAGTAAAAATTAAAATACAAAAAAAGAACATAATAAAAAGGAGAAAAAAACGAACACATAAAACAACGAAAAAGAAGAAAAAAATTCAAAAAATAATATAAGAAAAAATAAAAAAGGAAATAAACAGAAAACGATTTTAGATTAAAGTTAATTAAACTCATTCGTTTATTATTATTTTATTTATTCTTATTAAGTTTTTATTGCATTTTTTGCTCCTTTATTTTATATTTTCGTGGTTTTTATTTTATTGTTTTTTTTTTTAATGCAATTTTTCGTGTGATTTTGTGCGTTATTCTTTAAACACAGTCAAACAATTAAAAAAGCAACCGTGATGTCGAATTCCAATTGGACTGTAAAAAACTTCAAGCGAATGCGATGTGCAAAAGCTTTGTAAATGTGCCGCTTTCAACAACAACAACAACAGCAGCAACTTAATTGAAGAGTTAATCGCATCGTTTAACGTTAATTTAATTACACATTTTTAACAGCGATCAAATGAAAGTAATAAAATGCATTTAATGACTTTTCACTAAGAAATTTTTCATAATCACTCATGAAAACGTTGATAAGAAGAAAGGAAAATGGAAAAATAAAGTCAAGTAATAATTTTCCGAAATTATTTATGTAATTAAACACAACATAAACTCCACGTTTGTTATAATATGGAATTTAATTGTAGATAAAAATAGATTATCGATGGAATTTAATGGAATTCGATAAGATAACGAAAATAAATAAATGCCCAATGAAAGGAAGAAAGTTCAAGCGATGGTAATGCACAAAGAAATGGAAAAAGTGTGATAAAAACGGCTGATAACGAATGGAAGAAGGCTTAAACGCAAACGGAGCGGATTTAATTGACCTTGAATTCGGTTGGTGATAAGATTAGAAGTATTTTCAACGTTCAACAAACACGTTGAAATAAGAGCAAAAAAAAAAACACTGTCATTAGCGATGCTTCCACGGCTGCCAGAATATAAATTAATTAATTACCCGAAAATTAAAAAGAAGTTTCGATATTTTTACTATAATTCTTATTTTATTAAAATTTAATTTTAATTTAAAAATCAGAAAATTTTTCTTAATTTGTTTTTATTTATTTTTAAATGAAATTTTAAATTTTTAATTTGAAATCAGAAAATAAATTCATTAAATTAAATTTAATAATATTTTAAAAAAAGGAATAAAATTAAATTAAATGTAAAAAAAATTAAAATAAAAATTAAAACTTAAATAAAACAAAATTAAAATTATTATTATTAATTTAAGAATTAGTGATATATTATTAAAAAAATATACATAAATAAATATATTAAATATTTATTATTAAAATAAAAGATGAAATATATCATTAAATTAATTAAAATTATTTCATTGTTATTAAAAACTAATTAAATGTTGAATTAAAGCGACAATCAAAGAAATTTGCTCACCTTTTGTTGCCTTCGGTTTTGAAATCGTCGGAAAAACGTTTGCAGAGGCGCATTTTTCAAAAACCATCATCCGACTGCAACCATGTGTGTGTGTGTGTGTGTGTGTGTGTGTGTGTTAGGGTTGTGTTTGCTTTTGCTACTGTTTGCTGGGGTTTTCGTTGTTTTTGTCACCCGAAACGCAGCGAAATGTTAACCCGAAGATTTGTTTACTTTTCGTGTGTCGCTATCTTTCACTCACTCTTCTCTCTCTCTGTCTCTAGTTTTTGAGTCTCTGTTTTTCTTTAGTTTTTCTTATGCAACGCAAGATTTTTGTTCGGTTTTCGATTTTTGGCGCTTGTGTTATTTGCAGCATCCTTTATTTTCACACAGCGAACGCGAAGAAGCATTTTCACCGACTGTCAGAGTTTTTTTTTATTAATTCACTTCACTTCGCACAGATGCACGGCTACAAATACAAATGCACTTGAACGATACAGCATCGGAGATAGTCTATAAAAAAGGAAAACAAATGGCAACTTGTTGATCATGCCGCTGCAACCGCAACAACAACAACAACACGAAGCAGCGAAATTGTAGAAAGCAATTAAATCCAACCGCAGATATTTCAACAATGACGCGAATAACGAGCGAATATTTTAGCCAGATAAACGCCGTGTTTCTGTGTGTGTGTTAGTATCTGAAAATGACAAAATTCCTCATCGAAAAAGTAAAATCATCGGAAAGCAACGAATACCAATGAAAAGTAACGAATATGAAAAGACGACGGATCAGTTTTCGGAATTGCATTGCAGCGAAGTCAGCGTTTTAAGGCGACGAACGAACGAACGAACGACGTCGCCGACTTCGAACTCTTCTTCGACGCAGTTCAAACTAATTTTGTTGACCTCTTCGCTGATCGCCGGATCGTTGATCGTGTGCATTCCAATGAGTTCAGCTGCAGCAACAACAACAACAACAACAACCACCACCGCCATCCACCACCAACACGAACAGAACTCCAGCCTCATGCTTAACTCAATATAATCAAAGTTGGGTCGCGCGCACACACAACAAAAAAAAAACAAACAAATAAACACACGAAAAAAAAGCAGAAAGAAAAAATCCAGTCTCTCGTTTCTTTGTTGTAAATTTTTGGTTTTATTCTTCGTGTTGTTGCTGTGGCCGCTGTTGTTGTTGTTGTTGTTGTTGTACGAAAGAATGCTGTATATACGAGTTGGCCGTCGTTGCTGTTGTTGGTTCGTATTGAGCCCGCGGCGCACGAGAGCGTGAAGTTCGCGTCCACAGCTACATACAAACATAAGCACACATCGTATGCGATATTTTAATACGTACTCTCGGCTTCAGTTCGCTCCGCTGGAAAACTATGCAAGGCAACCAGTTATGCTGTTTTTTTTTTCGTTGTTGTTGTTGTTATGCTTGTTTTCGTTTTGCTGAATAGATGTGTGTTTGTGTTCGGTGTTGTGCGTTTGTTGGCCGCAACGAGAGAGCAGCTAAATTTCATTTCTTTTGTTTTTATTCATTTTAAGCACTTAATTTAAGATTTTCCTAAACTTTTAGTGACGAAGCTCAGTTTTAAACGTTTAAGTGTTCTTCTTCTTCTTCTTCGGCTTCTTGTTCCGATGCTGCTTCACTCGAAACTCCTAGCAGCGCAATTAACTTGGTCTTTAAAGCGATTTTCTCTCGCTCTCTGTGTGTGTGTGTGTGTTTTCTTTTTCAATTATAAATTCTTTTTTCATTTCACTTTAGCCCACTTTTCGGCAAAAAACAAGAAACAAGGAACAACAACAGCAACGGCAACTCTTCAATTTTTATACATTTCTATTTAATGTTAGTTACTTAGGGAATAATGCTTTTATCTACAGATTTCCTACATACAGTCAAAAGTTGCTGAAGAAACGCCGTTTCAATTGAAAATGTTTTCGGACTTTCTACGTATGAATTCGGATTTTCTTTAATTTTTATTTAGGTGAATTTATTTAGTTGATAGTTCACAAATGTTTTGCTTCTATTTCTTATTTTCATTTTATAACTCCTCTAAATAATAGAATAAAGTTTTTTGTTCGCGACATTTATGACCGCTTCGCTCAGCACCGAAAACCAAACTAACTTCAGATATTTTCAGGGTTTTCTTCATCTCTTCGCAGTGACGACGATTTCCTTCAGCTCCACACGAACACGAACACACGAACGACACACAGATAGCAGCCACTGAATAGCCCCAGCCGAGAGCCGATCTATGATTCTCGCGCGCGATTCGTGTAGTTGTAAGTGAAAGAGCAAGCTACCTGCAAACGGCGAGCACCTTCGTCGTCGCTTGCGTTCGTTGCTGACGCCGAGTCGATGGCGATGTGCACGTATGCGTTTCTAAGTCAATGCAGATCGCACTTTAATTCAGTGATTTACAGTCGGAATGCGTTGTCGAGTGATAAACGTGTTTGGTGGTGTGAGTGGCGCGTTGAGTTCGCGAGTGCGCATCGGATCGCAGTCGCCGTCGCCGTCGTCAATGCACAAGCGTGTGTGTGAGTGTGCTGCTGAGAGAGTCGCCAGTGACTGGTCGATGATATGCTGCTTGCAGAGTGTTGCCAGGGCGGATTTCTAAATAGACGAGAGCAATTAGATGATGGCTAATGTGCGAAGTAATCGATTTGAAGAGATGAGATGAGAGGCTTGAAGAAATCATTTGAAGAGAAAATGTGAGTTATAAAAAGGAAGATTGACGCTCGAAACGCGACCGAATGCGTGATTGACTGATCTGCTGCTGCGACGACATTCCAAACATTCTTCAATCGCACAGCACAGGATCGTCTTGAAAACGTAAAACTGGCAGTATTCGAATATTGCAGAAAGTCCTAAAAACGCAGAAAACACCTCCGAAAAACAACCAACTGCAATAATAATAATAATGATAATAATAATAGTAATAATAAATAAATAAATAGCAGCAATGAATATCGTCAACAAGTATTTTTGCTTGTGTATTGGTGAAATTCCAATGTTTTGAATGTGTGCAAAGCTAGCAACAATTGGGAGCCAAGCAATGAAATGCAAAAAAATTAAAAACCTTTACAAAAACAAAGCAAAACCAACAGACAACAAACGGAGAAGACAACTGAAAACTTAGAGGCTCCAGAAAACACAACACAGACCACGGCAAGACAAGTCAACTTGGCCACTTTGGCTAGATTCGAGCGAAGGCTAAGAAATTGAAGAAAAATGTATGTATGAATGTAGATACATATATGTATAAAAAAGCAGCAGCAGCAGCAGCAACGGGGTTGCAAAGTGGTTGTAGAGGTAAGCAACGAAACGAGCTACGATCCAGCGAATGAACGAATTGCTACGATATCGTCACTTGGGCGCATTCCACAGCATAATGCGAGCTTCATTTGCCAGATTTATACATGTACAGGCGACGGCACACAAACGCCGCTCGCTCTACGTTTGCGTGTTCTGCGCTGCTGTGTGTTCGTGAGCAAGCGCGGAGCCGAGTGGAGCCGAGTGCGGAGATGACGGCTTCGGAATGAACGTGAATTGTTCGCGTCGGCATGAAGCTTGGCGACTGCTTGTTGCTTTTCGTTTGTGATTTTGTTTTGTTTTGGACCTTTTTTACGAGTTTTTGAAGACTGGTTTTTGTGAGGCGTGCAGCGACAGCACAAAACGCGCCGATCATCGCGTTGTTGGTGAACGTTGCCGCTGCTGCTGCTGCTGCTGCTGCTGATGATGATGATGAAGATGATGATGGTGGTGGTAATAATGATGATGGCGATTATGGTAACGTCAAGTTAAGTCAATGCTTAACATATTTCGCAAACACGCGATGAATTTCGTGAAGCAGCGAGTGAAAGAGAGAGCGTCAACAAGTGGCTGCTGCTGCTGCGCTCTTCTCTCATTCTCTTTGCAGAGGATTCGATGTTTTAAAGTAGGTTTTTCTGCTCCTTCCGATTCGCGTATCCACTTGAAGTCTGCTTCTTCTTTTATTTATGTGAATGTGTGTGTGTGTGTGTGTGTGTGTGTGTGTGCGGCTGTGTTTGTGCGAAATATTGGCGCGCTTTTTGTGCAGCGGCCGGTTTTTGTATATTTTTCCATGCGTCGGCTACACTTAAAATATTGCAAAACAAAGCAGAAGAAAAAGAGGCGATATTTATCCAGCAGATGCTGTCTGATTGCGGAATGCAGAGAAAGGAAGCGGACCACTGAAGGCGAAGCTTCGTTTTATGATCCATAAATTTTTCTCGGATTTGCGGAGTTGGCGAGTGAACGACGAGTATTTTATTGGATTAAAGGAATTTTAGAAGCCAGCCACAAGTCAAGGCTTTTACACTTTTGCTATTGAAAACGGGGATCGAAGGGTTTTTTCTTCGTTTTTTTTCTACATTCTGCGCAATTCGCAGTATTTTTAAATTCCGTGCAAATAATTCAAATAATAATTAATTTCGTATTTCAAGCAAAACATTTGTGAGTCTGTTTTTTCCGTCATTTGTTTGTTTTTTTCTTAATCTATCGAAAGCACATTTTAATTAATAATTTTGCTTTACTCTTCTTCTTCTTCTTCTTCTTCTGTTGTTGTTGTTGTTGTTGTTGTTGTTGTTGTTGCCGCACCCTAAGCATCATCGTCATCATCGTCGATGATCATAGAACGCGCAATGACATCGACTACGAGACGAAGTCGCTTCATTTGTCCATCGAAAGCATTCGACTTGGGCAGCGAAAGCCGCCGCCGACGACAGCGACGACGACGACGCAGCCACGCGTCCATCCGCCTGTCGCCCTCGTCGCACCTTCCTCAGCACATTCCAGTATTACAGGTTCGCAAGTTTATTGCTTGGGCTGCTTTTGGCTTCAGCTTTTGGAATGTACGATTTCGCAGTTTCTTAATCGAACGTGTCACACGAAAAATGCACTCTGCACCAGCTTCAAAAATAACGAACGAAGTCGTCCCACCGCAAAACAGAAGCTGCTGCATATCGCACTCCGATGTATTCCAAAATAATCCAAAAATTAATATAAGCATTATTTAATTCTATGCAAATATTTCGACGACTCACAATCGACAGCGATTTCATCCTTCGTTCGATGGATGTCAACAAGAAAACGCCATGGAAAAGCACTTGACAATAGCGAAGCAGCATTTTGAATTTCATTCATTTGCGTCTTATGAAGAGCTGCGTCTTGCGCCTCGGTCTGTTTACACAGAGCCTCAAATTTCATTGATAGCGCATGAAACATGAATCTTTAAAATGACATCGACAACGACAAGATTCAAAAGCTTTTCGTATAAACACATATTTTAAAGCAGTCTTTATTAAGCGTTGCTGTAGGAATATTCGATAAATATATTAAGTAAATAAAGGATTTTACAAATAAATTATCTCAGAGGAGATTTCTTAAACATAATACAGCTCAAAGGGGGTCATTTTCCCCTCCGCGTAGTCTTCATTCATTCGTGGAGTTGGTTTGCTCCTGGCTGGTGGCTTTCTCATAGTCGTCAGTGGTCCCGACAGACGTAACCTGGAGCATGACTGTGTAGAGGTCGCCATACGCCATTTTTCGTCGAACATTCCGGACAGATGACAGCCATTAGCGCCATTATTAGGTTAGCCATTATTTAACGTAGTTCTGGCGCTGGAACTGGTACTGAACTATCTACGAATGATACCATATTTTATACATATCTTTTAAACGTTCACCAATGTACGAAATTTCATAGTAAATCACTAGAATCTTTGTAAAAGTACTGAAAAATTTATTATAAAAATGCCTCATAGTTTACTGAAGTCCTTATAACTTAAGAAGATCTGATAAAATAATTGGTTTTATACATTTTAAAAGTATCCATAATTGAGAAAATTCCCTATAAAATGCAAAGAAGTCCCACTAATTTCTAAATTAACCTCTAACAATTCAAAAAGTCCTTCCAAGAAGTTACCAAAATCCGTTTTTAATAACTTTCTAATGAAGTTTTATTTGTATTGAACAAAAACTTTGATTCTTTCTAAAGTATATTTAACTATTTCGAAATACAGTTGACAGGTTTTATTACGACTTCAGGACTAAGGATTAATACTCACTTTTTCCCGAAATGTGTAAAGTAAAAAAGAGAGATGAAGAAAAGTCGATTTAGCCATTTCCGGATGTTTGCCTGTCCGTTGAAATCACCATCACAGGAAAACCTTTGAAGATATCGGAGTGAAATTTATCAGAAATATTCTTATTGTTATGGCGAAATGTATCCCATTGGAAATGGGCAAAATCGGCCAACAAACGCCTCTATTTTCATCCTATAAAAATGAGGAATGACGAACAGATCTCTAAATAAATTAAGATCAAAATAACCAAAATTACTTTTTCCATTCAATGTTTTATAGCTTTTTAATTTGACTAACTTAAATTTTACGATTTTTTAATGAAATGGCAGCCAAAAACCAGCTTAAGTTTAAATTCTTCGAAGGCTCTTTATTGCCTTTCCCCCCACTTCCAAAGTCTTTCTTCCTGAGCTGAGGTGATACCTAAAAATCGACGTATCGCTCGATTTATAGTGCTCCAATTCTCGTATTCTCGGCCTTCCTCACTAATGACATGATCCAAGTTCTTAACTTTAGCCTTGAAGAACTCACAACAACGTCGAAGAACTTCTTCAAAATTTCAGTCTGTTCTTCGAATGCAAAAAAGTCCATCTCTGGGCCGGTGATTTGAACTAATGCCATCTTTTTCAGTAGCACAATTGTTAAATAAAAGTTTAGTTCAGTAATTTAGGTAATACTCAGGAGTAATCTTGTTGGCTGACTTCTGGTTGAAGATGAGGCTCCTCTTCTCCATGTAACAAGCTCCCACTGTGTAATAATTATTTCAGTGTAATATTATTCGGTTACCTTCGTCGCACAGGACGGACGACCTTCATGAAGTCGACTTACCTCTGTCCCCTACAATATTGCAGTGTTTTAGAACTCTCGTGCAATATCTTCCACTTCTTCGCATTTCCTATTGCTGATAGTTCGTCTGTTTTGAGACCGACTCCTAATCGATATTCACGTTGGTTGTACTGATTCTCCTATTGTGTTAAAATCCTTCCGTAGAATATACCAATGTTAAATGGGCGTATAGATTTCAATATATTATTTCAAGTGTCTTTACTGTAATTTCTATGCCGCATCGAATTTTGAATCCCAAATAGGTACGTTGATACGTTTCTCGGTTTCTGAAGCTTGACATGAATTTCATCTTATCTCTGATTTTCCGGACACTTGGCCAATATATCCAACGCTATCTTTTAATAATTGAAAGGAATGTAGTCGTGAATTGATGTCTGTACGGTAAGCGACTCTTTCTGTGAAAGACATAAGATCCTGTGTCCCTTTGTACTTGTTCCATTCTCAACACTGTGGGATTTTCGAGATTAGAGTTGTGTAATGGCATTTGTAGTACTATAGAGGAATTATAATTCTTATTGTGGAGGTATGGACGAGGTCAGCATAACCGAAGCTTCGTCTGGCCGCTCTTCGTAGGAGTTCTGTGTTTGGGTTCTATGATGTCGAAGCTTCTGCAGTGGGTTATATTGCCACAAGTTGTTTTCCTAGTTCATTGTCCGATCCTGTTGAATCGAGACTGAATTCTTTCGAAAGTACTTCTCTATTCTTTTATTTTCGGGTCATTCTTTTCATTGTTACAATTTGTCTCTTTTATATTTGACTCTCCTATCTCCTAAAATGTCTCCTCTTTCTAAATTTCGGATTTAAACAATGAATATAATAATAATATAAATAATAATAATAAAAGGAACAATCAAGACCAAAGCCAAGGCATTGGCCAACATCTTTTCATCAGTTCAGTTGAATTCTTGTTTCATTCAGCTGCCTTCGATTATGTATTTTCCGGGCACGTTCTGCGACAACTTTTTGTCAACAGTCCTCGTTAAGAATCCTTCGGTTTATCGAACGCGAAAGAGAGACAAACGACAGACTGCTTAATTCTCGCCGAATCTGAGGGTGATTTTCTACGATTTTGCCAACAAAATTAAAGCAAAACACAAGCGGAAAACGAGCTTCGAACTCTTCGTGGGGCAAACGTTCGATTCGGGATTATTTTCGCTTGTTCTTCTTTCATTGCGCTGATCGTCGTCACGGCAAACGTTTTCCTTGGTTGCTTCTTCGTCTTGTCCTGACTTGGAATGGATTTTGCCTCCTGACCACGAATTGATTCGATCGCGTCCATTGTCGTTGTTGTTGTTGCTATTGTTATTATTATGGTTTTTAGCATAGATTTCACCAAGCTCATTATTATTTATGGTTGCTTTTCTCTGGTCTGATGCACCATTATTTCGAAGTGATCGCAAAACGTTTCCTGCAGTTTCCGATTCCTCGATTCAGATTCCATTTCGGCTCTGTTAAATTTCGGCCATAAAAATAAAAAGCAGCCACATGGAAGAATTTACATTGATACTCAATCAATTTATACAAATATTTACATTTCAGAATTCTTTTTTGTTTTTCCCCCTCTTCTTTTTATTTATTAACCGCAGCGTCGACGGTTCACTTTTCTTGCTTTTGTCATACGTTCTTCTCGACGATGATGTAAAGAGCCACAAAACCTACAAACATATTTCAGTTTATTAAGGTGACATAAGTTAAAGGGGTTATGCGGTTATAGTGTGGTATATATAGCCGGGAATTGGGTAAAGGCGGAACGCAGCGATGCACTGTTTACGGATTTGCAGGGAACTTTTCGAAAGGCTGGCATATTTACGGTCCATTTCACGATTAAAATAGTTGAAAGATTTCATTTAATCATAAATATGGTTCTTTATCGTTTTTCTTCAGTATACTTTATGAGAATGACCACTGGAACCGGTCTTTTTACTTACCATTCCAATTTGTTCGGCAAAAACAAATATGTGACCTCAATATACACCGACGTTCATATATATATTCATCTGAGGTAATCAATTCTTCAGCGGGAAGAATTTCAACTGCAGGTCGCATTCGAGAATCGTAAATCATGCGGGGAAGAAATACTGCAGTACCCGAATCGAATAACTTCTATTTCGAAGCCATTTCCCTCGAAACTAACAACTAAACAAAAGAAATTAAAATTGTCATATAGCCGCAACGGAAGAGGAAAGGACCTTAAAGATATAAACCTAATACAATGCATTTAAGGCCCAGTTGAAGTAAAATGGTCGTGGAGTTTTATGCAGCCAATTTTCTCGTACCTCGGAAAGTTCTTCCCTCTCTAATAATGAAGAACTGCGGTTCCAAGTTCGTCTGCGGATCGACCAATTCAGAATTAATGAACTTAACTTAATTCAGCTTTAGCCAGGTGACGATGTTTGTCAATTTCTGCTCGGTTGCGGTGTCGGCTTATCTGCAGTACAGTTCAACATCTATTCAACTTTTAAAGCTTTGTTGGGGATAAAGAAAGCCATTATCCATTCCTCTAAATCGGATGGATTTGTCGAAGTAAATTTGTCTGTTACATTGAAGAATTCAGGAGTTCCCGCGAGATCCGTTAAACATTTAACGCTGAGAGCTGAGAGTGGTATACGTCGGGCTCCACAGAAACCCCTTACCAACTCCGCTGTCGGAAAATCAGACATTATCTCATATAAAGATCGGGTGAACCGAAGATAGTTCAAATTGTAGCTGTAGCGAAAGTTATTGTGGATAAAATAGATATCTGATTCCTTGTCCAAAATAACGAACCAGCGGATAAGGAGCAATAAAAGGATGATAATAAAGAACGCAGAATTACGAACGAACTCAATCAGAATCTCTTAAATATTCGAATTCTTTAAATTGCTGAGGAATTAAGGATTAAAACAATTTGCAAAGAATTTTCAAAAAGACAAAAGTGACCGTAAAAATACAAAAAAAAAACAAAGGAAAACTGATTTTTTCGATTCGATCATGTTTGAGTTGGATTGGAATGCGTTTGAAGCGAATTGGTGACCGAAAGTAAAAGAAACATGAAAAGTTTTATAAAACAACGGAAAATATATCACAATAAAATGCAACAGTGAATCAGCGTTGAGGAGTAACTTCGAAGAAGAAAAAGAAGAAGAAGTGGAGAAAAGAAAAGAAGGGATAGAGAAAGAAGAAGTTAAGAGAAAGAAGAAGAAGGGGAGAAGGAAGAAGAAGAAGACGAAAGAAGAAGAAAGAAGGAGGAGGAGGAGGAGAAAGAAAGAAGGATAAGAAGAAGGAGGAGGGGGAGAAGAAGAAGAAGACTACGAAGAAGAAGGAGAAAGGAAGGGAAGGAGAAAAATAACAAGAAGAAGAAGAAGAAGAAGAAGAAGGAAAAGAAAGGAATAAGGAGAAGAAAGGAGGAAGAAGAGAAAAGAAAGAAAAAATGAGAAAAAGAATAATAATAATAATAATAAAAAAATTAAGAATAGGAAGAAGAAGAAAAGAAGAAGAAGATGGAGAAGAGGAAGGAGAAAGGAAAAAGGAGAAGGAGGAGAAGAAGAAGAAGAAGAAGAAGAAGAAGAAGAAGAAGGAGGAGGAGGAGGAGGAGGAGGAGAAGAATAAGAAGAAGAAGAGCTATCCCCAAGAACATAAACTCATAAAATTAGCTGGGTTTTTATTTGTAATGATCCTGTTAAACAGTTTATCAACAAAAAAACAGATGAGGGAAATTTAATCTGATGTCAAACCATTAACCGAAATTATAAATGGAAAAAACTGTGTATTGCTAAATTTCTGTTTTCAATTAATCAAATATAATAAATTATATAAATTAATTTAACAGACATAAAGTTGAAACCAAAAAATACACAAAAATTAAGAAGTTTGTGAAATTTCCCAAGATCTCTAGATTCTATAAGATCTCTATAGAAATCTCTATCTGTCATTTGTATGGCGAAGATCGGGATACGATTCAATTCACAAAAAGTAAACCCAGCCATAAATCGTAATCAAAGCAAAAGGAAAGAGATGGAGAATAAAAACCACGAATTTTACGCAGAACCAAAAAAAAAATTCCCGAAATGGTTGCTGTTGCCCTGAAAATGTACGTGATTTGGGTACCAATGGCAACACTTACACGAAAGTGTTTTATCATCCCAAATGCATTTATCTACTACGTAACTACTTTAATAAATGTTAGTACTCTATAGTATATAGTCTAGGGTACGTAGCCTACTTTCACTCCTTTCAGCCTGCTCCATGTCGATTATGACGCAGCGGCTGTAAAAGCAACAACAACATTTAATATTTTGCATTTTGTGGTGTGGTTTCTTTGAACAATTTGACTATTTAATTCAAGGCTTTCAAATTAAACGCTTCTTCAAGAACATTTTATCGAAATTTTTGCGAAAAACACAGTTGCAACAAAAGCGAAATCCTCTTTTAGCCATCAACATCGCATTCATAGATTAAAATCAACGGAGAAAAAAGTTTCGTAAAGCAGCACTCTTCGGACAAACTTTCAGTGTAGCGAGGTGATAGCGAGCTTCTTTGTGTGTGCGTGTGTGTGAAGAGCTGAAACGACACAAAAGCAGAAGCTGATATAAAAAACAGATTTTGCACAGTAGCTGTTTTGTGTTAATGGACTGCGCTGCGTTCATGATGCTCCTGCTTTCTGTTGTTGTTGTTGCTGTTGATATTGATATTTAGAAAACAACTGCAAAAAAACAGCTGCAACAACAACGATCACTTTCTGCGCATTTCATTTTGCGCTGTGTTGTTGTTGCTGTTGCTATTCTCTGACTTTCGTGAATGATTATTTCGTTAAAAAACTGCTGTTTTTTGTTGTCGTTATTATTATTATTATTGTTGTTGTTGTAAATTCTCAATTTATTGTTTCTTGATTAAAACTCCTGTACTTCATTTTACATTCCAATAAAGCGATGAAATAGCAAAATAAACAGCTTAATAAATAAACAAAATCCTACTGTTTTTTGTAAATAATTGAAAAAAAAAACAAACCTACAGCAGTTGCATTTAGAAACAGCTTTAAATTGTTCATAAAAAGAGAAAAAATTGTAATAAAATAAACAACTGCATTCATTCGAATTCTGTTTTATTGATAATCTTATTTTATATTTTTTTTATTTCCTTTCTAAGATCGATGAATGTGTTAAATAATAAATCCTTAGATTATTCGTTACACAGATTCGACTTTATTGCGTTATTGTATATTTTATGCTATTGGAATTATCTTTTATATCAAAGAACGTTAATCGCCATTCGAATCCTTTGGAGAGTCTCCATTACAAGTTTTGCTGCAGTCTTGAAATCATCCTAGCATCCATTCGCACAAACTTATCTCGCTTATTCTTCTTCTATGTATGTGCGCAGTATGAACCATAGATTAGTAGATGAGACACTCGAAAATGTCCCTTATACACTAATGCATTTTTGCTGGAATTGCACTGATACAATGAAAGAAAACTTTGATTCGCTGCAAAAAAAGTGTAGCCTCGCCGTAAAAAAGTGTAGCCTCGCCGTAAAATAATGTAGCCTCGCCGCAAAAATTTTGTAGCAAGCACTGATCGAAAATTTATTTTAAGGGGGTTGTTTATCGAAACGTCAAAATAAATAATTATAAATATTATGTTTTTTATCCGTAAAAAACATTGTTATAATGTTAATAAATATATTCTATAACATTTCACACAGCATTTTCTAATTTGCTTGGTTATATTTCCTATAAATGCAGTCGGTAATCAAAACTTTTTTGTTATAAATACACAATTATGCGCCTAATTGCGAAAGTATTTTAGAATGCTGTTAGCAGAATAGTATAAATGAAACTAAATACAAATTATTACAAAATAGTTGGAAATTATACGTTATTGGCCTAGTTGGGGGCTCCAAAACCCTTTAGCACATACGGTTGCACTAGTAAGAAATCGTACACATTGATTGATAAAGAAACAAGAACAACAATGTGGTATCTCTCACGTATTGTATACGTGAGCTCAACATACCAAACAATCAAATGTCAAACCGACTTTTTAAAGCGGCGAATAGCGAGTGTCACATCTAGTAATCTATGGTATGAACTTTGTGCAGATTCTTATCATTTACATAAATTTCACTCGACGATTTATTAAGTACGAATGCGCATTCTTATCGAGGAATTTATTAGTCATCTATCACAAAAAAGCATATCGACCAAAATATTTAGTTTTACCTCGCTAACATACATACATACATACATATGTTTGTAAATGGAAATTTACATGGAAGTGCTGCAACATTTTCACTTGTAAATCAGAAAGTGTCACTTTAAATTCAGAAAGCATCACTTGTAGCTCAGAAATATTGTTTGCAAATCAAAGTGTCACTTTAAATTCAGCAAGCGTCACATATAATTCAGGAATTGTACTTTGTATTTCAGAAAGTGTAATTTATAATTCAGAAATGTCATTTGTAATTCAAAAAGTATCGTTTGGAAATTGCATAGAAATTATCTATGGCATTTATGAATTAAAATTGATGCTTTGTGATTTACAAGTGTCTCCTCCTGAATTAATGCTTGAATAACATCGCATCATTCAATGATATGGAAATGGAAGCATTCGTGTTTTTCTTTTTTTTTTGATATTGGCACCACTCTTTCAGAGATCACTTCATTTATAAAATAATAATAATTATTAATGCCACGCGCAATACAAGCGGGATGTTTATTTAATAAGTTTCTTTTTATATGGAGGATGTGAGTGTTTATTTGTCGTCACTGGAGCCATCAGCAGCATCGTCCGCATTAAATGTTATTGTTATTATTACCATATCAAGTGAAGAAATACGACCTTTTATAGAAATTCGAGTGATTTTAATATGTATGTATGTTATTAATGAAATTTGAATACGAGCTACTGATAAACAGATATTTAATTGCTTAAACCCCATTTGACATTGAAATACGAACTGAAAACAAAACAAATGATCGAGATTCGTTGTGATACAAATATAAGAATCTAAACAAATATCAATTTACACTAATTTCATTTAAAACTAAAGACTTAACAATTATTTATGTAAATTTAGAAATAATTCATTTAACACGGATCTTTGCTAAATCAGTTGAGTGGAATCAGTTAGATATTTCCTAATCAATCAATCATCAGAGCTACAAATATTTTTTTTCAGGAAGAATGTTTAAAATATTGGAATGGATTTATTTGTCTTTAATTATTGACGGTTGCAGTAATCGTCGCCTGCAATAATCATGAAGAAATTTAAGGTGTTATTTTAGAGTTAACCTAAGCGAAAATCGTGGAAAAAGCATTGAAGTTAAATTCGGAAAAGCGTAAAGTTAGTGAACACAGTTAATTATTATTTATTATTTATTTATTTATTCCCTAAACAATTATCAACTAAGGTGTACAAAAAAAGATCACAAGATCTTGTAAAAATTGTACTAACAATAATGAATAAGAAAATGTAACTAATGAATGTAAACGGAACTGGTACTAAAGCAAAAGAAGGTTACCTTATAAATATAATAAGTGTAATTACAATTACAATTACTAAAAATACAAAAACGAGACATACGGGCACAAACTGCTAGAACACAATTTAGCAAAGAAGCTATTAAAAACAAAAACAAGAAAAACAAGAACACACAAAGCAAACAAAGCTTCAATCCAGAGGCACAGTCATTAACTTAGTCCAAACGGAAAAATCCAAGAACTTCCATGTTTGAAAACATGGAACATGGTAATACGCTCAAGGCGAGCAGGTAGGCTATTCCAAAGTCTGATCCCTCTGACAAGGCTACATCTATCCCTAGCCAAGGAGTGAACACTAGGCGATACCAGATTCAGAGTTCGGACAGAACTGCATGGAATAAGCTTCCTAGACAGATACGCAGGTGTACTAAATCTTCACACTTTGAACACAAGTAGCATCAACCTAAGATCGAAAAGTCGCTTTAATTCAACACCCAATATGAGTTTAAATAAGTGACTTACACGATCTCTCCTACGCAATGCAAAAACAAAGCGTGTAACAGTCCGCAGACATTTATACAGCCTATTCCAGCTAGCAGCATCACGACCTCCAAAGATCTCACATCCATACAGTAAGTGCGGAACACAATTAGTGCCTTAACCAATGATAAACGAGTGGCCCGTGGTAAAAAGTCCTTAATGTGATATAGATTTCTTAGAACAAGATAAATTTTGCCACATACCCGCCCAATATGAGACTCTTAATTTCGGTGCAATAACAGAGAGTAACCCCATCTAGAGAGACCCTCGGTAGCAAATCAACGTTAAGTCTGCCTCCTCTATGGATAGCCATTAGTTGGGTTTTACTATGATTAAGTGAAAGGCTATTGTCTACGGCCCACGATGCTACTGCATTGATATCAATAATTAAGCGGCGCGATGCAAGGGCCACATCCTCACGTCTACAAGATAAGAGTAGTTGAACATCGTCAGCGAAGATATGTACTTGAGACCACTTCACATGAGATGGCAGATCATTAATGTATAAGGTAAATAATAAAGGTCCCAGAACGGAACACACACCCCATGGATGAAACTCGCTGTTTCCTATTAGAGGGATATGAGTAAAGCAGATTGCACGCTGCATTAGAAAAATAAAATTGAGTCTTAAGTTTAATGCAAAGGTGTGCCCGCCCAGTCAACGCAATTGAACGCTTTGCTGAAGTCTAGAGCAACTAAAAACGAAATGGAGTTATAATAATAATAATTATATTTATTATTGAAATTTATGCATAATAAAAATGTATTATTTTCTTCATTGTAATGATTACATGCATTAAAGCTTAATTAATGACTAAAAAACATTCTTTATCTGAATTTCCATTCAATTTTATTTAATTATTTCTGTTTTTACGTTTTTGTTTATTATTGAAATTGAGATTTGCGATTTGTTCATTGAGTGAATCATTAAATCGTTTGCTTCTTTATTCAAAGTGTCCATATAATTAATTAATTCATTATTATCCAATTCGTTGGTCTGTTTTTTATTTTAATTTCCACGTGTTACTGATTGTTTGTGCAATTGTTTATTTTTGTAATTAATTTATTTGCTAATAATTAATAAAAGACACGATTGTGAAACGATGTATGATTGCGACTTGAAATAACGTTTTTTATTGAGTTTAGCGAATGTGACATTCAGCGCTTGGCTTTCATCGTTCGTTGTTTGGCGGAAAATTGTGAAACTGGGTGAAAATGTAACTTATTATGTTTCAATTCAATCGAATTCGGTGCAGTTTTCGCAAATTCTTTTCGCTGACGTTGACAAAGTGCAGCAAGAGCAGCCATCGTCAGTTGCTACTGACAACGAACTCATTTGCATTTAAACAAATTTGTTTTTATGTATGAAAGACTTGGTCGTACTTTACTTCATTTGAAAACGAAATAATTCGTAATCGCTGTCTTGCTGTCTCTGTTCCAAGCAGTTATGTAGCTATTTTGGATAAATTCTTTAGCTTAGTCACAGAAGCGGTTTCCAAGGAAGTCATTCTGCTGCGATATAAAGCTGCACATCTGCTGAGGTTGTTTTTGCTAGAAAATGTTGACACACTTAAATTAAAACTAAAGCCTTTGCCCCTAGCCCTTTGCCAAAACTAATAAAAGTTGGACATAAATTCGGAATAGTTTCCATTGTCCCACATTCCACATGTCCCAAGAGAAAAATGTCCGAAATTCGGGGCCACAGGGTTGATGGCGGCCATGGTTACCGCGAAACAAACAAAGCCAACGGAGAAGGAGCAGCGAAAATTTAATTATAGCAGAGGCTCAATTCTTTAAAAGAAAAATTATAAATCCATCAAGGCTGAAATTAATTGTGTTGTGTTTGTCTTCTGCGGTATTTCGTGGTCTAACATCGCCAGCTCATCATCATCAAAAGGAGTCGCAACGGAGACAACATCCGGTCGAAAAATTCCCCAAAAACACCGAAACCTGAAAAACACAAAACAGAAAAAGGAAAAAAACAACTTGGAAATGACCGAAATGACGGCCGGAATAACCCTGTCATCGACGTCACCGCCGCCGCCGTCACCGCCGCCGTCGCCGTCGCCAACGGAACCAGAATCAGAACCAGCGCCACAAAAACAACAGAAATATCCTCCGCTCCATCGAGCGACATTGGAGCTGCTTTACTTTAAGGCCGTTTCGCTGTACCGAAGGCGGAATTATGAAAAATGCAGCGAGGTGTGCAACGCAATGCTGCAAACAGGTCACGAAAATAATGTCCAAATGTTTGCCAGAGATCCTGACGACGACGATGAGGAGAACGAAGAAGAGCGCGATGCTGCTGGCAGCAGCGACTCCAATCACAGTCAAATGCATCGCAACAATAGCTGCAGCGGCTCTTCTGCGGCGCACAGTAGCCGCAGATACAGTAGCAATTTGCAGCGTGGCATGTTGCTGCTGCCGCCGCCGCCTCGCAGGCAGCAGGCCCGCCATCGCGCCAGAAGCAACAAGAAGCGAGCGCCGATGCCCACCTGGATGATGGAAGGCGTCTGGCAATTAAAAATGCGCGCCCTGACGCAGAGGGTCTTCGTCGATGATTTGGAAACGAATGATGATGCTGGCACCGCCGGTGAGTGGCTCTTTTCAACCCGTTGTTACGTATTATTTGACCATAAATGCACAATTAATTTATGAGTTCCTTTCAATGTAATAATAGCAATTTTGAAACTTATCAAATCAATTTTTAGCGTCACTGTGTTTAGTGATATTGCAATATAATTAAATTTTAAATGAAAAAACCTTTTCGTCACTAATTAATGCGAATTTACTTAAACAATAGCGTAGCGAGAGACTTTTAGTGACGAACTATGAACAAAGTTTCCTTTGATTATGATTAATAACTGTGACTTGGGCCGATTCTTGTTATAATGTCGTAAAATTTCTTCGCGGAATATTCGTAAAATGCACAATAGCCGCATGAACGCACTGCACGTTTTTCGTGTTGGCCGATTTGCTCGAACGGCGAACCATTTATAATTTACGAACCATGAAGACGTTAAAATTCCGGCCGGGCCGAATTTTCAGAAATCAGCTCAGTAAGAAAACTGCGGCTAGTTTAATAGCTTCTTGCTGCCATCGCGGTCTGCTGCCATTCTCACACTCTGCTCGCATTTTAAATTAATATTAGTTGCAATGAGACGTCGCCGGTTGCTTTCAAAACTGGAGCTCAGCTTCAGACTTTCCTGGAAGCATTTTTATGTCGCGCACGGATGAATGGTCAACGGAGGAGTGGTCATTTGGTGAGCCTGTGGCGGCACTTGTCGCTTACCCAACCGCTTACAACATTCGCTTAATTTCAGCGCATTGCGTGCGGACACACTCGACATTTAACTCACATTCCATTTGTGTTCAATCACCTCGGAATTACTACACTTTTTCCTTTCTTTCCTTCTGGTTTTTTTGTGGGCCTTTTTTTATAGTGCCATTTGTTTGCTTTTTTTTTTTTTTGGTTTTTATTTCATGGTTTATTTTTTACATCGATGTGCCGATCGACACAGCCGAGTCCGGATCTTTGTGCATGCTTCAAATCCTTTGACTTGCTTTTCACGCTTCTCCTTTGTCTTGGCTTTGCCTTTTGACTGCTGCCGACTGCCAACAGAGAGCGAAGAAGTGGAATTTGAGCGCATTGCGACCGCTGCAAGGCCGGGAACATCAATTAGAACCGCATTTATACCACGTCCCAGCACCGTGAATGTGTCGCGTCAGGGTAGCGCTGCCGCTGCCGCTGCCGCCAGAATGAGGAGTGCAATGGGCAGCGGCGAACAAGGAGTACCTCAAAGTGGCCGACCGATATCGGCGATGGTGAGCAGTAGCCACATTTTACATGGCATGAATTTATTTGGCATGACAGCGAGTGATTTGGCGACCTTTCCAACTTATTCATCTATCTTCTCGTCTTAGGCTCGTCCAGGCACTGCACTGAGTCGTCCTGGCTCAACGGCTTCGTCACTCGGACAGCGGCCAGCTTCACGCTGCGGCACTGCAAGTCGAGTGCGTGCCGTCTCCGCGGCCGCCTACGCCGTGGGCGACGCAACGGCTCCGCTTTATCAAGCATCACGCCTCAACCCAACCATCTACGCGGAGCGGCAGGTGCTGGTGAAGTCGCTGTTCCAGTTCCTCTTCTACCACGAGAGCGACGTACACAAGGCGTACTCGCTGTGTGAAGCGGTAACGAAGGTGGCGCAGCAGCAGCAAGCGAAGAAGACGGCCACAGCAAGGCAGGGCTCGCGCCCGGCTACGTCAGCTGTTGATTGGTGGTGGGATCAACAGATGGGCCGCTGCTTATTGGCCCTCCGATATCCGCGCAAAGCCGAACTGCACCTGCAACAATCACTAGTCGCTTTCCCGCATCCGGACACTTATTTGCTACTCTCACGGCTCTACCAACGCCTTGGACAACCGCAGCGGGCACTCGACCTGATCAACAGCGCCGTCGAGCGCCATCCGTTCGACGTCACCTTTCGCAACGAGCAAGGGCGCATCTTTGTGGCCATGTCTCGATCCGACGCAGCGGTGCAGATGTACCGTTTGGTCATCAGACTGAATCCGATTAACATCGAGGCCCTGGCATGCATCGCGATGGATTACTTCTACGACAACAATCCCGAGATGGCGGTGATGTATTATAGGTGAGAACTGAGTCGGAAATGGTTCAATTACAATCATTTCACATTGATCAATCCAAGCGCAGGCGCATTTTGTCGCTGGGCGTACACACAGCCGAACTTTATTGCAACATCGGGCTGTGCTGCTTGTACGGTGGCCAAATCGACTTGGTGATACCATGCTTCGAACGCAGCCTCGCCATGGCGAAGACGAACGATCAACGCGCTGACATTTGGTACAATTTGAGTTTTGTCGCTCTCGTAAGTAGAAACTAAGGCTATGATGAGGAAAGGATTCATTGATTTGCCCTTTTATTTTGACCCATACATAAATGTAATATTCCGCACTGCATCCCGCGATGCAGTTTCAATTAAATTATAGTAGAATCAGCATTTCAAACACACGAATGTGCATAATGTTGATTAATTAATTTCCAAGAACTTCAAACAAAATTAATGTTTATAAATACTTTAAACAAATGGTTTAGTCTTTTCAAGAGACCAAAAAATATTAAATAGTTTTTCATGTTCTCGAGTAAAATACGCAGCTTTTAAAAAATTAATTCTTTCCGTTTTCAATTGAAGAAACTAAATTTGTTGCATGTGCTTTTATGATATTATATTTCATTCGTTGTTCCTATTAAGAAAATGCATTTATGTATAACTATTTTCACAGACTTCAGGCGACTTCAATTTAGCTCGACGCTGCCTTCAACTCTGTCTCGCTTCGGACGCCAATAATGGGGCTGCTCTCAACAACATTGCTGTACTCTCGGCTCACGACGGCAACCTGGCCAAAGCCAAGTCTTATCTGCACGCTGCCAACGAAGTTCTCTCCACCTCGCACGAAATCCAACACAATTTAACGTACATGGAGAAACATTACAAGTTATAAATAATAAGCAAATAATTATAGAAAATCCAATGAAGTCATATTCATAGATTTCCGGCGAGTTCAATTACTAAAAAAGCAAGTAAACAAAAAAATAAAATAAAAATAGAGCTGCTATTTTGATTAAAGTTTAGCATGAGTCTTAATAAAAGTCGTTAATCATGAACACAAAACATACATTTATTTGTTTATAATTTGGTAATTTGCACAGAAAATTTAGTTGGTCGCAATGAGTAAACGCTTGAATTGATATTTGTTAACAATGCAATTTATATCAAACGCGACGAATGTGGCAAACATAAAGCCTTCAATGAAACATGTAAATGCATGAAATAAGCAAATCTTTAGCGTATTTAGGAGTGGAGCTACTCGTTCCATGATAACAACAGAGGTAAAAAGACATGTTTCCATATTGATGCAGTGGAAGTCTTCTACGTCCTGTACATTTAATTCATTAATTCAATTCAATTTAATTATTGTGTTGTCAAAATAACACAAGATTAAAGACAACCCCAAAAAACGACCTGCTAAATACGCTGCCGATAAAATACAATAAAATGAAATAGGATGGAAGTATTTTTGCCAATCATTTGGCTCATTCAAATTGGTCGTGAAGAATACACGTTTGAAGTGATAATTGTTAACAGTACAAATGAAATTTACATCAAACGCGACGAATGTTATGAGTTATCTAAATTATTTTACCGAAAATGAATCCTTCAATGGAACTTGTAAATGTATGAAATAACAAAATCTTTGGCGTATTTAGGAGTGGAACTATTAATTTCATGGTAACCATATTAATCTCTTGGTTATATTCGACATATTGCAATCCAATTTTTCTATATCGTGTACATTTAATTCAGTCCGAAAATAAAATCAAAATTAACCAATTCATTTAATTAATGCGTTAATTATGAAAATAACACAATATTATATATATATAAAAAAAAAACCACCTGCTAAATACGCCACCGATAGAACACAATAAAATAAATAAAGTCAAGTGACTAGGAATGAAGTTTTTGCGTCAATAACATCGCTCAATTAAATAGAGCATCCTCAGTTGATGCAGCTTGGATGCTTTTGTGAAATTCGTCATAAGTATTTGGCTGAGAAAGTGGCTCCTCCCACTGAGAGGAAGGTTGCGGCTGAAAGAAATCTGCTAATGGGCTTTCCAACAATTTTGATAATGAGTCTACTAGATATGGGTCTTCTTCTTTCATTAGTAAGCCTTCAGATAATGATTGTGTACTGACAGTGAGCGACTTGGTCTCGCAACATTCTAATTTATTTAATATTGATGCATCGTCTGTAGCTGTTTGTTTATCTTTTTCATTTGGTGTATATGCTAATGACAGGTCGAGAGGGCGCATGTCGATGAATTCCACTTCATTTTCCAGCTTAATTTCAACTTCTAGCTCTGGCACATAACTAGGGTCTGCAAACGCTGGAATTTCCATTTTAATATCTGCTGTGTTTTCAGATAATACTGGCACAGCATTTGCATCTTGCAGAATCTGTTGTGGAACAGACGTTAAATTTTTATTTGTTTCGCTACTGTCAGTATCCATCTGATGATCTGCTTCATTATGATTCTCCATATCAAAATCTTGTGTTGAAGACACTGAACTGTTTATATCTTGAATTTGTATGATCCCTAAGGGACTTTGTTTTGTCTTTACACTTACTACACCTTCTTCATTACACTGCTCATCGTCCGAATCTTGCGTGGATGATACTTCCGGCGGTGGGGGCTTGCGCGGCTGTGGAAATAGTGGAGTCAACTTTGGCAATCTGCTTAGTAGAAGCGCGTCTTCCCTTTCCTCATCATATTGCCAGAGTTTTAGCTGCATTAAATTTCTTTTCTTTCGCTGGCACCATTCTTTATAGCATTCAGCTTCTCGCTGTTTATTGTCAGTTTTAAAAAAATCTGGATTTCTTTCATATGTTTTCATCATCAATTTATTGATGAAGCTTGGACTTTTCCCGTTGAAGCGTCCATTTTCGCGATAAGTTTGAGCAACCGAACCGAAAGTATTCCATTTCCACATGACTACGCGACATGTTGAACCTCGGCACAGCTTTTCCCTTTGCTTTAAAGTCAGTTCTTGCTTTATATCTTCTTGTGTAGGTACCTGCAATGAAAATTGTATCAGTTTTCTTTCTTTTTATAACCTTCACTTTACATAGGCTTTTATCAACATGTCGTGATAATCCATAATAAAGTTCGCCAAAGATTTTTAAGGCCAAATATAAATTTTGTTTTGTTTGTATTTAGTGAGGTAAATAGTAAACTTATTATGTATATAAAGAGCTGTCACCAAATTACGTGCTGCCACAAGTTTAGAATATATAGTTTAGAAGAGAAGTTGAATAATAGAAATGTTCGCAACTTTCTGGTGAAACTGGGCTTAAATATTCCGTCGCACCGATGCTCCCACTTCGTTGAGGATTGTTTTCGCAGATGCTGTCATTAGAGATTAACCTATAACTCGAAAAATTAGAAACGCTTTCTCCCCATATCTCTTTAACTACGAAGGATACGCGGATCGCCTATATACTGTTAGAATTTGATTCTTTTTTATTCACGTTAAATATAAATTTTACCGAAAGATAATAACTTCTGCAGGAAAACACATTTTTAATAATGATTTTATATAATCACACTCATTTGACTTGACACTTGCGTAACGTCCCAACAATAATTTATATAATTCATTTACATAATTTACAATATATGATGATTTGGAAACAGAAATTTAGCAATACAAAGTCAAGTTTTACACAAGTTGAAATTTCCCTCATCGTGTTTTAATGAACCGGATAGGAAGAACCATATAGTTCATTCAAAAAACACGGCTATTATCTTTATTCCTGATTCAGACAAGAGCCTGGTTTATTTTGACAACTGATTCTGTGTTAAGGTTCTGTTCGCCAAAATGTGTTTGCGACAAGCCATAGATTTTTGATGTTATCTTTTGTTTTTTTTTTTGTTTTTTGGAACAGTGCTCTCAGCATTAAGCGGTCGCCTAATTACACCCTTATCAGTAATACAATTGTGTATAACCACTATAATAACATAAAAATTCAGCTGTATAAAAAAGGTTTCAGGCATTTGCCTATTTGTATTAATTATACTTGAAAAACATTTTGTTTAAATATGGGGTCGAAATTCTTTTATGAGATTAGTATTTACCGTAGTCTTGTGTTCCATTGTACGTCCTTTAAGCAGAACGTTTTGTTGTCTTGATTTTTTGTCAATTGGGGAATATTCGCTCTTATTATTATAAGATACAAGCTTAATGAAAACTTTTTCAAATTGTATTGCATGAAATCGACAAGTTTCACAACGTTTTTTAAACTGAAGTTTTTTGAATTTATATTTTTACATTCTTCAAACTTGTCAGAGCTAGCTATGTTGCCATTTAGTTTTGTCGTATAAAAATATTCTAAGTAAAAATATAAAAATATTGTGAGTAAATCAGTCTATTTTTCATATAAATTTGTTGTGTTAAATGAAACCTTTTTTAACATTTATACATAAAGAATATCAAAAGCAGTCAAATAATGATTAAATAGTTTATAAAATTATTATATATTTTAAATATCGGTGTGACAACAGATTTGTTCTCTTTTTAAATGCAGTTTTAAATTCCCTTGGGCATATATGTATGCTCCAGAACCATATAGTTCATTCAAAAAACACGGCTATTATCTTTATTCCTGATTCAGACAAGAGCCTGGTTTATTTTGACAACTGATTCTGTGTTAAGGTTCTGGTCGCCAAAATGTGTTTGCGACAAGGCATAGATTTTTGAGGTTATCTTTTGTTTCTTTTTTGTTTTTTGGAACAGTGCTCTCAGCATTAAGCGGTCGCCTAATTACATCCTTATCAGTAATACAATTGTGTATAACCACTATAATAACATAAAAATTCAGCTGTATAAAAAAGGTTTCAGGCATTTGCCTATTTGTATTAATTATACTTGAAAAACATTTTGTTTAAATATGGGGTCGAAATTCTTTTATGAGATTAGTATTTACCGTAGTCTTGCGTTCCATTGTACGTCCTCACAGCAGTAGTATTATCTGATCCTGATTCTTTGTGTATAGGAGAATATACGCTCTTTTAATTGTCAAATAAAAACCCCACAAAAAATTATTCCCAATTGTATTGCATTCAGTAGAGTTTGACAACTGAATATTTTTTTTCAATCATAAATCTTTGAAGGGCCAACTACGTTTCCAATGATAAAAGTAGTATCGTATTAAAACATCCGAAGTATAGAAAATTTGGAATAAATCTACCCTTTCCCAGTATAAGCGATTTTGTTGTTGTTGCATTTGTTGTTGTTGTAGCTCCCCACAACAACAAGTCCCGCCCCCGCTCCGCCACCGTTTAAGAGATATAAGCATTTAAATTTTCAAATTTTGATGGCCTATATCTCCTTAATCCCGGCATATATCGGAATGATTTATACATCGTTTAAAAGGTAATTTCAATATCTATAACCCGTATTTAGAGACATTTTATCAGAAACTTTTACTTTTCGCGTAAAACAAGTTTAAAGTTTTTCCTAAGTTTTTTTGTGATGTTTATTATGTTTTTGAAAATTAAGTTGTTTAGAATGTTATATAATAGTTAAAATTTGAAGAAAATATAGTTAATAACGCGTATTTACGTGTTTTTTTTATTAAAATCGGTGCAGTACTTTGGGGGGAAACGACCATTAAACCGGAGCCGTTGCTCCCTTTTTGAAACTAATGTGAGTACATAGTAACATTTTGGGGAAATTATTTTCAAGTACTATTTTTATACCCTACACCTTAAGGTTGAGGGTATGTTCACTTTCTACCGGAGTGTGTAACGCATAGAACTAGACAAGATAGGTATGGAAAAGTATATATATTCTTGATCAGCATCACCACCAAAGTTGAATTAACGATGTCTGTCCGTTGAAATCACGATCATAGGAGAACGGATTGAGATTTCAAAATGAAATTTGGCAAAAATATTCGTTGCTATGTTGGGGTGTTTCGTATTAAAAATGGACAAAATCGCCCAAGAACCACGCCTACTTTTTATATCGAGAGTGCAGGTACCTCTGTTTTGCCTATTAAAAAAGGCCATATCAGCATCACTTTTTGAGAGAAGACAAGGAAATTTTATATGTAGGTTTAGACTAATGCTTCCAGTTAATATGCCAAATATGGGCGTGATCCGCCCACTTCTAGTTTACATAGGTCATGGAGGGTTTTACATGGATTGTATTGAAAAGTATATAAGTTTCCTGAATAATGGTGTACATAATATTGTAGTTTGTGAACCAATAATATTCTGTTGGGAAAAAATGGGGGCCACACCTCCTTTTTACCCATCCACCCAGTATTGCAATATATTTTTATACAGCACACCTAAATTTTGAGAGTAAACGCACTTAGTACCGGTGTTTGTAACGCACAGAAATAGTTAAGCAGCTATAATTATAGTTTATCTTATATATACGAGTATATATGCAGCTTTAAGGTGTAGGGTATTTCGGCTACAGCCCGGCTGTAGACAACACCTTTACTAGTTTCAATTGTGTTGTACACAGAGCCTGAAAATAACTCTTATCGAAATGACCTTCTTCAAAAAAGTCAACTTTTAACTTTAATTTTAAAAGTTAACTTTTAACTTTTATTTAAAAGTTAAAAGTTATAAGTTAACTTTTAACTTTAATTTAAAAGTTATAAGTTAACTTTAAACTTTTATTTAAAAGTTAAAAGTTATAAGTTGACTTATATTTTGGAAGGTTATGGAAAAAAGTCTTCTGAAGACTTTTTCCAAAGACTTTTTTGAAATAAGTCTTTTTTAAAAGTCTTTTGAAGAAGAAACGCAACGCAGACTGTGGAATCATATGAATACATACATGTACACGTAGAAGATGCTTTCATGCGTGAGATATTAAAGTAACTTGATTATCTTTGTTTCTCGTTCTATACTGGAAATATGTCAATATGATTATCGATATATTTAATAAAATTTATAGAAATTAATATAATTTTGCATCTTAGAGAATTCGGCGTGCTGAATATTTCATTTGTGTCGATAATCATATTGACATATTTCCAGTATAGAACGAGAAACAAAGATAATCAAGTTACTTTAATTTCTCACAAATGAAAAAATCGTCCACGACTATATGTATAGATGTACTCATATGCTTCACATATGCATCTTCGCAGTCTGCCAGTTGAATTTCTTTTTCGAAAGACTATAAATTGAAAAGGTCTTCAAAAGACTTTTTTCCGAAAAAGTCTTTGAATAACTTTTTTCAAAGACTTTTAAAAATATAAGTCTCGAAATAACTTTTTCCAAAGACTTTTATATTTAAAAGTCTTCAAAAGACTTTTTCAAAGACTTTTAAAAATAAAAGTCTTCAAAAGACTTTTTTCAAAGACTTTTAAAAATAAAAGTCTTCAAAAGACTTTTTTGAAAGACTTAAATTTAAAAGTCTTCAATAAGAGTTATCGTGAGGCTTTTATTTTTAAAAGTCTTTGATAAGAGTTATCGCAAAGACTTTTTCGATAAAAGTTATAAAAGTTTCAACCTCTGGTTGTACATTAATGTAAATATATAAATGTAAATATAAAGATTGAAAAATATGTATATAAAAATGAAAACAATGCCTTTTTTTTAATTGAAGGATTTAGCGCCGCAGGCGAAAAATTGTTGTTGTTGTTTTTGTTGTTGAAGTGAACAATTTTTATCGCGCGATTTTTTTTTCATAAAAAATGTTCACTTCAACAACAAAAACAACAACACAAATGTTTAAGTAAGTGTCTGGTTCAGTTTCTTAGGCCTAAAGATATTTGCCTGAGTTGTTATTTCGCTAGCTATTAAATAGAGTTCGCTAAAAAGTAGTGTTGGCATATTTTGATGTCCGTTTTCTTCGGAAATACTGCACCGATTTCGTTAAAAAAACAAGTAAACACGCGTTACTAACTGTATTATCACAAAATGTAAACTATTACATAACATTCTGAACAACTTCATTTTCAAAAAAATAATAAACATAAAAAAAAAGTAGGAAAAACTTTAAACTTGTTTTACGCGAAAAGTAAAAGTTTCTGATAAAATGTTTCTGAATACGGATTATAGATGCTAAAATTACCTTTCCAACGATGTATATGCTATTCAGATATGTGCCGGGATTACGGAGATATAGGTCCCCAACGTTTCAAATTTTAAAGGCTCATATCTCCTAAATGAGGGCGGGGCGGTGGGGGGTATTATAATTTTTAGGTAACACTTCTCTCATAGTATCTCCACTAAAAAGGAAAACTAGTATTTCCTATACTGGGAATATCTTGAATGTAGCCGAAAATTTTCCTATCGTTAAATTAAATCAGTGTTTCTTACGTCTTAAATGCTTTTTGTTTTCCGAACCTCTAAAAGCAAGCAAAATTTGGCTTTTCCCACTGTTATTAATGAAAAGCATTTATGACATTTTCCTAGTTGAATTAATTTTTCTTGAAAACCGAGTTATTTAGTTGTGCGGGTGAATTTATTTTATTAGATTAATATTTACCGCAATCTTGTGTTCCATTATACGTCCTTTCAGCAGAAAGTTTTGTTGTTTTGATTTTTTGTCAATTGGGGAATATTCGCTCTTATTATTGTAAGATACAAGCTTAATGAAAACTTTTTCAAATTGTATTGCAAGAAATCGACAAGTTTCACAACGTTTTTTAAACTGAAGTTTTTTGAATTTACATTTTTACATTCTTCAAACTTGTCAGAGCTAGCTATGTTGCCATTTAGTTTTGTCGTATAAAAATATTCTAAGTAAAAATATAAAAATATTGTGAGTAAATCAGTCTATTTTTCATATAAATTTGTTGTGTTAAATGAAACCTTTTTTAACATTTATACATAAAGAATATCAAAAGCAGTCAAATAATGATTAAATAGTTTATAAAATTATTATATATTTTAAATATCGGTGTGACAACAGATTTGTTCTCTTTTTAAATGCAGTTTTAAATTCCCTTGGGCATATATGTATGCTCCAGAACCATATAGTTCATTCAAAAAACACGGCTATTATCTTTATTCCTGATTCAGACAAGAGCCTGGTTTATTTTGACAACTGATTCTGTGTTAAGGTTCTGGTCGCCAAAATGTGTTTGCGACAAGGCATAGATTTTTGAGGTTATCTTTTGTTTCTTTTTTGTTTTTTGGAACAGTGCTCTCAGCATTAAGCGGTCGCCTAATTACATCCTTATCAGTAATACAATTGTGTATAACCACTATAATAACATAAAAATTCAGCTGTATAAAAAAGGTTTCAGGCATTTGCCTATTTGTATTAATTATACTTGAAAAACATTTTGTTTAAATATGGGGTCGAAATTCTTTTATGAGATTAGTATTTACCGTAGTCTTGCGTTCCATTGTACGTCCTCACAGCAGTAGTATTATCTGATCCTGATTCTTTGTGTATAGGAGAATATACGCTCTTTTAATTGTCAAATAAAAACCCCACAAAAAATTATTCCCAATTGTATTGCATTCAGTAGAGTTTGACAACTGAATATTTTTTTTCAATCATAAATCTTTGAAGGGCCAACTACGTTTCCAATGATAAAAGTAGTATCGTATTAAAACATCCGAAGTATAGAAAATTTGGAATAAATCTACCCTTTCCCAGTATAAGCGATTTTGTTGTTGTTGCATTTGTTGTTGTTGTAGCTCCCCACAACAACAAGTCCCGCCCCCGCTCCGCCACCGTTTAAGAGATATAAGCATTTAAATTTTCAAATTTTGATGGCCTATATCTCCTTAATCCCGGCATATATCGGAATGATTTATACATCGTTTAAAAGGTAATTTCAATATCTATAACCCGTATTTAGAGACATTTTATCAGAAACTTTTACTTTTCGCGTAAAACAAGTTTAAAGTTTTTCCTAAGTTTTTTTGTGATGTTTATTATGTTTTTGAAAATTAAGTTGTTTAGAATGTTATATAATAGTTAAAATTTGAAGAAAATATAGTTAATAACGCGTATTTACGTGTTTTTTTTATTAAAATCGGTGCAGTACTTTGGGGGGAAACGACCATTAAACCGGAGCCGTTGCTCCCTTTTTGAAACTAATGTGAGTACATAGTAACATTTTGGGGAAATTATTTTCAAGTACTATTTTTATACCCTACACCTTAAGGTTGAGGGTATGTTCACTTTCTACCGGAGTGTGTAACGCATAGAACTAGACAAGATAGGTATGGAAAAGTATATATATTCTTGATCAGCATCACCACCAAAGTTGAATTAACGATGTCTGTCCGTTGAAATCACGATCATAGGAGAACGGATTGAGATTTCAAAATGAAATTTGGCAAAAATATTCGTTGCTATGTTGGGGTGTTTCGTATTAAAAATGGACAAAATCGCCCAAGAACCACGCCTACTTTTTATATCGAGAGTGCAGGTACCTCTGTTTTGCCTATTAAAAAAGGCCATATCAGCATCACTTTTTGAGAGAAGACAAGGAAATTTTATATGTAGGTTTAGACTAATGCTTCCAGTTAATATGCCAAATATGGGCGTGATCCGCCCACTTCTAGTTTACATAGGTCATGGAGGGTTTTACATGGATTGTATTGAAAAGTATATAAGTTTCCTGAATAATGGTGTACATAATATTGTAGTTTGTGAACCAATAATATTCTGTTGGGAAAAAATGGGGGCCACACCTCCTTTTTACCCATCCACCCAGTATTGCAATATATTTTTATACAGCACACCTAAATTTTGAGAGTAAACGCACTTAGTACCGGTGTTTGTAACGCACAGAAATAGTTAAGCAGCTATAATTATAGTTTATCTTATATATACGAGTATATATGCAGCTTTAAGGTGTAGGGTATTTCGGCTACAGCCCGGCTGTAGACAACACCTTTACTAGTTTCAATTGTGTTGTACACAGAGCCTGAAAATAACTCTTATCGAAATGACCTTCTTCAAAAAAGTCAACTTTTAACTTTAATTTTAAAAGTTAACTTTTAACTTTTATTTAAAAGTTAAAAGTTATAAGTTAACTTTTAACTTTAATTTAAAAGTTATAAGTTAACTTTAAACTTTTATTTAAAAGTTAAAAGTTATAAGTTGACTTATATTTTGGAAGGTTATGGAAAAAAGTCTTCTGAAGACTTTTTCCAAAGACTTTTTTGAAATAAGTCTTTTTTAAAAGTCTTTTGAAGAAGAAACGCAACGCAGACTGTGGAATCATATGAATACATACATGTACACGTAGAAGATGCTTTCATGCGTGAGATATTAAAGTAACTTGATTATCTTTGTTTCTCGTTCTATACTGGAAATATGTCAATATGATTATCGATATATTTAATAAAATTTATAGAAATTAATATAATTTTGCATCTTAGAGAATTCGGCGTGCTGAATATTTCATTTGTGTCGATAATCATATTGACATATTTCCAGTATAGAACGAGAAACAAAGATAATCAAGTTACTTTAATTTCTCACAAATGAAAAAATCGTCCACGACTATATGTATAGATGTACTCATATGCTTCACATATGCATCTTCGCAGTCTGCCAGTTGAATTTCTTTTTCGAAAGACTATAAATTGAAAAGGTCTTCAAAAGACTTTTTTCCGAAAAAGTCTTTGAATAACTTTTTTCAAAGACTTTTAAAAATATAAGTCTCGAAATAACTTTTTCCAAAGACTTTTATATTTAAAAGTCTTCAAAAGACTTTTTCAAAGACTTTTAAAAATAAAAGTCTTCAAAAGACTTTTTTCAAAGACTTTTAAAAATAAAAGTCTTCAAAAGACTTTTTTGAAAGACTTAAATTTAAAAGTCTTCAATAAGAGTTATCGTGAGGCTTTTATTTTTAAAAGTCTTTGATAAGAGTTATCGCAAAGACTTTTTCGATAAAAGTTATAAAAGTTTCAACCTCTGGTTGTACATTAATGTAAATATATAAATGTAAATATAAAGATTGAAAAATATGTATATAAAAATGAAAACAATGCCTTTTTTTTAATTGAAGGATTTAGCGCCGCAGGCGAAAAATTGTTGTTGTTGTTTTTGTTGTTGAAGTGAACAATTTTTATCGCGCGATTTTTTTTTCATAAAAAATGTTCACTTCAACAACAAAAACAACAACACAAATGTTTAAGTAAGTGTCTGGTTCAGTTTCTTAGGCCTAAAGATATTTGCCTGAGTTGTTATTTCGCTAGCTATTAAATAGAGTTCGCTAAAAAGTAGTGTTGGCATATTTTGATGTCCGTTTTCTTCGGAAATACTGCACCGATTTCGTTAAAAAAACAAGTAAACACGCGTTACTAACTGTATTATCACAAAATGTAAACTATTACATAACATTCTGAACAACTTCATTTTCAAAAAAATAATAAACATAAAAAAAAAGTAGGAAAAACTTTAAACTTGTTTTACGCGAAAAGTAAAAGTTTCTGATAAAATGTTTCTGAATACGGATTATAGATGCTAAAATTACCTTTCCAACGATGTATATGCTATTCAGATATGTGCCGGGATTACGGAGATATAGGTCCCCAACGTTTCAAATTTTAAAGGCTCATATCTCCTAAATGAGGGCGGGGCGGTATTATAATTTTTAGGTAACACTTCTCTCATAGTATCTCCACTAAAAAGGAAAACTAGTATTTCCTATACTGGGAATATCTTGAATGTAGCCGAAAATTTTCCTATCGTTAAATTAAATCAGTGTTTCTTACGTCTTAAATGCTTTTTGTTTTCCGAACCTCTAAAAGCAAGCAAAATTTGGCTTTTCCCACTGTTATTAATGAAAAGCATTTATGACATTTTCCTAGTTGAATTAATTTTTCTTGAAAACCGAGTTATTTAGTTGTGCGGGTGAATTTATTTTATTAGATTAATATTTACCGCAATCTTGTGTTCCATTATACGTCCTTTCAGCAGAAAGTTTTGTTGTTTTGATTTTTTGTCAATTGGGGAATATTCGCTCTTATTATTGTAAGATACAAGCTTAATGAAAACTTTTTCAAATTGTATTGCAAGAAATCGACAAGTTTCACAACGTTTTTTAAACTGAAGTTTTTTGAATTTACATTTTTACATTCTTCAAACTTGTCAGAGCTAGCTATGTTGCCATTTAGTTTTGTCGTATAAAAATATTCTAAGTAAAAATATAAAAATATTCTGAGTAAATCAGTCTATTTTTCATATAAATTTGTTGTGTTAAATGAAACCTTTTTTAACATTTATACATAAAGAATATCAAAAGCAGTCAAATAATGATTAAATAGTTTATAAAATTATTATATATTTTAAATATCGGTGTGACAACAGATTTGTTCTCTTTTTAAATGCAGTTTTAAATTCCCTTGGGCATATATGTATGCTCCAGAACCATATAGTTCATTCAAAAAACACGGCTATTATCTTTATTCCTGATTCAGACAAGAGCCTGGTTTATTTTGACAACTGATTCTGTGTTAAGGTTCTGGTCGCCAAAATGTGTTTGCGACAAGGCATAGATTTTTGAGGTTATCTTTTGTTTCTTTTTTGTTTTTTGGAACAGTGCTCTCAGCATTAAGCGGTCGCCTAATTACATCCTTATCAGTAATACAATTGTGTATAACCACTATAATAACATAAAAATTCAGCTGTATAAAAAAGGTTTCAGGCATTTGCCTATTTGTATTAATTATACTTGAAAAACATTTTGTTTAAATATGGGGTCGAAATTCTTTTATGAGATTAGTATTTACCGTAGTCTTGCGTTCCATTGTACGTCCTCACAGCAGTAGTATTATCTGATCCTGATTCTTTGTGTATAGGAGAATATACGCTCTTTTAATTGTCAAATAAAAAACCCACAAAAAATTATTCCCAATTGTATTGCATTCAGTCGAGTTTGACAACTGAATATTTTTTTTCAATCATAAATCTTTGAAGGGCCAACTACGTTTCCAATGATAAAAGTAGTATCGTATTAAAACATCCGAAGTATAGAAAATTTGGAATAAATCTACCCTTTCCCAGTATAAGCGATTTTGTTGTTGTTGCATTTGTTGTTGTTGTAGCTCCCCACAACAACAAGTCCCGCCCCCGCTCCGCCACCGTTTAAGAGATATAAGCATTTAAAGTTTCAAATTTTGATGGCCTATATCTCCTTAATCCCGGCATATATCGGAATGATTTATACATATTTTAAAAGGTAATTTCAATATCTATAATCCGTATTTAGAGACATTTTATCAGAAACTTTTACTTTTCGCGTAAAACAAGTTTAAAGTTTTTCCTAAGTTTTTTTGTGATGTTTATTATGTTTTTGAAAATTAAGTTGTTTAGAATGTTATATAATAGTTAAAATTTGAAGAAAATATAGTTAATAACGCGTATTTACGTGTTTTTTTTATTAAAATCGGTGCAGTACTTTGGGGGGAAACGACCATTAAACCGGAGCCGTTGCTCCCTTTTTGAAACTAATGTGAGTACATAGTAACATTTTGGGGAAATTATTTTCAAGTACTATTTTTATACCCTACACCTTAAGGTTGAGGGTATGTTCACTTTCTACCGGAGTGTGTAACGCATAGAACTAGACAAGATAGGTATGGAAAAGTATATATATTCTTGATCAGCATCACCACCAAAGTTGAATTAACGATGTCTGTCCGTTGAAATCACGATCATAGGAGAACGGATTGAGATTTCAAAATGAAATTTGGCAAAAATATTCGTTGCTATGTTGGGGTGTTTCGTATTAAAAATGGACAAAATCGCCCAAGAACCACGCCTACTTTTTATATCGAGAGTGCAGGTACCTCTGTTTTGCCTATTAAAAAAGGCCATATCAGCATCACTTTTTGAGAGAAGACAAGGAAATTTTATATGTAGGTTTAGACTAATGCTTCCAGTTAATATGCCAAATATGGGCGTGATCCGCCCACTTCTAGTTTACATAGGTCATGGAGGGTTTTACATGGATTGTATTGAAAAGTATATAAGTTTCCTGAATAATGGTGTACATAATATTGTACTTTGTGAACCAATAATATTCTGTTGGGAAAAAATGGGGGCCACACCTCCTTTTTACCCATCCACCCAGTATTGCAATATATTTTTATACAGCACACCTAAATTTTGAGAGTAAACGCACTTAGTACCGGTGTTTGTAACGCACAGAAATAGTTAAGCAGCTATAATTATAGTTTATCTTATATATACGAGTATATATGCAGATTTAAGGTGTAGGGTATTTCGGCTACAGCCCGGCTGTAGACAACACCTTTACTAGTTTCAATTGTGTTGTACACAGAGCCTGAAAATAACTCTTATCGAAATGACCTTCTTCAAAAAAGTCAACTTTTAACTTTAATTTAAAAGTTATAAGTTATAAGTTAACTTTTAACTTTAATTTAAAAGTTATAAGTTAACTTTAAACTTTTATTTAAAAGTTAAAAGTTAGAAGTTGACTTATATTTTGGAAGGTCATGGAAAAAATTCTTCTGAAGACTTTTTCCAAAGACTTTTTTGAAATAAAAGTCTTTTTTAAAAGTCTTTTGAAGAAGAAACGCAACGCAGACTGTGGAATCATATGAATACATACATGTACACGTAGAAGATGCTTTCATGCGTGAGATATTAAAGTAACTTGATTATCTTTGTTTCTCGTTCTATACTGGAAATATGTCAATATGATTATCGATATATTTAATAAAATTTATAGAAATTAATATCATTTTGCATCTTATTCAATTCGGCGTGCTGAATATTTCATTTGTGTCGATAATCATATTGACATATTTCCAGTATAGAACGAGAAACAAAGATAATCAAGTTACTTTAATTTCTCACAAATGAAAAAATCGTCCACGACTATATGTATAGATGTACTCATATGCTTCACATATGCATCTTCGCAGTCTGCCAGTTGAATTTCTTTTTCGAAAGACTATAAATTGAAAAGGTCTTCAAAAGACTTTTTTCCGAAAAAGTCTTTGAATAACTTTTTTCAAAGACTTTTAAAAATATAAGTCTCGAAATAACTTTTTCCAAAGACTTTTATATTTAAAAGTCTTCAAAAGACTTTTTCAAAGACTTTTAAAAATAAAAGTCTTCAAAGGACTTTTTTCAAAGACTTTTAAAAATAAAAGTCTTCAAAAGACTTTTTTGAAAGACTTAAATTTAAAAGTCTTCAATAAGAGTTATCGTGAGGCTTTTATTTTTAAAAGTCTTTGATAAGAGTTATCGCAGACTTTTTCGATAAAAGTTATAAAAGTTTCAACCTCTGGTTGTACATTAATGTAAATATATAAATGTAAATATAAAGATTGAAAAATATGTATATAAAAATGAAAACAATGCCTTTTTTTTAATTGAGGATTTAGCGCCGCAGGCGAAAAATTGTTGTTGTTGTTTTTGTTGTTGAAGTGAACAATTTTTATCGCGCGATTTTTTTTTCATAAAAAATGTTCACTTCAACAACAAAAACAACAACAAAAATGTTTAAGTAAGTGTCTGGTTCAGTTACTTAGGCCTAAAGATATTTGCCTGAGTTGTTATTTCGCTAGCTATTAAATAGTGTTCGCTAAAAAGTAGTGTTGGCATATTTTGATGTCCGTTTTCTTCGGAAATACTGCACCGATTTCGTTAAAAAAAACACGTAAACACGCGTTACTAACTGTATTATCACAAAATGTAAACTATTACATAACATTCTGAACAACTTCATTTTCAAAAAAATAATAAACATAAAAAAAAAGTAGGAAAAACTTTAAACTTGTTTTACGCGAAAAGTAAAAGTTTCTGATAAAATGTTTCTGAATACGGATTATAGATACTAAAATTACCTTTCCAACGATGTATATGCCATTCAGATATGTGCCGGGATTACGGAGATATAGGTCCCCAACGTTTCAAATTTTAAAGGCTCATATCTCCTAAATGTCGGCGGGGCGGTGGAGGCGTATTATAATTTTTAGGTAACACTTCTCTCATAGTATCTCCACTAAAAAGGAAAACTAGTATTTCCTATACTGGGAATGTCTTGAATGTAGCCGAAAATTTTCCTATCGTTAAATTAAATCAGTGTTTCTTACGTCTTAAATGCTTTTTGTTTTCCGAACCTCTAAAAGCAAGCAAAATTTGGCTTTTCCCACTGTTATTAATGAAAAGCATTTATGACATTTTCCTAGTTGAATTAATTTTTCTTGAAAACCGAGTTATTTAGTTGTGCGGGTGAATTTATTTTATTAGATTAATATTTACCGCAATCTTGTGTTCCATTATACGTCCTTTCAGCAGAAAGTTTTGTTGTTTTGATTTTTTGTCAATTGGGGAATATTCGCTCTTATTATTGTAAGATACAAGCTTAATGAAAACTTTTTCAAATTGTATTGCAAGAAATCGACAAGTTTCACAACGTTTTTTAAACTGAAGTTTTTTGAATTTACATTTTTGCATTCTTCAAACTTGTCAGAGCTAGCTATGTTGCCATTTAGTTTTGTCGTATAAAAATATTCTAAGTAAAAATATAAAAATATTCTGAGTAAATCAGTCTATTTTTCATATAAATTTGTTGTGTTAAATGAAACCTTTTTTAACATTTATACATAAAGAATATCAAAAGCAGTCAAATAATGATTAAATAGTTTATAAAATGATTAATTATTTTAATATCGGTGTGACAACAGATTTGTTCTCTTTTTAAATGCAGTTTTAAATTCCCTTGGGCATATATGTATGCTCCAGAACCATATAGTTCATTCAAAAAACACGGCTATTATCTTTATTCCTGATTCAGACAAGAGCCTGGTTTATTTTGACAACTGATTCTGTGTTAAGGTTCTGGTCGCCAAAATGTGTTTGCGACAAGGCATAGATTTTTGAGGTTATCTTTTGTTTCTTTTTTGTTTTTTGGAACAGTGCTCTCAGCATTAAGCGGTCGCCTAATTACATCCTTATCAGTAATACAATTGTGTATAACCACTATAATAACATAAAAATTCAGCTGTATAAAAAAGGTTTCAGGCATTTGCCTATTTGTATTAATTATACTTGAAAAACATTTTGTTTAAATATGGGGTCGAAATTCTTTTATGAGATTAGTATTTACCGTAGTCTTGCGTTCCATTGTACGTCCTCACAGCAGTAGTATTATCTGATCCTGATTCTTTGTGTATAGGAGAATATACGCTCTTTTAATTGTCAAATAAAAACCCCACAAAAAATTATTCCCAATTGTATTGCATTCAGTAGAGTTTGACAACTGAATATTTTTTTTCAATCATAAATCTTTGAAGGGCCAACTACGTTTCCAATGATAAAAGTAGTATCGTATTAAAACATCCGAAGTATAGAAAATTTGGAATAAATCTACCCTTTCCCAGTATAAGCGATTTTGTTGTTGTTGCATTTGTTGTTGTTGTAGCTCCCCACAACAACAAGTCCCGCCCCCGCTCCGCCACCGTTTAAGAGATATAAGCATTTAAAGTTTCAAATTTTGATGGCCTATATCTCCTTAATCCTGGCATATATCGGAATGATATATACATCGTTTAAAAGGTAATTTTAATATCTATAATCCGTATTTAGAGACATTTTATCAGAAACTTTTACTTTTCGCGTAAAACAAGTTTAAAGTTTTTCCTAATTTTTTTTGTGATGTTTATTATGTTTTTGAAAATTAAGTTGTTCAGAATGTTATATAATAGTTAAAATTTGAAGAAAATATAGTTAATAACGCGTATTTAAGTTATTTATTAAAATCGGTGCAGTACTTTGGGGGGAAACGACCATTAAACCGGAGCCGTTGCTCCCTTTTAGAAACTAATGTGAGTACATAGTAACATTTTGGGGAAATTATTTTCAAGTACTACTTTTTCAATTGTGTTGTACATTAATGTAAATATAAAGATTGAAAAATATGTGTATAAAAATCAAAACGATGCCTTTTTTTAATTGAAGGATTTAGCGCCGCAGGCGAAAAATTGTTGTTGTTGTTTTTGTTGTTGAAGTGAACAATTTTTATCGCGCGATTTTTTTTTCATAAAAAATGTTCACTTCAACAACAAAAACAACAACACAAATGTTTAAGTAAGTGTCTGGTTCAGTTACTTAGGCCTAAAGATATTTGCCTGAGTTGTTATTTCGCTAGCTATTAAATAGAGTTCGCTAAAAAGTAGTGTTGGCATATTTTGATGTCCGTTTTCTTCGGAAATACTGCACCGATTTCGTTAAAGAAAATACGTAAACACGCCTTACTAACTGTATTTTCTTAAAATGTAAACTATTATATAACATGAGTTAGGAATGTGCGGGCGTACAACCCACTCAATCGTCCCCAGACGAACGACAACGATGACGAATCATTGTAAAGGAAAAATTCCAATCTTTCATTAATAATTAATACTGTTGTTTTTTACCAAAATAAATTTGACTTTATGGAACTCATCAGGAAATTGTCAATGGTGAATTATCTGTACATGCTGCACAATTGGGGTATTATTTTTCTTATTTTATTTATTATTATTTATTTATTATTTATTATTTTTCGTATTTGCTGGGGAAAAACATGAATATTCTAGCAATTTTCGTTCTCGAGATATAAGACAAAATGTTCTTGGGTGATCCGGAGCTTCTACCACGAGTCATATGGCACTAAGACCCCCAATTTTTTCAATTTTTCACCTGCACACAAAGATCATACAGAATTAGGTCCAAATAATCACTTATCGCTCCGATTTCATTAAAAAATTGTTGTAAATACATACACCACAATTTTCAGTATATTTAGACGCCATTATAGTCATGTTCAGATCATGCTGCATTATTTACACTTATATATTTTTGAAGAGAATTTCGTTCCTTAATTTTAAGTCCAAAAATTATTACTCTAGCTACATTAGAACGATAGATATTCCAGATTTTAGACCAACAGAACTACTAATTCCGTTACCGCTCGATGCAGGGTATTTCTGACCATTTCTCGAAAAATTTTATTTCTGACCAGATATAAATAAATAGCCGCAGATCAGAACAGAGAACAGTTTGATTTTGGTACTTGTACGAGTTGCACAATACTATATAAAGAAGTTGAAAATAATCCAGCAGGTTAAATAAGCGTCATAAATCAGAACTCTGTGTACGATTGTTTTTGATTAAAACAGTTTGATAATCTTTAGATAAGAATGCAGTGTATAAGTTTATGTGAATAAATAATAAAATACTGCAGTAAAAGTTGTTTAGAGATTAAGGGCAACCATTAAATTGTATAAATTGTTTATTAACCTGTAACCAACGACTAAATATTTAAATTATGGATTCAAAGGAGTCGAAAGAGAGAAATTTTGGAAATTACGAGACAATAAGAAATCAAAATGTGTCTGCCTTAACAGAAAGAGTCGCACAAATATAGACTTTTTAAAATCCTTTATTTTTGAATCAAATTCAATTTTAACAATAAAATTTAACAATGAAGTATTTGAACAATGAACGTTATTTTTGCTTGTAAATATTGCTTACCTTTCGGCGGCGGGTTTTCAGTATCCAGTAGTTCAACGAAGTAAGAGAAAATTAAGTCAATTAGTGTTTAACTAGTGATATAAATTTCCAAAAATTTAGTTGCGGAAGACAGTAAATATCGTTTCATTTCTTCTAACTGCCCCTTTTTTATGCCTTGCTATGATCCCGTTCTTAAATGTCTTGGCTGTTATAGTGCCGTAGCTTCCTATTTAGGTCTGATAGCACGGCGTACGCCTGGCCAACCTCCTTGAACTTGATTTCTGCCTCACGGCGTTCATCTACGCTGCTATTTACATGTCTGTCCGGATGATATATGAGCGCCTTCTTGCGATACGCTTTCTTAAGTTCGTCGTCGTTAGCGCCGCGTGACAAGCCTAAAATTTTGTAGTAATGTTTGCGTTTTGACCTCTTCAATGCATTCTTCGCATCGAGCAACAGTTCCTTGACCACTGGCGATTTTGTCAATTGAAACGCGGTCTCGTAATCACTCACACATTTTTCGTATTTCTCCAAATCGTTGTAGCATCGAGCGCGCAACAACAGCGCTTTCAAATACTGACTATTGATTTCGAGAACCTTGCTGCAATCGCTGATTGCATCGTGAAAGCAGGATATCTTCGTATTGACTAGAGCACGATTATACAGCAACTTTAAGTTAACTTTTTTGTTGAATTCGTCCACTTTGAGTCCATCACTGTAGACCCTGAGCGCCTCTCGGAATCGTCTTGCTCTGAATAGACGCTTGCCTCTCTTCTTAATATCACTAATAGCTTTGCTCCTGTTGCCCATATTTATGGCACTGATGTTATCGGGATCGAGTTGGACAGCCCGTTCAAAGCAGCCAATGCCTTCGTCCAGGTGGCCTGTGTAATAAAGGTACAGACCGTGCACATAAAAACCATTGGCCGAGTTGCTATCCTCCGCAAATAAACTAATCGCTATACCAAGAACTTCAGCGGAACGACCCAGAATTGCAAGGCACTTTGATTTTAAGAGCCGATAGCTACGCAAATAAGGAATAAGAAGATATAACGACGTTTAACCATTAAAGCTCTTAAAAAAATTTAATTCTTCTTTGTGAAAAAGACTAACCCAATACAAGCCGGTGCCAAATTTAAAGCTTTGTCCAAGTAATAAACACAATTGTGGTAATTTTTCTTGGCGTAATTACTTTTAACGTTTGCCTCTAGTCGCTTCAGTGCCACCAACGACTGTTGTTCCCTCTTCACTGCGGTACTCTGCGAGTCTAGTTCGAAGATTTTATTGATTGCTTGTTCGGCTCCGATCGGATCGCCTATCGCCAAACAGCACTTGGCGATACGCACGTAGCCCTTTTCGAATTTGGGATCTATGCGGACGGCGAATCGGGCATCGGCCAGTGCTTTGGGGAAGTTCAAAAGCATCATGTAACACGCGGACCTGTTGCCGTAATAAGCAGCCGAATCCGGACGCAAAGAGATGGCATCGGAATAAAGCTTGAGGGCTTCCTGGTAATTTTGTGCTTTGTATTGGTCATTGCCAAGAGTTGCCTTTTTATTAGCAATACTGAAAAGCAGATGAAAAGATTTGGTGAAATATTTTATCGACAAATGATAAGCTTTTCTGACTTTACATATATTTAAAAGTTGTTGAATTAGCTTCCAGTTCTAGCGGAATTCAACATAATTTTTGAACACCAATTCTGTTTTAGGCATAAATATGGGACACCTGAGCAATGTCACCGTATAGTTAATGTAGTTACCGATGCTCTTGAAAATAAAAAATATTGCTCAGCAGTGGCACAAATAAGTGTTGTTTAAAATCAAAACTCTTCTCCTAGCGCCATATTTTTTGTTCTTCAGCTCATACTTAAAGGGGCGTTAATTTTATATTAAGATTGGTGACGAAAAGCCAAGAATATGCGAAATAGAGGCAGGTATACCACAAGGTAGCGTGCTAGGACCGGTATTATACACATTATTTACTGCTGACGTGCCGATAAATGACGACGTAGTAATCGCATCATATGCTGATGATATGAGGCAATATTAGCTACTCATGACTCTGAAATTGAAGCATTAATTTTAGTACAAAACTACTTAGACAGAGTGGAAAAATGGCTTAAAAACTGGAACATTATTGTTAAGCTGAAAAATCTACTCATGCCACATTTAGCATGAAAAGAGGAAATTGTCCTGGAGTCAACATATATGGCAACGTAATACCTCAAACCTATGCAGCTAAATAATTGGGTCTCATTTTAAACAGATGATTGACGTGGAGTAGCCATGCGAAAGCTTTGCAAAAGCAACTTAACATCAAGACAAAGAAAATGCAGTGGTTAATTGGAAACCGTTATGAGCTTAGCCTCCCAAATAAAATCATTTTGTACAAAACAATACTAATGCCTATTTGGACATACGGTATTCAATTGTGGGGCACTGCGTGTGACTCTACTGTTGAAAAAATTCAAAGATACCAATCGAAAACCTTAAGAAGAATTGTTGGTGCACCATGGTATATCTCCAATAAAAATATACACGAAGATCTACGAATCCCATATGTTAAGGAAACAATAAGCTATAAGTCCAGCTGTTATTTACTACGACTTAGTGAACACCTAAATACGTTAGCTATATCTCTTTTAGACACAAGTCATGAAACATTAAGGCTTAATGAATGTGCTTATTATGTTATTATATTCACTGGAGTAGGATCAACGAAGTCAAGAGTACATTTATTTGCCTCATGTATTAGTTAACTTGCTTATTAGCATAAGATAGATTGCAAATAAAGATATATCCCAAAAAAAAAAAAAGAAAAAAAAAACGAAACCTCCTCTACATTAATATTATTATCTATCTACTTATGTATATAAAATTGTAAAACTTCGTGTATTTTGTTAAAAGCTTCCGCTACGGAAAACAATCTTCGTTTGCGAATCCCTTCTTTAGGGTTGGCCGGGTTCAATTGATACGAATAAAATTTAGAACAAGACATTTATAGTTTGGCCAGTATAAATTTATATGCGTTATAGGAGACCTCAAAAGTGGAGCCAATTTTGTTTCCTTGCCGTTGTTAGTTAAGAGAACTAAAGAACATTTATTGTATTATTTAGAGAAGAGCTTTCGAAAGAACTTTTCCTATTTGTCTTCTATCATATAACTTTCTGTAGACTGAAATGAAAAAAAAAACTGATTTTGTACACAACAAAGGCCTATACTTCATGTAATCAAATTAACAACAACGTCTGGATTCCCTACATCATAAACAGACTGGGAGAGATTTTGGCAAGCGATTTTAATGCGGATGTCGGCATTACTTTGGACTATATGAGGTTTAAAAAGAAGCAATTGGAGGATGCGGAGCTACGTAAAAAGGATTTAGCTAAGCCTGTAGTGGACTCAACGTTGTCACTTTCTTGTCATTTCCTCATCATATTTCCAGGGACTTAGTTTTTCTTTCGTTTCATTATTTGACATACCATCTATATCGCTCTTTTTGGAGAAGCTTAAAATATCTTTCATTCCTCTGGTATCTTCTCAATATGAAATTCGTGATGTAGTTTGAAGATCTCCCATTGAAGCGTTGACCATAACGACAGGGTTTACCAATCAAACCGAGACTGCTCCACATACACATGGCTACGCGACAAGGTGTACGTGGACAGCGTTCTTCCAGTTCCTTTAAATTAGATTTTTCCTTGATGTCTCCTTCTGTAGCTATCTGCAATGAAGATTGTACCATTTTTCCATTAGTTAGGAATCATTGGTGGAGTAGACCCCAATACCAGGATAATTTTGTTTGTGTAGACGGAGTAGAACCCAACAACTTACATAAAGATTACATATTTTGTTGCGAAAATTTCCTAATCTTCATATAATCTTTTTTTTTTGTGTTTGGGCCGTGGCTTCTGTTCGCACGTGCGGGCTTTTGAAAAATATTTCAAAATGTTGTAACATGAACTACGCTTCAAAATTACAATATCTTCTAGCAATAGCATAATCCATTTCAAAAGCCAAATTTATTATGTAAATAAATATCTGCCAAAGTAATAAGTGTAACGATGTTTCTTTTGTTGTTGTTATATAATAAAATAAGCAGGACACTTGCGGAGATGTTGCGATTATGCTGCACAAGGATATACATTTTATAAAAATTTACTAGCCTACTGATCTGGACATTTCTATAATCCAAACCACAAACCTTCCACTCGGAACTAAGGACGCTAACCAACTTCCTCGACAGATACAATAATGCCCTGTCAAGAACAAAACTTTGACAGTCCACACACGCAAAAGTCTGTCGATCGCGACCCTTCCTTCACGAAATCTCAGTTAATAATAGATTGGGAAGTTTTAGACAAGAATAGAGACTTGAAGCAAAAAGTATATGAATATAAAATACTCTTTGTGACATTGACGAACCGTTGCAAGATTGCTCTGCAAACTAAAAATATAACTTGACCAAGTACTCCGAGGTTGTTAGGTAGCAAAGTGCAAATACAGATCATATACATATACAGCCTTGTTCTGCATTCCGGCCGGAATTGGCTTTGATTCGGATTTTACTTCCGGACAGAATTAAAAATGGTGTTCTGCAATCCGATCCATTTCAAATATTCGAAGGGAATTCAATTCCGTTTCGAACTTACGCCAGAGTTCAGAATTGTTGCGGAAGCGATCAAATCTATTTGTGAAAAAGAACGATCTCTCTTTGCCTTGCGCGTTGAAATTAAATTGTTGCATGACGATTCGATTTTGAAAATTTTCAAGCACACGAAACAAAATTTTGCCTTCAGTCCAATCCTGGAAGTCTTCAATTTGTTGTCATCGCAAATTTGCATTAGACAAAATTCTTGATGGCCGTATAAAAAAGTGATTTGGCAAAATAAACATGGTTTTAATATTTTCTGGGAGATAAGCATTACAACTCAAAAAAAAATGGATTGTTCAAATGGGCGTTCGAATTTCTTTCATTGAATTGGTATTTACCGTACTCTTTTCTTCCATTTTACGTCCTTTCAGCGGCAGTATTTTGTTACCCTTTTTCATTGTTTATCGGAGAATATTCCTTTTTTTTTAATTATAAAATACAAACTTAAGGAAAATTAATCCAACTTGTATTACGAGTTTCACAGCGTTTTGACAACAAAATATTTTAACTCAAAATATTTTATTTCAAACTCTATTGCATGCAGTCGACGTGATAAGTAGTGAGGTATAAAATCCCAGCAAAGAGTTAAACGTGAAATGCACGGTGGCCTTACCACTGTTGTGAGCAACCTATGGTGTAAAACCACTATAATACAATATAAACACAGCTCAATAAGAAGCATTTATTCCATTTTCCTAGTTGAATTAATTTTTCTTGAAAACCGAGTTATTTAGTTGTGCGGGTGAATTTATTTTATTAGATTAATATTTACCGCAATCTTGTGTTCCATTGTACGTCCTTTCAGCAGAAAGTTTTGTTGTCTTGATTTTTTGTCAATCGGGGAATATTCGCTCTTATAATTATAAGATACAAGCTTAATGAAAACTTTTTCAAATTGTATTGCATGAAATCGACAAGTTTCACAACGTTTTTTAAACTGAAGTTTTTTGAATTTATATTTTTACATTCTTCAAACTTGTCAGAGCTAGCTATGTTGCCATTTAGTTTTGTCGTATAAAAATATTCTAAGTAAAAATATAAAAATATTCTGAGTAAATCAGTCTATTTTTCATATAAATTTGTTGTGTTAAATGAAACCCATTTTAACATTTATACATAAAGAATATTAAAAGCAGTCAAATAATGATTAAATAGTTTATAAAATGATTAATTATTTTAATATCGGTGTGACAACAGATTTGTTCTCTTTTTAAATGCAGTTTAAATTCCCTTGAGCATATATGCATTATTTTTCGTAATGAATAACTATGTTAACCCGAGGATATATCCAAGTATTGCGTTTAAAAGCCATTTGGATACAAGAGTGATAGCTTTGGATAATAATAATCCAAGGAAGCCCTCATCTCTTGATCACCCCGATCACTTTTTTGATTGGTTATACTATAGTGATTGACTATATATATGTATGTAAAACTAATTTGAATAGCGAAATGAACCTTTATCTGCTAATAACAAGTATAATGAAAGTTTGTCAGTAGCAATAAAATTTTAATGGCTTTAATCCTAGGGATTGATCAAATAAGGTATAGGTCAGGTTTAGGGGTCTGGCGAAGCGAAGCCAGAACTATTATCGCCCCGGGTAAATTAAAATTTTCCATAAGACTTAAATGCACATCGCCAGTTCCAGGTGGTGTATCAACTATCAAATACTCTATATGCGACCATTTTGTTCCTATGAGAAGATTATAAATGCTTTTGTGATCATAGGTCCGCGCCATATTGCTGCACGATTCTTTTCAACAAAATAGCCGATTAAAATAGTATGCAGTCCCACTGGCGCAGCGAAACCAGGCCCCTAAACCTGACCTTGCCTATACAAACGCGGTCCGACCCTATTTCACTCCTGCACTAGTGACGGATTTATTTGGCGGCAAGTAAATGCAGTTAATTGATTTTAATCTGATTTAACTGATTTAAATTTGAATTGAATTTATAGCTGCAAGGAGCAAACAACGAAAGTGATCTGTGGATATAAAAGTTCAATAAGAACTGGCACCTTCCTAGAAAAGTCGTACTTGAGTGCCTAACTAATAGTTACGTTTGCCTACATGTGGTTACTCAACTACAAGCTGAAAGACATTGAACACGAAATGGAAATATCCAAAGGGACTGCAGTGGATTGGACCAGGTTCTGTCGTGAAGTTGCCATGGATGCCATGTTGTCGCGGAAGCAGCCAATTGGTGTCCCTAGTACTATCGTCGAAATCGGCTAGAGTTTATTTGATAGGAGCCAATATTATCGGGTTCACAGAGTCGTAGGTCAATGGGTTTTTGGAGGCACTTAACGTGGGACTTTAAAATGCTTTTTGTTAGTGGTAACTTGCAGCAGTACAGATACTACGTTACCAATCATAAAGGAATGGATACTTCCAGAAAGGTAACTTCTCTGTATGACTTTGAATAATTTTTAATTACATTTTTTTTATAGGTCACGAGGGTCTTACTCACTTGACGGTGAACCAAAGCATTAGTTTTAAAGATCCAGAAACTGGTGCACACACAAATACTTAGAAGGGCCTCTGGAGAGATGAAAAATACTCCATGCCACAGTATTAAAAAAAGGCTCATTTTGAGGGCTACATGGCGAAATTCATGCTAATGCGGCACCTCAAGGTGCCCACAGGGACCAAGTTTCTAAGGACGACTGCGCGGGCGTACAACCCACTCAATCGTCCCCAGACGAACGACAACGATGACGAATCATTTTAAAGGGAAAATTCCAATCTTTCATTACTAATTAATACTGTTGTTTTTTACCAAAATAAATTTGACTTTGTGGAACTCATCAGTAAATTGTCAATGGTGAATTATCTGTACATGCTGCACAATTGGGGTATTATTTTTCTTAAAGAGCGTATTTTTCTGCATTTTTGGGGAAAAACATGAATATCCTAGCAATTTTCGTTCTCGAGATATAAGACAAAATGTTCTTTGGTGATCCGGAGCTTCTACCACGAGTCATATGGCTCTAAGGCCCCCAATTTTTTTCATTTTTCACCTGCACACAAAGATCATACAGAATTAGGACCAACTTATCGCTCCGATTTCATTAAAAAATTGTTGAAATACATACACCAAAATTTTCAGTATATTTAGACGCCATTATAGTCATGTTCAGATCATGCTGCATTATTTACACTTATATATTTTTGAAGAGAATTTCGTTCCTTAATTTTAAGTCCAAAAATTATTACTCTAGCTACATTAGAATGATAGATATTCCAGATTTTAGACCAACAGAACTACTAATTCCGTTACCGCTCGATGCAGGGTATTTCTGACCATTTTTCGAAAAATTTTATTTCTGACCAGATATAAATAAATAGACGCAGATCAGAACAGAGAACAGTTTGATTTTGGTACTTGTACGAGTTGCATAATACTATATAAAGAAGTTGAAAATAATCCAGCAGGTTAAATAAGCGTCATAAATCAGAACTCTGTGTACGATTGTTTTTGATTAAAACAGTTTGATAATCTTTAGATAAGAATGCAGTGTATAAGTTTATGTGAATAAATAATAAAATACTGCAGTAAAAGTTGTTTAGAGATTAAGGGCAACCATTAAATTGTATAAATTGTTTATTAACCTGTAACCAACGACTAAATATTTAAATTATGGATTCAAAGGAGTCGAAAGAGAGAAATTTTGGAAATTACGAGACAATAAGAAATCAAAATGTGTCTGCCTTAACAGAAAGAGTCGCACAAATATAGACTTTTTAAAATCCTTTATTTTTGAATCAAATTCAATTTTAACAATAAAATTTAACAATGAAGTATTTGAACAATGAACGCTATTTTTGCTTGTAAATATTGCTTACCTTTCGGCGGCGGGTTTTCAGTATCCAGTAATTCAACGAAGTAAGAGAAAATTAAATCAATTAGTGTTTAACTAGTAATATAAATTAGTCCAAATCCAAAAATTTAGTTGCGGAAGACAATAAATATCGTTTCATTTCTTCTAACTTCTGCACTGCCCCTTTTTTATGCCTTGCCATGATCCCGTTCTTAAATGTCTTGGCTGTTATAGTGCTGTAGCTTCCTATTTAGGTCTGATAGCACGGCGTACGCCTGGCCAACCTCCTTGAACTTGATTTCTGCCTCACGGCGTTCATCTACGCTGCTATTTACATGTCTGTCCGGATGATATATGAGCGCCTTCTTGCGATACGCTTTCTTAAGTTCGTCGTCGTTAGCGCCGCGTGACAAGCCTAAAATTTTGTAGTAATGTTTGCGTTTTGACCTCTTCAATGCATTCTTCGCATCGCGCAACAGTTCCTTGACCTCTGGCGATTTTGTCAATTGAAACGCGGTCTCGTAATCACTCACACATTGGTCGTATTTCTCCAAATCGTTGTAGCATCGAGCGCGCAACAACAGCGCTTTCAAATACTGACTATTGATTTCGAGAACCTTGCTGCAATCGCTGATTGCATCGTGAAAGCAAGATATTTTCGTATTAACTAAAGCACGATTATACAGCAACTTTAAGTTAATTTTTTTGTTGAATCTGTCCACTTTCAGCCCATCACTGTAGACCCTGAGCGCCTCTCGGAATCGTCTTGCTCTGAATAGACGCTTGCCTCTCTTCTTAATATCACTAATAGCTTTGCTCCTGTTTCCCATACGTATGGCTCTGATGTTATCGGGATCGATTTGGACGGCCCGTTCGAAGCAGCCAATGCAATCGTCCAGGTGGCCTGTGTAATAAAGGTACAGACCGTGCACATAAAAACCATTGGCTGAGTTGCTATCCTCCGCAAACAAACTAATCGCTATACCAAGAACTTCAGCGGAACGACCCAGAATTGCAAGGCACTTTGATTTTAAGAGCCGATAGCTAAGCAAATAAGGAATAAGAAGATATAACGACGTTTAACCATTAAAGCTCTTAAAAAAATTTAATTCTTCTTTGTGAAAAAGACTAACCCAATACAAGCCGGTGCCAAATTTAAAGCTTTGTCCAAGTAATAAACACAATTGTGGTAATTTTTCTTGGCGTAATTACTTTTAACGTTTGCCTCTAGTCGCTTCAGTGCCACCAACGACTGTTGTTCCCTCTTCACTGCGGTACTCTGCGAGTCTAGTTCGAAGATTTTATTGATTGCTTGTTCGGCTCCGATCGGATCGCCTATCGCCAAACAGCACTTGGCGATACGCACGTAGCCCTTTTCGAATTTGGGATCTATGCGGACGGCGAATCGGGCATCGGCCAGTGCTTTGGGGAAGTTCAAAAGCATCATGTAACACGCGGACCTGTTGCCGTAATAAGCAGCCGAATCCGGACGCAAAGAGATGGCATCGGAATAAAGCTTGAGGGCTTCCTGGTAATTTTGTGCTTTGTATTGGTCATTGCCAAGAGTTGCCTTTTTATTAGCAATACTGAAAAGCAAATGAAAAGATTTGGTGAAATATTTTATCGACAAATGATAAGCCCGTCTGAGTTTACATATATTTAAAACTTGTTGAATTAGCTTCCAGTTCTAGCGGAATTCAACATAATTTTTGAACACTAATTCGGTTTTAGGCATAAACATGGTACACCTGAGCAATGTCACCGTATAGTTAATGAAGTTACCGATGCTCTTGAAAATAAAAAATATTGCTCAGCAGTGGCACAAATAAGTGTTGTTTAAAATCAAAACTCTTCTCCCAGCGCCATATTTCTTGTTCTTCAGCTCATACTTAAAGGGGCGTTCATTTAATATTAAAATTGGCGACGAAAAGTCAATAATATCCGAAATAGAGGCAGGTATACCACAAGGTAGCGTACTAGGACCGGTATTATACACATTATTTACTGCTGACGTGCCGATAAATGACGACGTAGCAATCGCATCATATGCTGATGATATGAGGCAATATTAGCTACTCATGACTCTGAAATTGAAGCATTAATTTTAGTACAAAACTACTTAGACAGAGTGGAAAAATGGCTTAAAAACTGGAACATTATTGTTAAGCTGAAAAATCTACTCATGCCACATTTAGCATGAAAAGAGGAAATTGTCCTGGAGTCAACATATATGGCAACGTAATACCTCAAACCTATGCAGCTAAATTATTGGGTCTCATTTTGGACAGATGATTGACGTGGAGTAGCCATGTGAAAGCTTTGCAAAAGCAACTTAACATCAAGACAAAGAAAATGCAGTGGTTAATTGGAAACCGTTATGAGCTTAGCCTCCCAAATAAAATCATTTTGTACAAAACAATACTAATGCCTATTTGGACATACGGTATTCAATTGTGGGGCACTGCGTGTGACTCTACTGTTGAAAAAATTCAAAGATACCAATCGAAAACCTTAAGAAGAATTGTTGGTGCGCCATGGTATATCTCCAATAAAAATATACACGAAGACCTACGAATCCCATATGTTAAGGAAACAATAAGCTATAAGTCCAGCTGTTATTTACTACGACTTAGTGAACACCTAAATACGTTAGCTATATCTCTTTTAGACACAAGTCATGAGACATTAAGGCTTAAAAGAGATCACGTTTGAGATCTGCCATTTAGGAAATAAACTTTATGTAATTTGTATTAATTTCTGTAATTACAACTGTAATGTTACTATGTAATTGTAATTAGTATATGCATTGAAACTAAGCTTCTTTTTGTAAAGTCTGTGCTTATTATGTTATTATATTCACTGGAGTAGGATCAACGAAGTCAAGAGTACATTTATTTGCCTCATGTATTAGTTAATCTATCTAATTATCATAAGATAGATTGCAAATAAAGATATATCCCAAAAAAAAAAAAGAAAAAAAAAAAAAGAAACCTCCTCTACATTAATATTATTATCTATCTACTTATGTATATAAAATTGTAAAACTTTGTGTATTTCATTAAAAGCTTCCGCTACGGAAAACAATCTTCGTTTGCGAATGCCTTCTTTAGGGTTGGCCGGGTTCAATTGATACGAATAAAATTTAGAACAAGACATTTTTTAGTTTGGCGAGTATAAATTTATATGCTTTATAGGAGATCTCAAGAGTGGAGCCAATTTTGTTTCTTTGCCGTTGTTAGTTAAGAGAACTAAAGAACATTTATTGTATTATTTAGAGCTTTCGAAAGAACTTTTCCTATTTGTCTTCTATCATATAACTTTCTGTAGACTGAAATGAAAAAAAAACTGATTTTGTACACAACAAAGGCCTATACTTCATGTAATCAAATTAACGACAACGTCTGGATTCCCTACATCATAAACAGACTGGGAGAAACAGAAAAGAAGCAATTGGAGGATGTGTAAAAGTTAAATAATAGCGGAACTACGTAAAAAGGATTTAGCTGAGCCTGTAGTGGACTCAACGTTGTCACTTTCTTGTCATTTTCTCGTCATATTTCCAGGGACTTAGTTTTTCTTTCGTTTCATTATTTGACATACCATCTATATCGCTCTTTTTGGAGAAGCTTAAAATATCTTTCATTCCTCTGGTATGTTCTCAATATGAAATTCGTGATGTAGTTTGAAGATCTCCCATTGAAGCGTTGACCATAACGATAGGGTTTACCAATCAAACCGAGACTGTTCCACATACACATGGCTACGCGACAAGGTGTACGTGGACAGCGTTCTTCCAGTTCCTTTAAATTAGATTTTTCCTTGATGTCTCCTTCTGTAGGTATCTGCAATGAAGATTGTACCATTTTTCCATTAGTTAGGAATCATTGGTGGAGTTGACCTCAATACCAGGATAATTTTGTTTGTGTAGACGGAGTAGAACCCAACAACTTACATAAAGATTACATATTTCGTTACAAAAATTTCCTAATCTTCATATAATCTTTTTTTTTGTGTTTGGGCCGTGGCTTCTGTTCGCACGTGCGGGCTTTTGGAAAATATTTCAAAATGTTGAAAAATGAACTACGCTTCAAAATTACAATATCTTCTAGCAATAGCATAATCCATTTCAAAAGCCAAATTTATTATGTAAATAAATATCTGCCAAAGTAATAAGTGTAACGATGTTTCTTTTGTTGTTGTTATATAATAAAATAAGCAGGACACTTGCGGAGATGTTGCGATTATGCTGCACAAGGATATACATTTTATAAAAATTTACTAGCCTACTGATCTGGACATTTCTATAATCCAAACCACAAACCTTCCAATCGGAACTAAGGACGCTAACCAACTTCCTCGACAGATACAATAATGTCCTGTCAAGAACAAAACTTTGACAGTCCACACACGCAAAAGTCTGTCGATCGCGACCCTTCCTTCACGAAATCTCAGTTAATAATAGATTGGGAAGTTTTAGACAAGAATAGAGACTTGAAGCAAAAAGTATATGAATATAAAATACTCTTTGTGACATTGACGAACCGTTGCAAGATTGCTCTGCAAACTAAAAATATAACTTGACCAAGTACTCCGAGGTTGTTAGGTAGCAAAGTGCAAATACAGATCATATACATATACAGCCTTGTTCTGCATTCCGGCCGGAATTGGCTTTGATTCGGATTTTACTTCCGGACAGAATTAAAAATGGTGTTCTGCAATCCGATCCATTTCAAATATTCGAAGGGAATTCAATTCCGTTTCGAACTTACGCCAGAGTTCAGAATTGTTGCGGAAGCGATCAAATCTATTTGTGAAAAAGAACGATCTCTCTTTGCCTTGCGCGTTGAAATTAAATTGTTGCATGACGATTCGATTTTGAAAATTTTCAAGCACACGAAACAAAATTTTGCCTTCAGTCCAATCCTGGAAGTCTTCAATTTGTTGTCATCGCAAATTTGCATTAGACAAAATTCTTGATGGCCGTATAAAAAAGTGATTTGGCAAAATAAACATGGTTTTAATATTTTCTGGGAGATAAGCATTACAACTCAAAAAAAAATGGATTGTTCAAATGGGCGTTCGAATTTCTTTCATTGGATTGGTATTTACCGTGCTCTTTTCTTCCATTTTACGTCCTTTCAGCGGCAGTATTTTGTTACCCTTTTTCATTGTTTATCGGAGAATATTCCTTTTTTTTAATTATAAAATACAAACTTAAAGAAAATTAATCCAACTTGTATTACGAGTTTCACAGCGTTTTGACAACAAAATATTTTAACTCAAAATATTTTATTTCAAACTATATTGCATGCAGTCGACGTGATAAGTAGTGAGGTATAAAATCCCAGCAAAGAGTTAAACGTGAAATGCACGGTGGCCTTACCACTGTTATGAGCAACCTATGGTGTAAAACCACTATAATACAATATAAACACAGCTCAATAAGAAGCATTTATTCCATTTTCCTAGTTGAATTAATTTTTCTTGAAAACCGAGTTATTTAGTTGTGCGGGTGAATTTATTTTATTAGATTAATATTTACCGCAATCTTGTGTTCCATTATACGTCCTTTCAGCAGAAAGTTTTGTTGTCTTGAGTTTTTGTCAATCGGGGAATATTCGCTCTTATAATTATAAGATACAAGCTTAATGAAAACTTTTTCAAATTGTATTGCATGAAATCGACAAGTTTCACAACGTTTTTTAAACTGAAGTTTTTTGAATTTATATTTTTACATTCTTCAAACTTGTCAGAGCTAGCTATGTTGCCATTTAGTTTTGTCGTATAAAAATATTCTAAGTAAAAATATAAAAATATTCTGAGTAAATCAGTCTATTTTTCATATAAATTTGTTGTGTTAAATGAAACCCATTTTAACATTTATACATAAAGAAAATTAAAGCAGTCAAATAATGATTAAATAGTTTATAAAATTATTAATTATTTTAAATATCGGTGTGACAACAGATTTGTTCTCTTTTTAAATGCAGTTTAAATTCCCTTGAGCATATATGCATTATTTTTCGTAATGAATAACTATGTTAACCCGAGGATATATCCAAGTTTTGCGTTTAAAAGCCATTTGGATACAAGAGTGATAGCTTTGGATAATAATAATCCAAGGAAGCCCTCATCTCTTGATCACCCCGATCACTTTTTTGATTGGTTATACTATAGTGATTGACTATATATATGTATGTAAAACTAATTTGAATAGCGAAATGAACCTTTATCTGCTAATAACAAGTATAATGAAAGTTTGTCAGTAGCAATAAAATTTTAATGGCTTTAATCCTAGGGATTGATCAAATAAGGTATAGGTCAGGTTTAGGGGTCTGGCGAAGCGAAGCCAGAACTATTATCGCCCCGGGTAAATTAAAATTTTCCATAAGACTTAAATGCACATCGCCAGTTCCAGGTGGTGTATCAACTATCAAATACTCTATATGCGACCATTTTGTTCCTATGAGAAGATTATAAATGCTTTTGTGATCATAGGTCCGCGCCATATTGCTGCACGATTCTTTTCAACAAAATAGCCGATTAAAATAGTATGCAGTCCCACTGGCGCAGCGAAACCAGGCCCCTAAACCTGACCTTGCCTATACAAACGCGGTCCGACCCTATTTCACTCCTGCACTAGTGACGGATTTATTTGGCGGTAAGTAAATGCAGTTAATTGATTTTAATCTGATTTAACTGATTTAAATTTGAATTGAATTTATAGCTGCAAGGAGCAAACAACGAAAGTGATCTGTGGATATAAAAGTTCAATAAGAACTGGCACCTTCCTAGAAAAGTCGTACTTGAGTGCCTACCTAATAGTTACCTTTGCCTACATGTGGTTACTCAACTACAACCTGAAAGACATTGAACACGAAATGGAAATATCCAAAGGGACTGCAGTGGATTGGACCAGCTTCTGTCGTGAAGTTGCCATGGATGCCATGTTGTCGCGGAAGCAGCCAGTTGGTGTCCCCAGTACTATCGTCGAAATCGGCTAGAGTTTATTTGAGAGGAGCCAATATTATCGGGGTCACAGAGCCGTAGGCCAATGGGTTTTTGGAGGCACTTAACGTGGGACTTTAAAATGCTTTTTGTTAGTGGTAACTTGCAGCAGTACAGATACTATGTTACCAATCATAAAGGAATGGATACTTCCAGAAAGGTAACTTCTCTGTATGACTTTGAATAATTTTTAATTACATTCTTTTTATAGGTAACGAGGGTCTTACTCACTTGACGGTGAACCAAAGCATTAGTTTTAAAGACCCAGAAACTGGTGCACACACAAATACTTAGAAGGGCCTCTGGAGAGATGAAAAATACTCCATGCCACAGTATTAAAAAAAGGCTCATTTTGAGGGCTACATGGCGAAATTCATGCTAATGCGGCACCTTAAGGTGCCCACAGGGACCAACTGACCCAGTTTCTAAAGACGACTGCGCGGGCGTACAACCCACTCAATCGTCCCCAGACGAACGACAACGATGACGAATCATTTTAAAGGAAAAATTCCAATCTTTCATTAATAACTAATACTGTTGTTTTTTACCAATATAAATTTGACTTTGTGGAACTCATCAGTAAATTGTCAATGGTGAATTATCTGTACATGCTGTACAATACATGTACATGATGGGCTATTATTTTTCTTAAAGAGCGTATTTTTCTGCATTTTTGGGGAAAAACATGAATATCCTAGCAATTTTCGTTCTCGATATATAAGACAAAATGTTCTTGGGTGACCCGGAGCTTCTACCACGAGTCATATGGCACTAAGATCCCCAATTTTTTCAATTTTTCACCTGCACACAAAGATCATACAGAATTAGGTCCAAATAATCACTTATCGCTCCGATTTCATTAAAAAATTGTTGTAAATACATACACCACAATTTTCAGTATATTTAGACGCCATTATAGTCATGTTCTATATACTATATAAAGAAGTTGAAAATAATCCAGCAGGTTAAATAAGCGTCATAAATCAGAACTCTGTGTACGATTGTTTTTGATTAAAACAGTTTGATAATCTTTAGATAAGTTTATAAGTGTATAAGTTTATGTGAATAAATAATAAAATACTGTAGTAAAAGTTGTTTAGAGAATAATGGCAAACAATAAATTGTGGATTTATTTACCTGTAACCAACGACTAAATATTTAAATTATGGATTCAAAGGAGTCGAAAGAGAGAAATTTTGGAAATTACGAGACAATAAGAAATCAAAATGTGTCTGCCTTAACAGAAAGAGTCGCACAAATGTAGACTTTTTAAAATCCTTTATTTTTGAATCAAATTCAATTTTAACAATAAAATTTAACAATGAAGTATTTGAACAATGAACGTTATTTTTGCTTGTAAATATTGCTTACCTTTCGGCGGCGGGTTTTCAGTATCCAGTAATTCAACGAAGTAAGAGAAAATTAAATCAATTAGTGTTTAACTAGTAATATAAATTAGTCCAAATCCAAAAATTTAGTTGCGGAAGACAATAAATATCGTTTCATTTCTTCTAACTTCTGCACTGCCCCTTTTTTATGCCTTGCCATGATCCCGTTCTTAAATGTCTTGGCTGTTATAGTGCTGTAGCTTCCTATTTAGGTCTGATAGCACGGCGTACGCCTGGCCAACCTCCTTGAACTTGATTTCTGCCTCACGGCGTTCATCTACGCTGCTATTTACATGTCTGTCCGGATGATATATGAGCGCCTTCTTGCGATACGCTTTCTTAAGTTCGTCGTCGTTAGCGCCGCGTGACAAGCCTAAAATTTTGTAGTAATGTTTGCGTTTTGACCTCTTCAATGCATTCTTCGCATCGCGCAACAGTTCCTTGACCTCTGGCGATTTTGTCAATTGAAACGCGGTCTCGTAATCACTCACACATTGGTCGTATTTCTCCAAATCGTTGTAGCATCGAGCGCGCAACAACAGCGCTTTCAAATACTGACTATTGATTTCGAGAACCTTGCTGCAATCGCTGATTGCATCGTGAAAGCAGGATATCTTCGTATTGACTAGAGCACGATTATACAGCAACTTTAAGTTAATTTTTTTGTTGAATCTGTCCACTTTCAGCCCATCACTGTAGACCCTGAGCGCCTCTCGGAATCGTCTTGCTCTGAATAGACGCTTGCCTCTCTTCTTAATATCACTAATAGCTTTGCTCCTGTTTCCCATACGTATGGCTCTGATGTTATCGGGATCGATTTGGACGGCCCGTTCGAAGCAGCCAATGCAATCGTCCAGGTGGCCTGTGTAATAAAGGTACAGACCGTGCACATAAAAACCATTGGCTGAGTTGCTATCCTCCGCAAACAAACTAATCGCTATACCAAGAACTTCAGCGGAACGACCCAGAATTGCAAGGCACTTTGATTTTAAGAGCCGATAGCTAAGCAAATAAGGAATAAGAAGATATAACGACGTTTAACCATTAAAGCTCTTAAAAAAATTTAATTCTTCTTTGTGAAAAAGACTAACCCAATACAAGCCGGTGCCAAATTTAAAGCTTTGTCCAAGTAATAAACACAATTGTGGTAATTTTTCTTGGCGTAATTACTTTTAACGTTTGCCTCTAGTCGCTTCAGTGCCACCAACGACTGTTGTTCCCTCTTCACTGCGGTACTCTGCGAGTCTAGTTCCAAGATTTTATTGATTGCTTGTTCGGCTCCGATCGGATCGCCTATCGCCAAACAGCACTTGGCGATACGCACGTAGCCCTTTTCGAATTTGGGATCTATGCGGACGGCGAATCGGGCATCGGCCAGCGCTTTGGGGAAGTTCAAAAGCATCATGTAACACGCGGACCTGTTGCCGTAATAAGCAGTCGAATCCGGACGCAAAGAAATGGCATCGGAATAAAGCTTGAGGGCTTCCTGGTAATTTTGTGCTTTGTATTGGTCATTGCCAAGAGTTGCCTTTTTATTAGCAATACTGAAAAGCAAATGAAAAGATTTGGTGAAATATTTTATCGACAAATGATAAGCCCGTCTGAGTTTACATATATTTAAAATTTGTTGAATTAGCTTTCAGTTCTAGCGCAATTCAACATAATTTTTGAACACCAATTCTGTTTTAGGCATAAATATGGGACACCTGAGCAATGTCACCGTATAGTTAATGAAGTTACCGATGCTCTTGAAAATAAAAAATATTGCTCAGCAGTGGCACAAAGAAGTGTTGTTTAAAATCAAAACTCTTCTCCCAGCGCCATATTTTTTGTTCTTCAGCTCATACTTAAAGGGGCGTTCATTTAATATTAAAATTGGCGACGAAAAGTCAATAATATCCGAAATAGAGGCAGGTATACCACAAGGTAGCGTACTAGGACCGGTATTATACACATTATTTACTGCTGACGTGCCGATAAATGACGACGTAGTAATCGCATCATATGCTGATGATATGAGGCAATATTAGCTACTCATGACTCTGAAATTGAAGCATTAATTTTAGTACAAAACTACTTAGACAGAGTGGAAAAATGGCTTAAAAACTGGAACATTATTGTTAAGCTGAAAAATCTACTCATGCCACATTTAGCATGAAAAGAGGAAATTGTCCTGGAGTCAACATATATGGCAACGTAATACCTCAAACCTATGCAGCTAAATTATTGGGTCTCATTTTGGACAGATGATTGACGTGGAGTAGCCATGTGAAAGCTTTGCAAAAGCAACTTAACATCAAGACAAAGAAAATGCAGTGGTTAATTGGAAACCGTTATGAGCTTAGCCTCCCAAATAAAATCATTTTGTACAAAACAATACTAATGCCTATTTGGACATACGGTATTCAATTGTGGGGCACTGCGTGTGACTCTACTGTTGAAAAAATTCAAAGATACCAATCGAAAACCTTAAGAAGAATTGTTGGTGCGCCATGGTATATCTCCAATAAAAATATACACGAAGACCTACGAATCCCATATGTTAAGGAAACAATAAGCTATAAGTCTAGCTGTTATTTACTACTACTTAGTGAACACGTAAATACGTTAGCTATATCTCTTTTAGACACAAGTCATGAGACATTAAGGCTTAAAAGAGATCACGTTTGAGATCTGCCATTTAGGAAATAAACTTTATGTAATTTGTATTAATTTAAATTTTAATTGTAATTTTTTCAATGTTAATTCAACTGTAATGTTACTATGTAATTGTCATTAGTATATGCATTGAAACTAAGCTTCATTTTGTAGTCTGTGCTTATTATGTTATTATATTCACTGGAGTAGGATCAACGAAGTCAAGGGTACATTTATTTGCCTCATGTATTAGTTAATTTGCTTATTATCATAAGATAGATTGCAAATAAAGATATATCCAAAAAAAAAAAAAAAAAAAAAGAAACCTCCTCTACATTAATATTATTACCTATCTACTTATGTATATAAAATTGTAAAACTTTGTGTATTTTATTAAAAGCTTCCGCTACGGAAAACAATCTTCGTTTGCGAATCCCTTCTTTAGGGTTGACCGGGTTCAATTGATACGAATAAAATTTAGAACAAGACATTTTTTAGTTTGGCGAGTATAAATTTATATGCTTTATAGGAGATCTCAAGAGTGGAGCCAATTTTGTTTCTTTGCCGTTGTTAGTTTAGAGAACTAAAGAACATTTATTGTATTATTTAGAGCTTTCGAAAGAACTTTTCCTATTTGTCTTCTATCATATAACTTTCTGTAGACTGAAATGAAAAAAAAACGGATTTTGTACACAACAAAGGCCTATACTTCATGTAATCAAATTAACGACAACGTCTGGATTCCCTACATCATAAACAGACTGGGAGAAACAGAAAAGAAGCAATTGGAGGATGTGTAAAAGTTAAATAATAGCGGAACTACGTAAAAAGGATTTAGCTGAGCCTGTAGTGGACTCAACGTTGTCACTTTCTTGTCATTTTCTCGTCATATTTCCAGGGACTTAGTTTTTCTTTCGTTTCATTATTTGACATACCATCTATATCGCTCTTTTTGGAGAAGCTTAAAATATCTTTCATTCCTCTGGTATGTACTCAATATGAAATTCGTGATGTAGTTTGAAGATCTCCCATTGAAGCGTTGACCATAACGACAGGGTTTACCAATCAAACCGAGACTGCTCCACATACACATGGCTACGCGACAAGGTGTACGTGGACAGCGTTCTTCCAGTTCCTTTAAATTAGATTTTTCCTTGATGTCTCCTTCTGTAGCTATCTGCAATGAAGATTGTACCATTTTTCCATTAGTTAGGAATCATTGGTGGAGTAGACCCCAATACCAGGATAATTTTGTTTGTGTAGACGGAGTAGAACCCAACAACTTACATAAAGATTACATATTTTGTTGCGAAAATTTCCTAATCTTCATATAATCTTTTTTTTTTGTGTTTGGGCCATTGCTTCTGTTCGCACGTGCGGGCTTTTGGAAAATGCTTCAAAATGTTGTAACATGAACTACGCTTCAAAATTACAATATCTTCTAGCAATAGCATAATCCATTTCAAAAGCCAAATTTATTATGTAAATAAATATCTGCCAAAGTAATAAGTGTAACGATGTTTCTTTTGTTGTTGCTATATAATAAAATAAGCAGGACACTTGCGGAGATGTTGCGATTATGCTGCACAAGGATATACATTTTATAAAAATTTACTAGCCTACTGATCTGGACATTTCTATAATCCAAACCACAAACCTTCCACTCGGAACTAAGGACGCTAACAAACTTCCTCGACAGATACAATAATGCCCTGTCAAGAACAAAACTTTGACAGTCCACACACGCAAAAGTCTGTCGATCGCGACCCTTCTTTCACGAAATCTCAGTTAATAATAGATTGGGAAGTTTTAGACAAGAATAGAGACTTGAAGCAAAAAGTATATGAATATAAAATACTCTTTGTGACATTGACGAACCGTTGCAAGATTGCTCTGCAAACTAAAAATATAACTTGACCAAGTGCTTCGAGGTTGTTAGGTAGCAAAGTGCAAATACAGACAGATCATATACATATACAGCCTTGTTCTGCATTCCGGCCGGAATTGGCTTTGATTCGGATTATACTTCCGGACAGAATTAAAAATGGTGTTCTGCAATCCGATCCATTTCAAATATTCGAAGGGAATTCAATTCCGTTTCGAACTTACGCCAGAGTTCAGAACTGTTGCGGAAGCGATCAAATCTATTTGTGAAAAAGAACGATCTCTCTTTGCCTTGCGCGTTGAAATTAAATTGTTGCATGACGATTCGATTTTAAAAAATTTTCAAGCAAACGAAACCAAATTTTTCCTTCAGTCCAATCCTGGAAGTCTTCAATTTGTTGTCATCGCAAATTTGCATTAGACAAAATTCTTGTTGGCCGTATAAAAAACTGATATGGCTAAATATACATGGTTTTAATATTTCCTGGAAGATAAGCATTACAACTCAAAAAAAAATGGATTGTTCAAATGGGCGTTCGAATTTCTTTCATTGGATTGGTATTTACCGTGCTCTTTTCTTCCATTTTACGTCCTTTCAGCGGCAGTATTTTGTTACCCTTTTTCATTGTTTATCGGAGAATATTCCTTTTTTTTAATTATAAAATACAAACTTAAGGAAAATTAATCCAACTTGTATTACGAGTTTCACAGCGTTTTGACAACAAAATATTTTAACTCAAAATATTTTATTTCAAACTCTATTGCATGCAGTCGACGTGATAAGTAGTGAGGTATAAAATACCAGCAAAGAGTTAAACGTGAAATACACGGTGGCCTTACCACTGTTATGAGCAACCTATGGTGTAAAACCACTATAATACAATATAAACACAGCTCAATAAGAAGCATTTATTTCATTTTCCTAGTTGAATTAATTTTTCTTGAAAACCGAGTTATTTAGTTGTGCGGGTGAATTTATTTGATTAGATTAATATTTACCGCAATCTTGTGTTCCATTGTACGTCCTTTAAGCAGAAAGTTTTGTCTTGATTTTTTGTCAATCGGGGAATATTTGCTCTTATAATTATAAGATACAAGCTTAATGGAAACTTTTTCAAATTGTATTGCATGAAATCGACAAGTTTCACAACGTTTTTTAAACTGAAGTTTTTTGAATTGACATTTTTACATTCTTCAAACTTGTCAGAGCTCTCTCTTTTTCTCTTTTCTTTTTCTTTTTTTTTCTCGTTCTCTTTTTAAATGCAGTTTTAAATTCCCTTGAGCATATATGCATTATTTTTCGTAATGAATAACTATGTTAACCCGAGGATATATCCAAGTATTGCGTTTAAAAGCCATTTGGATACAAGAGTGATAGCTTTGGATAATAATAATCCAAGGAAGCCTTCATCTCTTGATCACACCGATCACTTTTTTGATTGGCTATACTATAGTGATTGACTATATATATGTATGTAAAACTAATTTGAATAGCGAAATGAACCTTTATCTGCTAATAACAAGTATAATGAAAGTTTGTCAGTAGCAATAAAATTTTAATGGCTTTAATCCTAGGGATTGATCAAATAAGGTATAGGTCAGGTTTAGGGGTCTGGCGCAGCGAAGCCAGAACTATTATCGCCCCGGGTAAATTAAAATTTTCCATAAGACTTAAATGCACATCGCCAGTTCCAGGTGGTGTATCAACTATTAAATACTCTATATTCGACCATTTTGTTCCTATGAGAAGATTATAAATGCTTTTGTGATCATAGGTCCGCGCTATATTGCTGCACGATCCTTTTCAACAAAATAGCCGATTGAAATAGTATGCATTCCACCTGGCGCAGCGAAACCAGGCCCTTAAACCTGACCTTACCTATACAAACGCGGTCCGACCCTATTTCACTCCTGCACTAGTGACGGATTTATTTGGCGGTAAGTAAATGCAGTTAATTGATTTTAATCTGATTTAACTGATTTAAATTTGAATTGAATTTATAGCTGCAAGGAGCAAACAACGAAAGTGATCTGTGGATATAAAAGTTCAATAAGAACTGGCACCTTCCTAGAAAAGTCGTACTTGAGTGCCTACCTAATAGTTACCTTTGCCTACATGTTGTTACTCAACTACAAGCTGAAAGACATTGAACACGAAATGGAAATATCCAAAGGGACTGGATTGGACCAGGTTCTGTCGTGAAGTTGCCATGGATGCCATGTTGTCGCGGAAGCAGCCAGTTGGTGTCCCCAGTACTATCGTCGAAATCGGCTAGAGTTTATTTGAGAGGAGCCAATATTATCGGGGTCACAGAGCCGTAGGCCAATGGGTTTTTGGAGGCACTTAACGTGGGACTTTAAAATGCGTTTTGTTAGTGGTAACTTGCAGCAGTACAGATACTATGTTACCAATCATAAAGGAATGGATACTTCCAGAAAGGTAACTTCTCTGTATGACTTTGAATAATTTTTAATTACATTCTTTTTATAGGTAACGAGGGTCTTACTCACTTGACGGTGAACCAAAGCATTAGTTTTAAAGACCCAGAAACTGGTGCACACACAAATACTTAGAAGGGCCTCTGGAGAGATGAAAAATACTCCATGCCACAGTATTAAAAAAAGGCTCATTTTGAGGGCTACATGGCGAAATTCATGCTAATGCGGCACCTCAAGGTGCCCACAGGGACCAACTGACCCAGTTTCTAAGGACGACTACGCGGGCGTACAACCCACTCAATCGTCCCCAGACGAACGACAACGATAACGAATCATTTTAAAGGGAAAAATCCAATAATTCATTAATAATTAATACTGTTGTTTTTTACCAAAATAAATTTGACTTTGTGGAACTCATCAGTAAATTGTCAATGGTGAATTATCTGTACATGCTGCACAATTGGGGTATTATTTTTCTTAAAGAGCGTATTTTTCTGCATTTTTGGGGAAAAACATGAATATCCTAGCAATTTTCGTTCTCGAGATATAAGACAAAATGTTCTTGGGTGATCCGGAGCTTCTACCACGAGTCATATGGCACTAAAACCCCCCTTTTTTTCAATTTTTCACCTGCACACAAAGATCATACAGAATTAGGACCAAATAATCACTTATCGGTCTGATTTCATTAAAAAATTGTTGAAAATACATACACCACAATTTTCAGTATATTTAGACGCCATTATAGTCATGTTCAGATCATGCTGCATTATTTACAGTTATATATTTTTGAAGAGAATTTCATTCCTTAATTTTAAGTCCAAAAATTATTACTCTAGCTACATTATAACGATAGATATTCCAGATTTTAGACCAACAGAACTACTAATTCCGTTACCGCTCGATGCAGGGTATTTCTGACCATTTTTCGAAAAATTTTGTTTCTGACCAGATATAAATAAATAGCCGCAGATCAGAACAGAGAACAGTTTGATTTTGGTACTTGTACGAGTTGCATAATACTATATAAAGAAGTTGAAAATAATCCAGCAGGTTAAATAAGCGTCATAAATCAGAACTCTGTGTACGATTGTTTTTGATTAAAACAGTTTGATAATCTTTAGATAAGTTTATAAGTTTATGTGAATAAATAATAAAATACTGTAGCAAAAATTGTTTAGAGAACAAGGGCAACCATTAAATTGTATAAATTGTTTATTTACCTGTAACCAACGACTAAATATTTAAATTAAAGATTCAAAGGAGTCGAAAGAGAGAAATTTTGGAAATTACGAGACAATAAGAAATCAAAATATGTCTGCCTTAACAGGAGAGTCGCACAAATATAGACTTTTTAAAATCCTTTATTTTTGAATCAAATTCAATTTTAACAATAAAATTTAACAATGAAGTATTTGAACAATGAACGTTATTTTTGCTTGTAAATATTGCTTACCTTTCGGCGGTGGGTTTTCAGTATCCAGTAATTCAACGAAGTAAGAGAAAATTAAATCAATTAGTGTTTAACTAGTGATATAAATTTCCAAAAATTTAGTTGCGGAAGACAATAAATATCGTTTCATTTCTTCTAACTGCCCCTTTTTTATGCCTTGCTATGATCCCGTTCTTAAATGTCTTGGCTGTTATAGTGCTGTAGCTTCCTATTTAGGTCTGATAGCACGGCGTACGCCTGGCCAACCTCCTTGAACTTGATTTCTGCCTCACGGCGTTCATCTACGCTGCTATTTACATGTCTGTCCGGATGATATATGAGCGCCTTCTTGCGATACGCTTTCTTAAGTTCGTCGTCGTTAGCGCCGCGTGACAAGCCTAAAATTTTGTAGTAATGTTTGCGTTTTGACCTCTTCAATGCATTCTTCGCATCGAGCAACAGTTCCTTGACCTCTGGCGATTTTGTCAATTGAAACGCGGTCTCGTAATCACGCACACATTGGTCGTATTTCTCCAAATCGTTGTAGCATCGAGCGCGCAACAACAGCGCTTTCAAATACTGACTATTGATTTCGAGAACCTTGCTGCAATCGTTGATTGCATCGTGAAAGCAAGATATTTTCGTATTAACTAAAGCACGATTATACAGCAACTTTAAGTTAATTTTTTTGTTGAATTTGTCCACTTTGAGTCCATCACTGTAGACCCTGAGCGCCTCTCGGAATCGTCTTGCTCTGAATAGACGCTTGCCTCTCTTCTTAATATCACTAATAGCTTTGCTCCTGTTGCCCATATTTATGGCACTGATATTATCGGGATCGAGTTGGACAGCCCGTTCAAAGCAGCCAATGCCTTCGTCCAGGTGGCCTGTGTAATAAAGGTACAGACCGTGCACATAAAAACCATTGGCTGAGTTGCGATCCTCCGCAAATAAACTAATCGCTATACCAAGAACTTCAGCGGAACGACCCAGAATTGCAAGGCACTTTGATTTTAAGAGCCGATAGCTAAGCAAATAAGGAATAAGAAGATATAACGACGTTTAACCATTAAAGCTCTTAAAAAAATTTAATTCTTCTTTGTGAAAAAGACTAACCCAATACAAGCCGGTGCCAAATTTAAAGCTTTGTCCAAGTAATAAACACAATTGTGGTAATTTTTCTTGGCGTAATTACTTTTAACGTTTGCCTCTAGTCGCTTCAGTGCCACCAACGACTGTTGTTCCCTCTTCACTGCGGTACTCTGCGAGTCTAGTTCCAAGATTTTATTGATTGCTTGTTCGGCTCCGATCGGATCGCCCATCGCCAAACAGCACTTGGCGATACGCACGTAGCCCTTTTCGAATTTGGGATCTATGCGAACGGCGAATCGGGCATCGGCCAGCGCTTTGGGGAAGTTCAAAAGCATCATGTAACAGGCGGACCTGTTGCCGTAATAAGCAGCCGAATCCGGACGCAAAGAGATGGCATCGGAATAAAGCTTGAGGGCTTCCTGGTAATTTTGTGCTTTGTATTGGTCATTGCCAAGAGTTGCCTTTTTATTAGCAATACTGAAAAGCAAATGAAAAGATTTGGTGAAATATTTTATCGACAAATGATAAGCCCGTCTGAGTCTACATATATTTAAAATTTGTTGAATTAGCTTTCAGTTCTAGCGCAATTCAACATAATTTTTGAACACTAATTCGGTTTTAGGCATAAATATGGGACAACTGAGCAATGTCACCGTATAGTTAATGAAGTTACCGATGCTCTTGAAAATAAAAAATATTGCTCAGCAGTGGCACAAAGAAGTGTTGTTTAAAATCAAAACTCTTCTCCCAGCGCCATATTTTTTGTTCTTCAGCTCATACTTAAAGGGGCGTTCATTTAATATTAAAATTGGCGACGAAAAGTCAATAATATCCGAAATAGAGGCAGGTATACCACAAGGTAGCGTACTAGGACCGGTATTATACACATTATTTACTGCTGACGTGCCGATAAATGACGACGTAGTAATCGCATCATATGCTGATGATATGAGGCAATATTAGCTACTCATGACTCTGAAATTGAAGCATTAATTTTAGTACAAAACTACTTAGACAGAGTGGAAAAATGGCTTAAAAACTGGAACATTATTGTTAAGCTGAAAAATCTACTCATGCCACATTTAGCATGAAAAGAGGAAATTGTCCTGGAGTCAACATATATTGCAACGTAATACTTCAAACCTATGCAGCTAAATAATTGGGTCTCATTTTGGACAGATGATTGACGTGATTGATGTGCAAACTTTGCAAAAGCAACTTAACATCAAGACAAAGAAAATGCAGTGGTTAATTGGAAACCGTTATGAGCTTAGCCTCCCAAATAAAATCATTTTGTACAAAACAATACTAATGCCTATTTGGACATACGGTATTCAATTGTGGGGCACTGCGTGTGACTCTACTGTTGAAAAAATTCAAAGATACCAATCGAAAACCTTAAGAAGAATTGTTGGTGCACCATGGTATATCTCCAATAAAAATATACACGAAGATCTACGAATCCCATATGTTAAGGAAACAATAAGCTATAAGTCCAGCTGTTATTTACTACGACTTAGTGAACACGTAAATACGTTAGCTATATCTCTTTTAGACACAAGTCATGAGACATTAAGGCTTAAAAGATATCACGTTTGAGATCTGTTATTTAGGAAATAAACTTTATGTAATTTGTATTAATTTCAATTTTAATTGTAATTTTTTCAATGTTAATTCAACTGTAATGTTACTATGTAATTGTAATTAGTATATGCATTGAAACTAAGCTTCTTTTTGTAAAGTCTGTGCTTATTATGTTATTATACTCACTGGAGTAGGATCAACGAAGTCAAGCGTACATTTATTTGCCTCATGTATTAGTTAATTTGCTTATTATCATAAGATAGATTGCAAATAAAGATATATCCCAAAAAAAAAAAAGAAACCTCCTCTACATTAATATTATTATCTATCTACTTTTGTATATAAAATGGTAAAACTTTGTGTATTTTGTTAAAAGCTTCCGCTACGGAAAACAATCTTCGTTTGCGAATCCCTTCTTTAGGGTTGACCGGGTTCAATTGATACGAATAAAATTTAGAACAAGACATTTTTTAGTTTGGCGAGTATAAATTTATATGCTTTATAGGAGATCTCAAGAGTGGAGCCAATTTTGTTTCTTTGCCGTTGTTAGTTAAGAGAACTAAAGAACATTTATTGTATTATTTAGAGAAGAGCTTTCGAAAGAACTTTTCCTATTTGTCTTCTATCATATAACTTTCTGTAGACTGAAATGAAAAACAAAACGGATTTTGTACACAACAAAGGCCTATACTTCATGTAATCAAATTAACAACAACGTCTGGATTCCCTACATCATAAACAGACTGGGAGAGATTTTGGCAAGCGATTTTAATGCGGATGTCGGCATTCGCGTTGACAACTCAACGTTGTCACTTTCTTGTCATTTTCTCATCATATTTCCAGGGACTTTTTTCTTTCGTTTCATTATTTGACATACCATCTATATCGCTCTTTTTGGAGAAGCTTAAAATATCTTTCATTCCTCTGGTATGTTCTCAACATGAAATGCTTGAAGTAGTTTGAAGATCTCCCATTGAAGCGTTGACCATAACGACAGGGTTTACCAATCAAACCGAGACTGCTCCACATACACATGGCTACGCGACAAGGTGTACGTGGACAGCGTTCTTCCAGTTCCTTTAAATTAGATTTTTCCTTGATGTCTCCTTCTGTAGCTATCTGCAATGAAGATTGTACCATTTTTCCATTAGTTAGGAATCATTGGTGGAGTAGACCCCAATACCAGGATAATTTTGTTTGTGTAGACGGAGTAGAACCCAACAACTTACATAAAGATTACATATTTTGTTGCGAAAATTTCCTAATCTTCATATAATCTTTTTTTTTTGTGTTTGGGCCGTGGCTTCTGTTCGCACGTGCGGGCTTTTGGAAAATATTTCAAAATGTTGAAAAATGAACTACGCTTCAAAATTACAATATCTTCTAGCAATAGCATAATCCATTTCAAAAGCCAAATTTATTATGTAAATAAATATCTGCCAAAGTAATAAGTGTAACGATGTTTCTTTTGTTGTTGTTATATAATAAAATAAGCAGGACACTTGCGGAGATGTTGCGATTATGCTGCAGAAGTATATAAATTTTATAAAAATTTACTAGCCTACTGATCTGGACATTTCTATAATCCAAACCACAAACCTTCCACTCGGAACTAAGGACGCTAACCAACTTCCTCGACAGATACAATAATGCCCTGTCAAGAACAAAACTTTGGCAGTCCACACACGCAAAAGTCTGTCGATCGCGACCCTTCTTTCACGAAATCTCAGTTAATAATAGATTGGGAAGTTTTAGACAAGAATAGAGACTTGAAGCAAAAAGTATATGAATATAAAATACTCTTTGTGACATTGACGAACCGTTGCAAGATTGCTCTGCAAACTAAAAATATAACTTGACCAAGTGCTTCGAGGTTGTTAGGTAGCAAAGTGCAAATACAGACAGATCATATACATATACAGCCTTGTTCTGCATTCCGGCCGGAATTGGCTTTGATTCGGATTATACTTCCGGACAGAATTAAAAATGGTGTTCTGCAATCCGATCCATTTCAAATATTCGAAGGGAATTCAATTCCGTTTCGAACTTACGCCAGAGTTCAGAACTGTTGCGGAAGCGATCAAATCTATTTGTGAAAAAGAACGATCTCTCTTTGCCTTGCGCGTTGAAATTAAATTGTTGCATGACGATTCGATTTTGAAAATTTTCAAGCACACGAAATAAAATTTTGCCTTCAGTCCAATCCTGGAAGTCTTCAATTTGTTGTCATCGCAAATTTGCATTAGACAAAATTCTTGATGGCCGTATAAAAAAGTGATTTGGCTAAATATACATGGTTTTAATATTTCCTGGAAGATAAGCATTACAACTCAAAACAAAAAATGGATTGTTCAAATGGGCGTTCGAATTTCTTTCATTGGATTGGTATTTACCGTACTCTTTTCTTTCATTTTACGTCCTTTCAGCGGCAGTATTTTGTTACCCTTATTCATTGTTTATCGGAGAATATTCCTTTTTTTTAATTATAAAATACAAACTTAAAGAAAATTAATCCAACTTGTATTACGAGTTTCACAGCGTTTTGACAACAAAATATTTTAACTCAAAATATTTTATTTCAAACTCTATTGCATGCAGTCGACGTGTTAAGTAGTGAGGTATAAAAACCCAGCAAAACTTCATTACCCGAGTCGCACATACTATGGCAATATTTTCACTCCTAACTAACACTCTTAGTAACTAACAGCACCGAATCATCGAGGAAGCCGATAATGTTATCATGGTAAGATGACAACTTTTTATCTTTGTACAGCTCCTTCGTTTAACGCCATTCCTTTTCCAGCCAATGTCACCATTTCGCAAAATCACCCAACAACTCAGTGCTTTAGCATTGAAATCATTCGTTGGACATCAACGCTATACATTCGCTACAAACAAATCTACAAGGAACAGCTTCAGCCGCCTTCGCTTACACTGATCGATCTGGACGAAATGATTGTGACGTTGGCTGATTCTTCCAATGCACCGCTTCATCAGATTAACATGAATGGAGTCTCACAAAAGCTCGCTTGTAGTAGCGCTGAATATGCTGAGGACGACGGTTTCATGTTTAAATAAATTAAACAAACATAATTAAATCTATTTTGAAAAATTATTTACCATGTTTGGTAAATATGTGCTGTTCTATGACTATCCAGACTAAAAAATATATTCAAAGCGTTCCAAGCCTTTAAAGTGGGTGCTTTTTAATTTCACAGTTGTAAAATTCCCTTTAGCATGTGAAGGGAATTCCCTTCTAAACGTGAAATGCACGGTCGCCTTACCACTGTTATGAGCAACCTATGGTGTAAAACCACTTTAATACAATATAAACACAGCTCAATAAGAAGCATTTATTCCATTTTCCTAGTTGAATTAATTTTTCTTGAAAACCGAGTTATTTAGTTGTGCGGGTGAATTTATTTTATTAGATTAATATTTACCGCAATCTTGTGTTCCATTGTACGTCCTTTCAGCAGAAAGTTTTGTTGTCTTGAGTTTTTGTCAATCGGGGAATATTCGCTCTTATAATTATAAGATACAAGCTTAATGAAAACTTTTTCAAATTTTATTGCATGAAATCGACAAGTTTCACAGCGTTTTATAAACTGAAGTTTTTTGAATTTACATTTTTACATTCTTCAAACTTGTCAGAGCTAGCTATGTTGCCATTTAGTTTTGTCGTATAAAAATATTCTAAGTAAAAATATTCTGAGTAAATCAGTCTATTTTTCATATAAATTTGTTGTGTTAAATGAAACCCATTTTAACATTTATACATAAAGAAAATTAAAGCAGTCAAATAATGATTAAATAGTTTATAAAATTATTAATTATTTTAAATATCGGTGTGACAACAGATTTGTTCTCTTTTTAAATGAATTTTTAAATTCTCTTGATATGCATTATTTTTCGTAATGAATAACTATGTTAACCCGAGGATATATCCAAGTTTTGCGTTTAAAAGCCATTTGGATACAAGAGTGATAGCTTTGGATAATAATAATCCAAGGAAGCCTTCATCTCTTGATCACACCGATCACTTCTTTGATTGGCTATACTATAGTGATTGACTATATATATGTATGTAAAACTAATTTGAATAGCGAAATGAGCCTTTATCTGCTAATAACAAGTATAATGAAAGTTTGGCAGTAGCAATAAAATTTTAATTGCTTTAATCCAATGGATTGATCAAATAAGGTATAGGTGGCGAAGCGAAGCCAGAACTATTATCGCCCCGGTTAAGTTAAAATTTTCCATAAGACTTAATTGCACATCGCCAGTTCCAGGTGGTGTATCAACTATCAATTACTCTATATTCGACCATTTTGTTCCTATGAGAAGATTATAAATGCTTTTGTGATCATAGGTCCGCGCCATATTGCTGCACGATCCTTTTCAACAAAATAGCCGATTGAAATAGTATGCAGTCCCACTGGCGCAGCGAAACCAGGCCCCTAAACCTGACCTTACCTATACAAACGCGGTCCGACCCTATTTCACTCCTGCACTAGTGAAGGATTTATTTGGCGGCAAGTAAATGCAGTTAATTGATTTTAATTTGATTTAACTGATTTAAATTTGAATTGAACTTAAGCTGCAAGGAGCAAACAACGAAAGTGATCTGTGGATATAAGAGTTCAATAAGAACTGGCCCCTTCCTAGAAAAACTCTACTTGAGTGCCTACCTAATAGTTACGTTTGCCTACATGTGGTTACTCAACTACAACCTGAAAGACATTGAACACGAAATGGAAATATAAAAAAGGGACTGCAGTGGATTGGACCAGCTTCTGTCGTGAAGTTGCCATGGATGCCATGTTGTCGCGGAAGCAGCCAGTTGGTGTCCCCAGTACTATCGTCGAAATCGGCTAGAGTTTATTTGAGAGGAGCCAATATTATCGGGGTCACAGAGCCGTAGGCCAATGGGTTTTTGGAGGCACTTAACGTGGGACTTTAAAATGCTTTTTGTTAGTGGTAACTTGCAGCAGTACAGATACTATGTTACCAATCATAAAGGAATGGATACTTCCAGAAAGGTAACGTCTCTGTATGACTTTGAATAATTTTTAATTCCATGTTTTTTATAGGTCACGAGGGTCTTACTCACTTGACGGTGAACCAAAGCATTAGTTTTAAAGATCCAGAAACTGGTGCACACACAAATACTTAGAAGGGCCTCTGGAGAGATGAAAAATACTCCATGCCACAGTATTAAAAAAAGGCTCATTTTGAGGGCTACATGGCGAAATTCATGCTAATGCGGCACCTTAAGGTGCCCACAGGGACCAACTAACCCAGTTTCTAAGGACGACTGCGCGGGCGTACCCACTCAATCGTCCCCAGACGAACGACAACGATGACGAATCATTTTAAAGGGAAAATTCCAATCTTTCATTAATAATTAATACTGTTGTTTTTTACCAAAATAAATTTGACTTTGTGGAACTCATCAGTAAATTGTCAATGGTGAATTATCTGTACATGCTGCACAATTGGGGTATTATTTTTCTTAAAGAGCGTATTTTTCTGCATTTTTGGGGAAAAACATGAATATCCTAGCAATTTTCGTTCTCGAGATATAAGACAAAATGTTCTTGGGTGATCCGGAGCTTCTACCACGAGCCATATGGCACTAAGACCCCCAATTTTTTCAATTTTTCACCTGCACACAAAGATCATACAGAATTAGGTCCAAATAATCACTTATCGCTCCGATTTCATTAAAAAATTGTTGTAAATACATACACCACAATTTTTAGTATATTTAGACGCCATTATAGTCATGTTCAGATCATGCTGCATTATTTACACTTATATATTTTTGAAGAGAATTTCGTTCCTTAATTTTAAGTCCAAAAATTATTACTTTAGCTACATTAGAACGATAGATATTCCAGATTTTAGACCAACAGAACTACTAATTCCGTTACCGCTCGATGCAGGGTATTTCTGACCATTTCTCGAAAAATTTTATTTCTGACCAGATATAAATAAATAGCCGCAGATCAGAACAGAGAACAGTTTGATTTTGGTACTTGTACGAGTTGCACAATACTATATAAAGAAGTTGAAAATAATCCAGCAGGTTAAATAAGCGTCATAAATCAGAACTCTGTGTACAATTGTTTTTGATTAAAACAGTTTGATAATCTTTAGATAAGAATGCAGTGTATAAGTTTATGTGAATAAATAATAAAATACTGTAGCAAAAATTGTTTAGAGAATAAGGGCAATCAATAAATTGTGGATTTATTTACCTGTAACCAACGACTAAATATTTAAATTATGGATTCAAAGGAGTCGAAAGAGAGAAGTTTTGGAAATTACGAGACAATAAGAAATCAAAATGTGTCTGCCTTAACAGAAAGAGTCGCACAAATATAGACTTTTTAAAATCCTTTATTTTTGAATCAAATTCAATTTTAACAATAAAATTTAACAATGAACGTTATTTTTGCTTGTAAATATTGCTTACCTTTCGGCGGCGGGTTTTCAGTATCCAGTAGTTCAACGAAGTAAGAGAAAATTAAGTCAATTAGTGTTTAACTAGTGATATAAATTTCCAAAAATTTAGTTGCGGAAGACAGTAAATATCGTTTCATTTCTTCTAACTGCCCCTTTTTTATGCCTTGCTATGATCCCGTTCTTAAATGTCTTGGCTGTTATAGTGCCGTATCTTCCTATTTAGGTCTGATAGCACGGCGTACGCCTGGCCAACCTCCTTGAACTTGATTTCTGCCTCACGGCGTTCATCTACGCTGCTATTTACATGTCTGTCCGGATGATATATGAGCGCCTTCTTGCGATACGCTTTCTTAAGTTCGTCGTCGTTAGCGCCGCGTGACAAGCCTAAAATTTTGTAGTAATGTTTGCGTTTTGACCTCTTCAATGCATTCCTCGCATCGAGCAACAGTTCCTTTACCTCTGGCGATTTTGTCAATTGAAACGCGGTCTCGTAATCACTCACACATTGGTCGTATTTCTCCAAATCGTTGTAGCATCGAGCGCGCAACAACAGCGCTTTCAAATACTGACTATTGATTTCGAGAACCTTGCTGCAATCGCTGATTGCATCGTGAAAGCAGGATATCTTCGTATTGACTAGAGCACGATTATACAGCAACTTTAAGTTAATTTTTTTGTTGAATTTGTCCACTTTGAGTCCATCACTGTAGACCCTGAGCGCCTCTCGGAATCGTCTTGCTCTGAATAGACGCTTGCCTCTCTTCTTAATATCACTAATAGCTTTGCTCCTGTTTCCCATACGTATGGCTCTGATGTTATCGGGATCGAGTTGTACGGCCCGTTCGAAGCAGCCAATGCAATCGTCCAGGTGGCCTGTGTAATAAAGGTACAGACCGTGCACATAAAAACCATTGGCTGAGTTGCTATCCTCCGCAAACAAACTAATCGCTATACCAAGAACTTCAGCGGAACGACCCAGAATTGCAAGGCACTTTGATTTTAAGAGCCGATAGCTAAGCAAATAAGGAATAAGAAGATATAACGACGTTTAACCATTAAAGCTCTTAAAAAAATTTAATTCTTCTTTGTGAAAAAGACTAACCCAATACAAGCCGGTGCCAAATTTAAAGCTTTGTCCAAGTAATAAACACAATTGTGGTAATTTTTCTTGGCGTGATTACTTCTAACGTTTGCCTCTAGTCGCTTCAGTGCCACCAACGACTGTTGTTCCCTCTTCACTGCGGTACTCTGCGAGTCTAGTTCCAAGATTTTATTGATTGCTTGTTCGGCTCCGATCGGATCGCCCATCGCCAAACAGCACTTGGCGATACGCACGTAGCCCTTTTCGAATTTGGGATCTATGCGGACGGCGAATCGGGCATCGGCCAGTGCTTTGGGGAAGTTCAAAAGCATCATGTAACACGCGGACCTGTTGCCGTAATAAGCAGCCGAATCCGGACGCAAAGAAATGGCATCGGAATAAAGCTTGAGGGCTTCCTGGTAATTTTGTGCTTTGTATTGGTCATTGCCAAGAGTTGCCTTTTTATTAGCAATACTGAAAAGCAAATGAAAAGATTTGGTGAAATATTTTATCGACAAATGATAAGCCCGTCTGAGTTTACATATATTTAAAATTTGTTGAATTAGCTTTCAGTTCTAGCGCAATTCAACATAATTTTTGAACACCAATTCGGTTTTAGGCATAAACATGGCACACCTGAGCAATGTCACCGTATAGTTAATGAAGTTACCGATGCTCTTGAAAATAGAAAATATTGCTCAACAGTGGCACAAAGAAGTGTTGTTTAAAATCACAACTCTTCTCCCAGCGCCATATTTTTTGTTCTTCAGCTCATACTTAAAGGGGCGTTCATTTAATATTAAAATTGGTGACGAAAAGTCAAGAATATGCGAAATAGAGGCAGGTATACCACAAGGTAGCGTGCTAGGACCGGTATTATACACATTATTTACTGCTGAAGTGCCGATAAATGACGACGTAGTAATCGCATCATATGCTGATGATATGAGGCAATATTAGCTACTCATGACTCTGAAATTGAAGCATTAATTTTAGTACAAAACTACTTAGACAGAGTGGAAAAATGGCTTAAAAACTAGAACATTATTGTTAAGCTGAAAAATCTACTCATGCCACATTTAGCATGAAAAGAGGAAATTGTCCTGGAGTCAACATATATTGCAACGTAATACTTCAAACCTATGCAGCTAAATATTTGGGTCTCATTTTGGACAGATGATTGACGTGGAGTAGCCATGTGAAAGCTTTGCAAAGGCAACTTAACATCAAGACAAAGAAAATGCAGTGGTTAATTGGAAACCGTTATGAGCTTAGCCTCCCAAATAAAATCATTTTGTACAAAACAATACTAATGCCTATTTGGACATACGGTATTCAATTGTGGGGCACTGCGTGTGACTCTACTGTTGAAAAAATTCAAAGATACCAATCGAAAACCTTAAGAAGAATTGTTGGTGCACCATGGTATATCTCCAATAAAAATATACACGAAGACCTACGAATCCCATATGTTAAGGAAACAATAAGCTATAAGTCCAGCTGTTATTTACTACGACTTAGTGAACACCTAAATACGTTAGCTATATCTCTTTTAGACACAAGTCATGAGACATTAAGGCTTAAAAGAGATCACGTTTGAGATCTACTATTTAGGAAATAAACTTTATGTAATTTGTATTAATTTCTGTAATTACAACTGTAATGTTACTATGTAATTGTAATTAGTATATGCATTGATACTAATCTTCTTTTTGTAAAGTCTGTGCTTATTATGTTATTATACTCACTGGAGTAGGATCAACGAAGTCGAGAGTACATTTATTTGCCTCATGTATTAGTTAATTTGCTTATTATCATAAGATAGATTGCAAATAAAGATATATCCCAAAAAAAAAAAAAAGAAACCTCCTCTACATTAATATTATTATCTATCTACTTTTGTATATAAAATGGTAAAACTTTGTGTATTTTGTTAAAAGCTTCCGCTACGGAAAACAATCTTCGTTTGCGAATCCCTTCTTTAGGGTTGACCGGGTTCAATTGATACGAATAAAATTTAGAACAAGACATTTTTTAGTTTGGCGAGTATAAATTTATATGCTTTATAGGAGATCTCAAGAGTGGAGCCAATTTTGTTTCTTTGCCGTTGTTAGTTAAGAGAACTAAAGAACATTTATTGTATTATTTAGAGAAGAGCTTTCGAAAGAACTTTTCCTATTTGTCTTCTATCATATAACTTTCTGTAGACTGAAATGAAAAACAAAACGGATTTTGTACACAACAAAGGCCTATACTTCATGTAATCAAATTAACAACAACGTCTGGATTCCCTACATCATAAACAGACTGGGAGAGATTTTGGCAAGCGATTTTAATGCGGATGTCGGCATTGCTTTGGACTATATGAGGTTTAAAAAGAAGCAATTGGAGGATGTGTAAAAGTTAAATAATAGCGGAGCTACGTAAAAAGGATTTAGCTGAGCCTGTAGTGGACTCAACGTTGTCACTTTCTTGTCATTTTCTCATCATATTTCCAGGGACTTTTTTCTTTCGTTTCATTATTTGACATACCATCTATATCGCTCTTTTTGGAGAAGCTTAAAATATCTTTCATTCCTCTGGTATCTTCTCAATATGAAATTCGTGATGTAGTTTGAAGATCTCCCATTGAAGCGTTGACCATAACGACAGGGTTTACCAATCAAACCGAGACTGCTCCACATACACATGGCTACGCGACAAGGTGTACGTGGACAGCGTTCTTCCAGTTCCTTTAAATTAGATTTTTCCTTGATGTCTCCTTCTGTAGGTATCTGCAATGAAGATTGTACCATTTTTCCATTAGTTAGGCATCATTGGTGGAGTAGACCCCAATACCAGGATAATTTTGTTTGTGTAGACGGAGTAGAACCCAACAACTTACATAAAGATTACATATTTTGTTGCGAAAATTTCCTAATCTTCATATAATCTTTTTTTTTTTGTGTTTGGGCCGTGGCTTCTGTTCGCACGTGCGGGCTTTTGGAAAATATTTCAAAATGTTGAAAAATGAACTACGCTTCAAAATTACAATATCTTCTAGCAATAGCATAATCCATTTCAAAAGCCAAATTTATTATGTAAATAAATATCTGCCAAAGTAATAAGTGTAACGATGTTTCTTTTGTTGTTGCTATATAATAAAATAAGCAGGACACTTGCGGAGATGTTGCGATTATGCTGCAGAAGTATATAAATTTTATAATAATTTACTAGCCTACTGATCTGGACATTTCTATAATCCAAACCACAAACCTTCCACTCGGAACTAAGGACGCTAACAAACTTCCTCGACAGATACAATAATGCCCTGTCAAGAACAAAACTTTGACAGTCCACACACGCAAAAGTCTGTCGATCGCGACCCTTCCTTCACGAAATCTCAGTTAATAATAGATTGGGAAGTTTTAGACAAGAATAGAGACTTGAAGCAAAAAGTATATGAATATAAAATACTCTTTGTGACATTGACGAACCGTTGCAAGATTGCTCTGCAAACTAAAAATATAACTTGACCAAGTGCTTCGAGGTTGTTAGGTAGCAAAGTGCAAATACAGACAGATCATATACATATACAGCCTTGTTCTGCATTCCGGCCGGAATTGGCTTTGATTCGGATTTTACTTCCGGACAGAATTAAAAATGGTGTTCTGCAATCCGATCCATTTCAAATATTCGAATTCAATTCCGTTTCGAACTTACGCCAGAGTTCAGAACTGTTGCGGAAGCGATCAAATCTATTTGTGAAAAAGAACGATCTCTCTTTGCCTTGCGCGTTGAAATTAAATTGTTGCATGACGATTCGATTTTGAAAATTTTCAAGCACACGAAACAAAATTTTGCCTTCAGTCCAATCCTGGAAGTCTTCAATTTGTTGTCATCCCAAATTTGCATTAGACAAAATTCTTGATGGCCGTATAAAAAACTGATTTGGCTAAATATACATGGTTTTAATATTTCCTGGAAGATAAGCATTACAACTCAAAAAAAAATGGATTGTTCAAATGGGCGTTCGAATTTCTTTCATTGGATTGGTATTTACCGTACTCTTTTCTTCCATTTTACGTCCTTTCAGCGGCAGTATTTTGTTACCCTTTTTCATTGTTTATCGGAGAATATTCCTTTTTTTTAATTATAAAATACAAACTTAAGGAAAATTAATCCAACTTGTATTACGAGTTTCACAGCGTTTTGACAACAAAATATTTTAACTCAAAATATTTTATTTCAAACTCTATTGCATGCAGTCGACGTGATAAGTAGTGAGGTATAAAATACCAGCAAAGAGTTAAACGTGAAATGCACGGTGGCCTTACCACTGTTATGAGCAACCTATGGTGTAAAACCACTATAATACAATATAAACACAGCTCAATAAGAAGCATTTATTCCATTTTCCTAGTTGAATTAATTTTTCTTGAAAACCGAGTTATTTAGTTGTGCGGGTGAATTTATTTTATTAGATTAATATTTACCGCAATCTTGTGCTCCATTCTACGTCCTTTCAGCAGAAGTATTTTGTTATCCAGATTTTTTGTCTATCGGAAAATATTCGCTTTCGTGATTGTAAGACACAAACTTATTGAAAATTATTTGAATTGTTCTGCAATTGACAAGTTTCACAGGGTTTTGTAAACTGAACTTTTTGAATTCAAGTTTCTAAATTCTTAAATCTTGTCACAGGTAGTTTTTACGTTGCCAGTGATAGCAGGCGTGTTTTGAACAAGTAATTTAAGTGCCGAAAATGCCACTATTGCTACTATTGAATTAATACATGCATAACATTTTATGAAGAAGGATTTCGTTATCACTTCCCAAATTTGGCTTCAACGCAGTTGCCATCTTCAGTATCCAAACTTGGCAATCCATGAAAAAAGAAATTTCTCTTAAAGTACCGTAATTAAATCGTAGTAAAAACAAGAAAGTATTGCAATCGCCAAGAGCTTTGCTATTCAGATTTTAATAGGAATACACATTTTCACCATAGCTGAAAACATGCTGACTAGTTGAAAGCATGTTCCGCCATGAAGTCTATACGTATTCCCCACAGCCGGACAACGGAGAGTTGTAGAAAGCCAACATTATGATTTTGAAGCTATTGAAAGGTCTTTTTTTGCAGCTTCCTAACGAATTATGTAAAATTATTTCGCGTTTATGGAAGTCACGTATTATATATATTAATAATTAGGTACTTATGTATATTTTTAGAGGACATACTTCTCTTGAATCAAAATATTCCCAAATGTTTATGTTCAGTGACTATAAAAACCTTACCAAGATATTATATCGACGGTCCAGAATAAGCTCTAAAAATATACTTCTCTAAATGAAAACCAGAAAAACAGAATTATAGACTAAAATTTGTCCAATTAGTACTTATAATTCACAACGATTTTTCTTTGCTTGGATCATTTTATTTCAGTGGCTCTTGCTCTTATATCTGTTGGTAACTTTTTGTGGGTTTTAAACCGTCAAGTGGCATATATATGCATATATTTAATAAACATATTCATTGACTTATTTGTTTTACATTTGATTTTACTTTTTCTTAGCTTTTGTTTTACTATTTTAAAAGTTTCTTGTCTAACGATAAATATTTAATAAGTATTGTAAATCAATTTGTATTGTTTTTATTGTTAAAAGAAGGGAAATCTATTAAAAAAGAGCAAACATTCTAATAAATGCACAACAACTACAATAGATAGATAAAAATTTATATATGTGTGTATTTGTTTTTTGTTTAATGATCGATCATTTCTTCAAAACCATTACTGAAATATTTAATGTAATGCAAGCAAAAAACCAAAATCGCAACCCATAATAAAAAAAAAGTTAATATTTCTAAAGTTGTTAAAAAGAGGAGTTTATTAAAAAATTTCCAACAGAATTCTTTTTCTTTTTTTTTTGAAATGAAGCTCAAGTAGTTTCGTGTTCGAATCTTACGCATTTCTACATTTCCTTTGTTGTTGACAAAGTTCAGCTTCATCAGAAGTTCAACGTTTGAACGAGAAAGCAGATATATTCAAAATTGAAATGAAGCCGTTCCATTAACAAATAAAAATACAAAATTGTGATGCATTAATTATGAAAGTCGTAGAGAGTAAAATTTAATAAAAAAATGTTAACAGTGTATGTATTTTATTTTCCTTTTTCTGTCTGATAACACCGTGGAACGTCGAAATAAAATTAATGATTTTGTTGATGTTGTTCTTAGCAAATCAATTCGTTTTCCTATGTATTTTGCGATTTACTACCAAAATCTTTTGCTGTACTTTTGCTTAAGTGACTACACAAAAAACATGAATATATGAAATAATAATAACGGATATAATATGAAATCAAATTGCGTCTGAACTGACGCCAAAAATCGTCCAAATGTGGACTTTATTTATTTTTGGATAAATTTAAATGTTAACTATAAAGGAATTAATCGTGGTCGTTAGGTATTTCGAATTTAACCCATGCCATGCATGGTTTTTCGCTTTGTTTTTTTCTTTTTGTAAATGATGAACAATAAACGTTGTTGGTTGTTAATGATGTGTTTATCTTTCGACGGCGGGTTTTCGCTCCCTAACATTTAAAATTCAAATCCAAACGCTGCGCCAGGGCCACCAGAACTGCTGCTGAATTGGAAGAAGTGTCGGAACATTTGGTTTGCATCGAAATCTAAATCAAAGAAAGAAATTGAAATTAATCAGTGTTCAGTTAGCGATTTAAAATTGCAAAATTTAGACGAGCAGCAGAAGCTTTTCACAATACAGCAAAACATTGAATGAATATCGTTTTATTTGTTGTAACTTCTCGACTGTCACTTGTTTCCATGCCCTACCATGGTCATGTTCCTCGATGTCCTGGCCGTTGTCGTAGCGCAGCTTCTTATTTACGTCCGACAACACGGCGTACGCCTCGCCAACCTCCTTGAACTTGACCTCCGCCTCACGGCGTTCCTCTACGCTGCTATTTGCATGCCTGTCCGGATGATGTACGAGCGCTTTCTTGCGATATGCTTTCTTAATTTCGTCGTCGTTAGCGCCGCGTGACAAGCCTAAAATTTTATAGTAATCCTTGCGCTTTGACTTCTTCAATGCAAACTTCGCATCGCGCAACAGTTTCTTAACCTCTGGCGACTTTTGCAATTGCAACGCGGTCTCGTAATCACTCACACATTGGTCGTATTTCTCCAAATCGTTGTAGCATCGAGCGCGCAACAACAGCGCTTTCAAATACTGACTATTGATTTCGAGAACCTTGCTGCAATCGCTGACTGCATCGTGTAAGCAGGATATCTTCGTATTGACTAAAGCACGATTATACAGCAACTTCGAGTTGACATCATTGTTGAGTTCGTCCACTTTGAGCGCTTCGCTGTAGACACTGTGCGCCTCACGGAATCGTCCCGCTTTGAACAGACGGTTGCCCTTCTCTTTAATATCCTTAAAAGCTTTGCTCCTGTTGCGCATCTCTTTGGCTCTGTTGTGATCTGGATCGAGTTGGAGGGCCCGTTCGAAGTGGACGATGCCCTTGTCTAGGTTGTCTGTGTAATAAAGGCACAGGCCGCGCACATATATAGCATCGGCCGAGGTGCTATCCCGCTTCATTACACTGACTGCTATATCCAGAGCTTCAGTGCAACGACCGAGAAACGCAAGGCACTCGGCTTTAAGCAGACGATACCTAAACAATTAATAATAAGATATAAGAACGATTGAGTAAATATTGTAAGAACAGTTGAACCTCATTTATTCAGTTAAACTTATTTCCTCAAAGACTCAAAGCCTATTTTAAATAAATGAACATGGATTATTTCTAAAATTAGACAAGATATCTATAAACATATCTTCAAGATCGGGCAAAAGCAATCAACGTATTGGAAAACCCTACAACTTTTATAATTCTCGGTCAACAGGAGATCTTCCCAAGGCTGGCCGGTTCCAGAGCAGGTGTTCTGCTGACAATATCGCAGCTGGTGCCCAAGAGGTCGATGTGTGCCACCCAATTGGGCAGTATCCGGGCGTCCCTACGCCGAATTTAGTTTACAAAGTGCAGACAGTGCAACGACGACATTGCATGAAGCGCTACAGACCCATGATTACCGAATTTTTTCTTTTTCAATAGGATGAAGACTCACTACTCGTCCCACAACCGATACTCTGAAGGAAACACTAACGTCTCACTTAATCTCTCTTTTTGGTGATTTTCACTGGGCGGCCAAATCACCGGATTTAACCGTGCCAGATTTCTTTTTACGGACTCAAAAGCTTTTCAAAACCTTAAGGAGAAAATCGCCAATTCGCATGCAGAACCAAAGTTTTTAATTAAAAGAAATTACAGCAAAAAACATTGTGTGATCGCAGATACTTATTAAAACAGAATCATACCAATAAAAATTTGAAATTTTTTATATGCTTCTATAACCGGGTTTTTATATTTTCCGTAGAAAGCCCGGCCCTGAGCATACCGGATAAATAGAGATAATAAAATAGGTTCAACTGTATTATTATGAAATTTAATTATCCTTTGAGACAAAGACTCACCCAGTACACGCCGTTGCCAATTTTAAAGCTCTGTCCAAATAATAAACACAATTGCGGTAACTTTTCTTAGCGTAATTATTTTTAATGGTTGCCTCCAGCTCCTTCAGTACCACCAACGACTGTTGTTCGCTCTTGACTGCGGTACTCTGCGCGTCTAGTTCCAAGATTTTATTGATTGCTTGTTCGGCTCCGATCGGATCGCCCATCGCCAAACAGCACTTGGCGATACGCACGTAGCCCTTTTCGAATTTGGGATCTATGCGGACGGCGAATCGGGCATCGGCCAGCGCTTTGGGGAAGTTCAAAAGCATCATGTAACACGCGGACCTGTTGCCGTAATAAGCAGCCGAATCCGGACACAAAGAGATGGCATCGGAATATAGCTTGAGTGCTGCCTGATAATTTTGTGCTTTGTATTGGTCATTACCGAGCTTTTTCTTTTCTTCAGCAATGCTGAAAAGTAGATGAAAAGATTTTATTAAATATTTCATTGATAAATGAACATTTTCGACTTTACTTATATTAAATACTTGCTGAGTTATCTATCTCCTACATTAAGATTATTATCTACCTATATATCTCTATAAAAATTTCATGTCTGTTGGTTTGTACTCTCGGGAACTATTTATCCCTTGATGGTAAAACTCTGAGGTCATATTTCAACTGTAGAGGAAGGTTTCTTTATCATTATATTTTGACTCGAAGTCTTTAAGGGGGCTTGGCATGATTTTAATTGGCCATAGTATGGAAACTACAAGGTTTAGGAAGCTGAGATTTTTCACGCAGATTGGTTCTACACTGTTAAGGGGGCACCACAAAAGGATTTTAATTCCCGCTTCTGTCCAAAATTATATTTGGACGAAACGAAATTCGCCGGATCAGCTACTTATATCGTTTAATTTCATAATATAGATATATCAAACATCGTAGAAACATTTTTTCACAAAAATATCTTGCATATCCCAAACGGAACACAATACACTAAAAAAAGGAATTGCCTATCATGAAATATATCCAGAAAGTAGTAACTTGCTTTATTACTTATTGCGGGAGATAGTTTCTCACACAAATATCTAGAAATTGGTTTTAGGATCTTTTTGAATTCGGTCGCTGATGGATTAAACTGACCAATCAAGATACATGCTAAACCCTTCAACCTAGAAAGGTGGAATTTAGCACAGAGGTTACTTTATGATATATCCAAAAGACGAGAACGAATTTTTAAAAATTTTACTTCCAAGGACTTCAGAAAAAAAAATCCAGATTGTTATTTTATTAGCCAAAAGATCGTCGACCGCAAGGTTTTAGGATAGCGCTAGCGCTGGCGAAAGAAAAATAATGCATATATTTAAACTTTAGTAGAGTGATAGGGATAGAGTGGCCTATAGAGTATAAAGTAGGAGTGAAGAATGAATACGAGGTGTGGGCAAGAGGCAGAGGGATTTGATTGTGGGGGAAAAACGCGAGAGAAAAGAATAATGTAAAGACAGTGGATGGAAATGGGAAGCGGAAGGAACAGTGAAGAGCGATCAGGTGGGAGAGTCAGGGCGATGGAAAGGAGACAGTGTGGGGAGTTACGGCGTGGGAGAGTGAAGAAGATGGAGGGAGAAGAAGCCAGAAAGGGAAGGAGCACGACAAAGTGACGGTATAAAATCGGAGGGAAAGACGCACGTCACATATCGAAGTATTACTACAAGGCCTCAAATTTTCCAGCTACTTTCATAATAAATTCGAACATGCATTTGAAAAGGCTTACAACAATTGGCGGAGATTTAATTGATTAGACAAGAAGAAGGCAACAACAACTGTAAAACTTTGTTTATTTTATGAAAAGACTACAGAGGAGGAAAGGAATATGAAGGGCTTGTTGCTGAGTGGTTAAAGAAGCTGCTTATGAAAGAAGTTAATAACCTCAGACAATAATAGTGACAACAACAGCAAAAACAACTGCATAACAACGCCAAGGAAAACAGGAAAAACTCTTGACTATAATAGTAATAAAGTGGAGCAGAAGAAAAGCGAAACAGCGACATCGGCAAGCAGCGAAAAGCACAAAACAATATTGGAAAACCAAACGTAGCATGGATAAACAACAGCAACACCCACATTCAAACGGCTGTGGGAAAGCGTCTTCGTTAGCGAATCCCTCCCTCCTCCATTGCAACGGCTTCCTTCGCTGATGCCCGACCGGATAGAATTGAATAGAATATAATTTAGAACAAGAAATTTTTCAGTTTGGCGAGTATAAATTTTTATGCTTTGTTGGAGACAACGACGACGACAACGACGACAATGATGATGGCAACCAGACATCAACAGCGTTTTTATTGTTACGAGTGGAACCAATTTTATTCCGTTGTTGTTGTTGTTGCTGTTATATAAATAAATATATTCATCTTCATACATACATCCATCGTTGTGTATTTAAGTTCTCTAATGAAACTTAGTTAAGAGAGACAAGGAAGTAATCTTCAAAGAAGTCAAGAAAGTTTATTGTATTAAGGTATTCAGAGAAGAGCTTTCGAAAGACTTTTTCTTGTTTGCCTTCTATTATTTTATTATCTGTAGAGGGAAATGATAAGAGATATAAGACTTGAAGTCGTGCTTAAGGAAAATTAAAAGAAAACACAAAATATATATGAATTCATAGCAATATCAAGCGACATTTTCCAAAGAGTGTGAAAGGCGCCTGCAGAATTCGAAAAGAGACAGAAAAGAGTGTCTTAGGACATCTTTTTATGCCTTACACACCCCTTCAAGGATATGTACACTTGGTCCCTCAATTTGTAATGCATAGAAGTCATGGAGATAGATATAGAAAAGTATATATGTACATTATTGATCAGCATCAACTCCATAGTCGATTACAGGAGAATCGTTGAAGATCTCTGAAGGAAATTTGGGGGGAATATTCCATGTTCTGGCGGGATGTTTCCTATTGAAAATAGGCAAAATCGGTTACACAACACGCCTACTTTTTGTAGCGTCAATCCTACTAAAGTTGTGTATTTTCATCATTGAGGTATGGCTACAAAATTTGTATGTATATAGGATAACATTATATATATTATATAACACTATAGTATGTCAAAAATAGGCGTGGTCAGCCCACTAGTAACCAAAATAAAATACAAGGCAATCATCGGTTATCACTCGGTACTAACTGACGAGTCTATGGAGGTCCCTAGTTTACACCGATTCTTTGTAATACGTCGCTTTTGACCGAAAGCTCAGAGGAACAGACAAAAGCTGGCTTACGGCATCACCTACGAGACGAATATTTTCCAATCAAAACTTCTAATCAGAAACGACAATTAATTAAATACTTCCAATTGTAACTTTTGCAAAATATAAGTTATCTCGATAATAATGACATAATTATATAATAATTAAACAACTTTTAGCTTTAATTTAATTTAATTTTGAAATGAAAAATTATTCAATTAAATATATTTTATTTACTTGATGACGATTTTAATTATATTATTGCTGTTTTTATTATGCTTTTTTTATGGAGACGCATTTATTTGAATTTTATTTTATTCATTAATGTGCATTTATGTTTATTCAATTTTGTCGAGCAAAAGTTCGAAGCATGAATTGATTATTAAATTAAAATATCGTTTATTCCGGTTTCTTTTTATTTGCATTCCATGCATTTTGTGTGCACATAAATTAAAACTATTTAAATTTAATTTTATGCTTAAAATTTGTCTCCATTCATTTTCTTTGTTATTCTATGATTTCATTTTTATTTTATTTCCTTGAGATTACTTTCTTCTCTTCGCTGTATTTCTTTAAATACAATTTTCGCAGTTAATCCTTAATTAAATAAAGACTGAAAATAAATTTAATTCCATCGATCGACACACATTTATATTTATTTGCTAGTAAATTCATTTAATTCTAATCCTTTGCGTTGTAATCCTTTTTCGCATTTATATTCACTCGTTTTTCTATTTAAACTTTTTACCTCGATTTAAATTTAATTTTTGCGATTATTTCATAATCCATTTAATAGCTTTTTCACTTCTATTCGTTCAAGGATTTCACAATTTACATTTGTCCATGTTTAAAGAGTTTAAAAGCTTAAAATTTTCTTTTAGACGTGTAGGAAAATCATAAAAGAACGTTACAAGTATAAAAGCAAAGTCAATAAACTTTTCAAAACGTCTTTTCAATGGAAATACGTTTCAGCTACTTTTCAATTTCCGTATTTCAATTCGAAGTGAGTGAATGACGACGACGACGACGACGACGACGACGGTGAAGACGATGCGCTCCGGCATAAAAATGCAGGTGACTGAAGTCGGTCTGAATTGAATATTCAACGATGCACAAAATAAATACAAGTAAACAAAGGGTTAAAAATGCAAGAAGGCTTTCAAAGGTGATTTACACATTTACAGCAGACGAGCCGCATAGGAAGAGCGGGTTTTTTGGAGAGCGATAAAGAGAGAGAGAGATGTGGTTGCCATGAGAAAGATGTGGTTGCCATCAGAAAGTTCAATGAGCGATAAACTCTCAAACACACAAAACTACTATAGGCAAAGATCAAAGCAGGAAGAGGAACACACACCGTGAGACACACAAACACACACAGGGCGTGCTTGAGTGTTTGTTTGTGTGTGCGTGTGTTTTGAATGCAAATTAAACCCTAAATGGTTCTCTTTTATAGTATACAGATTAACTGAAGAACGCTTCGAATAAGGATCAAACAGGAAATATATTTAACAATAAATATTAAAGAATCTTAAATTTTCAATTGGAATTTAAGTAAAATAGAAAAAGTGACGACAGAGTGAGGAGAAAAATACTTACCGCGGTAAAAATGTGAATTCATCGGCGTTCATAAAAAGCGAATTTGTAATAAAGTCCAAAACGAATATCAACTAAAAGCCAACCACCAACACAACAAGCACCAAAAACAAATCGTATTTTATTATCTATTGCGGAAAAAATTCACTATAACTAACAATAAATCTTGGATGTTCTGCAGTGCTTAAAAAAAAACTGATTTTTTGGCAATAGCCGCGAGGTAATTATTGCAATTAATAGTAACAACAACAGCAGCAGCAGCAGCACCGACGAACAACGTAGCGTCGTCGTGATGAAGAGAACGTGTCCAATGAAATATAAGCGATTTTTATTTGCACAACACGCCGGACGAATTCCTCGACACAGACTGAGTCTAGTTTGCAGCAAGAATTCATGTTTATGCTGCGGTGCTCGGCAATTGCACCAGAGACACACACACACACAAACATACAGCCAAATATAACGCCAAAGGGGGCGGTTTTGGGGGGGGAGCAAGTTTGAGCTGTTGCAGTCCGAATCGAATCTGAGTCGCAGTCGCAGCAGCCGGCAGAGTAACGGAGTGAATAGATGAACGACCGAGAAAGTGGAGTAGAAAGCGTTGTGGCAGCAGCAGCAACAATTTGGCCAACGCGACGCTTTCAACAACGATGCGAAAACCCAGAATCGCACCAGACACAAAGGTGCCAACAACTGCTCTGTACATGGCTGGAAATGTCAAAGAAAAACAAACAACGACATTTTCGGGCGACAACCAACATTGGCAGCACTGCCAAAAAAAAAACACGAATTACATACAAACATACAAAAAAAGGGAATGAAATTGGATGTTTCACAAACTGTGAAGTTCACGAAAATCCAGCAAAAGACCGTAGAACAGCAGCAAAGGACATTTGCTACACGACGGAGTGGGACGGGGGGGGGGAGGGGGCCTCCATTGAAGATACCCTGAAACTCCGTGACTCCGTGGCTCGGGAAAAATGGGAAATGCGCAACATAAAAATGCAGTAAGGAGAAAATGAAAATCCGATCGACGGCGTGGAATTGGGAAAATTCATAAAATGTACAGAAATCAATGAAACTTTAATTTTAAAGCAGTCCAAAAAAATTCATCCAAAAAATTCCTCTTCTTAAACATCAACATAAATGAAAAATTTATCTTTTTGTGTCAATTTTAATCACTTTACTACTTCGATGTTAATTACGCTTTCCTCGCATTTAACGAAGCATTTAAAAATAATTGCATAACACACTTTTAAAAAAGACACAAAAAAGAAATGAAAATACGAATTTATTTCGCTCGCTTTTACGAAAATACGAAAATACGTGCATAAGAATACTTTTTTTTTTCCTCTGCGTAAAATGAGAGCAATGAATTCAAAGGTGACTGACCTTTTACAAACAACAGAACAGAACTTCCCACAAATCTTCTAGTTTTCCTATTCTATACTAAATCGATCTCCTTATTTAATAATAATATTTATTATTATATCAGTATTTTTATCATATTTATTCAAGCAATATTTCAAATATTTTCTTTGTTATTTGCACTTGCATAATTCTTATTTGGGACTATAAAATAATTGAGTTTTTTCTATAGTTTTTTTTTTGGCTACTAAATTAGAAAATTTATTTTTGGCCCATCATCGATTGAGCCAAAAATTAAGATAAAAGATGACAAAATAAAAATAACAACACACACATTTTTATTATTATTTTAATTACTTACTAAAGCATTTCTGCCGATTTGCGTTGGTTGTAGAAACACAGATGAAAAGGGGAGAAAGCAGATTAAATAAAAATTTAGGGAAAACCAAAACTTCTTCACCTCTTCTCGCTTGATAATAAACTATTTTCGTATTTTCACAATCCAAAATTTTATGTAGGAATTATACATAAAATCAGTACAACGCGAGGATCGAACAGATCACAATCGATAATTCTGCATTCCAAAACTGGTGAATACACGGTGGGAAAACGAACCCAAAACAACAAGAAAAGAATATAGAAAAATTCCTTTAGAACTGCATTCGGTTCTGAGAATAGGAAAACATCAACATCGGCGATTATTGTTTCTCCAAAATAGGAATTTTTACAGTACTCGAAATTTAATTGAATTTTATTTATAGTAAACGCGTGATGCGTTCGCTTCGATCGGTGTAATTTAGGCCCCGATACCACAGGAGCATTGAAAAGAACGACGCGCACTGAAATCGACTGTAGTTCGTGAAGCGTCGTCGACCGCAAACGCAGCACTCGTCAACAGGGCTGCCAACTCGTGTGAACAGACGAATGAACTTTAACTTTTGGGGAATTTTAGGGGAATTTTGGCATAGTTAAAGTTACATCGTAGAAAACGACGAAAGGATTCATAAAATAAAAAAACGATGAGGGAAATTTAATCTCATTGCAAACCATTTAGAGAAATTATAATTGGAAAAAAATTGGTATAGCTAAATTTCTGTTTTCAAATAATCAATTCAAGTTATAAACAAAAAAAAACACACACAAGAATTGGGAAGTTTGAAAAATTTCCCAAGCCCAGGATAGAAATGTCGATGAAATTGGTGATGTCATTTTCTATGACAAAGATCGCGGTAGATCATTAAAAAAACTCAGCTATAGTTACACAAGGACCAAGTTGACACCACTGAAAAGAAAAATTTTAGCGAATTAAGTACTTAATTTGAGTGAAACGAAATAATGAAACCAATAAAGAAAAAAACATTTAATGAATCGCTAAGAAATCGTAAAATATGTCTGAAAGAATTTATTTTCCTTTTAACATTCAGTTCAGTTTTTATATTCCCATTTTTCTAATCCTAACAAACGAATAAATGAAAAAATAAATACTGGATGAAATAATACTTTGTAGCTGGATTGGGGAAATTAGATTTAAATTAAATTCGGCTAAATTTTAATGCAAATGGGGCAATCGGAAAAAACTACTTGGCAGCCCTGCTAATTTGAAAGCTCTTTTTTTCTTTTTTTGATAAGAACTCAGCAGCAAAAACGATGCGAGTGCGCGGAAATAACAAACAACAACAACAACAACAGCCATTTAATGGCTGCACACAAATGCAGTTGCTCCCCTTTTCAGTTGACATGATCACGGTGAATGAATGCAATTATCGTAAACATTTAGTAATGAAGGCGACCTGTGTGAGGAAGAGAGGGAGAGAGAGAGAGTGGCACAGATAAGGGAATGGAGAGAGCGAGAGTGCAAATATTTGAGTTTCAAAGGGGACATGCAATGCATGTATCGTATACGTATACGCGCCATTACGAAAAAATGAAAAAAATTTCAAAGTAAAGAGTAACTTAAATTAACTTTATGACCTAGGCCAAAAATATATCATAAAATGTACAAGCACAAAACGTATTCTAATTCGAATCTCTTTAAATAATCTCCGAATGAAAACAAACTTTTTTAACGCAGTAAGAATATATGAACATATATAGAATATATATGTATCTATGTATGTATATAATTGGATTTATTCATTTCAATTTTCCAGTAAATAAAAAAAAAAAAAATTTGAGTCAAAAAGATTTTTGAAAAACTCGTATTATGAATACAAATATAAATATTATACTATGCATTATAATTTTATTAATGCTGTAAGTCAAGGGCTACGGAAATGTCTTTTGGATAGATCGAGAGTAGCCAACTCACGTGGCATTTGTGCTGATGGGGAATCGGCGAATGGGTCCCTTTCTGCGGTATGTTTTCAAGTAGTGTACAGTGAATGTACATCTTTCCATATCCCAGAAACACAACAATTACATTTGTTAGACCCCTGACTTTATTGAAGAAAACCATTTGTTCCTTTGTTCAACATTTTTTGGAGTTGTAGAATATTTGGGAACATCCAGAAACAATGAACTGTATAAACCATTCATGGCTGCAGCTGTATTAGGTTAGGTTAGGTTAAAAAGAGGGGCTCCGTGGAGCCTTCCAACCGTATGCAGTCGGATACACTTAGACCAAACGGCCCATTGTGCGCCTCCGGAGGAAAAAAGGGGAGAAAAGAAAAGGGGGATAACGGAAAGGGTATTACTTAAAACTTTGAAAGCCCAACGAACAGAATTTCTTTGAAAGTGTTTTTTGTGTTTTTTGTGTCTTTATATTTGCAATTTTTGATGAAAATTAACTTCGTTTTCTGCTAAATATATTGCATATGAAGAAGAATAACGACCTGTACTGACCTTAAAGAACAAAAGTCGCAAGTAGGTTTGGGTGAAGGCTTTGAGCTCCATTGCCAGCAAAGACTTTAATAGCCCAGAAACATGATTCTTTTTCCGCAATGGAAATACAAATCAGACATCTGAACGAATGCACTTTAGACACCAGAAATCTCGCAGCAGTATAAGAAATTTGGTAACTCAGTACCTTAATATATTGAAGATTTAACCAAGCCTAAACTGTCATTAAAATCATATAGATACTACAGATACTATACTAAATAGATAATTAATTATATAGATATAGAGTATATGGAAATAGTAAAATTGACGAAAGCAACACACAAAAAACGTTTGACAAATGTGCTTATAGTCAGTGGCTATGCTGAGTTCTTAGGTAAATGAAAAAGTATCTAGCATTCACAATAGAGACACTAACAGGTGGCTAAAGTAAGCAACTTGTTCCATAGCAATAACGAAAACCTTAACGCTTGGTCGTATGAAACTGTAGCTACAATTAAAATAGATAAAGAAGGAGGAAGAAATACGAATATCAACGTTGTTAGTAAACTGAATTATTTACGTAAACTGTACTTTGCAAAACCAAGAAATACTTTTCATGGGAGCGATTGTTATCAGAGACAGGGGAATTAAGGAGCTCTCTTATGTAGCGTTGCCAGACCTGAGACAGAACTCAATCAGAGCTCTGAGATTGCAAATTCAGAGAGTTGTGAGAAATTTCCAAACAATTTTCGGCAAAAAACTATCAAGAAATTAGGGCAATATTTACATAAATATTTAATATATGAATTTATTGATTATAATTGATTACAGTCGAATTCGGTTATAGTGACTCCGTTTAAAACGACGTAAATTTGACGTCAAATTGGATTTGCGTTTTAGTTTTAGCGTCGTCCTTTCTCTTATGTACGTATTTTAATTAATTACGGCTGTAACTTGATATCCCAATGAACAGTATGCAAAAATTAAATAACAAAAGAAGTATTAAAAAAAAACAATAAAGATTGTGCAGAAAATGTCTCACCCTGTACAAATCTACCAACACAAGCGCACTGCGTTGTGAACTATTGATATGGAGAGAAACTGATGAATCGAGAAGAATTCGCTCAAAGTGTTATATTTATGCATGTGTGCGCTCTTGTAAAATTCAACAGGCGCACTCTTTCATGCGCACAGCGTTACTATGCGAGAGTGCAAAACGCGAGCCATGCGAAAAGCTCGTTATGTTAACGGAGCAAGTATGGCAGTTTTCGCAGTCCAAACAGCAACGTAAGACTGAGAGCGTGTTTCTGTGCAACGAGAAATAAATAAAACCAGAAAAACTACTAACAAATTACAAAGTATGTATTTAAAACTGAAAACAAATAACAGACGACAAAGTTAAAAAGTATTTTATTAAGTTTCCAGTAGATTTAAAGCAAGAGCGTTGAAATTACTAGAAAAAGCAAGAAGTTAACTAGGAAATAAATAGCATATGTATCAATTAAATGTCTGTTAACAGTGTGCAAAGAATGGTCTTGAAAAAGGCAAAAATTTAAACAAAGATTTTTCTAACGTTTTGCAGCAGGAAAACGCCATGAAGGATCGCACCGTTATTGTTCTGAAATCGGAATCGGACAGCAGCGACGTCTACTCGGAGCTGCTCGAGGCAAATGGTTTCAATGCCGTGTTTGTGCCGACCTTGGCATTCGGCTTCAAGCAGCTGGACGAACTACGGGCGAAACTGATGACGCCGCAAAACTACGCTGGCATCATTTTCACCAGTCCACGCTGCGTGGAGGCGGTCCGCGAATCTTTACAGTCGCACGATTTGCCGACTCCTTGGAAAATGTTGCATAACTACGCTGTTGGCGAAGTAACACACAATCTGGCACTTTCGTCGCTGCAACAACTTTTCACGCAAGGTAAACAGACGGGGAATGCCAGCAACTTGGCCGAATTCATTGGCGAGACCTTCGACGGCAACAAAAAGCTGCCGTTTCTCTTGCCGTGCGGCAATTTGCGCACCGACACATTACTGTCGAAGCTGGCCAGCGAAGGATTCCTATTGGATGCCTGCGAAGTGTACGAGACGATTTGTCATCCGGAATTTAGCACCAACTTCGAGCGCGCTCTCAACCAGGAAGAGAACATCGAATATTTGGCGTTCTTTTCGCCGTCCGGCGTTAATTGCACTTGCGATTATTTATTAAAGAATAATGTCGACATCAACGACAAGAAACTGATCGCAATCGGACCGAGTACGCGGCGTGCCATGGAGAGCAGAGGTTTAACGGTTTATCGCACAGCCGAGCGTCCGTCCGTCGAGTGTCTCATTAAAGTTCTCATCAATCCCGACGACTGCCGCCCGAAGCTCAGCGAATTGGAGTGAATATTCCAACATTTCAGCACTTGCAACGAAAACAGTGCGTTAGCTTAAGCCATATAATAAAAAAAAACATATTTATTCCACTTGTATATCAACCTGTAGCTATCTAATATCAAACATATTAATAAATAGCACTACGTTATTGTTACTTGGCTAGTATATATTATATATGAAGTCTACTGTCGAAAGTTGAGAGACGAAATAAAGGAATCAGTTCCATACATCGTGTTACCGGGCTCCATTGTACATGGCAGTGTTCCTTGCAAAGAATTACTTAATAGTGTTTTTTTTTTTAAATTGAATATTTCTTTGCTTGCTTAAAAAGATGATCAAGAGATATGAAATCTCCCGAGGTATCTTTTCAAATTTCCCTCCCGACAAATTCCCTTTCAAGAATGAATTGAGTCTTGTAGCGCTCTTTTAATGCTTCCGCTGGATGTCTTCCAAGCAAGCTTTTACCAGATTCTCTCTAAAGGGACTTTTTTGTTCCCCTGGGAGCGGATTCGCTGCGTTTTATCAAATCAATTTAATGCATTCCTCAAGCGTTAATCGCGCTGAGAGTTTTTTAAAACTTTTTTATTGACGTCCATCTTTGCTTCTCTTTTCCTAATGCATAATGAAGACTGACAAGATGAATGGCAGCAATGCAAGGAGAGAGGAGAAGACTGCGAGAGTCAGTCCGTGGGTAGACTACAGCAAAAACCGGTTACAATAATCATTAATAACCAAGTAACGTTAAGTTAAACACTTAATAATCTTTGTAAATTAATTACATTTCCAATTTAACACAAAGTACAAAACCTACACAATGCATTCGCCTTAAAATCGTTCAGCTACAGTGAAAATAATGGAAAATAAACACAGATCAGTTTTTTATTAAAGAGTCGCCACTCACTCGGTGGATTGTAATAAACAATTAAAGGGGGGAAGAAAAAACTAAGTCTTAGCAAGTTAAATATATAAAAATTTTAATGACTCATTTGAGCACTTTATAAAAGTTAGAAACTTCAAATGCCAAACGTGAATAATTACAGATTCGTTGGTAAATCTTAAAATGCGTCGGTGGCGCTAAAATTGAAGCCTACATTAAAACTCAAAAGCGTTAAGGAGCTTTCGTACGAATATTTTAATAGACCGTGAAAAGAAAAAGCAATACAAATGATAACATTTCTTTAAGAAAATTGAATGAGATTGCATTTTTCCAATGTCGCAATATATTAAAAAGGCAGACACATGAAGATTAACGTGATAACTCAATATTCGAATGGAAAGTTTTCACAACGAACAAGGAAAAGATTTGTTCGAATATGAAGCTAAGAAAAGATGCGATTACTTACAACTTTTTTCAAAAAAAAAAAGAATAGTTTTTAACAATTTATAAATCATTCGAGTGATTTGATTTGCATTCGTTAATTTTCTGATCAAACGCATATGAATGACTCCTCGGCCTCTGAGGAACAGAACTGATTTACTTCAGTTGATTGCTCAACAAAACCGCTGTTGAAAACGTTTTAACGAAATCTATCTATATAATGTCTATATCTATAGCCGCAGCTGTAGAATACGTCGCGTTCTAAGCCGCGATTTGCAGGAAAAGATATCAACTCTAGCACATGACCATCAATAAAGCTGATATAGAAAAGCTTTTATACAAACATCGCGCAATAGTGATAGCAGAAATGCATTAGGCAATGTCCAGATATTTATTTATTAATTAACAAAGCTAAACAAAGCTTTATAGCTTGATATAATAAATTTATTAATAAAGTATTTTCAAGACTTTCAAGAATCAGATAGATTTACGAAGGCCGGAAAGGATTTACGGAGTGATTCATACATAATAAAAAAAGTTCTGCAGAATTGTAGATGAAGGAACTCGTGATCTTGCGAAGAAATTCATGGAATTAATTCCTATACTGCTTATAATGGCTATAAGAGATGCACAACTCATTTCTGAAAGCATTTAGTATAAGAATTTCTAATTTTATACGTTTTTTAAGGAGGTTCTTTAAACTTTAAATTTTCAACAAACATAAAGTTTCAGTAATAAAAGGCAACTTCAAAAGAATTTTATATTATTCTTATAAAGTAGCACTTCGAGAGATTTCGAGTGATTATGTAAAACGAACACGTTTTTGTTAGTGCTTTTTTGTCCTTGACACAACAATTTGTCGCTGGAGCAACCATAGATTACGTTTTTTTCAGTCAGATTCTGATTCAATTGCTAAATACATACATATACAATGTTACTTACGTTGTGGTGTCCTTTGGAACAATCTGTTCCAATTCGACGTCCATGTCTGAGCAAGAATCGTTCTCGTTGTCACTACTTAAAACGATAACGTCTTCCATCAAATTCAGAAAATTGATTTTGTTAATTGGACTTGCTAGGAATTTTGCAGAGATGTAGAGTAGTGAAAAACCAGGAAAATTTCACTTTCTCCGTTATTGAAAATTATCTGATTGTAAAAGATTGCTGTCTGCTTTTCAAGCAATGGTCTAATTTATAGAAATTTTAAAATTAACAATATATGTATATATTCACGTAAAAAATATCTAATGGAAATTTTGAAAACAAATTATTTCTTTTTTTCTATCTTTCAATTTTTTTCAATTAATAAGCTTTAGAAATTCCCCACCTGCTGCTTCTTTTTCCTTCGTTTGCTTTGTTGACGATGAAATAGTTTTATAAAATAGACTTCAGAGTAAAATAGATTTAGTTTAGTAATTGTTTGCTATTTTAATAAAGTCCAAATATTAAGATCATTAGCACTTAAGATACTTTTTTACACTCAACAAATTAAAACAAAATGAAAATTACTTCAGCTGCGACACCTTCCTTTGTCGCTTGCTCGCAGCAAGAAGCAGTTTCTGATAACCACAGGTAACAGAACGGAAAAGTTTTTTTTACATGCCGCCATGCCACTTTCAACAGAGACAAGGCGATGTTTCTGCGCGAATGTAATCATAAAGCTTGAGAGCGAACGAGATCTCTATAGTGCGCAATAAAAATTTTTCTGTGAATTGCCAACTACGGACCAAGGATGGCAAACATTTTATACACCAATGATATTGCAAATTTTGCTGATATTAAACAGAACATATATAGCCAGACTGTATTATATTACTATATGTTTTTATTATATGTGAAAGCTTCAAAACAATAAAATAGGGATGTTAATCAGTCCTTTCTCACTTCTTTTTCGAGACTAATGATATGTAATGCTAAGAAAATTCCTTTCTTAATTTATTTCACATATTTTTTTGCAAAAATTAATAGTTCATATTTGATTATTCCATTAAATGCATCGGCGACTAAAACTTGTTCTTGAATTATTGGCCCTAAACGAGTCAAAAACAAACAAAAATAATATTGTTGCAGTTATAGCCATTTACATTGCAATTTTTCGATTGAACAATTTTTCAATTTGTTTTTGTTTTCTTTGGAAAACTGTCATCGTTCATCCGAGAAAAATGAGAGCGGATGAAACCATGATTGCAGCAATGAAAAAAGGAGGCCAAGTTTGCATTAAAACAGGTTTTGTGCGACGTAAAAAAAAAGTATGCACGTTTTGGAGTGAAAAAGATGCAGTAAAACAATTGCACAAAGCAACTCTTTAGTACTCAAAACACGAAGACATCACTATGGAAACTATTTGCGAGATTGCTGCCAAAAAGATTGCAGTGTAACATGGCATCAAATAAAAAAAAGTAGAAAATATAAGTAGAAGTAGAAAATATAAACCACTTCGTTTTTGTAACAGTTTTATAGTGAGGAAAACCGGAATAGCTATATATTACATCAATTTAACATTGAATATAGACGTCAAACAGATTTTTGAAATAGAGAATTTGTTGTGCGCCTTCTTGCAGTACAATTAGTACATAACATTAGTATATAAAACCCAAACATATTCTGGCAAACATATTATTTTCAGGACGAAAGCTCCGCCTGTGAAACATTCACAAAAGTACAGTAGTTGGGATTTGTATCACGGTTGTCATTTTCGGAATGTGTGACGCCAGTGAACGATTTTCAGGGTGGTTATTTGTGGATGCTATTTTGTACCCAAATATTCCATTTTCAAAAAATCACTATTTTTATTTTATGAATATCGAAACTATGGATAACAGTAAATCCAAGTACTTGAGCAAATAAATAAATAGCTTTGTGGATATTTCAAGGATTAATAAGTGCATTAACATTATGTAAATGTTTTCACCTTCATTCATTAAAAAATTACATATTAAAAATAAAAATAACATATTACAGAAAATACCCATGACTCGTCATGAAGGGTTTCTGTCAACACCGGCGCATCTCTTTTAAATGCATACTCAAGATCCAATATTTCGATGAATTTTTAAATATAGACGAAGGCACTATCATCTATATTGCCTTAGAAAAGTGAAAATGAATTTCTCTTTTATTTACAAATTGCCGTGAACGCATGTTTTTCCTTGAAAGGGGACAAAGTAAACAAATTTGTTGAAGTTATATACATAGTAAATCTGGATATTTTCTGGTAAGAATTATATGTTCGTATATACTGGTAAAATTTCCAATATGAGAACGAATTCAACAAATTATGCCAAGAACACGGCCTTTTATCGTAATCGAGAAAAAAATTGTAAGTCGTTGCAGCCTCAGCGTGCGGCTGCGAATGAAACGCAAATGGATGCTATTTTGTCGTAGTACGACTACGCAGCTAAAGCCTATTTGTGACAATTCGCACCATAAAAATCGCCGACCGATTTGTTATGTGTGCAAGGCATTACTGCGCATTTCTACTAGTGCTAATAGTAGAAGAGCCGGCAACGCTGATTCACATTTGTGATCAGTATTGTCGTTTTGAAAAATTATTCGGTTAGGCAAATACTAAAAAATAGTATAGCTATTGTGAACGGAGTTGTTCTTGTAGAAAATAATTACTAGCACTTCAACTAGTAATTTGTAAAATTCACGGAGACTTCACATACAAAATGGGAATGGGAACTTATAATAATGAAACACTTAAATGGTCTTCAAATAGTATGGCGACTATAACAAAAGCAAATTTTATATGTTCGTATAAGGTAGCAAAGATTTCTGCTGCGGTTTAATAATAAAATAGTACTATTGTACTAAAAACAGCAACTCTGTATTTGGTACAATTAGAAACCAGTAATAGTTATTATTAGTTAGGCGAGTGAGGTCGTCTTTTGGAACTGAAAAATTATTGTTTGCGTAGAAAAATTATTATTTGAATTGTTGTTCAATACAGATCGGTTTTGAAACACTAATAAAATTTTTTTGTAGTGTAAAGAACTGTAGAATTAAAACTCATGTCGGTGCTCGTCTAAGACGTTTTGAAGTAGATATTTTTTTGAAACTAAAATCTATAAAAATGCTATAAGAATTTTTGGAAAAGCTTTTGGACATCTGCAGAGCAAAAAGAATCAAATTAAATTGTGCAATTTATCTATAAAATACGTTTGGAATACGTAGACGAACTAAAAATTTAACCAAATTTTGAATGTAATGAGACTATTATAAATGAAGATATAATAAAGTGTGAGCGGACCACAAAAACAATAAACAAGGTAAGAATAATAAATACTATGTGGCTTCTATTTATTTTGACAGAAGAGTTTTCTCATAAATTTCTTTTTATCCGAATGTTATTCGTTAAGTTGCTTCAAATACTATTAAACAAATAAATGATTTATGTATTTTGCCGATAATGCTTGCCTTCATAGCGCAATGTTGCCATGGGAGGTACGTCAATCAATCGCAGTGGAATTTTTTCGTATAGTGAAATCATTTGTATAGCCAAATTTGCTTTGTAAAATTTTTCTTACTTTATGGTAAATCATCTTTTTGCAATGAAAATGCCGCTTTTTCACTTACAAACATGGATGCTGTTTTATGGGACCACTGCTTTAAATTCAATTGAAGCTTAGTCGACGGCAAATTGGTTGCATGTGCTGCGAAAGGTTCATCTGTGTTCGTCCTGACCGCAAGTACATAGATATTTTGGTAAATATTTCTAACGAATATTTGTTCAAACTGAAGCCACCCACAAAAAATCTCATTCTTGTTTAGTCCAAAATAAATTCAGATGCGCAATAGATAACTATCACTTTCGCTCTTTCTCACAGTTTATAAATAGTTCTTATTAGAATTATTGGATGGAGCCGAAAAAAGAATCTAGTTGAGATTTTAGTTTTCGATTAATGCTTTTTAGTTTTTAATGTTAAAATTTAATTTACTTATAAAGAAATGAGGGAAATAATAAAAATAAGAAATAAAATCAATAATTGAATTAATCCAGTAGAGACACATGAGTTTATCTCATTTTTCCCTCCATCGGGACATAAATATTTAATATCAACGCGTTGGTTTTCTTTGAAATCGAAATTCTGCTCGCTTCCTGCGGAAGGAACAACGTTCGGTTAAACGAAAGACGGTGACAAGCGAGAGATGTGAAACGTGTGCTTATTTCGAGATTTATTTAACAAGGAAAGTCAGTCACTTGGTCAGCGATTCAATAAATATTCTCCTCCATCGTCGCGTCTTCTGCGCGCTTTCATAATTCTACTCGAAGAGATGTGAAGCAATTCGTTGATAACTGTTCAAATCGCGTCAAGCGAAAGGAGATAATTTATCATCGCAGTTTAATTTTACTTTTTAAAGTATTTAATTTAAATGAATATCGAAGACATTCGGCAATAACTGAAGTTCTACGTTTGACTTCTCTTCCCGAGCTCCATTCTAACCGAAAATTATATTGAAATGTAGTATTATTAATGGAAGTCTCTCTGTGTTTTCCACGCACAGCCAACAGCAGAGATTAAATCGAGATTTTAACCTAGATTCCAGCAAAGAATCTATCGAAAAACCAGTGACGAAAGCGTCTGAGGAGAAACTAAAACGTGTCACAACTAAAAAAGGGAACGAAAACTATTGACATTCTTTTGTCGTCCACTTCAAACGTCGTCGTCGTCGTCGTCGTCGCTTTCGTCTTCCGTTTCATTTCAAATGTTGCATATGAACGCATCGAGTGACGGGGAACGCAGCGCAGATGACGATGATGCAATCATCTGAATGAATCCATAGCAAAGTTTAATGAATTAATGACGTCTGAGACATGAGAATAGAAATCAGAATCAGAGTCTTCAATAATAATAATAACAGATTTGCATTCCGTTGGAAAATGGTTGGAAAAGTCCAACTTCTGAAAGTCAAGGAAGAGCAAAGGAAAGGATTATGTATAAAGTAGAGAAGCAGGAATGCAGCAGACCGTAAAAGCTGAGCAAACTTCTCCTGCATGTAAACAGAAAGAAACACCCTTCCCACACACACACACACACACACACAGATCCTTTCCCGTATGCAAACAGTGTGTAGAAACAACGCGGTCGATGCTGCCTTTCTTTCGATATTCCTTAAATCGTCGTGCATTTAAAAAGACGCTGTAAAGAACAGATATGGATTTTAAAAATCAGTAAAAATTGAATTTTTGGCAAGTGAAATGCTTGAAATATGGAATTCAAACGTATTTTTATGATTTCGTTGGTTTTGGACTTTTAAAAGAAAAGGAATAAATGATAAACTCGTCCGCAATGGCAAAAATGACCCACTGTAAAAAGGTGCAACGTTCTTGCAGATGATTTTCCCTTTTTTTACTCTTTTTTACTAATTTATATTCGCTCTTTGATGCACAGCGAGTCATTCGTGCAACTGAACATCAGTTCTCGTCAACAGTTCACTGACATCCAACGTAGATAAATTTATTTATTATTCAACAATAATGACATTCCCCGCCGTCTCCACTAATCTGCAAAATAATGCTCGTATTCGACGAATTTCCCATGAATTAAGATGAAAAATCAGATTTAAATAAATACTTAAAAATAGTGTAGAAAAATAAATAATTTTTGTTTGAAAACATATTCAGCGCAAACATTAGAAATTCCCAATTAATTTTCCATTGAAAGTTCCCATTTTTGTTTTTGTTTTTTGCGAATTTAATAGCAAATCTGGCAACTTTGGTCTGTTTGCTGTTGTTCTGCTATTAGCAAAATTCGAAACGATATTTTTTCAAGTGTCAATCAGTCACGCGAAACCTTTTCAAAACAGCAAATAAACTGCAAATCAATATTTGCATAATTCGAAAATGCATAGCAACACGAACAGAATTCGTTGCATACCTCTCGATTTCCTTTTCCTTTTGGTTGTGTGTGTAAAAGAAACATGCATGCAATTTCAGTTGATGTCAAGAAAGTGTAGGAAAAATTGTGTCAAACAATTTCATGTGTTCACAAAAACACATTCATGTTCAAATAAAATACTAGAAATAAACACAAAATATAAACGGCAATCAAACAAGCAAAACTAGATCAATTTATTTTTAACCTAAGGTCCACGGAAGTGTTTCTTCCTTTAGATTTTTCCACATCTTCAAAAGTATCTATTGAATTTTAATTTCGATAACTCAATTTACTCCATTTATATTATAATATTCATTCAAAGGGTAAAATTAAAGGTCCCAACACTCAAATGATACAAAATTTTAATTCTCTTATTTTAGGAATTCCTTGAAACCTCGACGGAGAGATTTATTTTTCTCTTTAAGCTCGTACGATTGCAATTCGTCGCTTTTTTTCTCTCTTCAAACAGATTTAATATTATCACTGCTGAGGCTCCAATTAGAACAATAAATACCAACTTAATTGGAATGTTTGAAGCCGGTTTTACAACTAGACTGAGGCTTTGTTTGTTTTTAACAGTGTTATTGACGTGTTATTTAAGAATGGAATGTCCTGTACAGTACAGTGTTGGTGACTCCTTTGTGCCGATGAAGAAATGTCTGCAAAATTCGTTTTATCCCACGGTTCTGATTGCGTATTTTCGGAGGTTATTTGGAGTTCTATAGGAGTTCGATTGAGCTCAAAAGATTCCGAAGCCTTCGTCTTCAACAGCATCGTGTTCGCTAGCCGGAGATTCTAATGATGAGGGAGTCTTTCGTTTCAGGGAATCGAGTTGATTCGATGGCGAAGATAATTCATAATTTTGCAATGAAATCTCACAATTCTTCATATTCAATTATGGTTAATAGCTAAATTATTACGCGATATTCCTTATCACATAAGGTTATATATCTTTTTTTTTTTACATTCAACTTTTGGAATATCATTTAAAGGGCGGTTTTTTGTTAAAACATTTCACAAATGGGTAACATTTATGTGCATATTTTATATAGACCTAAATAAGCTGACTATACTCACTAAATGTTGTCTACAATACCAGCAACAACAACAGCAACAACAACAACAGCAACAACAGCAACAATAAAAGAAAAAGGAACATGGGCATTTTTCGTGCCTTATTCGCGGTTGACAACAGAAATTGCGATAACACAAATAAAAAGAGCAGAAAACAAACAAAAAAGCCATTTCTTAGTTGGTTGTTAGTCACGTCTAAAATAAGTACATGTGTGTGAGTGTATGTGTGTGGATGTGTTGCGACTACGTAATGGGGATGAACGATGAACTTTGTACAGTTCATTCCAGTGCAGTTTGACAGGCGGCAAACGTTAAGCAATCGACCGAGCGTTTGACGAAAAGAATGCCGATTGTTTGCCGATTGTTTGCCGCTTGTTGCTGCTCCAAAATTCCACTTTCCACACCAAACACAAAATCGCAACGACAAATTCTGACGTCATGTCGAAAATTAAATAAATGCTGCACTACATTCAATGAATAACCATAAATTCATGAGTTTCACAAGTTGCTGGCGGCTTGAAAACGCGACACAACATTTCGAGTTAACATAATAAAAACTATAAAAAAAATAGATTCCTGCCTTTGTTATGTTATAACACATTTCGTTATAGCCAATTTCAACTTCAAACGGGAAAAACAATAACAAAAAAAATCATTGTTATTTCTTTCGCAAGATGAAATAATTTTTTCTCTTATCTTAACAATTTACATATGTTTTGTGGAGTTATGTTTTATTTCGTTCACCTGCCTTAAAACAACTGTCATTAAGTTTTTCGCATTAAACATTCATTTAAAATCCTTTGGCAGAAGTAGAAAGTGCTCGTTAAGGCTTTTAAATGAAAATCGTTTCCTTAATTAACACATTTAACGTCGACATTAACAACGTTTACATTAACAACGTTTAGTTAACATTATCCAATAATATTTATTGTCGAATACGTTGATAAATTAACGAGTTAAATACTATAATTATTAATATAAGTGATTGTCATTATGGCAATTTAATTGTAGTGTAATAACTGCGTAATTAAAACCTTCAACTAAAATTAATTTCTTATTCTACAACTTTAATTTTCCTCCATTAACAATTAACAGCTTGTTAGCGATGGTGAGCTAAATTTAACTGTTTGTTAACCAATTTAACTTGCGAATTTCAAATTCTATTGAAGCTTTTAAATTGATTTTAATTCAAGATGAAATAGGAAAACGTTGTGTTAAATTTAATCATTTATCAAAAATCGTCTTCTCTAAAATTTCGAATCAAAATTGACAAAATTAATTTTGATTAAGGATACGGAAGGCAAACAATCATTTATTTGAACGCTTTCAGGAGCCAACTAATTGACGATTCGATAACAACGAGTTTTGATAATTAACTACGTGTTAACAAATTGTTAATCCAGGAGACTAAAAGTGGCGTTAAGTTTAACAGGATTTAATTAGTGAAGAATAAAGTTTTAGAGTAACGTTACTTAATAAATGAGGAGCATTTTATGAGAAATTAATTAAACAAAAAAAAAGAACTCATTCAGGCAAAGGTGCCAGATGCCTGAGTCGCTTTATTTATAGGTTAGGAAAGCCTATACCACTTTTATTCACATTTGGCAGTTTTTCAATTGCGCCACACAACTTTTTAAACAGAATACGAATTTGAGATACACACAATTGATATATGTAGATACCTATAAATTTTGTCTGAATCGGTCTGAAAATTCTAATTGTTGGCTGTTTGTAATTGTAATTTATTCGAGTTTTGAAGTTTCCATGCTGCGCCTTCGATTTACACTTTATTTGATATTCGATTAGAACATTTAATTCAGATTTATTCAGTTTGAACCTTTTTTACCACGGAACTTTTTCACTTTCGACACAGTTACACAGTTTTTGTTGGTTTCTTATTGCATTTCTGTCTCTTTCTGTCGTTTACGATTTCTAATTTGTTATTTATACAGTTCGTTTCAGCAAAACCAAAGAAAAAACAACAAAAAAAAAAATTAAAAGCCGTCGAAGAAAACGCGAAGAGAAAAGAAATGAAGCGGTGAAGTTTTCGACTAATGATAAATTTCTGTAGAACATGCAAAATACTGGGTTGGCGGGTGTTGCTTTCTTTGGCTAACAATGCTTTAGAATGTATACCATACAAGCACACACACACACACACACACACACACACATACACACACAAACAATACGGCGCTTTGAAGCCGCTGATGGGAAGAAGCGCTACCAACTGCATACGATTTTTATACCTTGACCCAAAAATGGGGAAAAAGTGGGGAAAAATAAATTGCAAAAAAATGCACCTTCATTTTCCGGTACATTATTCGATTTTAACAGTACTTCACCTACTTCTTCTTCGTCTTCTTCTTCTTCTTATTATTATTATTTTTATTATTTAACTTCCAACACTTGAAATTTATTTAATTGCTTTAAAACGAATTTCGAACCATCGCATAGTAAAATATTTATTATTATTCTATAGTAAATATTATAAATTTATTTATTTTTTAGTTCTCTTCTTTCTCTTTCCGTCTCGTTACTCTTTTCTAATTCCTTTGCGTTTAATAGTTGCCTTCTTTTTCCCATTCATTTCAATTCAAGTCAAACTTTTGTTCTACTTTAATAAAAGCTTTTTAAAATTTATTTAAACTACGACTGATATTTTTTTTTTATTTTATTCTAAACAGAAAAAGTTAACTTTGTCCCTTTCTACTTTATTTTATATTGTTTAAGGTATGGAAAAATTTTAGATATTCGTTTTTGATCGAATTTAAACTTAATTTTTTGTTGTTTCAAATTCTTCTAATTTCTAAATAATTCTTTTGATGATTTTTCCATCAACGTGATGTAAATTAAATCAAAGAATTTCCATTAATATTGCAATTCCTTAAATTGAATAGCAATAAACTTGTAATAAATGGAGGACAAATTTTAGCTGTAGAAATGGGATAAAGAAATTTCAGTTTAAACGCCAACGTCATCGTCATCATCATCAACTGTTTTCTGATGAATAGTGATTTTTATTTTTTCCACTTGCAGTTTTGCTGGTATCTCTCGTTCGACGCGTTTCGAGGCGCGTTGGCAATAAAAACAGATTAAAAAGCATTCAACTCAACGAGCAGAAAAAGCGTCGCTCGCGTTCGTCGTTTAAATCGTTGATGCACCGGCGACGGCGGCGGCGACAACGACGACTAATAAAAATCTAAAGCTGAATATTTTACGGCATTTAATCGTTGTCGACCACAATTTCAAGGTCATTTAGCTGAAGCCGCATCCACGTTTAAATCATTTTGGTGGCAATTGTTTGGCCGATGCTTTTCCCTCGTATTTAACTACTGAATTAAAATGTGTATTTAACAAAGTTCAGTATTTTTTAATTATTTATTTAGCCTTAAATTGATTGAAGTCCTCGTAATCGTAAAGTTTGTTAACAGTTTCGTAACTGAATTCTAACGACGTCATTAACGTTTAAAATGGAAGTTTAGCTAACTGAATGTTGTCTAAATTCGCGTTAAAATTCCCTAACTACGCGTTTGTAATGAGTTCCAGTCAAATATAAATATTATAATATATATAATAATAAAATATCATATTTATGAAATTGAAAATTGAAGAGTGAAGAATTAATTTTAAAGTTTAAACGTCAATAAATGATAAATTTAGAAACAACGTTAAAATTAGAAATACTGCAGTTAGAAATCGAAAAATTCAGTGCGCATTAAGATTGAATTGCTAACAGGCTGTTAACTTTAAATGAACTTTAAATGGAGTTGGATGAAATCAGTGCTTGATAAGGAATTTAATTTAAATCTTAAATTTAATTTAATTATTATTAGGCGAAAGTGTTAAATTCTTGTTTCAATTTTTAATGCTTTTTTTAAGGCCTTTAATTATTATTTTTTTTTTGTATTCATTTATTTCGAGTCGTGCTTCTTTAATTCGGTCCCCTTGCCATCGCTTTTTTAAAAATGATTTTAGCAATGGGTTTTTTTTAAGCTCTTTGCTCTTTTTTCACTTGTTGACTTTTTTCTAATTTTCTCTTTTGTTTTGCTCTCTTCATCCCCTTCTGTTGTCTCTTGCTTTGTTTTTCATTTACAGTCGAGTGATTTCAGCGCCGCGTTCATCAACGGCAACGCGTCGATTTACAATTTTTGACGCGCCTTCTTTTTTAATGTTTATTATTAAATGAGGAACTTGAACGATTATTTATGAGTTTCTTTTTACCTTATCAAAAATTTGATTTATTATTTAAAATGAACTTGAATTTTATTTATTATATAAAGTGTTTAATTTGTGGTATTATCTAATTTTAAATGTAGGATGATGGTCAATTTGGTCTGTTGTTAGTTGAATGGCTTCGTCAATAAGCAAAATGTTCGAATCTGAAATTAGAAAATCCAGCAGCGGTCATTGAGACGCATTATCAGCCGCCAAGAGTTCACTTTTGGGAGTGCTGTAAGGGCCACGACGTCCAAATGACAGAGGTTTTCGCTGGTCCAGTCTCTAAAAAGCAGACCCGCCCACTTTGGGTTATTTCCACTCTGAACTTTTCCATACCTGTTTCTCATGTGTACTGCTTATCGATTAAATTGTTTTCCTCTTTCGTTGTAGGTTGACATCATGGCGTTAGTCAAGGTTTTCCATTTGTTTCGCTTCCTCTATTCAAAGTTATTGGTTCTAATTATGATGTACATACTTCTAGTGATGGAAGTTTGTTATTTGCTTCCTATTTTCTTGGAATAGGAACCCACACACCGTCCAACGAATTAAAAAATTCTATATTTCAGCGCCTGCGACTTTTGTTACTGTTATTTATTAATTTCTATTATGAAGTGTGGGAAGGAGAAGCAATGAAATAACTTCAAACCTTACCTAACTCTTCGAACTATTATTGCTTTTTCTCAATATTATATAATCGAGATTTCTCAGCGACGTATCACGTCAAGATAAATATTTATCATTTGAATATGGCGCTGTTTTAATGACATCATTCGAAGCTTCTAAAGAATCACCTCATTCATGGCTATATTTAAAGAACTTTGCATAATATTTCATTAATATTACTAATATTCGCTATTGTGAATAGTATTTGAATAGTATTTCACTTGAAGCAGTTAAAAATCTTAAATCGTAAATTTCTTTAATGCTACCACCAGAAATCGATTGATTTACATAAACAAATGAAATGAAATAAATATTTATGCACAGACCTAAGTAAACATATCAAAGTTAGTCGATAGAAAGCAATGACCCAATACTACCCCATTTATTAGCCCGAAATCATAGCTACAGGAAAGTGTAAGATTCTCGGAGGGACAATATTCCCCCTTGAAGGAGAGCATCGAAAAAAGACAAAGCTTCGTCTAGTTTCATCCAAAACCAGCCCAAAGATATTGCTATTCTATGCTGCTCTCCGGTCATTGATACAGTGAAGCAATAAGAAGTCTTTTGCTAATTCTGGAAATGTGTGGATATGGGCAATTCTAAAATATGTGGCTTGTGCGATTCTAAAATGATTCCTATCGAAGTTGCTGAAGAGGACTAAGAAACTGTATTGCATTTTTCCTATTCGGGGATAGCATGGAGAAGGAACATTCATACAGCCTTCATTCTAAGGGATCTAAACCGCTTTTCCGATAGCTCCTTATGGATAACGCTTATTCGACTTTAGAATGTCCCTAAAAACCTACATTAAGTGCGTCTTTTTCTGGAATTTAAGCTGCACTGTAATGTACCTGACTGAATCCATGCATATACATAATATAACAAGTACTACGCACATACATATCTAGTATTTACCATTTATCGTATGATTAAACTCTGCTTCATGCAGAATTTTTCCGCTCTTGTTGTGTACAGTGCAATAAAAGGTGCTTATAGCAGATAAGAAGGAAGGAGCAAAACAGAAACAGACTCGTAAGTAAACACTATTTATCTATAAATAACTAAAAAGATATAGTTTTATAGAAATCTGAAACTCAAGCAAAAGATATGAGCTTATCAATAATGAAGCTGATAGCAAATAAAGCAATTTCCCATGACTTCATAGCATAGCAAGCAAACAGGTCACGCTGTAATGTAGATAAAAACTCAATGAAATTAATTCGAAAACGGTTCAATAGTTCCACAATTAAAAAAAACTTCAATAAACTGAGTGAAAACGGTTTATAGCATGTAGTTTATTTATTAGATCAATCTAATAATTTACTTAATTGATACGCGTAATTGTTCGCCTTCATTGAAATGCAAATGATAAACTTTGCCTTTCTTAATTTTAGTAATTTAATGATTTCTACAGTTAAAAAGTTAGTTAGTACTGGAGTAGTGCTCGGGATCACAATTTTTACCCTGTCCCAGTCGAACATCTTCAAATACTGGGAATTTGTAGCTTCTTTATCGCCCAGTCAGAAGTGGCATTCCTGCTCATTGAGTATAACCAACCGTGTATAGACCTTACTTCATTTTACAATGATCTGTTAAGAAGTCCTCTTTGTCCATCGCTTTGGATTATACATATATGTATCCCTAGCGACTTCTGGGATTATTCAAGGCATGTTTGACTTAGAACTGTTCTCCAGACCCTGACTCTACAGTTCTCTGCGAATGCTTCTACAGTCTACAAAAATAAATTATAAATAGTCGCTAGAAATTTATATGGACAACTTCATAGCCATGGCGAAACCGTGACAACCTATAAAAGCACCAAAAAATCATCCAATGCAATGGAAACTAGAAATCATGAAGGCACAACGAAAGAAAAGGTGAATTTTAAAGGTGCCAACGCTGTTATTGATTAGGGTTAGGGATTAGGGAATTATCCCTAACAATTCAGGGATAATTCTATAAGAAAATAGGTTAAAATAGTAGACCGATAAATGAGATGACCTGAGACATTTCGCTCTTATTGCCTTTCCAGTATTTGACAGTTGATCTGAGGCTTACTTGACATATGGAGCACATCTAAATTTAAATTCAGGGCGTTGTTGCGATTGTTTATCCCACAAGTTTGGCTCATGTTATTTATTTTTTTTTTCTTCTTTCATTTGTTTCTTCAAAGAAACCGAGTTTATATATGTAGTATAGACTCTATAATGTTGCGAGAAATTTAGTTGACGCCTGAAGAAGTAACGACGAAGAGAGTTTTTTTTGTGTATCTTGTCCTGTCGAGTTCTACGTGTGGCGGCAATGTCAAAAGGTCAACCGGGTTGTAGTCATTAATTTTGGCTATTAAGATAAACAGATTCTTCCTTGAAATTGCGTATTATTTAATAAAAGCTACAACCATTTTCATCTCTTCTCCCCTTCCATGTCAATATTATGAAAAACACAACCTTGATGCTTCATAACTTGTGAATATTATGTTTGACGATGACGCCGACATGAAAACAACAACAAATAACCTTAAAAGTCGCTTTGAATTTCCTTTTACGGAACGTGTAACTCATTAAAGCCGCACTGCTCTCTCTCTCCGCCCACATTCCCTCTATTCCAGGTCTATTGACACACACACACACACACACACACACATGCAGTAATAGAATCAATCTCCTGCTCACCCACGCACTCACTCCAGTGTTGCCAAAACACTTGTGCAAATTTACGGAGAAGCTTTAGTTAATTGCTTAACTCAGCATTTAAAGAGCAGCCGACGATCGAGTGTCGTCTCATTCGCTCCTTCTCAGTATACATCGCATTGAGAGTTGAATGTGCATGGTTAAAGTTGAGGGAAAACTTTTTCAGTTTATCGTTGGTCGGTTTTTGCTTTATTGAAATTTAATTTTATCATAATAATGATTAAAATAATAATTTCCAACAAGACGAGAGTGGTGAATGTAATGAAAAGAGTGATGTAGAAGAAGAAGAAGAAGAAGAAGAAGAAGAAGAAGTGTGTAAAGAGAGAGAGAGAGAGCGAGGGAGAGAGAAGAACAAACATTGTAATGTAAACAATAATTGTTTTGTAATCACCAAAAAAAACACACGCACACGCATTTCAATTAATGGTGGAAAATAGAAGTGAATGTTGGGAAGGAGAAGAGTGGGAGAGAGATGGGAAATGAGTAGTTACAACAACATGAATGACTGAGTGATGAAATAGTTTCAGCAACGCAAATAAACGAAACCATTCAACGCACAGCGTAAACAAAGGCATTATTTGAAAAAGAGGCAATTAAAAGCATTTTCGCCAGCGTCTCTTATTCAAGGTCGCCGCATTTTAGTCGTAAATCAAGCATTACAGATACTGTCGATAATAATAATCACTATTGTAATCACTATCGTTTCAACTGTAATCGCCAAAGTTTAAAGTTCGTCGTCGTTGAAGTCGCTCGTCCGTCGATATGAAAACAAACGCAGCGACAGAGAGAGAAAAACCACGCCTAAATGCAAGCAACATTTGTTCGCAGGAAGGGAGAGGGAAAGGGTGAAGAATGGTAAGAAGAAGAAGAAGATCTCCTTTAGCATAATAATCAACGAATGCGTCGTGTTATCGTTGAGTGAAGTACTTTACAATTACAACGCTTTGAGGCTTTTTTTTATTTATATTTATAATCATGTTATTTATCAAGTTGACTACCAACGAAATTGTTGCTACCACTTTTCTCTCTCTCTCTCTCTCTCTCTCTCTCTCTCTCTCTCTCTCTCTCTCTCTCTCTCTCTCTCTCTCTCTCTCTCTCTCTCTCTCCCTCTCTCTCTCTCTCTCTCTCTCTCACTCACTCTCTCTGGTGAAGCCAAGTCGAATGCGTTTGTTTATGGAAGTGATTTTTGAAGGTTATGAAAGATGTAGAATATTATTGTTTTTTTTTGTTTGTTTTAGTGGGTGGGAGAAGAAAGAGGAGAGGAGGTGCGTCTGTGTCCATGGTCACTTTATAGAACAATACAAAAACAGAAGAAGAAACAGAAAAAAGCATAACAAAGGCAACGCCAACAGCAGCAATCACATCAAATGGAACCTTTGCGTCCAACACTTGAATTAATTGATTGTATTGATCAATGGAATGAATGAAATTCGGTTGTTTTTTTTTTTTGTTTAAAAAGTTCCTCTTATGAATGTTATTTTTTTTTTAATATTTTATTTGAAAATTGTGCTGAATTTTGTTGTTTTTATATTGTCTCGTCTTTATCAATTATCAATTTATTTAATTTTCCTTTCTAAGTATATTCATAATTTCATTGCATACGGAGAAAAACGGAAAAAAAGTCTAAAAATCCAATTGGTTTTAAAATCCAAATTGAAATTGAAATTGAAATTTATTGAGCCATTTTGAATAAGAGTATAAGAACAAGTAATTCAATTAACAAATTGTTACAATTAAAGACTATAATGTATTGTCTATAAAACATGGATATACATCAGTGTCAGTCTTAAGGATGACAAGGTCAAATTAAAGATTTTAATAACATAAAAGGCGATCGCTTTTGCTCCCGAAGCTAACATGATTTGGAGATGTGTGTAACTCCTAAAATAATAGACTTAAAACTAACTATGTACAATGTTAAACTTAATACTAACTATAATCTAAAAGTAACAGATAAAAACAAGAACAAGAAAAAGAGCAAACAAACCCTTAAAACACTTTTAATGCTAGCCTCTATGAGTACCGGGGATTGAAGATTTATAAAAATCATGACATAAAGATACATTTAGGTCAAAATTTGCCGGAAGTTCATTTATAAAGCCAATAGGTGATAAATACGTGGAATTCGACCAGTTTTCGACTTTGTTGGTTGAAGATATCAAGAATGCAATTGTTCTCGTGACAAGCAATTCTATTTACAAATCTGTGCAAGATGTCAGAAACGTAAAGTCCCATCGGAAATACTATAGCATTTTTATAGACAAAACGGTTTGAATAACGCTTTGTATGTGATTCGAAATACAGTTTTCCAATACAGTGTCTCAAGACCTTTCGTTCTAAAATTTCAAATTCTTTAATGACCGTTGGGGAAACATTCAACCAGATAGGAAAGCCGTATAAGATTACGGGTCTTATGCATGTTTTATAAAGCAAAAGTTTGGTTTTCTTAGGCAAACTTCTGTTCCAAGAAATACTGGAAAAAGTGCCCAAAATTCTGTAAGCTTTTTTTTAAAACAATTCTTGCATGTTTGTTGAATTTTAGGAGATTGTAAAAATTAATGCCAAGATATTTTATATTTTTTTTTTTTTTTTTTTTTTTTTTTTTAAATCCAATCAGTTGAACAATCCAACAAGGTGAATAACGTGTGTATTTCCCCAAAATAACTCATCGAAAAGGTGAAAAACGTTGCTTCGATCGCAAGTGAAATGCTTTTCGAAAGCTTTCGAACGAGTCGTGTTTTTTATAGAATATTTTATGAGAAGATTTAATAATTAATTATTCGAACTGGGAAAACAGTTGTTGCTCATACTAAAAAGGAATGAACAACAACAACAACCACAATTATTTAAATCAATTTAACAGATAACAGATGATTTCGAGGTGATCTATGAATGAACATTCACTCGTAGGTGGAAAGCGTGGATGGAAAAGCGAAAGCACTCGAGAATAATTTTCCAATCATTCTTTCAGTCGCTAGAAATTCATTGAACGTGTAATGCTAATCTTTGAACTTGAAATTCTATTCATTAATTTTGATAATATTATTCAGTCATTTTATTAATTATCGAATGATTTTTATTCTTGTTTCTTTCTAGATCCTCACGCAGTGCGAAAGAGATTTTAAAAAGGGAAAAGCGGAAAGAGAAATTTGAATTAATTTTTAAAATTTACGAAAAGAAATTTTTGTATTTTTTTTTTTTTTTTGTTGTGGAAAATTGGCAACAACAACGCGATTGTTGATGGACTTTACATAATTTTGCACTAATTCGAACAATAATTGCAAAGCAAAAAAATCTTCAACACCAACAAAAGTTTATATAATAATTAAAAGTAGTCATTGATGAGAAAAAGCGACAAAAACGCTCAACGAAATCGAATTCTGAAGGAAAAAGTGCAAAAGTTCAGATACAGCAATCAGAAAGGAACTTTCAGTGTTGCTCTCATCAACGCATCAACTGCTCTCTCTGCCGCTCTCTCTCTATCTGTGTGCTTGCGTGCATTCGTGCGTTCGGATGTGTGCGTGTGTGTATGAGTTCCAGTGCAAGAGCAAGTGACTTTTCTCTTTGTCGTGATTTTGCGGTTCGCGACGATCCTCGCCATCGCTGCTACTGCAGCGAGGAAATTCTCCATCGACTCTCGCAATGGATGAGGACAAGAGCAGCAGCTTAGTTGCTGCAGTGACGGAAATGCAACAGGGTGAGTAATTTCCATGCAATAATCCTTAACATTAACGCAGTGCAGTAGAAACCTTCGCTTTTGGTTTGTGGATTAAATCAATAATTAATTCACCTTTTAAAATATTCCTAAACTTAAATAGAATTGCTTGCTCTTCTTCATGTGTTTTACTACTAAATTTGTTATTATGTAGCTACTCGGCCGCCACAAAAGGCAGCCACAAACAACAATCGAAACGAAACCTCGACGATAACGCGGCTGAAATGCAAAGTGACCAACGAACCACCGAAAGAAACGACTTAAAGTTGACAAAATATCAATTTATTCGGTTTGGACATCGTTTTTTTGTTTTGTTTTGTTCAAAAACAGCTTTCAGCCTTTTTGAGCGGTTTTTTTATGGCTCATTAAAACAAAAACTGATTCAAATATAAACAACAAAAAAAAAGAAACACTGTAAAAACACTTTTAAAAAAAAAAGCATTTAGTATTTCGAATTTTAGATTAAAATGTAAATTTTAAAAATTAAATTAAAATCGTATTCCAATTGGAATTCGTAGCAAAAGAGAGACAAACACTTTTTAGAAATTATTTTTATAAATAAATAAAAGCAATGAAAAAATTGCACAAGATTTCAATTTTAAAGCATTTCATGATTATTTTTGTGGTGACAATCGTCTGCTTCGCTCACTCCATCTTCTGTCTTCTTTTCGCTTTTTCTTTTCAGTTGCTTTTCTTAGCTTCTTCTTAGTTTTTTACTTTTGTTGCTGTTTTTCTTTCATTTTTATTGCAGTTTTCCATGCAAATTCTTCGCTTCTCTTTTCTTTTTTTTTTCTTTTCATTTCTTCTTTTTTTTATTGGTGCTTTTAAAGTTCAAAGGTATTTGGAAAATTGCAAATTAATATTGAGAAAATTATTTTTAAAATTCATTCACTTTAATTTCATTTTTATTTGATTTGACTTTCGATGGGAAAAAGTGAAAAGCTCAATAAATAATAAACAATTGCGAATAGAAAAGTTTACTTAAATAATTAATGAATTCATTTTCTCACATTATCACATAAAATGAATGTAAATGGATTTTTTCCTTTTGAAAAAGTTTTTATTTCACTTTATTTATTAATGCTTTTATTTAAAATTGGAAAATTTAGATCAAAAACAATTCTTTTTCATACTAAAAATCAATAATAAAAACCTAACAAGATTTCTATTTGTTTTTTTTCTTCTTTCTGCTGTTGTTCAGTTTTAATCTTTGAATTTTATGCTTGTTTTTCATATTGATTCATTGCTTGAATGCTTTTCGTGTTTCTGTTGATGGATTTTTATTGATTAAATCAAGTGTAAATGGAAAAATTTATCGTCTTCGGCTCAGGAGAATCGTCATCGTCGTCGTCGTATTTTTACGCTCTTGTTCATTATTTATTTTTCCAACTTGCACAGGTCGCTTGTATTTCATCACATTCAAGAAGAACTACAAGCCGAAGAGCAACATCTCCAGCCACTATTTCTGCATCGACGAAGACTTCGTCTACGAGCACTTCTACAACGACTTCGGCCCGCTCAACATCTGCATGCTCTTTCGCTATTGCGAGCGCCTCAACGCCAAGCTGAGCAACAAGCTCTACGCCAACAAGAAAATCGTTCACTACACTTCAATGGTGCCGTCGAAGAGACTGAACGCCGCTTGCCTTATTGGCTCGTATGCCGTAAGTAGACTCTCACTCGCTCTCACAAAAAGCACACTCACACGCACACGCACACTCACTCGCTGCTCTCCGTCACAGATTATTTATTTGAATAAAACGCCGGAGGAGGTGAATCAGCTTTTGAACCCTAACGAAGCTCCCGTGTACACGCGCTACTGCGACGCTTCTTATGGGATCAGCGGCTTTAAAATCTCGCTCATCGACTGCCTTAACGCGGTGAGCAAAGCGCTGAAAGCGGGCTTCTTCAACTTCGACGACTTCGACGCCGAGGAGTACGAGTTTTACGAGCGCGTGGAAAACGGCGACCTCAACTGGATCGTGCCGCAGAAGTTCATCGCCTTCTGCGGGCCGCATCAGAAGGCGAAGCTGCTGGCCAACGGCTATCCGTGCCACTCGCCGGAAACCTACTTCCCCTATTTCCGCACCAACAACGTGACGACGGTGATCCGCCTGAACGCGAAGGTGTATCAGGCGTCGTGCTTCGAGGTGGCCGGCTTCGAGCACAAGGACCTCTTCTTCATCGACGGCAGCACGCCCAGCGACATCATCCTGAAGAAGTTCCTGCTGATCTGCGAGACGACGAAGGGCGCGATCGCGGTGCATTGCAAAGGTTTGTGAGGGGATTTTTTTGTGTTTTGTGTTTTTGTTGTTACAGTCGACTTTGTTTGCTTTCAGCTGGACTTGGACGCACCGGCAGCCTCATCGGCGCCTACATAATGAAGCACTACAACTTCTCGGCCTTGGAAGCGATCGCGTGGCTGCGTCTGTGCCGGCCGGGGTCGGTAATCGGCCACCAGCAGCAGTGGATGGAAGAGTAAGCAACGCGTCGCATCCATCGCTCCTTTGCGCACCTTTTTTAATATATATTCTCGTTTATTGCACTGCAGCAAGCAGTCGTGGCTGTGGGTGGAGGGCGAGCGGGCGCGCAAACGCACCAACAGCAGCCCACTGACGCACAAGTACGGCATCTACAGCGTGCAGCTGAAGCTGCGCCACCAACAGGAGCAGAACGAGAACGCGGAGGTGATCGCGCGCAAGAAACCCACCTCGCAAAAGCTGGAGACGCAGCAGCAGCAGCAGCAGCCGCAATTCAATGGGCAGGCGCGGAGGGAGAAGAACGGCAACGTCGTCGCGCAGCGGACGCGAGCCTCGAATTACAGACAGCAGCCCGACGGCGCGTACAGCATCAGCAACACTGAGGACGACGACGACGAGGCGCTCTCCAGCAACGAGCAGAAGCAGGCGCTGCCGCTGGCGCTGCCGTCGCCGCAAAACTACGTCAACCGAAAGCTGTTGCGCCAAGAAAAAGCCGTCAACCAAATCAAACGCTATTCGGCGACGCCGCAGCCATCGCCCATCACAGCTGCAGCTGCGGTGCCAGCGGCAGCAGCTCCGGCGCCAGTGGCAGCACCGCTCGTCGGCGAGCACAACGACGTCGTGCGGCCGCCAACGCCTGGCTTCGGGCTGGCGGCGTACGTCGAGAAGAAGCCGAAGAAGGCGGCGGCATTCGGCGGCCAAATCGTGGACACGGTGCAAAAGCACACAATTGCATCGACGGTGAAGATGCAACAGGCGGCGGTCGACAAGAAGACCACCTCCCAAACGCAGGGCGACAAACTGAATCAAATCAAGGCGCTGCGCATGCAGCACGTGCCACGCGTGGCGCATCTGGCCGCAACGAATGCGACGCAGTAAGTATTTCAGCTGGATTTCGATCTCTGGCGACGTCGCGATTAGGCAGAAACCTCACGATGGTCGCTCTCTCTCTCTCTCCTCAGGCAGCTGGACGGGAATCCGGCGCGGCAGACACGCGCTCGCTCGCAGCCGTTCCGCAACAACGCCAACATCGGCAACGTTTTGCACAGCGCCGACGAAGTGCAGAAGGCGCCGAGCAATTGTTTGGTCAGCCGCGTTTCGTACGCGCCGCCAGCGACCGCCGTCAGTCACAACGACAGCGACAACATCAACAACAACGTCAGCGACTACGGCAACAACGTCAACAACGTAAACAACAACAACAGCGCCAACAACGTCAACAACAGCGCCAACAACAACAGCAGCCACGAACAACGACACCATCGCGACATGGGCGCCATAACGACACGTGCCAAGAGTCTGGCGATCTACAGCAAGAGGTAAGCACCACTCAGCCCCACCCCCTCCACCCACTAACCACTCGCTTCACCATGCTAACAGCCGACGTATGAATAAATTGCGATGTAGTCGTTTGTGTGTTGAATGCGTTTCCGTAACCGTCGCAAGCATTCAATTAACTGTGCTTTTCAGTTTGTTAGCTTTTTATTTTGAGCTTGTGAACTTTTGGAATTTGTAGATTTTTTTTATAGTTTGTACATATGTAATTAGTAAAGTATTTATTATGTTTATGGTCATGTTTGTCGCTTATTCTTGTACTTGTTTCTAGTTCTGTGTCTGTTTTGTATTTAATCGGGTTTCGTATGTAGTTTAGCTTCAATATTATTCAATGTGGACTCTTGATTATTGACACGTTAATAATGCATCGTTTGTTAATGTTTTTTGGCCAAGATTCTCTATCATTTACTTTGCTACGTTTTTAATCAATTTCAAGAGTGTTGAGAGCGATTAAAAGTGTCTTTACGCGAAAACGGAGAAAACGCGAATGACAAATCTGCCAAAAATTGGACCCATGAAATGAAAAACAAAAGCAAAAGCAAAAGCAAAAGCAAAACCAAAGACAAAAGAACCTAAATAAATGTAATAATAAGAAACACGATTATAAAATAATCAAAATTAAATAATAAACGTATTCATACATGTGTGCATATATATATATATTGACTATATATCTATATATATATATTATTGTGTATGTTTATGTGTATGTACATAAAACTGAACTTTTCTTATTCTTGCACTAAAATCTATTACAATTTACGACATTTTTCATCAAGGAACTGTTTTCGATTGTATAAATAAAAATTCAAAATTATAATAAAATTTATTTATTTATTGCATGACAATAAAAATAATCAAACTGCAACGAAATTTTCGCATTGTTTTTTTTTGTTTGTTTGTTTGTTGTGTTTGTTGCAATGTTTTTCGATGCAAATTGATGATTATTGAATGTGTTTGTGTTGGTTTTTCGTTTTCTTCCTTACTCTTCATTTGCTGTCCTTTGTTTACTTTGAATCGTTTGTTGAATGCTGAGTAGACGCCTCCCCTTGAACCCTGGCTCCATTGGCGATTAACCGACAGGCTACCGGCTACCGGCGGACGTAATGCTATCGTTTCCACCGGACAAAATCCACTACATTCCAAACACGGGGCGATAAAGTCGATTGTCTTTTGCTATTTTACCTGATTTCACATGGAAATTGAACGGTTATTTACTCATTGACTACAACATTTTCAATTGAAATTCAGAAAAGAACAAATGAAATTGGGATGATCTTATTTTAATTTAGAATAAAACAATTGAAATTGGGATTTTGTAACTAGAATTGAGAACATAAACATTTATATTGAGATTTTACAATTGTAATTCAGAAGAAAAAAAATTGAAATTGCGATTTTACAATTGTAATTCAGAAAAAACAATTAAAATTTAAATTTTCTTATTTTAATTTAGAATAAAACAATTGAAATTGAGATTTTACAATTGTAATTCAGAAGAAAACAATTGAAATTTGGTCTTTTCTAATTGGAATTGAGAACATAACAATTTAAAATGAGATTTTACAATATAACAACTGAAATTCAGATTTTCTTATTGTAATTCAGAATATAGCAATAGAAATTGAACAAAAAAAAACTTACGTTGACAAAAAGTGTAAATAGTCTATAATTCGCCGAGCCGGTTGCCGCTAATCTCGTCGGGGTTGAGCGGCGGTGGAGACATGGCATTACCTCGTTACCTTCGCCCGGCTTCGATTGCTTCCGTTCCATTCATGATTCTATTCCATTTGTTCCTGTTCTGTGAAGGTCTGAACACATCGATTTATCGATTTGTAAATATTTGTCAAAGTTGATCAAGTTCGGAATGAAAGATCAAAGATCATGCAAAAGATTAAAACAAACAAAATTAGTTCATAAATGAAATGAAATAATTATTTTTCCTAATCTTGTCTCTCTCTTTCTCTCTCTCTCTCTCTTCTTCTCTTTCCATCGTTTTCTCGGTTCTTTCCCCTCTCCAATGCCTTCGCACTTCTGAATTGGTTTTTTCTGGTGATTTTTCGGACCTTCTTCCCACAAATTTCGAATACTAATTCATGAACAACCCCGAACAATGACGTGCTTGCGACTGTGACGAACTTCAGAATGGGTTTGATGCATTCGAGGGCAGCAGAAGTGCACAAGCAGCAGCAGCAGCAGCAGCCGACAGACAACAGCCACACTTCAGCCACTGAAACTGCAGAATCTGAAACGATCGTCAGTGCAGCAGCAGCAGCAGTTGCAGCCACGAACGCCGTTGCAACGTCGACCGATGTCACCGCACACACCTTCGCCAGCATCAGCAAGGCAACAAAAACCTACAACAACAACAGCAGCAACAACAACAGCTGCTCTTCGAGCAACATCAACGAAAGCAAGATTCCGATCGTGCACAGCAGCGGCTCGTTGTTCGTCGTGGCTGCTGCCGGCGGCCGCAGCGGCTGCACAGCGACGATTCCCGGAGCGCGGAATGCAGCGCGACTGTCGCATCATCACATGACGCTGCGCAGCCGGTCGCGCATCCGCGTGCATCGCAGTGCAGCGAGTGTGGAGCTGCCGTGCAGCGCGGTGACGGCGCGTTACTATCGCGACGTGTCTGCGTTGCCGTCGATGGCGGGCGGCGGTGCTGGTGTTCGTGGTGGTGCTGCTGCTGCTGCTGCTGCTGCTGTTGGCGGTGATGTTGAGTTCAATGGCAGCCGTGACGTTGCTGTTGGTGGCGATGTCTGTCCTCTGCCTCGCACCGTACTCGACCTAAATTCGAATCCTTTGGATAATTTAACGATCTCCTCCGACTCCTCCCGCTCCTCGACTTCCTGCTCGCTCCTGCTGCAATCCCTGTCCACGACGAAAGCCAGCGCAAGAAAACAGCAGCAGCAGCAGCAAAAACAGCAAAAAGAACAGCAAAAGCCGCATGCAATCGTGCAGCGTCATCTTTCACATGATTTGAAACAATCCAATTGCAGTGGCAGCAGCATTAACATCGTCGCAACCAACCGCAACCACAGCAGCAGCAACAACAACAGCAGCAACAACAACAACAGCAGCAACAGCAACGTAGAAGAAAATGATTCAAGGACGACGAACAGCGGCGACATCCGCCAACATCCGTCGATGCGTACGATGACGTCATGTATTCCAGTAACGATGAACACAACCAACAACAACAACAACAACAGCATTACAACAACAACAACAACAACAACAACAACAACCACAGCAAAGCGCAACAAACGATCGCTCAGCAGCACTCGTTTAGAAAAAGACAAATGCGACGAATACAACACGAAGCTGCTTCGCAAAACTTCGGCGATGAATGCGAATGGCAACAACAACAACAACAACAACAGCAGCAGCAGCGGCAACGGCCAAAACATTGCATTTAGTAGTAGCAACAATAGTAGCAATAATATGCAAAAAATTGCAACTGTGACACGTCGCGTTGCTGTGACGTCGGCGTCGGTGACGGTAACGGCAGCGGCATCGGTGACGGAGACGGAGACGGTGACGCCGATTGCAACAACTACAACGAAAACAACAACAACAGCAGCAGCAACAACAACATCGACCTCAATGCGAAATTTGTATTTGCAACGTAGCGCGCGATATGCAGCCGCTGCCGCTACCGCCGCCGCCGTCACCCTCGCCGCAGAACGTGAACAGCAGCAGCAGCAGCAACAACAACAACAGCAACAACTGTCGCTCAAGTTACGCAAAAAAATTAGTTATTGAGCGATAATGCAAAAAAGAAAAAAAAACTATTCAAGTGTAAATATTTAAATTAATTATTTTGTTTTTTTTTTTTTATACAAATTTTCAATTAAGAAAATTTCGATTTTTTTTTTCTCCTCAATCTTTCCAATGAAATTGCATTTTTTTTCGAATTTTTTTGTATGTATTTTTATACAATATTTTTTTTTTGTTTTATTATTGAATTTAGTTATTTTTTTAGTTAGGTGCTAAATAAAAGAAAAGTATGTAAAAATTCATTGAAATTAACAGTTATTTAAGTCGTAGTCGTATTGTTTCACAAGTTTTTCTAATGTATGAATTTATTTCGTAGTAAAATTTTCCTCGATTGTAATTTAAATAGCAGAAGCATGAATCAATAATTGATAAATATTCGCCCAAAACTAAGTTTTTATTTAAAAATATGTATTTTAGATATGATTTGTAATAATTTGTGAGCTTCTTTCACTCATTTACGTTAAAATCCATTGCATTTATATACATTTATTAACCCTTATGTTAATGCACGGGTACAAAAAGAACCTTCATCGAAATTTTCACGAGCATATTTCAAAATCTTTTTCATAATTCTGCTTAAAATTTCTTCAAATATCCTCTAGGGGAATGTCTGCTATCTGTAAACGTCCATAGAAAACTTTTCATACAGTAAAAAATCATGTTTTTTTTTTACCATATCCACTCACACTCGGTACTCGGTACCTCAATCAAAATAAACGGCAGTCCCACCGATCTTTTTGGCGATATATAAAAGTGTTTCACTTCATTGGATATTGAAAAGAAGTTCGTTTTCGACGAAAAACTCGTCAGAGTGTTGCTCATGGCCATTATAACATTATGCGAAGAATGCCTTCGTGTATAATAATTGATAAAAAGCATTTAGCAAATCCATTTGCACCCGAAGTGTTAACATAAGGGTTAAGAAATCAATCGAAATTCCCGTTATTACGTCGAGGTAGATGGGCCGATGGTGTTAGCCTATTGTATATCGAAATATCGGGACTCGAAGTGGTTGGGAAAGCGTTTTTCGGTCTAGTCTCATCTATAAACTCGGCACTTCTTTAGTCCCTTGGTACAGATACAATTCGGGGCCGCCTTGACGGCATTACTACCAACTAAAAACGTGTTATACGTGGGTTTCTTCGGCCCCATCTTACTTCACAATTATTTCCTCTCCAATTCGATCTCTATATGAGATTCCACAGCCTTTAGCACCTCTGAACGAGGCTTTCGGGCGGTCCTTGTAGAGAGCTTCCAGGACAGATATCGATTGAATCGCTGCAAAAATGGATCAAGGCCTTTCTAATCTCTGTAGAAGTCTTTGAATAAAGAGCCGCTGGAGACGAAGTAGGGCTACGTCTGCGCTTGCCGGAAGTTTCGGCGTATTAGAAAGACCTTGAGCCTCATCTTTCGAGGCACTCAATCGCCCATTGCGACGTGAATTAAACAAGCGCCGAATCCTTAGACTTCCGTGGCATTCATTGGCCAATAACTTGGCTTCATAGACACCACTTCAATGGGTCTTTGATCCTATTTAAAGACTTTTGAGCAGGAGCCGGCAACAAATGGCAATTTTTGAATTTAATGCAATTTTTATTATATTCACACTGATTATTTTTGTTTTTTTTTTCTTGATTGTATCATATTTCTAAATATAAGTGATAATTTTAAATAATATTTGATTATAAATGTTTGAAATGTTTATAAAACATGTAAAACGAAGATTGCAAAGTTTAGTTTTGTGTCTGTTTCATTGCAAGAGAAAAAAAATCGTTTAAATCGAAACATCAACCAACAATAAAATTGATTCTTCCTCGTAAATTCGTTATGTATTTTTGGTTTTAAGGTTGAGACATTTTTGTTTGTTTCATTTGTAAGCATGAAACTGAAACCGTTGTTGGTTTTGCTTTAGTTTTAAAGTCTTCGCTGTCATTTTAATAATTCGTTTTTATTTCCTTCTCCTTAACAGAAGACCAGCCTAGACGTGCAGACACCCACCCACACAGACACATACACAAACACCCACTCACACACATTGCACACGAGTCGCTATCTCGTTATTCCAGGGTATGTAAGCGCACGCTCATTTTTGAACCCGACCGCGTGCGCGTGCGCTTAAAATATTTTTTATTGAACCCGACCGCGTGCGCGTGCGCTAAAAAAATTTTGAGCGCACGCGCACGCGGTCGGGTTCAAAAAAAATTTTTTTTATTGAACGCGCACGCGGTCGGGTTCAATAAAAAATATTTTAAGCGCACGCGCACGCGATGTAATGTATGTTGGACCAAAATTGAAGATTTTTTAATCGAAATATTATATAGTAAGTGAGATTTAGAAAATTATATTGGAATGAATATATCATTCATGTTACCTATTTGGTATTAATTTTTACGTTATCTTATTTTTATTAAGTATGCGTAATTTAATATTATTACAAGAGCAACATCATTAGAAGCATTAGAGATGCAATAATTTTTAGGTTTTTCACGATTCTTTGTTTTTGTGATACATAAAATTAAAATAATTTCCGTATTCATGCATTTCAAATCTTATATTTTTACCTGCGAATATTTGGCTAAGTTATTTCTGCAATAATAGGAGAAACAAAACACCCTAAAAATGCAATCCTTTTACAGTGAAGTTTTTATATACTCCTCGTTAGGCTGCTGTCTTTGAGATTTTCCCTTAATTAGGATACTCAATTGTCGTAGCCATCAAACAGGCTTCACTATTTTTGGTTTTTACTGCAAGGTAGCAAGGTTCGAAATATGCATTCAAACAAATTGGTGATTTCTCGCAGCTTCCGAAGGCAATAAAAAACCGTTAGGAAAGGTTTATGATAGCTGGTATAATCTTCTATGTAAAAAGTCTAAGGAGTATTTCTTTAATTTTTTTCATGAGATCTTCAAAAATTGTTCAAGGAATCAATGTACATTTAAGGAATTTCGCGATATTTTCTTGCTATAAATAACACCAACGTTGCAATGGAAGTACACATGACCTTTTTTTAATGATGTACCTGAAATTTTATATATTTTATTTTTAAGCTTATATGTATGTATTTAGTAAGAAAGCAGTTCACAAGCAGGTTACTTTTGACAGATCCAAATAAAGACTTGTACTAGATATCACAGTATTCCAATTTTAAAAATAAGTTAACGTAAAAATTAATACCAAATAGATATATTACATAGGTATATTAATGATATATTCATTCCAGCATAATTTTTTAAATCTCACTTACTATATACTGTACATATTTCGATTAAAAAAATCTTAGATTTTGGTCCGACATACATTACATCGCGTGCGCGTGCGCTTAAAATATTTTTTATTGAACCCGACCGCGTGCGCGTTCAATAAAAAAAATTTTTTTTGAACCCGACCGCGTGCGCGTGCGCTAAAATTTTTTTTAGCGCACGCGCACGCGGTCGGGTTCAATAAAAAATATTTTAAGCGCACGCGCACGCGGTCGGGTTCAAAAATGAGTCGACCGTGGTCGACCGCGAGCGTGCGCTTACATACCCTGCGTTATTCCTTAGCGAGTTCTCGTTGCGCTTTTCAACAAATGTAGATTTACTCTTGTTTTAGTTGTACTAAAAGAAAGCTCTGTAAAGCTGTACGTAGAATTTCACACACACACACAAAACACAGAGAAACACACATTCATCCATCCAGAAAATAACATCAGGTGCAGCGCTGTCCTTAGATCGGGCAATAATCATCGTTTTCCATTTAAACACTTATTTTTAATCCTCTTGAACATTTTTTTTCTACAAAAATCATCAATTAATTCAGTTGCTTTCATTTAATGAAATATTCATAATTAATTTAAATTGAAAATTGCAACTGAATTTAAGTTTTTCTTCTGTGTTTTATTATTAGCAATAGTTTTTTATTTATTTTCGTGTATTTATTGTTTGCCTTTAAATTATTTCATGCACTTTTATTCATTTCTAAAAGCTAAAATTAATTAATTGTTTATTAATAATCACTTTAAAATTGAATTTCAATTATTTATTCAAGCACTTTTTTAATTATTAAGTTGAAGGTATAATAATTTATTCAATGTGATAATATAAATAACAAGAATATTTTTAAACGTTAAGGGTAAATTTAATCTCTCGTTAAATATAACTACATGTTAAAAAAAAAAAGGAGATATCATTAAAATCCATTTCTTTCCATGATTTATTTAACTTTTTACGAATTGACAATTTTTAATTATTTCTTAAAAAAACAGAAATTAAATTGTGACATTAAAAAATATTCTTTAATTGGATAAAATTTGAAAATAATTTATTTCATTTGATTGAAGCAAATTAAACGAATTTTTAACAATTTATTTTCTAAACAATTAAAGAATTAACTTTAACTGCGCGCTGCTAACAAGCCGTTAAATTTAAATAGTATTTAATTGTGGATATTTAAATGTTTCTAAAGCTTCCTTTAATGCCGACAAAAGTGTGTGTAAATAATTTGTAGTTTTTTTATTATTTGTGCTTTTATAGTTTTGATGAGTTGTCGTTAAGCTTTGCGTTATTATATTCATTTGTTAACTGACACATGATCGCCAAAAATTATAATGGATACTCTAAACAAAACATATCCTCGTGAAATTGATTCTTCCAGCCGGAACTCGACAAGTTGAGAACTCGAACGTTAACAGCAGTTAAAACGAAACGTTGACAATTCCTATATTAAAACCGAACCGAAAACCGAAATCTTTTCTGTCTCATTTAACACTGAAATATTGCAACGGATAAAGGCGAAAAACACATCTTTTATATATGTATAAGCAAGAAAATGAAATGGTTTTTTTACGATAAAATGTTAAATCTAAATAAAATCTGTAGTTTTTTAGTAGTCGTTAAATGAAATGAAAATCGTGTACGTAGACTCTTAAAATCATTCTTCTTCATCTTTTCCTCCATTACATTCAAATAATTCTCATAAATGTTCGACAATTTCCACACAAGCAGAAATTCAACAAAGTAAAAAAAGAAATCCAAAAAGGAAATTGCAAATTTAAATTGAAATTCTGTACAAATTGAATAAAAGTCGTCGTCGTCGTCGTCGTCGTCGTCGATTGAAAAATTAATAATTCATCAAGAATTAGGAATATTAGCAATAAAATTAGTATTATTAAAAAATAGTTGTAATAAAAAGTACCTAATTTTTGTAAACATTCAAAATGAACTTTAATGCAATAAAATTAGTGAATAGTTTTAGATTTAAGCTTGTTTGTTTTTTTCTAAACAAAGAATGTATTCAAATATATACAAATGCATATAAAACTCTATATATATATATACATATATAGATATATATGATTAGTTACAGTTTTAGAACAAAAATGTGTTTTCTTTTAAGCATTTCTCTTTAAATTGATTTCATTCATTCGCATTCGCATTCGCATTCGCATTGATTAAAAAGAATCAAATTAGAATAAGAAACTTCAACTGAAAAACCATTAAAAATGGCACAAAAAAAAAACAACCTCGTTTCTTGTATTTATGAAGGTGCAAAAACGTGAACATTTGAATTGCCTTAAATTGTTGTACAAATTTAATCATCAATTAATTCATTCATTAATTTTTTTCGTGCTGTTTAAATAATTTTTTCCGTATTTTTCAAGCGTTAGCAATAAGAGAGAGAAATAAAAAATGGCCGGCTATATATATATTATTTAAAGTCATTATCGTGTTCTATATTAAACAAACCGCAAACAAATCAAATTTATTGTATCTACGATTGTTATGAAAACTTTATTTATATATTAGAAGAAATTGCAAATATATTGAATAATAATAACCACAAAATAATGGCGTAAATAATGAAGTAATTAAAGCTCCTTTTATTCACTCGCTAATTTAAATAATTACCTCTCGATTTAATTTCTGTTCTAATTTTGCTCAATCGATCGCTTGTGATTTCTTTAACTGTTCGTTAACGTTAACCAATCATTTACATTGAAGCTTTTCTACTCGTTGCTCGTTAAAGTTAACGAGAGGTTTAAATTTCCTACGAATTCCATTCCATTTTGTTAACGATTATGAATAAAAGTAAACAAAGTTTTGCAGAAATTAATTTATGATTTAAAACAAATGTCAGCTACGAGTTAATAAAATGATTTTTTAAATAATCTGAAAATAATAAATTGACGTAATTTAATAACGTCATAAATAAAAGAAAGTCAACATTGAAAAAATAACGTTTTTGATTAAGCGTTAAATTACAAAATGCAATCACAAAAAAAATAAGAAAAAATGAAATAATGAAATCTAAAGAATAAATAATATAAAATTCTAAGTAATAAATATTTCATATCCAAAGAATCTCTGTTTAAATCAATGATAAAAGAAAGGAAATTGTAAAGTTTTAGCAAAAAATCATATAAATAAACATCTGCTCTTTCGACATTCTTCTATATTCACCACAAAAACAAACTCACCAAAGAAAAGAAAACAACAAGCAAAATTGCGCTCTAAAAATTACTTTGACATAAAACAGAGAAGAGAAAAACGAAAATTCTAAAATTAATAAAAACACCTACAAAAAAAATACGAATAAAAAGCGAAACCCTTTTAATGAGGTTTCATTTCACTGTTTCGCAGTTGCAGCAGCTTCCCGCCAAACGTCACAACCAAATTCAAGCGCACCGAGTATTGGGTGAACGAGAGGCTGAATTCGTGGACGGAGGAGAAGATTTTGTTCAGGTCATTCGCACCGTGAGCCACGCCAACACGCTACCACAGACGATCGAAGGCGAAGACATAATTTCGAAGAATTCGTCATTTATTTATGACTTTTTGCATTGATTACAAATTATTTTAGTAATAAGTTGAATAATTATTAAACAACTAACTAACAACTAACTGCAATGTAACTAAAACAATTTTAAATATTCATTTGCTGCTGTGCCTTGGGTTTTGAAAATCAATTATTTCCATTTCAAATTTATAATTACATTTTAAATGACATAATACGAAAACATGTATTTGCAATAAATAAATAAAAATTTATATTGTAATTTCTTATTTCTTTTTATTGTGTTTGGCAACGTGTCTCCGATTGTCGAAGGTTTTTCCTACTCGTCAATCGAAGAGTTGCAATTGTCACCACACTCGACTGCAGTTGTGGTGAAAATCATACATTCTCTCTCTTTCTGATGGGATAAAAACAATGTCAACTATTTTCAAATAAGACCTTCGTCGAATTCTTGTTATTATTCCAGTTGGTGTTTTGGAAGTTTCTGGTAAGTAAATAGAAAACAAGTTTAAATTAGAAGAAGAAGGATTAACTTTTAATAAAGAAACACTCACAATTAATTAACAAATATCAGTAGTCAATAATATTTACGTAATAATAAAGCAGTTTTTATTTCTCTTTTTATAATTCATTACATGGGGTTGTACATAGATATATTCAACTGTTGTCTATTATATTTACGCAAATATATATATGTGTGTATATAGTTATTACATGCTATGCTAATTATGTAAAGTATCATTTATACACATCTGCAATATAAAAAGTGAAAATATTGTTTAGCTAAGGAAGAGAAAATATTTCAATACGAATGGAAAAATTGCAATTAAAATATTTCCATTTCGTACAAGATACCGACAAATAAATATACAGACAATTTACATCCAAAATGAAAAATTAACAATATTCAGTTATAAATACTTTTTATTCTATTCACTATTATTGCTTAAGCTCACTTTTCCCATTGAAATTGTGGTATTTACTAAATTTGTGGTATTTTTTGTTTTTTTTTTTTTAATTATTCCCGATGCCGTCGTCTTTATAAAAATACATATTTTCCAGCAATCGAATTTTGAAGCATTCAAATTATATTGATTTACATTATTTTGCAGTTGTTATTCTATTTTGTTGGCCAACATTGAATTCAAGTTAAGCAGTTTTTTTTTTTTCTTTAAAGCTTTGGAGATTTGTTGCTCAGCTAAATTCAGTTGCTGATGAAGTTCATTTGTCGATTGAACTGGACGCTTGAAATGTTCTTTCATATTGCTTAATTGTAAAAAAAAACAAATACTTCTTCCATTTGAAGCTATAGCGCTACTTCAATAATAACATAAATGATTTTAGTTTCCATTAAAAATGATACAAGAAAACTTTTAAATCAGTTTAGAAAAATAAAAGAATTGCGTTAAAACAAATTGATTATAATATTTTTATAGAAGATAACAAAATAGTTCACTGTTATTTATATACACATATTAATAATGAATTTTAGCTTTCTAAATATGTAATAACAACAACAACAACATTACAAACTTCCTATGCATTTAATGTAAGATTAAACAAAGCTTTTGGTAGGATTTCGACAATATATTTTCGCGAAGCAATTAATAATTAATTAATTCTCGTGACATCGAAATTATTCTGTGTATTTCGAGGGGCAATCAAACTTTGAATGAGGTATGTTAAAAAGGATCTTATCAAATATATGTAAAACGTATTACAACAGAATTTATGTACAACAATAAAAAGTGTCAAATAAAATAAATTTAAACATCATCAAAAAAACGCAACCACGCTGAAAAAGTTGGCTTAAACCTTAAATAATTCACGGTTCCATGTAAAAAGAAGAATTTTCGAAAAATTTTATTACAATGTTTTTTTTTTTGTTATAAAAAATAAATTGTCTTTGAAATAGTTTTAAATGACTGCAGAGTAAAATAAAAATAACATATTTAAATTTACATTTCTTTCAAAGTTTTCATAAAAAATAAAGATCAATTTTTCCAAATTCACTTTGATTAATAACAAACAAAGACGTTTTAAATATACATCAAATTTAAATGATTGCTTCTTATTTAAAGTGTCCTCAACATTTACATTACATTCTATAAGCATATACATTAAATTATTCATCACTTTCTTCTTATTATTTAACATATTCATCTGTGTACTGTTCGAGTACATTTATATACATGTGTGTGTGTGTAATATAATCGTGTATATAACATGTTATTATGTTGCATTAACTATTGTTCAATTACAGTCACTTCAATGGGTGGAATAAACTTCCATATGTGCTCCTGCTCTTCATGGTAGCTCTTCACTCCCGAAGGATCATGCAGCAAATCAATTTGTTGAGCTGGCTTCCGTTGTTCACCAAATTGACTATTGTGCTCGTTGTTGGTATTGCTGCTGCTGGCGCTAAGGTCAGGCATTCTTTTCCCCGCCGGCTGCGGCTTTGAATCGCATTGGATACTGGTTTTGAAACGGCCCGGGGTGAAGAAGATCACTGTGCATTCATACTGAGCCGAGGCGTGCTTCTGCAGCAACGGAATGGCAATTCTATGGCAATAAAGTTGAAATCGTAATGGAATTTTTTGCTATGATTTCATTTCTAAATACTTATTCTGGCCGGAAACAACAACGCGCGCCTCCATATTATAGTTTTCCATTCCGTTTAAGTAATCCTGGTAGAACTTTATGGTTAAAACTAAATTCTTCAGCGGCCTCACGGACAGATTGCACACGTTGACGCTCAAAGTAGCGCTCTGGCCGGCAATGCACACAATTTCCGATTGCGGTTGCACGGGGGCATTTTGAAAGAGGACAGCTGAAGAAGAGAAAAGATTGAAATAGGAATCGTTGCTGCTGTAGCTTCAGCTTTTGCCTACTCCATTGCAGTGGTGAGATTGTCGTCAAGTCGATCATAGCAGGTGACAGCACGATGCCGCGCAGTGTAGCGATGCCCTTGATGTTGGTGCCCGTCAGCAGCCAGCTCATATTCACCCGCTCCGCTATGTGTTCCGAGCACAGTTTGCTGATGGAATCGGTAAACGATAGCAGCTGCGTGCGAAAGCAAAGTTCTAACCGAAAAGAAAGACACAAACATTTAGAAACTTCTTTCGCCATCACGTGCGACTATAACACATCTTTTTACCTCTTTCCATGTTGTCGGCATGTTCCGCTTCGCGCGCCTTGCACACCTGCTCCAACGAACAGCGATCGACTGGAATAGGAACGCGACAGCTTTCCTTCGCCTCGATTAAAATACTCTTGCTCTCGGTGTAGTTGAGCGACATCTCTTGGGCCGTCAGATTCGAGACGTCAAGCACCAGATAAAATTGTGCAGGTCTAATTGAGAAATGGGAAAATATTGCAATTAATATCGCGAGGAGAATCTTTCAATTTACATTTCAGCTGGCAGCACATCCCAGCTGGTTATTTGCGCACTGGGCAACAGCTCCAGGTTGAACATGATGGCACACTGGCGGCAGTAGCCCGCATTCATGGCTTCGCCGCCGGAGTACTTGATGCGCAACTGCGCTTCGATGTGCTGGGCAAAGTTGTTGGCTTCGTTGTAGGCGCCGCCGGGCGGTATGCTCAGCGCGGCCAGAGACGTTCCCGAGCGGAAGCTGGAACCCAGATACCCATTGCGTTGCATGCCTGCGTTGATAGCGTAAGTGTTTGGCGAGCTGACACGCGACGGCAGACTTGCGTGGCCCGAAGAAGAGAAATTCGAATATTGCAATGATTGCGGCCCGGTCGATTCGAGATGGTGCTGCTGCAGCTGCTGCTGCTGCTGTTGATGATGCAGCAAGGTGTTGGTGCTGGTGCTGCTGGAGTGTATCGACGTTGCATGCTGTTGACTGATCAGCGGACAGACGAAATCCGCCTCTCCGAAAATATACACCGTGAAATCAATGAAGGACTTCGGCGGAATGGGCAGCTTCGACTAAGAAATCGCATTAAATCGCATCTGTAACAATCGAATAATAATCATTCGTACCTGCAAATCTGCTTCGTTGATTTTGAACATTTTCCGTTGCACTTCCAGCTCGACATTGGAGTGGACGACCACTTCCAGGTGCTCCACTGGCAATGGACTGTCGTTTATTATTGTCACGACGCACGTGGACGACTCGCCGCTGTACAGCGTCAAGCTGGCTGACGTGATGACCAGTTCGGCGCTGGCCAAGCTGCTGAATGTGGCCGTCTGCGGCAGCGACGTCTTGGCAGAGATGCGCGGCAGAGCTGGGATTACGTCCAGCAGGTAATTGGGCGGGAAGTTGCGCCCACGCATGTGTTTGAGTCTGCAATTCGATTTGACGCCGAGCGTATGCGTGCTGTAGCCGAGAATTTCCAGCTGGCCAACTTCGATCGGTGTCCCGTGCAGCGTAACCACCGTCGGCATGCTCGGCTGCAGGGTGACAGTTTGCGGCAGCGATTCGAAGACGATGCCGTTGGTCAGCAAACGCATATCGCTGACGACGAGCTCGAACGGCAGCGGATTTCGCAGCCGCAATGTAATCTCGCTCAAATCGTGCTGCACCCACAGAAACGCTGCAATGCAAAAAAAGGCAAATCGATTGAAACGAACTCACTACATACGGAAATGCTACCGATTCTATTTTTATCCCTCTTCTTCTCACGGCGATCGATCGAACTGAAATGTATCGGGGTGAAGAGAAACGGGCCGCTGTCTGCTTTGGCGATTTTGATGCGCTGCGGCCTCAAGTGAGCTGGCATGTCCTTCACCATCACGTCCAAACAGTACGGCAAGTCGGTGAGGTTCGCCGGCGGTATGACGGTGCCATGCTCCAACACCAACGGAACCGGGGAGCCTTCGCACTGTGCACTCAGATTCTAAAGCATTCAACGTGAATGTGAATGTGATTTATTGCGATGTACGACAGAAAAAAGTACCTGCAGCTGCATTGCCATGTCACTTTGCTGTGTCGGCGTCATGTTCGCCCATTGCGTTTGCAGGAGAAACGTCATGTGGCGAGTGGCCAAAGCCGAATGGCCCAAGCGCCGCGCCGCCGATATCAATCCCTGCAGCATGTCGATCTGCAAAGCGGGCCAACCGGCTGCGTTTCCAATTACTTCGAGCGGATCCAGCGACAACGTGTAGCCGGGGAAGCTCGTCAACATTAGATTGTAGCTCTGCGACCAGTCGGGGTTCTGGTTGCCCGCCTGCACATGCTTCAGCGCAGCCATGCGCTGGAAGAAGGCCGCTTTTCGCTTGTACCCGATCTGCTGATACAAATCTGTGATGACTTCGAAACGCTTCACGCGCTCCGGCTCCGTCATGCTCAAACTAATCGACAGTATGCTCTGTAGAAACATGGCGACGTCCAGCGGCCGGTTCTGCTCAATGCAGATTCGTGCCGCTTTCAACGCAGACTCCGTCTCCACAATCGCCGCGTGCCGATACTTGCTGTAGTTGATGATGGCCTTGCGAAAGACGCCGAGCATCTCGTCGGGCTTGAGGATGTTGCCCGGCAGATCTTGTTTTCGATGCGCGTGCGCCACAGCGGATATGGTCGACGTGGAGGACGACGACGTCGTCGTTGAAGAGTTCGAGCCAGTGGTTAGCATGGAGGACACGGACGAAGACGACGAGGAATTGGATGCGGCGGCGGTGGGGGCGGGGGTGGGGGCTACGGGTGTACTTGCTGTCGTAGCATTTTTATTGACATGATCAGAATTGAAATCGCTGGAATCTTTTAATCCGGCGACTAGGAATTTTTTTGTTAAATCACTGGCACGCCATAGCGTGGGTGCTCCTCTTAATGGCGATGAACCTTCAGCAAGAAAGAAAGACAAACAATCAGCAAAAAGAGAAACACAAAACGAACAATCTTGGAACTCACCTTCCTGTAACGAAGCGTTTCGGTGCAGTATTTCTATTTCGCGCATATGTGGATAAAGCAGCAGGGCGGACGAGGCACAAAGGCCTTCTTCGGCTGCGCCAACCCACAGCGCATCACCAATGGCACGTAATGTCTCGCAGGCGCTATGATACAGACTGAGCGACTCCTCCACCAGCCCCGCCTGAAGGTACAAATCCGCTAAATGCTTTGTGACACGCCCCATGCAGCGTTTCTTATTGTTTCGCGATTCCATGTCCAGGCCGACAAAGTCCTTCTTCTCGAAGGGCGCCAGCAGCAAACTGACCTTGTCGACCTTCTCACGCGACCGCTCCAACCGCTTCGACTCCAGCACCCAGAAAAGCGAGTTCAAGAACTCGGAAATATGCATTTCCAAATCGTCGCAGGCATCGTGCTCCCGATAGAAGAAGGCGCGCGCCTTGAAGTTCGACGGTGTTGAAAAGATGTCCTCCAAGCGCTGCAACTGACCATCGACTTTATTCTGCTCAAGTTCATTGAAAAGCTGCTGATTTGGCGGCTCTGATTTAATTAATGCGTCACTCTGCTCTTCACGCTGCTCATCAACGACATTATTCTCCAGTTTCTCAGCATCGGCTGGCCCAAAGAATATCGCACGCGAGTCGTACAATGTACTGCCGTAGCGTACCTTAAGAGACTCGTGGTGGCGACATATCTCATTCAGTTCCGTCTGATTTTCAAACTTGCCAATAGTTACTAGGCCCAAGAGCCGACGATGTGTTTGGAAATCGCCCCAGTCGTTGTTCTCCACCGGATGGTCGTGTATGTAACGGATCCAAATGTCGCGTATCTGCCCCATGGAATCTGCCAAATAAATATTGGTTTGCTTCTTTTCTATAACATCGTAGGGGATTGATAGAAAGTTGTTTACCAGTGATTTTGACATTGTTAACTCTGCGCACCTTTTCGAAGACCTTCTGCAGCGAACGTGGTTTGGATGGTCCAACGCCACGAAGCAGCACCAGTAGACAGCCGTGATGGAAGGCGCACTGCTCGTAGTCCGGGCGTGACATGCTGGGCTCTCCGGGTGCGTGCGACAACATATAGCTGACGGCAGATCTCATTTACCACGCATTTGTTGCGGCATTGATGGTTTTACAAAGCTTTCCACACACAGCGATTCCACTCCAAAAGTGGACCAAAGTCTAGAAATATTAGCTTTACGCATGCAGCTTTTCGCCTTTGATATTTGGAGTATAATTTTTACTGTCTTTTGCCTGAGTCACAGTTTCCTACTTACCTACACGCCCCTGCGTGTCTTCTTCAATATTTTGAATTTACACTTTTCATAAAATTAGGATCCTCATAATTGAAATTAAATTCACGTCTTGGCACATCAATATCACAACATCGAAGGAGCTCTAATCTTCTACACAATTATTTTTGAATACGTTTCTTACTTTCAGAAATTTCAAAAGAATTATTGAAAAATTTTCTGGGATATTTTTTTCTTGAGCTGTCACTGAGTAGTCTATACTTTTTTTGTTTTATTTACAATTTTTGATAGGTTTCAGTGTTGCCGTGACAAGAAAATAATACAATATGATTTATAAAAATGATTTTTCGTGAGTAACAACATTTTTTGATCTTCATAAAACCAACAATGTAGGGTTGTTTCTTCATTGTATAATATCGTTACACGCAATACAACAAAACAATGTTGTTTAACAAAGATGTATAGTGAATGGGTAGTTTAATATTTATTTGTACTATAGAAGATATTTATTTGTATTTGTTATAAATGCTATTGGCTATTGTGGCTTACGTGTCTACATCAAATTCGTCCGAGTCTAGAGTTACAAATGGATGGATGGCTACATACTATGTGGTCGAGTGGCAACACTGGTAGGTTCGTTCGGTTATTACAACCTCACACTGAAAGAATTGCAAAAGAGTTTTACTTTCTTGTACACGTAGTAAGAAAAATGAAGTACATATTAGCTGTGTTCCCACTATTCTAACCTAATGCTGTTATGGGTAGAACGCAAACAGGAATGGTAGCCAGGCACTGATATTCAATTAAAATAAATTAATTGTGCAAAGAAATTAGAATAACTTACGACGAAAATAGAAAATGGATATTTTTAGTTCCGTTTTGTTCGAATTTATTTACGAATTTTGTGTTTTGAACAGATGATTTGAACTGATCTTGGAACTAACAATAGAATTAAATATTAATCCAGAAAAATAATAGGATTACAATTATGATATTGGTTTGCATGCAAAAATTCTTAATCCAACCACAATTAGAACAGCGGGAACATAGTTATTGTGATTGCGACAATTTTGATATACAGAATTTAATGAAAATACACATTTTGACAATCCTTTTCGGAGACGGAAAGTTGTAGAAACTTTATAAGGAGGAGAGTTAGGAAAAACCACTGATCACGATATGGCGTTTTGAAGAGGACGAAGTGTTTCTTATACGAATTAATTGATTTATTTAAACAAAATTACTTTTCAGCAACACTGGGGCCGATAATACATTCCACCGTGGTATTTTTTCTGTCAGTCTAATCGACTCAAAAAACCAATAGTGTTTTTTGGAGCTCGCATATTTGTTTACATCAATAATATTTAAAGGAATAATTGAAAACAGGAGATACTAATTTCTAAGTAACAAAATGGGTGCAAAACGACCAGGAAGCAGTTTGGTTTTGGCACACGAAAACAAGCGAAGTAAGAATGAGCTAGTGACCACAAACCTCGACAGGGCGTTGTTGGAGTCGGTAAGAGCCACTAGCGATTTCGTTATAAATCAACTCAATGCATTCCTACGTATGGCAAATAAATTATATTTACAGGGCATCAAAAGGACTTCTCATCTTTTAGCTCCTATAATGTTACTTGAAGGACATGAGGGCGAAGTGTTCACAACAGAGTTCCATCCGGACGGCCACTTGCTCCTATCTTCCGGCTACGACAGACACTTAAGTACGTCTTTCCAGTCGTAATGAAGATGTTGCAATAAAAATTTGCTTTCAGACATTTGGAGAGTTTATGGTGAGTGCGACAATGTCATGACAATGTCTGGACACACAGGCGCTGTTTTAGAAGCACACTTTTCAACGGACGGAGGTAACATCTATACATGTTCGACGGACAAAACCGTTGCGATCTGGGATATTGTAACGGGGCAACGTGTACGTCGACTCAAAGGCCATGCATCGTTTGTGAACTCTGTGCACGGTACGCGACGCGGCATACAAATGCTATGCTCTGGCGCAGACGATCGTTCAATTCGTATATGGGATGCGCGCAAAAAATTACCAGTACATGTATTCAGCACGCCTTACCAGGTGACTGCTGTCTGCTATAACGATACTGGCGATCATGTCATCTCTGGCGGCATCGACAATGATATCAGTGTTTGGGACGTGCGCAAAAATGAGGTTTTACACAAGCTGCGCGGCCACACGGACACGGTGACTGGTATTTCTCTATCGCCGGATGGCTCGTACATGCTCAGCAATGCCATGGACAACACGCTGCGTATCTGGGATATACGTCCGTACGCTCCAGGGGAACGATGTGTAAAAATTTTTAACGGCCATCAACACAACTTTGAAAAGAATCTAATCCGTTGTGCTTGGTCAGCAGATGGCAGCAAGGTAAGGAAACTATATATATATATATATATTGTCCAATTGTTAGTCATGTACTTTTGCTAAACACAGGTGGCTTCTGGTTCTGCCGATCGCCATGTCTACATTTGGGACACCACCTCACGTCGCATTATGTACAAACTGCCCGGTCACAACGGAAGCGTAAACGACGTGGACTTTAGTAGCAAGGAACCGCTTGTTATATCTGCATCGAGCGATAAAAATTTATATTTGGGAGAAATCGAGATCTGAGAGCAGAGCAATAATTTTAGTTGAATTTTTATAAATGGAGTTTAACAATTTTTAACGAACAAATAAAAAGTTTTCGATATTTCTTTCTCATTTGAAGCAGTCGTTCCAACATTTTATTAAAAATATCACACAAATTAGTGAGCAACCGCAATCGTCAGTAACTGATTAATTGCTCTTCTTTTCTAGGAATTTCAGGTTGAATAAATCTTATAAATTAAAATATGTTAAGAAATGAATATCGTGTCGTGACGATTATGGATACGTTCGATGTTATATGTATGTAGTTATACTGGCAGTGTACTTGGCGACGACGACACACTGCTCTTGAAGAGTTGACCAAAGAATTTGATACCAGTTGCTCCGCCTGGCACGGTACCCAGTATTATAAAAAGCAGCGAGATGATTTGTGCCACAGCAAACAGCACTGTCAAGGCGGTACTCTGAGCCAGTAACGCGCAATACAGTGTAGCAATGAGGCAGAATGTGTATGAAAGAGACATTAGCAAACGTGACTTTGAAAACATTGATTTGAAGAAGCTTGTGAATTCCATGAGGAAGCCGAAACTCAATATGAAAAACAAGCTGCTCATCGTGTACAATACAGCAAATTTGCGTGCTTTTAGTATTAGCACTGGTATATATAAAGTGGAGATCGTGAGACAAAGTGCTCCCAAACCCTGGCACGCGACAAAGCCAACGATGCGTTGAAAGCGTGTCTGCGGAATAATTAGAGAATGAAGATCATCTTTAGTAGGCTAATCATCATCTTTTCGGTTAAACATTTACCAGTTTGGGACAGCAACTCTCTTGAGTGTCCTTTAGCCAGCTATTTGCCTCGGGCACATCATTATTACGTGAAAACATTTTGCTCAAATCGGGCACTTTAATTTGTGGCATCCTCACATTGAAATTCTTCTTTTGGTCGCTCTGCAACAGCAAGTATTCGTCCAGGTCTTGTTTTAGATTTGCCATCGCTTTAGAGAACTACTTTTCCGCATACGTAGAGAGTTTTTCTAAATAATTTTCTTTAAATATGACAAAATTGTTTTTATTTTCTACTTCTAAAACAATTGCAGCTGCTTTGCTTTGGCACAAAGTATCATTGAAATGACAAATGAAGAAAGGAATTATAACCACGTAAGTTAACAGCACTTTCCAGGAAACAACAAAGTTTCGTGTTTGCTAATTTGCTTACGTTTTCTTACGTCCAATGGAATTCCTCGGAAGTAACTCTTCAATAATGTTGATTCGCTATCACGCTCCCACTTACTGGAAATGTGTCTATTGAAGGCGTTGTCCTGAGGCTGTGAGAAAGAGATCGCTCTTCGCACTCTAGTAGTGGGCATCACTGTCCCAGCGACACAATTCCGCTTGAATAGTGATCTCTTTCTCTCACGATCACGTTAAAGCCTTTAGTAGACACATTGCCAATGAGTAAAGCCTTAAATAGTATTTTAATTATAATATTATTAGTAAAACAATGTTACAATGGAGTTAATTTTATTAATTAACATCTTAATTAATTAACTGCTTAATTTTATTAATCATAAATCTTGTAAGAATCTAAAACCATTTCCATCAGTGTCGACTATCTTCTCAACAGAGGTGAGGTGAAGTCGTGAATTGTGCTGACAGACGACAGCGTTGCTAAATCTACAATTGTTGGTATGTTCTGCCGACCTTGCAATGTCGTTAAATGGCCTTGCAAAGTCGTTGTAAGGCCTTGCGAAGTCGGAGCAGGATTGAAATTCTTGGAAATATAACAAATCAAATTACAAATAACAATAAATAGCAGTTAGCAGAAATGCTACGTAACGAGAGCCGACTGCGGCTAGCCACTAAACTTTTAAATTCGGTTGTATGATTAGTAAAACCGTAAACAATCGTTAAAGAAATTTTTAGTACGATTGCATTCGTGTCACAAAAATGACACAAAAGTTCATGACTTTTTACGAGTGTTCCTATCAATCGAACAATTCGGAACGAATAATTTTCATTCGCTGTCTTCGGGACGAATGCTTTCGATCATGATGCTTGAACAATTTCAACAAAACAACAATTGAAAAAAGTACTAGTACTATTTTTAAGGGAGTAGAACGATGTAATGGTTTTTAAACGTAACTAATAAAATATGCACATCAACAAATATGCATATGTAAAAAATTCTTTAGTTTTTGAGCTTATTGTCAACTTGTATAATCCACTTTTAATCCATAAGATTAATTGTAATATCGAATATAATTCGAAATATATATATATAAATGTATGTAGGTTAGCTTAAATAATTTTTATTAACTCATTAAATATTTCTCAAAATAGTTATTTTTGTTTAGCTCATTGCGTGTTCCATTTTTTACTATAAATAATTGACAAAACATGTAGTGTAAAAGTACTAAAATGCTACTATCTCTGCTACAGTAATACTGCTATTTCTACTACTGTAGTATATATAGTAGTATTTTACTACTATACTATACTACTACTACTAGTAGTAAGATACTATTATATCTACTACAGTACTAAAATCCAACAATTTCTACTACATTAATAAAATACTACTATTTCTACTACATTAATAAAATACTACTATCTTTACTACACTAATAAAATGTTACTACAGTAGTAAATTTCTACTACAGTACAAATATACTCCTATTTCTACTACAGTAGTAAAATACTACTATTTATAGTACAGTACTATAAGGAGCGACACTGGCTACGACATACATCATTATCGCCTTTGTTTGCAATCGACGACTAAAATTTTGTGTGATGAATGTTTTTAGTTGTCCGTCTGTCAGCTTTCAATACGAAAATTGGATTTTACGGTTTAAGCACATCGTAATTGAGAAAAACCTAAATAAATGTTAAACTGAAACCAGCAACAGATGAAAAGAATCATTGTATTAAATCAGCTGAAATAGAAAACAGAACAAAACACATTTTATACAAAATAATGCCGTTTTTTTTTGTTTTTTTTTCTTTAAGTTTTCTTTTTGTATTACGACAATATATTGTAAATACATTATTTTTTATTAGAAATACAATTTTCAATTACAAAAAACAATTGGGAACTTTAAGCAAATGATTAATCACAATAAAAAAAGAAAACTTCAATTCAAAAATGTTTTTTTTATTTTATTATTTATTATTTATTTAATGATTCGCACGGTTACAAAAATTTATACAATTTTTAAATACATGAAATTAATTGCAGGATATATGCCCATATTCAAATTTAACTACATTTTCGGATTAACAAAAACAAAATGGAACAGGTACAATAATAAATAATTCATGTTTAATTTTGATCTGAGGAAATATTATTTATTAATATATATATATATATTTCAATATAAAATCCTTAATGTAAACAGAACTAGTAAGGGTACCTTCGGTCAGACCGAAGCTTATATACCCTACATCCCGCCGATTTTCCCCATTTTCAATACAGAGTTATCTATGATGGCAGAGAATATTCGTACCGAATTTCAAGTCAATTCTTCCAACCGTTATTCTGGAATTGCGGTTTATATCAATGTCATATGTTCGTGGGCGGACACGCCCATTTTTTTTAAAAATTTAATCTACCTGTACCGATGTATTCGGAAACAAAATTGAAGCTCAAAACTAAGTCTACAAGTTGAAATATTGTTAAAAGAATTAGTATTTGTTAAAAAAGTAGGCGCGGCGCTGCACCGATTTATCCCATTTTCAATCCCACAGAGTTTCGGATGACAAAGAATATACGTGCAAAATTTCATCGCGATAGCTTCATTCGTTCTCCTGTAATCGTGATTTCCACAGACAGACAGACAGACAGACAGACAGACAGACAGACAGACAGACAGACAGACAGACAGACAGACTACGGACATGGCTAAATCGACTCAGGAGGTGACACTGATCAAGAATATATATACTTTTCCATACCTGCCACGCCTCCTTTAATGCGTTACACACGGAAGCACAAAGTGAATATACCCTCATTCCTTCGGATGTAGGGTATAAAAATATATGTAACTAGGAAAAAGTCATAAATTGCTTTGAAAGAAATTAAATTAAAATGAAATTAAAATTAAATTAAATTAAGTTAAAATTAAATTGAAATTAAATTAAAATTAAATTAAAATTAAAATTAAATTAAAATTAAATTAAAATTAAATTAAAATTAAATTAAAATTTTAATTAAAATTAAATTAAAATTAAATTAAAATTAAATTAAAATTAAATTAAAATTAAATTTAAATTAAATTAAAATTAAATTAAAATTTAATTAAAATTTAATTAAAATTAAATTAAAATTAAATTAAATTAAAATTAAAATTAAAATTAAAATTAAAATTAAAATGAAATTAAAATTAAATTAAAATTAAATTAAAATTAAAATTAAATTAAAATTAAATTAAAATTAAATTAAAATTAAATTAAAATTAAATTAAAATTAAATTAAAATTAAATTAAAATTAAATTAAATTAAAATTAAATTAAAATTAAATTAAAATTAAATTAAAATTAAATTAAAATTAAAATTAAATTAAAATTAAATTAAAATTAAATTAAAATTAAATTAAAATTAAATTAAAATGAAATTAAAATTAAATTAAAATGAAATTAAAATTAAATTAAAATTAAATTAAAATTAAATTAAAATTAAATTAAAATTAAATTAAAATTAAATTAAAATTAAAATAAAATTAAATTAAATTAATTAATAAATTGTTGTGTAATTTTTATCATTCTTTAGAAGGAAATCCATCCGACAATTTAACCGAAGGACCTTCGGCTTTCCTCCGAATACCAAGAAATCACAGTTTTCCTTTTACACTACCAAAAAAAAAAAAAACGAGAAAAAACACCGTTTTGAGTGGCGCGAACTCTGGAATATAGACAAAATAGTAGTGCTTGTGGAATACGATTCCACTGCGAGAGAGAATTGCGGTCTTCGGCAGCACTTCGTGGAATTGAGAACGGTTTTTTGGAAACTGCAGGGCAATTGGAAACGTCTTTAGGAAAAACAGGCTTTCAGTGCAACCGGGTGGCATTTCGGTGAGCAACATTATCTCAGTCACTGAGTAAACCGCGACGAGTTAGCATCGAAGGAGTGCAGCGCGTTTATCGATCGGTCTGTGTTGTGTACACATACAACATAGCAACAACAACAACAACAACAACAACACAGCAGCAACAAACAAATTGTTATATATACAGTAGCAGAGAGAGAGAGAGAGAGAGAGAGCGAGCGAGAGAAAGAGCGCGAGCGAGAGAGCGCAAAAAGAGGAAAAGCGAACTGGAAAACTAACTTTTCAAAAGTAAATAAAAATCTATATACATATATCTATATATATATGAGCGTAGGTACGTATATATATACATATATATATATAAAGGAACAACGTCAGCTACATCCAGTATATATATGTATTATATAAATCATAATTAATATATATATATATAAAAGTTTATGCAGCTTCAACGGACAATTAATAAAACAACTTAAATAAATAAAAATAAATAAAAATAAATAAAAAAAAGTATAAAAATCCTTTGGTAATTAATTTATTATAATTTATTTCAATAATAATTTATTTCAATAATTACAAATAATATTTATAAATATATTAATAATTAATCGATAATATTTAAAAGTGAAAATGTGGAAAAAAAAAATAAAATTGTGTGTGTTTTTAAATTTGGGGGAAAAAATTAAATAATGTTGATAAAAATAAAAATTTAATATAAAGTTTCGCGCAAAAAAGTTTTCTTTCTTCGCTTCGAGTTTTCAATTGTTTCAATTCGATGATGAAGTTAATTTTCTGTTAATTTCAATGCAAGAGCCTCTCAATTAAATCGAAAAAAAGAAAAAAAAAATATTTCGGAGTAGAAGCAGCAGAAGAAGAAGCAGCAGCGGCAGCAGATGTTCGCAGAGTTGAAATCGTTTTTAATGATGTGCGTCGAAGAAGCGAAGAAAAAAGAGTGATTATTAAATTCAGTGAGTAAAAGAAGAAAATAAATATATATCTATATATGTATAGAAAAAGCAAAAAAAAAGGGGAAAAATCAATGAAAATAAATTATTGCAATTTTTTCCTTAAATAGAATAATAAAAATTGTGTTAATTATTCAGCTGAAATCATCGATAAATGAAAATGTTGCCCCCCGCTGGCATTAAAAAGTGTTGTAAAAATAATAAAAAATAAATTAGTAATTAAAAATATAATATTAAATAAATTAAATAATAATAAATAAAAATATATTAAATTTAAAGCTATTTAATAATAATAATTAAAGATGAGGAATTAATAAAATTTCTATATATATATATAATAAAAAATTATTAATATTCAATAAATTATGCAGAAAAATCTAAATAAATATAGAAATATTTCGTCCAGCAAATAAAATAAAAAAATAAATCGCATTGCGCTAAAAAAGAGCGCTGCACGTATTGAAAATTCGCAGTCGCGTCGATCCTGCGAGATGGAGGTTTGCCAGCTCCTGCCAAACAGTCCATAGCGAGCAGCTCGACCGCCAGCGACGAACATTGCCCCCTCTCATCCGCCACGCCTTCTACGGATCTTCGACAGCCGCCACGACGACGACCCGATACGATGTAAGCTACGCCTCGATATCACATTTTTTTTTTGAATTTGCCAGCAGACGAGCAAACAAACGTCCGTCCACATTTACACAAAAATAATCATGTTTATTTCTATATTTTCTCGTATTTATTTCCTATTTATTTCAACATTTCACCAACAGAGAAAACGAAGGATATCATAAAAAATAACAAAAAAAATTTAAGTTTATTGCCATTTAAATTCCCGTTTCGAATACATCAAAACGACGTGCTTCAAATAAATAAATTAAATAAATTAATTAATTAATAATAAATTAATTAATTTCATGCATCGAAAGCAGCTTCAAAATGTTGCTTTCCTTTTACAAGTGGCCACAAAAAAAAAAGACTTTTTAATGGACATTCGAATGATGATGGTGATGGAAGAATGGTGAGGCCGAAATGGGCGTGGCAAGCCTTAAATGTGTCGTGGCTCATTCACTCAAAAACGGATCTTTCGTTCGGCGAGCAAAAAAGAAGCCAACAAAATCCGAAGAACTGTTTAATTTTTGTGTGTGTGCGTGTGTGTGCGTGAAAATTGAACAAACATTTCTTAAAAAAAAATAGAGACAATTTCAATGCAAGTGCGACCAAAGTTTCTTCCATCTTTTTTTGCATTATTTCAAGTGAAGTTTATTTAAAGAACATTTTATTAAAAGAAACCTACAAAAAAAAAAAAAAAAATGAAAGGAAAAATTTGAAGTGGAAAATATCATTGTTTAATTACAAGTAAATGTCAATAATTCCAAGAATTGTTGAAAGGACTGATAAATTAATGAACAATTGAATTAATTGAATATTTGAAAAATGTGTTCGAAATATGAAAAAAATGAACTTTTTCTAGTTTTTCATGAATTCACGAAGCCAATAAATTGATGATTCTTTGAGATGACCTTTGGAAGTACGCAGGAAACCCTGAATTAAATATAAATCACAAAATATGTACATAAAAATTCCATAAAAATGTTTGTTGATTATAATGAAAAACGCAAAAGCGCATCAAGTAAAAATTTCAATTTAAGCCAAAAATAAAATAATGCTGACGTCTGCACCGCCGCCCCCCTTCTTCGTTCGTAACACACACACAGCGCAGGGACGCGCTCAACGACGACCGCTCTCGTCAAGCATCCACCGTCGAATGAAGCGCAAAGTAGCTCGACGACGGCCCCCAGTGAAACAAAGAAGAAGCAGCAGCAGCGCAGTTGCTGCCAACCGAAGAATTTCAACAGAAATTCACTGTGTGTGAGTGTGTGGGTTTGTGCTGTATGAGCGTAAATATAGAGAGGAGCTGCATTTAGGGATCTCCGTATGGCAAAAACAACAACAACAACGACGCAGTTGGCAATTTAACTTTAAACATTCGAGTCACCATCATTAAAATGATTACGACGAGGACGACGACAACAGACAACGCCACGATTATTGATGGTTCTCCCCCGCGCTACAACGCGACAAACTGATAAAGTGTTGGGAAAATTGCGCTCTCCATTCGCCCCATCTTCGTGAGACACACACACACACACGCGTCGACGTCGTCGCTCTCCAACGAATGCATGAAATCGAAAGAGAGGCAGCGAGTAGCGGAGCGCAGAGGAGCAACAGAGAAGGCACGAGAAACTATGTTCGCAGTATATGAAGTGAGCGGCCTGGTTTTGTCGCTTTGTAGTAGCCCCAGCAGCAGCAGCAGCAAGAGCAGCTATTTTTACTACTACTACTTCAGTGTTCCGGTTTTCCAAAGCACCAACACTCACCCCGTTGTGCTTTGGAGTTGTTTCTCGCCAAGCGACACTGTACAAATACGGACGAGAGTGAAGAGTGCAGCAACACTCGCAGCTACGAACCACAAACTTTTCCACTGGATTTCCTCCGAAACGGTACAAAGATACAAAACAAAAACACGCTACAGCACTTTTAAAGTCCAACAACTCCAACAAAAAAAAAAAGAAAAGAAAAGAAAAGAAACACTTTGCTCAACGATCGTGCAACGAACACCGGTCACGTAAACGAACGACCGCATAAAATCACAAACACACTCACACACAGATGCACAGCCATCCGTGTACAGAGTTGAATGTTGACGATGACGACGGCTGCAACGACGACGTCCCGTTTTCCCCAAACCGAAACAAGCAAAACAGCTTTTGTGAACACACACACACGCACACACGCACACACTCATTCGTACAGCTGAACGTGCCTGTTTGCAAAGAGTGACGAGTTTGGTCAGCGTACGTCGTCGACTCGTTCTTGCTGAGCGCATCATTCGTGTCTTGCCATCGCATTCCCTCTCGGAGCTCCCCGCAGTTCTTCGTGCAGTCGACCTGGCAGCAGCAGCAGCACCGCAAGAATTCCGGTCGTCTGTTAATTCTTACTTCTTCCCATGTACTCTGCGTACATATGTATAAACGATTGTACATACATGCGTCCAAGTGCTTTTATATCAGTTTTAATGAATCCCAAGTCGTGCTGTACAACGGAATGAAAGCAACAACTTTGCCTTTGCAATATTATTACACTTTATTGGGAAAAGGCAGAACATTTCGTCTTTAAAGCGTCTTCTTACTCGCCTCTGTGGAGGCTTTAAAAGGCGCTTCATGGCTTAAATATTATTGGCCATAAATGAATTTATTTTATACTAGAAACTCCCCAAAAAAAGTACAAAAATAATTTCCATCTAAACTAAAAATTCTGACCTGAAAAAGGGAGGGAAAACATATAAAATCGCTTTCTCTGAATAATAAAATTAAAGTTCTTCGTTTCTGTGATGAAAATTTCTCTGCATTGCGCATGAGATGTGTGTGTGTGTGTGTGTGTGTGCGTCGTTATCTCTAAAAAGCAAACATTTCCCTTTAAATGCGATTGAAAACAGTTAAAAGCAGCAGCAATGAATTAATGCGTCTCCGTTTCAACTTATCAAAACAGTTAGCTGCATATTTATGGACATATTCGGTTGCTTTCCACTGAATTAGCTTCGAGTGGGCTCGAAAAAAACAAAAAAAGCAGCAGCACTGCGCAAAAATTGAAGGAAAACAAAATAGGAAAAAACTCGAATTACTACTGACGGCTGAAATGAGTGGCGCAGCCTTTTAATAGCTACGCTAACATAATAAAAACTGCTGAATTGGTAAATAGTACAACAACAACAACAACAACAACAGCAGCAGAGATAACGAGTAGATAGGTAGACATACAACAACAACAACGACAACGGGGAAAAATTTACAGCAACAAATTTAAAGAACTAGCAACACTGTGCTTAGTTCTCGTTTCCTTTTATTTTTTCATTCCTTCTTATTCCTATTTTCTTTTTTCGGTTTTCTATATTCTTTTTGTCTTTGGTTTGGTTTTTTCTTCTTTTTTTTTTTTTTTTTTGTTTAATTCTGAACCAGCAACAGCAACAACAACCGCACCCCACAAGCCACCCAATGCGACTGATTTTGTGAAATGTTTACGTGAAGCAACGAGCTTCATTTCAACGAATGAGCAGGCTCCACATCGCTGCGCGACTGGCGACAACCACAAAGCGACATCGCCAACAACAACACAGCGACGACGACGACTACGACGACGACGACGACGACCCCGACTAAACAAATTTAAAGCGAGCGATTTACGTTCAGAGAGCGACATTTTCACTGTTGTGTGAGAGAGTATTTTCGAAAGAAGCTCCTTGGAAACTCACAGAGTTATAAATACTAGTGCTAGTATGTGTGTGTTTTTGAGAGCGTTCTTGAGTTACAAAAATACTCTATTTGTTAGAAATGGATGTGTGTGCTTATAAAGTACAGCCAGTTATTCGTACAACAGCGCATACAATTCAAGCCAAGCGTCATGCATCGATATACACACACACACGTCCATTCATACATACGTGCTGCTTGATAAATTCATTCCACACAACTGCTTACGCTCTCCTATACATTCATTGATCCCCAACGAACGACCGTACACAGTTGTTAGGCGCCTAAAAGAGAGAGAGAGAGCGAGCGAGCGAGAGCTATGCGTCGTACTATCTGCAACGAGCAAACGAGCGAGCAGTTCGCTCGAAAGACGAGGAATTTAGTTCAAATGCTTATGTGTCGAATGGTGTGTTTTTGGGATGTGCTGCTTTTTCTCTGCTTGATTATTATTAATATGGAAAGAGCAGCGACGCGCGTCTGCGCTTTCAAAGTATTGTACAACGAAAGAATTGTGTGTTTGCTGTCAGCCCGCTCTGCAGCCAAGTTTTTTTTGTTGGTTACCTCTAGCAGCTTATATTATCTGCGTCGTTGTTGTTGCTGCTGCTGCTGCTGTTATAAAAATAAATCGATAAGTTGTGTTTTTTGCCCTCGTTGCTTGCTCAACACTCCTCTGACCTAAACGAATCCAGCCGAACGAAATCGTGCTGTTGTTGTTGTTGCAGTCCCTCAACTGCATAATATTTTTCTACGTTGTTATTGGCCGTGTGCGTGTGTGTGCGATCGTTTAAAGCAGAGGCTTCAATTCAATTCAAACAGCAGAAAAAAATCCATTTTCGTTAGTTTTTGTCATCGTTTATCTACATTTTTCGCTACTGCTGCAGCTTTAAAGTGGTTCACTCGAGATAATGATCACCCATTTGGTTAAAATCTCCACTCCATTCCCTTTCTCCTAGCTCCCTCCCTCCCTCCCTCCAAGCATCGCGCAGCCACTTGAAAAGCGCCACGCTTCTATTTTTCATCAGCGACTATTTTTACACATGAATTTATTATATAAACGTGCGATTAGAGGAATTATAAAGGAAAACACACAAATATATATGAATTTTTTTGTGGTAAATAAAATTTCAATGAAAATTGATTTTTAAATAAAAAGGTAAAGAAAAAAAAATCACATTAACAACAACTGTGGATATGCTACGCATTTATTAAATCCATCGTCGTCGTTAACATTAGCAGCGGAAAACGAAGAAGAAGAATTGACTACCTCAAGCGCAGTTGCTTTCCTCTTTTCGCCTCGTCGACCCGTCGCTGTGAAGAGCGAATTCTGCTGCTGCTGCTTTCATATCAACTCTCGCAACAGCACAGAATGCGACGTTGCCGTTTCGCTGTGCTCACTTGGCATGCGGCGACGTTGCCAAACTTCGCTCAACATGTTTCAGCAGTGGCTGCGGCCATAAAAAGACTTTTGTTGTTGTTGTTTCATACAGCAACATCCAAACGAACGTTTATCCCTCAGATGCATGGACGGACGGACGGACGGACGGATGGATGAATGGTTGGTTCGTTGCTTCGTAGGTACGTTCATCCGTTCGTTTGTTTCTTTCTTCGTTCCTTCGTTCGCTTTTTATAGCCATGCATCGTATGTGTTCGTGTGGTTGTTGCTTGTGCGTCGAGATTGCATTGAATGTGTACAGCAACAAAAACAACAGCGGCAGCGGTAGCGGCAGCGATGACGACAGACTGTGAAAAAGGAAAACCTGAAACCTCGCCGCAGCAGCAGCAACAACAACAACAACAGAAGCAGCAGCAGCAGCGCCGCATTTAATGGCTCTTTAGGGCTGCCCTAGCCTGGCCTGGCCCGATGTTGCTGCCTGCTCTGCATCTGTACGTGTTCGTGTGTGTGTGTGTGTGTTTAGCTGTTCGTATTTCGAGGCAGTCGTTTGCTGCGTCGTATTTCTTTTGTGTTCTCGTATAATGTGAAGCCGCTAGCTTCAGGCATCATTCCAGTTTACTCGCTCTCTCGCTCTCGCTGCTTCGTGCCGCTAGCCAAACGATGGAAACCCCAATTAAAGCCGTTCCACGTTTCACAAAAGCAACTCTCAATTCCAGTTGCGGATATGCAGCACTCGCTGCTCTTATTATAGCGCGCGCGTGTGTGTGTGTGTGTGTGTGTGTGTGTGCTCGAGCATGCCATGGAAGCGGATGAGAGCGAGCAGTATACAGATTATATCGACTATCTCTATGTACATTTAACTGCGTTGCTCTGTATGGGAAGCAATTTAAAGCATTAAAGAATGAATTGCTAATGCTATACAGAAGAAGAAGAAGAAGAAGAGCAGCAGCAGCAGCGTAATAATAAAACCGATGAAGATGCATGTACCTCAAGCATTTTCCTTGTACAGCAACATTTCATGTCGATGACAATAATAATACTAATGATGATGATGATGATGATGATGATAATGTTGCTATGTACTTCATGTACGCATGAAAAAGCAACTGCAGCTTGATTGTCGCTTGTCATTTAATAATGCAACTGATTTTTTTCTCCATCCGTTTGCAAAATGCCCCTTAATGGTTCCATGCAGGCCCCTCCCACCTCCCCACCCACCCCCCTACAACAATCCACTTGTTGATGATTTTCCTTGAGACTTTTTCTTGCGTTTGAGCAACTGACAAATCTCAATTCTTTGTCATTTCTCTTCTCGTGCTTCTCGTGCCTCTCGTGCCTCTTTGCTTGCGGCATTAAATTCATTTAAATTGCCTTTTAGTAGCTTTAATTAATACCTATTAAAATTTCTTATTAAAAATATTGTTTTTCGTGTGGTAAAATTAAGTGAAGGTCTTTTGCAATTACTTAAAAAAACGAGAATCAAAAAAAAAAAAAGCAGAAGAAAAACATATAATTAAATATTTTACTTTTCAATCGTCGTAATTGAATTAAATCGTATTTCGACTGATGAAAATCTTCCTTTTTTTTGTGTATTTTTCTGATGCTTTTTTTAGTACTCTGCAAAATCTGCGATTTTTAGTACGAAATTCGCTCAAAATTCTCATTGAAATGTGTTTTCATCCTTTATATAAACTCCGCTGCATGATGAAAAATGCCGAAAAACAGACTAAAATCGATCCTGAGTTTATATAAAAGCAACTGCGACCAGAATTCAAGGTTCCCGGGCAGCTAGGGAACCAGAATTCACGGTAGAGACCCATGAACATTATACACACATTTCTCGGAATTTCGGGCCCTAATTTTCGCAATAGAAAATTCATAATTCAAAGTCCTTTTTCAGGTACAAATCGCTTGAAAAGTATTTTAAAGAATTTCCTGAATTATCCCAAAAACTCAATAAAATTACAAAAATGCAAAATTTTTCCATATAAATTTGAATATTGTCTGTGTGAATATTATTTAAATATAAATTTACTTCACTTCCATTTCGAATTATTGAAATTTTATGGATTTTTGGAGTTTTTTCAAACATTTTTCGAAATCTTTCCATTTCTGCTGCTTCCTTCTTCAGCTATTTTCAAGTGTCTACAGTGTGAAGATATAGTATATATATACGCCGACTTGGATACAGACGAAATACACAGCTTTTTTTAATACCTGTTCCAAAGCAGAGAAGAAATGTTTTTTTTTGCAAACGTCGTTCATTTCGTGTGTCAAGCTAAATTTTTGTCATAACAACAAAAAAAAAAAAAAAAAAAATAAAAAAATATCTCAAAAAAAAAAAAAAATCCTTTCTGTCTGTTTGACTGGCGAAAGATTTGATTTTTCTTCGTTGCTTGTGTGTGTGTGTTTATCAGCGTTTCTTTGGCCTGCTCTTCACTATCTGCCTTTCGTGATGTTTGCGCCGTCGATTCCAAGGGAACCGCGTCGCTATAGAATTACCAATTATCGTCAGCGACCCAACGTGAGTCTCTTTACCTGCATCTAATTATATATATATATATAGACGCTATACAGCTGGCTTCTTCGCAAGCCTTTGCTTAATTTCATCTGTAACACGAAGAAATTATGTAATAAAACTATATACGACGTATGTATATAGTATATAGATGTCGGTGTCGCATTTCCCTCTTTTCTTGCCCCCTTCATCTTCTTCATAATTTTCGTATTGTGGCTGTTGTCGGGCAGAGATACTTTTTCATCTGCTCGGCGGCGTTCATCTTTTTAATAATTAAAAAAGCCATTTGAAACGCTCCATTATTGATGTCGGCTCCGGCTCCGGCTCCGCTGCGATGTACCTTCACCGGGCCATGGATGAAATCTGGTTGCGGTTTGCGTCGTTTTCTCGCCGCTCTTTTTCGTCTCTGTTTCTGGCTCCGATTTCCGATTTTGTTGGCATTTTGTCCCTTTATTTCGCTGTATTTTATCGCCCTTTCTTAGCCACTTTTCATGCTTCTTTTCTACGATCGTTCAAAAGTCAAAAACGTTCAAATTTTCAGTTTTAAATTAGACGTTATTTAAATTTATTCTGTACATTTTTTAATGCTCTTTCAGAAAATTTCTTTATATGGAAAAATATCTCATTTTTTGCTCATTACTTTCGAGAAACGTTTCTGTTTCTTGACAGTTTCTGTTTTTTTGTTCAATCAATTCTAAAAATGACTTTGCATATTTTTCTTTAGTCTGTTCACGTTTTGTCGCTCTTTTCCCCTTTCAACATTTCCGTCTATTAATCATTTTTCTAATTTCATTCCGTCTGTCTTTAATTTAATCAATTTATCATCAGATGTTTTCCAAGTTCAAAAGTGATTCGTAGTTCTTCCGCATGCCGTATAACGGTCCACATAACGGCATTCAATTAATTAATTATGTAAAAAAGAACATTTGGAGAAATGTCTGAAATATCTGTTGATTTTTTTTTATATTTAAAATGATTTTTTGAGCAATACAAAAAAAAAAAAAGATTTAATTCACCATTAAAAAGTTCTCTAAAATCAAGTTTCTTTTTTATTTTTCTACTTCTTTTTGTATGAATTGTGACGGTTGCTTTCCGAAACATTCGATTTGATTTAAGTTGAAGTTTCACAACCGGCTTTTATTATAATTAACAGATTTCTGCTTTTCTAGCCAACGAAAAAACTGTTTTTTGCCGATGAGCGAATTCAGCTACGAGTATCGATGATAATTTAAATGATTAAACTGTTTATTGAGTCGATTTATAGTTATTATTATAACGCTTCGAGTTCTTAAAAAGATGTTTTCAACGATTTCTGCTTCTTCCTCGAATGACTTGCATTGGAATCGGCTTTAAGTTGAGGTTCTGCTGTTGGAAATCGATCCTCGACGAATGGAATCTATACAAATGACTCCTATATCACTGAAATCTATACAAATGACTCCTATATCAATGAATTCATCGCTAATTATAATAAAACCTGTGACGTTGGCGGTCGTAAAGCATTTTTAATTTATTTCCGAATTTCGAAAGAGTTTATTTTTTCTCATTTAAATTAAATTTCCATTATTACTTAATACATAATAAATTACTTTATTAATTTATACATTATTCACGAAAATCCTTTTTATATTGAAACATTTTTTGCTACTTTTTTTTAATTATTCACAATTTCAAAATCGCAGAAATCGATATTTCTTTCTAAAAAAATATATATACATAAATATTAACATATTTCATTCAATTCCTCATCGAAATATCGATTACGTAATGCAAATACTTTTTTCTTAATTATACACTTGAAATTGATGGTGTTTTTTTTGTAATTTTTGCAATTTAATTCATGTTTTTTTCAAAAATATTAATTCAATTCCTATTTTTGCAGCCGGTTTTTGGGCTTGAATTATTATGTTTCTTTTTCTGGAAATAAAAAACTAGATTCAGACGTGTTCTCCAATTGCTGTTTAGTCTAGAAGTCTGCCTTTTTTTTCAATTGGAATTGATTCGTTTTCTAGAATATGGAATTATTCTTTTTTTTGAGAATATATCGAGTTTCCTTTTCGTCGATGCAGCTTTTCTATTTTTCTATTTTTATACAAAGCATTCAATGGATTTAATATAAACTTTAATATAAACTTTTCCTTCCTTAGAATCTCTCCGGATCTATTCTATTCCATTCTTTTCTACGTTTCGATTTTATTCTTTAGAATTGGTTTTTCTCGATTCTTTTGCTTTATTGACTTGAAAAACGATTCTTGGGAAATAATCACAATTTAAATAATATTTACTGCAACCCTGAGTATTCCGAGAGGCACAAGACGAGTCCATATTCCACTCTTCCAAAATATCTTCTTCAGGATGAGAATATTTCCGCTACTTACCACTTTTGTTGGTTCACAAGCCGCAGGTGTTTGAATTCCGATTCTTGTGATGTAATGCCTCTGTCCAGATTTCGTATTCGAATGGAAATATGGGTTTTTAGGTGCCCATTAGCAGTTGGGCCGCCTGTTTCCCTCTTAATCCACTGACTTGAGCTGTAAAGTGACCACCTTCTGTGGTCCCGGTCCTGTTCTACTACGAAACAATTCAGCGTCTCTTGTTCGTTCTTTCTTCGTTTCTATGACGTGGAAATCTACTCCCGGGGATGACTTCGGAAGTATGATTTCGGTATTTTCAGTAGAAGATTTTAACTTATGAGCTCCAGCTTCAGAGCTCAGTTTCCGTGGCGCCTCCACTGTATAGCGACGCGGGTCTGTTAGAGAGAGGTCTGTAGAGCTTGAGCCTTGCTCTACATACTCTCGCCTATTTTGGGACCGACGGTGGTTTAGCTTCTCAAGGTATTGCGCTATCCATAGATGATATCTGACCATCGAAGCCACCTTCTCTGGAACTGTGCTTCTCTGTTTAATAATTTTTTGCAGTAGTTTTGCCGCTGTGTTTAGTAAATTGATTATTGCCTTTTTTTTGGGGAAGTAATACCCCAGAAATACTTCTATCTGGGACATCTGGAGACGTCCTCCAGTAGACAAGCGATATAGACGTCAATAATTATAAAAACAGTCATCAAAATCATAGGAAACGATCGTGGGAGTAATTATAAAAATAATTTCGATAGTAATACTCATTCAATTCAATTCAATTCACAATAATAATCATGGGGAATAATCACAATGGAAGACATAAAAATGCTCATGAGAATAATCAAAATAATAATAATTTTACAAAGACAAGAATCACAGTAATAATTAAAGGATAAATCACAATGATAGTAAAGCAAATAATCATGGGATATTCACAATAATACTCAAACAATTCACAATAATAATCATGGAAATACAATTAATATTAATTACAATAATAATCATTAGAAAAATGCATTAATAATCGTCGAATTCAACGCAATTCACAATAATAATAACTCCATTCAATTCACAATAAAAATCATGGAAAAATCATAGCAAAAAAGAAAAAAAATTCAAACTATTTAAATGTAAAAATCGAAAATATTTAAAAAAACCTTTAAAAAATCCTTAAATTCAGCGATTTTTCTCTGTCTCGATTTTGCTAAAAAAACTCGTCGAAATTCCGAAAGCAAAAAAACAAAAAAATGTCCTTCGAATGTGATTTGATTTTGTTGAAAAGTTGAAAAAACTTTTGATTTTCAATCTTATTTTCAATGTTAACTTAATAAATAGAAAATGGATACAGACAACGAAACGAGACAATAAAATGAACCGCTGACGATGATGATGATGATGATGATGATGATGATGATGACGACGATTGCTGTTGTTGTTGTGTTTCTAATGTGGATGCATTCAGGGTCAGTGCGAGATAAAATACGCCCCAGCAGCGAGCTGAATTGTAATGAGATGATGCGGTTCGAGTGAAGCTCGTGAAACGTAAATGAAACTCGCTGCGAATGGGCGATTAACGTACAAATAACAACAATGAAAACTCATACAAAACGCATTAATTGCACACACACACACACATAAAACGCCAAACATATAGAAAATAATCCCATTTCTTAAGGTTTATTTCAAAGGTTATCAAGCGACAGAGAAGAAAAGCAAACAAGAAAAATAAAATTAAAAAAGATACATCAACAAATCAACAAAAATAATCAAAATAAAAATAAATGTAGGCGTATAGTATATATATATATATATTTTTTTTGTTGTAATTAATTATAATCTATTTTCGCTTTTAATCAAAGTTGAAAAGAGGTTTTTTCAGGCCTTTTCAGCCATTGCATTGGTTGCTTTATTAGGAATTGCTTTACATTTACCTTTAATTTACACAAAAATCTTGTCGAAATTGAAATTGAATATGCATTTTCCATGCTTCAGAAATTTCTAATCCATTTCCGATGTCAATGAGTTACGGAATCAGGTTATAAAATGGAGAAAAGCCACGTCAACTGCTTCTAAAAGCAGCTACAAAATGAAAGGAAATATTAATTAATTAAATTGATCAATAAACAGAAAGATAATATTGAAAATAAATAAATAAACTTGTAAATAATAAATTTAAAATAATATTTTTATAATATAGAAATGGAATTTATAGCAAATTGTTTAATATTCCATTATTTAGCATTTAAATAAATCCCAAACGCCGAAATTTTTCTATTTTTTATAGAATATTCTATTATAGAATTATCTATAGAATATTTTCTATAGAATTCTCTATTTAAGCGCAACGAAAAACCGTCAGAAAGGAATCAATTTTACTACATGAACTTTGCATGTCGGCTGAATCACACACACGCAAGGTTCTTTGTGCACTTTGCACAAATCTATTTTAGAAAAAAAAAACGTAGATATCGACTTGATAGGTACACGATGACATGGTGCATGTATCGCCTCGTAGACACTCGATTGAAATGTGTTTAAAAACAGCCGCAAAGGTTAGGAAAAACCGCACAAACTGCGCTTTTACACAATCGAAGCAACCTTGCGAAAGCTTCGACAACAAAATACAAACAGCAACATTTCGCGAAAAACCTAACAAAAACTACAGCAATTAAATACAAAGTAAAATAATATGAAAAATTCTATTGATTTAAACATATTACAAGCGAAAATACAAACAATTAATAAAATAATAAAGCAAATAATAATAAAAACATTCAAATAACAAAAATTAAATAGAAGAAAATTACTCAATATAGAAAAAATATAATTATTCCAATGGAATTATATAAAAATAAGAGTTTCTGAATGAAATTTGTCAATTTTTGAATTAAATTTGACGATTTCTAATTTAAATTTAACGATTTCTGAATTACATTTCATGGTTTTTCAGTCTCTCGTTGGGTTTTTAATTATATTTGTCAATTTCTGAATAACATTTGTCAATTTCTGAATTAAATTTGTCAATTTCTGAACTAAATTTTGGGTTTTTGAATCACTCGTTGGTTTTTATTCACATGTGACGATGTCTGAAGTAAGCTTGAGAATTTTTTAATGAAATTTGTCAATTTCTGAATTAAATTTAACGATTTCTGAATTACATTTAATGGTTTTTGAGTCTCTCGTTGGGTTTTTAATTATATTTGTCAATTTCTGAACTAAATTTGTCAATTTCTGAATTAAATTTGACGATTTCTGAATTATATTTTATATATTTATACAATTTTTAGATGAAATTTCATGGTTTTTTAGTCTCTCGTTGCGTTTTTAATTAAATTTGTCAATTTATGAACTAAATTTATCAATTTTTGGATGAAATTCGAGGGGTTGTTAATCACTCGTTGGGTTTTTAATTATATTTCGCAATTTCTGAATGAAATTTGTCAATTTCTGAATTACATTTGTCAATTTTTGAATTAAATTTGACGATTTCTGAATTTTATTTTATATATTTATGCAATTTGTGTATGAAATTTCATGGTTTCTCAGTGTCTCGTTGGGTTTTTAATTAAATTTGTCATTTTCTGAATAACATTTGTCAATTTCTGAATGAAATTTTTCAATTTCTGAATTAAATTTATCAATTTTTGTATGAAATTCGAGGGTTTTTGGAATCACTCGTTGGGCTTTTAATTATATTTCGCAATTTCTGAATGAAATTTGTCAATTCTTGAATTAAATTTGACGCTTTCTCAATCAGTCGTGAGTTTAAATTCTATTTCAATGAGTTTCGTTTGTTAATTAATTGCAATTAAATTATAGAATATAAAGTAAACATAATAAAATATTAATATAAATAAATATTTTGCAAAATTATAAAAAAGAAGTCACAATAATTTTGATTAAAATAAATAATGGAAAAATACAAAATTAACATAAACAATGAAATAAAAACTAAATAAATATTAAAAAAAGAAAAATTCAAATCTTTCGGTTCGACGAAGAATCAAAAGAAAAAAAAACAAAAAAGAAAGGAACCCAAATGAAATACACCAAAAAAAAAAAAACAGCGTGAAAGCGGTTGTTGTTGTTGTTGTATTCTTTAAAATGTGCAGCAGAAATTTGTTTAAAAATAAAATCCGACGTTTTTTATTAGATATCGTTTCAAATCGCTTCGTTTTCGCTTTGCTGCGAGTTGCTTTGTATTTGGCTGTGTTTTATTTTTGGTTTTTGGGGTTTTTTGTTTGTTTGCTGTGTCTGTTGTCTGTTGTCTGTGTTTGCATTTGTATTTCCTCATTTCAAGGAAATTCGCTGCTCAGATGACTGCCGAAGCAGAAAAACTGAAAGCTGAAGGGGCAACGAAGCAGCGGACCACGACATTTGGACGAGCCGAGTTCTGGTTGCTTCAGAAGCATTTCATTTGTGTTCACGTTGCGAAAACCGACCGCAGAAACATTGATAAACATCGACGAATACATAAGCGAATATATAATGAAATATTTGGCGCAAATCCGTTGAAAATTGATGCAGTTTCTCCGTCGACTTTTCTCGCCGTTGATTAAAATTTGGCAACTGAAAAATCAACAAAAACCACGTAAAAAAAAATTAAACGAAATAAATACAAAAATAAAACTTTTGAAGTACGAATTTTTCGAAAGGAAAACAACACAAAAAAAACATAAATAAATACGTCAATTAAATGTTAAAATTAAACAAAATTATTTCAAAAAAAAAAGTGAAAATTCAAATTTTCGCATAAATATTAAAGAAGCAATGAATCAAATTTTAGTGTTGTACTTGAATTTTGTACAGAAGAAGAAGAAGAAGAAGGCGAATAAGAACAAACAACGACACATTAACAATTAAATGAATGAATGAAAAGCGAAATGAGAAAAGGAAATTTTTCGAAAATTATGAACATTTCAAAATTGACAATTAAATTATTTAGCAAAAAAAACTGCGATATTTTGGGAATGTGTCAAAAACCTAAAAAAGACTGATTTAATATATAATTTTAGATTTTGTTAATTTTTTGCATTGTTATATAAAATATCTATGAAAATTTAAATAAATGATTTTCGACTTTGACGAATGCTTTTGAAAATAATTTTAAAGAAGTTTTAATGTTTTTATTGTATTATTGAATTTATTTATGTATTTATGAAGAAGTTTTTTATATATTTATGCAGAGAATTGGTAAAAGTTGAAAGTTTCTTTTAATTAAAATTTGAATTTGAAATTTGAATAGGAAAAAAGCCTCAAAAACACTTAAAAACCAAAAAAAAATTACATACAACGTTAAGGAATATATAATTTCATAATTATATATATTATTTTGTTGAGTTTTTTAGTTCTTGTTTTTAGGTTTTCTTTTGATTTTTCTTCACGTTGTTTTATGTGTGTTTTTTCGATTGTGTTGCATGTTGCAGGTCTTTTATATTTTTCTTAAGAATTATATAATTTTTTTTCTTTTAATTTGTTTTACTTTATAATTACTATATACATTTGTTCTTTTGTAATTTTACTGGCATTTTCTCACGAAATTCTCATCCTTTTTTTCGATTTTTCGCGTTCCAATTGAAGACATGTGAATTGTTCGTCGCCGTTCATAATCACGTTCATCATCGTGTTGACAACGATTCGTCGTCTGTTTGAAGAACTCGTTTGTGCCTCTCTTCCCTCCCCCCCCCCCCCCCCCCTCTCCCACCGACGATGAATCAATAAATCGATTGCTTTTTTTTGGTGGATGAAAGCAGCGATCGATGGACTAAAATTGCTATTTCCTTCCTTCTTTTCTTTGCATTTCTGCTTGTAATTTCCATTGTAATGTCGATTACAGCGAATAGCTTTTTTGTAGCGAATAGCAACAACAAGAACAACAACAACACCTGATCCAGCATTTGATTCGAGCGCCTTCTCTCGATTCTCTTTGATAAAAAACTGGTTTCGATTGAGCAACATTTAATCATAGCCATCATCTCATTGATTATACATGTGTGTGTGTGTGTCTCTCTCTTTTTTTTCTACCTGAGCCGGTCATCAACGACGGCTTTGGTTGACGAACTGCGTCGACAGCAGACTTGCGAACGCTCGTCGTCGCCGCTCGTCGTTAAACGCCGATTCGCTTCGGCTGTGAACAACCGGCTTTTCTAGCTCCTCAACGCTTCACACAAATCAGCAAACAAGCGACGCTGCGATCCATCATCATCAACGCGCCGATGGAATCGTGTTGTCCTCTTCTCGCCGCCGCCGACCGCATTTCCGCTTCTTCGCCGCTTTAATCGCATTTGATTCATTGCAGTAAAAGCGAGTGTCGCCTTCGAATTCGCACAAACGCCATCGCCGCCATCTTGTCTTCATGTTGATGTGACGATTGGCAACGTGAAAGACGTCATCACTCGGATCCTGTGATGCTGATGACGACATGATTCATTGTTATTGCTTCATTTTTGGCTTTTGTTTTTCTTGAATATTTTCATTTATTATTTTCCCCGGGAAAATCATCGGAAAATCACCGAAAACAACAACCTAAAGAATCTCTCTCCCCTTTATTTAAATTAACATATTCTGCTGTTTGTTTTTTTTTTTGTTGTTACTTGTTTTTCCCAAATTCAAATTAAGCGCTGACGACCTGTCAAATAAAATAAATTCCAATACAGAAAAACAAATTCGAGGCAAGGCTTTTTACAGATGAAAAACAACGTTTCCTTTTCTGGTATTTTCCGCAAAATGCAAATTTCCGTGGTTTTTTTCCTTCCTTTTACAAGGGGCCAAAAGCAAACGACGACGCTGCTGCCATCGCGAGTGACGGAGAACTTCAACCGACAACAACAACAACAACAACAGCAGAAAATTAAAGCAGTAGCAGCGGCAGAGCGAAAGCAGAACAACAACGAACACACTCATCGATGGCGTTGGTCGTGATTTTGTTTTGTGTGTTCGTCGTAGCCGATGTGAGCCGCAGCAGCGTCATCGGCAGAGCCAAAGCAGAGCACGAGCACAGTTGTTGTTGGTGGTGGTGTGCGTTCGTAGCCGATGTGCGGCGCTTCGTAGATTTCATCGTCGGCGACGTTGTTTGCGGAGTCGTATGAGTCATTTTTACTCAAGAGTCGATATTAACACGTTTCGCTGTGTAAAATTCTTGTGTTTTGATGATGACACAAACAAAACACACATACACATTCATACATATGTAAATCTAAAAAAAAATGAGAAAACATATCGAAATACTCATTGATGATTTTATTTATTTAATATTATTATTATTATTATTACTTTTATTTCTCTTTTCATTTCTTAGGCGCTGTTGTTTGTCCATCGCTCGTAGCCGATGAAAAATACACGACAAAACTACAAGTGTAACAAACAAACACATTCAAACAAAAAAACATTGCATACAAAATCAGCGTTGAGAAGAGATACAATTTTTGTAGCTTGGAGAAAATGGATGCAGGGAAAAAACAAAGAAAATTATTTTTCTTTGAGAGAGAAAGAGAAAGAGAGAAAGAGAGCTACTAAACACAGTTTTTTTGCTGTTTTTTTCTCGTTTTTTTTATTATTATAAACTGCTTCTTTTTCTTCTTCTTCTCCGAAGCCCCACAGCTTCAAATATTCAAAGTAGAAAAAAAACCAAAAGAGAGAAAAAAGTATGAAGAGAAATAATTTGTTGTTGTTGTTGTTGCTGTTGTGTTGTCTCTTCAGCGTCTGCTTTTGCTGCTTCATAGAATTTTCCTTAAAGTTTAAACGCATCAAATCATAAAATTTATTGAAAATCGTCGTTTTCGTCACTTTTTATCGTAGCTTTTTTCCCCTCACCCCCCGAGAAACTATCAAACAAACAAACAAACAAATTGAAGCAATGGAAAAGAATAAAAATTGAAGAATTCTGACCAATGAATCGCTGCCAACCGCCGTCGCTCGCGCAACCAGCGAAGCACACGTTGAAATTAAAACTTAAATTGAATAAAATCTCACCTTTGGATACGCTCGCGCGTGTGTGTGTGTGTGTGTGTGTGCTTTTACCTGTTCGTTTCGTGGAGACTGAAGAAACATCCACAAATGCGACGTTGTCGAGTTTCTTCGGTTGCTTTTGGGGCTACACATGTCACCACACACGTCACACACACACACACACACACACACACACACACACACACACACACACACACACACACATACGTAGAAATGTTTAGCATGTTTGAAGAGAGTTGTTATTTATTTTTGTTTTTCTTCTCTTGAAATGAATAAAATAATAATAATAACAACTCCAAACATAGTTCGATATATGTATGTGTGTGTGTGTGTGTGTGTGTGTGTGTGGATGTGTGTACAGCAGACAACAACAACAACAACCGTCACCGTAACCACAAAAATTGATTTCGAAAAAAAAATGCCTACACAAAGAATAAAAAATAAATAAAAAAAAAAATAAAAAAAAAGCAAAAACTTTTTTTTTTGAAATGCGAACAAAAATTCAAGAAATAAACAAAGAAGGAAAAAAGATGGCTGTTGTCGGAAGGAGAACCCTTGTTGTTGTTGTTGTTGTTATTGGAGTTTTTCTTTTATTGCATTTTTCATCTTCCAAAATTTATTCTTGATATTTTTCGATTTTTTTTTAAATGCTTTATAATAATAAAAAGAAATTTTATTTTTTCTCTTGAATCTGGAATAAAAATAAAAAAATTAAAGCTTCATCAACCTTTAAAAAAAACGGACGTCGTTGTAATTCATTGCCGCATCCTTAAAACATGAAAATAATCAAATAAAATCACGTCTTCTTCCAATAAGAATTAAAAAGACGAATGAGCGCGGCAATCGAACAAAGCAAATCGCTCTCGCGCTCTCTCAAATTTACATACAATCGCCTTACGAGGATCAAGAAAAAAGGTTCATTCAAAAGTTGAATTTCTCCCACGCTCAGCATTTCTCCCACGTGCAATTGAACGCTCGCATGCGATTTATTTCTGTTGCTATTTCTGTTTTTATTTTTCTGGCGTAGTTTTAATTTTATTCGTATGAAATTAGAGACGTTTACAAAAAATGCGAATATCGAGTAAACATTTATTTGCCTTTATTGTAATATAAAACATGAGCTGTTATTTGTTCGTTCCTGTGAAAGTAATTCTATTGCGATATCGACGCATTCTTTCGATATTTATAATATTTACATTTCAATGGAAAACAATTTTTCACATAAACCGAACGAGAGAATTTTTCCATAAAATGTTATTGCAAAGGTCTTCTTCTTCTTCGTTTTCTTAAAAGTGAATTAAATCCATTCGCAATAATTACAACAAAAATGAAAACAGTTGAAGAATGAATTTTTTTTATTATTCCTTTTTTTAATTATTATTGATTATTATGATCATTATTAAGTATTATAAATACGGAAACTGACATATTAATTAAATTAAATTGAATTACGAAATTTATTTATTTTTAGTTAAATTTTTAATATGATTTAATCACATTTTTAAATAATAAATTATTACAAGATGTGATATTAAATAAATTTTGAACTTATGTTGTGTAGAAATAAGAAATAAGAAGGAGAATTTAACAATAAGAGAATTTTTATTCTTGATGAAAATCAAGTTATCAAAATTATTATAAAATTATTACAAAAATTGCATATTTAGAAACTTGTTAAATCGCTCAATTAAAGGACATAATTTTGATTATTTCTTATTTAAAAATATAGCAATAATAAAAAAAAAATAATAATAATAAAATAATAATAATAATAAAATAATAAAAAAGATAATATTAAAATTATAATAATAATAAAATAATAATGATAAAAATAATAAAAAATAAAGATAAAATAATAATAAAACAATAATAAAATAATAATAAAATAATAATAATAATAATAAAATAATAATAATAAAATAATAATAATTAAATAATAAAAGTAAGAATAAAATAATAATAAAAAAATAATAATAATAAAATAATTATAATAATATAATAATAATAAAACAATAATAAAAAAATAATAATAAAATAATAATAATAAAATAGTAATAAAAAAATAATAATAAAATAATAATAATAATAAAATAATAATAATAAAATAATAATAATAAAATAATAATAATAAAATAATAATAATAAAATAATAAAAGTAAGAATAAAATAATAATAAAAATATAATAAAAAATAATAAAAAATAATAATAAAATAATAATGATAAAATACATAAAATTATACTTATTTCTGTTTTAATTTTTTGTATATATTCAATTCAATTTTTTCTTTTTTTTGTGGTCTGAGGAGGACACAAAATGCCTTCGGATCATATAACGACCGGCGTCGTATTGCTTAATAAATAATTCTTTATTAATTATGATGTGCATATGTATGCAATAATATTCATTTGCCCATATTTCGGTGTCGATATCTTTTGTTTTTTAAATAGTTTTAATAATTATTGTTTCACAAACGAACTTTTAAAGTTTCAGCAACATTTTTCCACCGTTTTGAAATGCCTCCAAAGGCAAAACTTCAAATAAAACTTTCAAAAACAGCAGCTCAATTAACAATTCGTGTAATGCAATAGAATATTCATAAATAATTAAATAATAATTGTCATTATTGCTCGTTTGTTTACGTGCATGTCGAATATCGTTTGTGAATCGAAATAGAGTCGATTGTAGGTGTTTATGCGTTGTATAGCCTCCGATAGAGTGTCGTTTCCAGAAAGTCCCGTCCTCCAGAGTTCCGCCGCAGCCGAGTTTTGTTTATACATAATCGTGCGGCTGTCGCTGGGTGCGGTTCACACGGGAAATGTGCCAAATGAGGAGTGTTTTTTAGCGAATTGGAAACTGAACTTTCCCACTAAATCATTGTTTAGTGCAGTTTCTGGTTGCGGCTGCGTTCCTTGCGTTCATGTTACCGAAGTGCGAATAAATTGCCAGCTTTTTTCTGCATCTTCTTCCCAGTAATTCGAAGCCATTCCCATTGATTATCGAGAACAGAATCGAGAAGAGTTCGCAGTGTTTATGTGCGAAATGAGACGATGAAATTCCTGTGAACTTCGCGTTGAGTTGAAGCTTCACACGACGCTTTTCCGAAGCCCTCGGGGGGTCGTGAGGGGTTTCTGCGGAGGCACGAGCCCAGCAACTGAACTGTGAATGAATATTTAAAATATATAATATTAAAATAAATAAAATAAATCGATAAATAATGGTTTAGAAATGAATTTAATTTAAAATAATATTAAAATAAATAAAATAAATAAACACTTAAAATAATCAAGTAAATAAATTTTTAGAAATTATTATAATAATTTATGTAATTTTAAAAAATATAATAATTAAAATAAATTAATTAAAAAAAATTAATTTCAATGAATTAATTAAAATAAATTAATTAAAATAAATTAATTAAAATAAATTAATTAAAATAAGATAATTAAAATAAAGTAATTAAAATAAATTAATGAAAATAAATTAAATAAAATAAATTAATTAAAATAAATTAATTAAAATAAATTAATTAAAATAAATTAATTAAAATAAATTAATTACAATAAATTAATTAAATAAATAAATAAATATTCTTTTTTATTATTTTTTTCCGTTTTTTGTTTTTGCTTTTGTTCTCCTTCTATCGGAAATATTATTAATTTTAATATTTCCTTCTTCGTGGTTTGTTTTTTGCCGTTTCCGTTGCTATTTCGTTTCAATATTTAATTTATTACTCATTTAAATGAACTTCTGCTTCGTGTTTCCATGCACCGCGTTTTTATTTTTCGTAGTTACCTTGTTTTTTTTTTAATTAACTTTGTATTTTTTCTTTTTTTCCTTTAATTTTCCTTATCAGTGTTTTTTAATTTTTGTTCGTTTCTTTGCATTTTACTCGTGTTTTTTTTTTTTTTTTGTTGCTTTCTGCTATGTTACGTGGCCCGTTATTGTGCTGTGTGTGTCAACAGCGATTTTTAATGGTTTGTCATCTGTTTTCAAAGGCACAGACATCGGTCACTAATCAAACAGAAAAAGCAAGAGAAAAAAAAATATTTCATTGTTATTTTTCCAGTTGCAATCGCCACCCGCAGCCGCCGCCGCAACTAGAATTTCGATTTTATTCTCTATTTTCATTCTTAATACGCATTAAAATATTGCTCTTAGGTTGGGATAGGTTCTTGTGTATTTATAAATCAGCTTCTCAGCTCAGAACCCGACGAAAATACACACGAAACACATTTATTTCTTATTAGATTTTCTCTTTTCCTGTTGGCTTTTCAACGTCTCTGTGCTGACGTAGTCTAATAATAGCGTTGCAGCGACAACAACAACAACAACAACAACAATACGAAATTCCGAATCTTCATACGATGATTATTTAAACTCTTCTCACACCTTTAATTGCTCTCGCTCGCGTTGATTGTAAAACACGAAGCGAAGCCGACGACGATAGCCACTACAGCCACGACACGTCGTCGGCGATTACGAAGCCCAACGACATCGACGAAGCTGACGTCGTCCGAAGCTGACGATCAAGTGTCATCATCTTTGAAACTTGTCGTGTGTTGTACAGTTATTCAACGTTAGAATTCTTATTCCTCTCAGCGTTTATTTATTGCGTAGAAATTGAAATTGCATTGATTAAACGTCGACTTGTTGAGTTTTATGCATTCATTTATTCCTTTATTGAAGCACATAGAAATAGTACATATTATTTTTGTTTGTTTGTTTTATGGAGAAAAGTAAAAGTGTTGCGTTGACGGCCGGGGGCGGCCTCTTGTTTGGCCAAGGGCAACACAGCAGACTTTGTATCTGTCTCTGCCGCTGCCTCTGCTGCTTTCGTAAAAAACTATTCCAATATGATTTTGAAGGAATCCAATTGGACCACGTCACACAAACACTCATGACTCTCTGCCTTCGGATTGCAGCTGATTGGAGCTCAGCGATGATTTTTAAACGATGAGCGATGGACTCGTGCTTCGCTGCGTGTGTCAACGATCATTCAATTAAAAATAAGTTTTAATTTATGATTAAACTTGAACTTAAACACCGTTATAATGACAAAAACAAAAAAAAAAGTCATTTATGTTAATTTTCGTTGCTTCGAATGAAAAAAGCGAAATTTGTTCTTGTGGAAAAATTGAAGAAAACTGAAAAAAAAGCAGAACCGAAATAAATTTAAATGCTTTTATTCTATGTATTTATTTATTTATTAATAAACATATATCAAGAGATATTTAAATACATTTTAATGTAAAAATATTACAAGGACAACAAAAAAAAAAAAATCCTTTTTCTCTCCTTCTCGTTCTGTCTCTCTTTCTACGACTTTTACAAAGTTCTTTTTTGATTTTTCCCCCCCTTAAATTAATGCAATTTCAATTGAAAGCGAGCTCAAAGATCAATTCGTTTGTCACTCGTGTAGAAATTCAATTAAATTGAGATAACCGAAGCACATGTGCCAAAGTTTATGCGATTTCTTCCACAATTGTTTCTCTAAAACTCACACACACACACACACACACACGGAGACATTCTTGTTTAATTAATTTAATTCCTCACAAAAGATAAAATCATCAACATCAACAGAGAAGTTCATTTGACTGTGACTAATTTGCTTCTGTTCCTCCCTCAGCCTTCTCACATCATTCTCTCTTTCTCTCCTCTTAATTATTTTCTTCTCACAATAAATTATTTAATTATTTTCCATTTCGGAAAGCAACTTTCTTGGCAGCAAAATTCTTTTGTTGCTTGGTGTAATTTTTGTGGGTCAAAAAAGGGTTCGGAACCGATGATCACTCTCCCGCTCTTTGTCTCTCTCTCTCTCTCGTGAACATTTCTATTCATAAGGAAGAAATTAATCCCAAATTTTAACTCCATTGATGATGGCAACGCCGATGACTGAGCGGCGATCTGTTGGCCGCCGCACAGTGGCGCAAATGCTCAAATAGCAGTCGACAAAAACCGCTGATTTTCTGTTCAATTGTAATATTAGACACCAGACACATACAAATTACAGTAATTAATATTATTTCAATTGTTCAATATCTATTCTAAAAAGTATTAAAATTATTTAAAACAGTTTTGCTAATGAAATGCAATGCAAAAATCGAAATTAGAAACTCTCTTTGATATCTTCTACGACTTCCTTACGGAATTGTTATTGTGAATATTTGTGTTAAATTCTCTCCGTTGTTGTTGTTGTTGGCTGTGGGGGAGTTTAGCTCACATATGAGCGACTGTTGGTTAGAGCTCTATGAGCGTGAGAGAGGAACGCAGCCATCATGATGCGTGTTCTCTCGTAAGTTCTCCCTGAGAACTGAGCTCTTTTCTGTGACGTATGTATTTCGCATTTGATGCCTGCTGGACTTTTCAATGTATCGAATAAAAATAACAAAGACGAAGAATAGAACTGTTTCGGTTCGGCTCGATTCGGCAAAATAACGACGGCTGGAAAAGTGCATGCGAAGCGGCTGCACTGCTGCGAGCGTCGAATGCGAAATCGTTGATCGTTCGTTCGTCATTAATCGCTGGACATCGAACAACGACGGAAGTTGTCAGTTAGTGATTGGTCCAATTAAGTCTTTGTGCGTGCGCGGAGTGTAACAATCCTTCGTCCTGTATATTTTGAAGACTTTGTTGTCGAGTATTTTTTTTATTTTGGTTTTCGGTTTTTACATTTTCAGTGCAGAGTTGATGATTTATTATCAACGCTGCACGAGTTTCTTGAATGAAATGAAGATGTGAAATTATCCTAAAACAAGTTACATACAACAACAACATTAAAAACAGACTTGAAATCAAGCAGCAGTGAGGCAAAAGTTGCCTGTGAGTGTGAACAGTGTGAACAATAATAAAAACACTAAAAACATTAAACGCAAAGCGAGGAAAAATAAGTGCGTAGTTTTTGCAATTGCGAAGCCGAAGCCGGTTCGATGGCACGAGAAAAGCTCTCTTCTACGCTCACCGTTCGCGGTAAGTTCGTACATTGTTGATTCGTTGTTTGAGCGGCACGTGAAGCCAGATGCCGGCTGTTGTCGTTGTTCTTATTTGAATTTATTTATGATTTCCTTAAAGAGCGAGTGACGAGTGAAGAGATCTCTGAGCTGCTGATAAACTTCAACGACGACTACGACGACGTCACACTCAACCTCATGAGGGCAGCTTCACTTGAACTCTAGTCGGCAGCGAGCAATTATTTAGTTCAAGTGGCGACGTCATCATGAGGCGCAGTATGTCAAAAGTCGAAGTTCGTCGAGAAGCGCTTCAGCTGCTGCAGAGAGAGAGATGTGAATAGAGAAAGATAACAATGGACCGTTAACAGTGGACCGTTAACGAACGAAATGAGAGGAAAGGGTTGTCTGTCTCTTTGCTGTGTGATTGTCACCTTTCCATAATCTCTGCTGTGAATTGCGTCTTTCGTGGCTTCGCTGCGAAAATGTGTAATCGATCCGCTCGTTAAAATTCCATATTTCCTCTGCTTTTAGCCAATGAACAAAACAGACATGACAGCATCTTTTATTTCGCTAAACACAGTTTCATATTTCAACAATGAAATGTGTGGGTTTATGAATGCATGTCTGCCTCATGAAGTTGTTGTTGGTGCTGCCCTTGCCATCGTCTCCATCGACAGCCTCAACACAAACTTCGAAAAAGTTACTTAAAGGACGTCTTTTAATACATTCATTCATTTCGACAGGCTGGCAACTCTGCTGCTTTTCGTTGATCCTGAAATTCTAACAGTAATAATACGTTAATTAAATCCTTTTTCTTCGAATTTCTATTTTTTTTTCTTTGATTATTTCAATCGGAATTTAATTTACACATATTAAAAACTTTCAACGTACATAATTCGAGCATCGCCTCTTTCTTTATTTTTTTATTTATTTTTTCTTATTTTTCAACATATTTTTTATTTATTTTCTATTGAATTTTTCAATGCCGTTAAAATTCTGCTTCGTGTTTCGTTCCCTGTAACGAAATGATTACATTTCGAGACCATAAACAACTTCGGCGACTGGCGATCAATTCCTGGGAATAATATTTACCCGAGTCATTTAAAGCGTAATAAAATTAAATTGAATTTTTCCCTGTCGCGACCACGCACTGCGTTTCCCTTTCTGTTCCTTAGCATATCTTCTTCTTCCATTCAAATCCATTGCAGCGGCGCTGCCGGCTTTGACAACAAAAACACAGCATTTTCCAATCAGGGAAAGAAATCACGCAATTCTTATTGGGTGAATTGCATGATTTTTTCATAATTTCAAGCAAATGCTACCGTCGCCCAAACACCCACCGCAGAAGCTTCTCTTCATCGCTCAATCAAATACATAAGAAACAACGAATTTATGTGTGTGTGTGTGTAATTGCAGAGAAGACGATTGTGAATGTGGCCGTCGTTGAACTTCTCTTGCTCCTGATGAATGCATTCACAGTACGACCTCGTTTAATGCAACTAATTGAAAGATTATCAAAGCATTTGAAACGAGAAATTTTTATTATAAGTATTTAAATATATTTTAGATGATGTAAAATATCGAAAATTATTAATCTTAAACTGATTATAAATGAAATTCATTAAGCATTTTTTCAAAAGAATTTCGGTTAAATAATAGCTGAAAATTTGTGTAATCAGTTTGAAAATAGTCTGCAATCGCTCTTCCGCGGTGCAACGCCATCATCATCATCGTCGTCGTCGTCGTAATTGTCAACGCCATAATTAATATCGTTTCTCCTTTAGACATTTCCTTTTCTGTTGAATTTGTCTGCAAGTAAAAAACTGAGAATAACGCAATTCTAACGGCCGAAGGTGCAAAAAAAGAGGGAGGGGGGCGGCGGCGGTGGGGAGAGGTCTACAGATCCCAAGAAAAAGTTCACGATCTCTAGACGAGCTCATAAACTTTGGTTTTTCTGCTCTGCATCCTTCTGAAAAGTAGCGCTTTTTTATGATTCAATTTGCTGCCGTACCTTTCGCCCTCTTGCTTCCTTCCCCTCGAAGAATGTGTAGTAATTTTCCTATTGCTTCAAGTTGCAGAAGTTTCCTACGAATCGGGATATTATTCTTCACTGGAATTGTAACATTAGTTGGTTGCTTACGTGCTATTTCCAAGTGTGTGTTTCAAAGGCAAGAATACAACAAAAGTTGTCATTCAATCCAATCGACAATGAGGACGATGACGATGATGATGATGATGATGATGATGACGGTAACGATGTTTACCTTGCTAATAGAATTCCTAGAATCGGATCTCTTTACTCTCGACTAGGGACTGGACTTGGACTGTAGCTCGGAAGCGATTTCGTAATGCGTTTGTAATGAATCGAAAGATTATGTAAAATGTTGTATTAAGAACGCATAGAAAAATTCGTCTTCTTCTTCTTCTTCTTCTTCGAGTTTCTTATGCTGCAAGCACGATCCGTCGTTTATCTTCATTTTGCGTCTGTTCTAAGACTTCTTTATCTGCTTCTCCACGCTCTACGCACTGTTATCTACTTTTATCACTCTTTTCTTATCTCCTCGGCTGTGTCTGTTTTCCTGCATTTATCTTTGTTCGTCGAGTCACGGCGAACACGGCGACGATGACAGCTGTCAAGTCATGGAAAAAACACCTTTTCTTCGGCCTTTCGCATAAATGTAATTCACTTGGCGCTGCTTTGAGCTACGATATGTCTGTTTACAGCCGCAGGAAATCCTGTTTTCTCCATACATTATCAGAACCAATTCACAATAACAGTTGTTTCTGCTTCAACCCTCTCGCTCCCACACCTTCTACCACTCTGCATTTTTACAGTCTTTCTCTCTCTTTATCGCTCTATTCTTCTTCTATCCGCCTTTCTTCCTTTCACTTTCTGCCGCTTTTTTCCTATCTCTTTCACTCTTTCTGTCTTTCGCTCTGTCTCTCTCTCCTTTTCCCTCTCTGTCTCTCCTTTCCTCTCTCTCTTTCTCACTCTCTCTTTTCGCTCTCTCTTTTCTCAGTCTTTTTATTTTTCTTTTTCTCTATCTTTCGCTCGATCTTTTTCTCTCTCTTCTCTCTTTCGTTTTATCTTTCTTTCTCTCTCTTCTCTCTTTCGTTGTATCTTTCTTTCGCTCTATCTCTAACTTTCCTCTCTCTACTTCTCTGGTTGTGTGTCTCTCTCTCTCTATTCATATATATCTTTCTTTCTCTCTATATTTAGCTCTCTCTCTCTAATTCCCTCTCTCCCTCTCTCTTTCTCTCTCTCTCTCTCCTTTCTATGATTGCTCATCTAATTTTTCAATTGAGTTGGCAACTCATTCGCTCTTTCTTGCAACTTCCTGCTCTTTGTTCTCTTCGGGTTCGGGTTCGGTTTCGGGTTCGTCGTCGTGTTCTTCTTCGGCGACTTCTGCTTCTTCTTGTTGTGATTGTCGCTGGAGTATTTATTGATTGGCAGATTTCGAATAGCGTTATTCAGTAATGAGCTTTGGCAAAGCCCACAGGGATTTCTTTTGTTCAAGCCTTTGCAGTTTCGAATACATCCTTAAGGATTCACTGATGTCTCAATGATTGTCAGTGAAGGAACTTAATATTCAACGGAATGTTTCATCGAAAGGACGAAGTGAACAGTGAATTAAATAAGTGAATATAATAAATTAATAATCGAATAGAACGGTTTTTATAGTGTCAATAAAATATATGAATATTTCCCAATATTCAGTGAGACATTTTCGGGATTCTTTCTCTTTTTTTTCTCAATTATCTACAAGGACATTTTGCACCAATTCTGAAGTGAGTTTATAAGCGAAACTGTGATTGATATGGCGATTGATTCCGGTATTTAGACAGGACTAAGAGTGAGATCTGCGATAGAAACAATGAGTGATCGATTGAGACTGGGATCGATACCGAGTCTCAGATGGAAACTCAAATCTAGTTCGGGACTGGAACAATAGTGAGGCTCAGACCGAGATTTAGACCGATTAATTGCGATTGATATGGATGCTGAGTTCGATTCCGGGATCAGACATGACTGCAAGCAAGACTGTGATCGATTCCGCGACTCAGGCGCGACTTAGTACAAGACTGGGGTCGAAATAATGAATGCTATAGGAACAGAAACCGGGAATGAAGACAAGACTGAGACCGATAACGAGTTTGGGCTGAAAACTCTCATATGGTCCATGAATGAGGTTCCGACCGAGATTTAGATCGAACCTGTGTCGGTTCCATGACTCGGACAGGACTAAAATGAAGACTGGGATCGAAACAATGATGGAGATGGAGACTGATAGGGAGACTGCGAAACTCCGATGGTCACTGTAATTTAGTCTGGTTCTGATGCGACGAGACTGATCCCGGTTTTTTGACGCAGATTTTTAACCGAAACCAATACCGACCGAACTCAGACCCGAATTGAATCGAAAACTGATTAATTTTTCATATCTTTTGGATAAGAAAAGAAAGGAAAGAATTTTACTCGTTGTGCGAAAAAAGGTGGTTGGTTTAGAGGAAACTTAATACCTGTGTACTTAATTTTCAGGGTTGGTAACGGCCATAAGTAAGATGAGGCTTTTATAATATGCTTTTGTAGTGCATTTAAAGTTGCTGTATTGCACATTGTTTTGCGTGTAATAGTTTCTCGTTTCGGTTTTCTTGTGGCTGTCGTTTTAACACAATTCAGGGCTTGGCCTTTGCGGCTTCTTTAATATTAACATAATGAACTTTTGTCATTCCAATCGACCCACCTTGATTTCTAGCCAGCCACCGAATGGATGAGGTTGAGAATGCTGCTACTTTCTTTCCCCTTTCGTCCTATTCAATGTGTAAAACCACACCCCAATATTGAGGAGGAGGAAGAAGCAAAACTAATTTTATAAAGGATTTAAAAAACGCAGACTTTTTTAAAATAAAATCAAATAATAATATCAAAATTATATTCATTAATTATTGATTATACAAAAATTAATTCCTCCGAAGAAGCATTCAACTAATTTCGGAACTTTTTCCCTTTTTATTGCAGGTATGTTCGAATTCCTAGAGGATTAAATGGAATACTAATTGAAACAACAAAAAATGTGGTAAATACAATTTTCATTGCATTAAGAATTTACTTTTTATTTCTTTCATATAAAATAAAAAAATTGACGTTATTAAAGAAATTTTCGAAAGAGACTATTAAAGGATTATCTCAAATAATATTAAATGTATAAAAATTAAAATTTGGAATATCTTTGAGCTCCTTTTTTCTTTTTCATCGGGTTTATTTTTGTCTGCATTTCTTAAAATGTTTATTTTTGTTTTGAAATACTGTCTTTCTCCGCGACTGTCTTCATTTTTTATTCCCCGGGGTTTGTATTTTGTATTTTCTGTGGTATTTGCCATTCTGAAAGCCTTTGCTATAATTAAACACGCGCCATCGTCATCAGCACGACAGCCAAATAAAGACCAAATAAAGATCACGTAGATCTCACGTAGACAAATTGAAGATCTGTGGATCTGTCTGACTTTTCTTAGTGCTCACTTGAGTGGGTCTGTTTTATTCTCTCTTTTTTGTAAGAGTCCCCCCCACTCACTCCTCCAACGCCTTCATCGTTCTAGCAGCCCTCCGAATCCGTATCTCTGCAGGATATCTTTTTTGGGATTGAGTCTTTTAATGGCGCTTAATGTTGCTCAAGTGCTTTCTATTGTCTATTGACTCCTACTTGGAAAATCCACTTCTATTCTATAGAAATTCAGGAGATAAAAATATTCGCCACTGTATAGTGGAATATAAGAAAAAAGATAATGGATAGTTAACCATTTCCGAGTTACTAAACCATTTCGTTATATTTTGGTTTAACATTGTGATTAAACCTTCATTTATGAACTCAGATCCTTTGCATTTAAGCTGAGTGGAATATTCAGTACTTATTCCCATCTAAAATGGATCAGATGAGTGATTATACAGACCATTGATCCATGGAGATCGTGACGAGTAGATGGAAACCGAGAGCTACGATAGATGCTCTGAGGATACAGCACATGAGAAAGCTTGTTGATTCATTTCTCCCCTGCTAAACCATTCCAAATCTTGGATCTTAAAGCGCGATATCTCTCCAAAGAACTAAGGCTACTTGAAAATTGCCTGTTGTGCTGTATCGAGAGCCTGATATCGAGCAAAAAAAAAGTTTCATTTTTTCATAATTGAAATTGAAAAATGCCAAATGCATGTTTTGTTTCAATCAATTGTTATTTTATTGCGGAAGTTTTACAATTTTAGAAGAAGCTTTTCTACGGGAAACCACTGCCCCATTTGCTGTTTGTTGTCGTTGTTGCTTTTTTCCCAACAGCTCAGATTCGTAGATAAGATTAACGTTTGCAATTAAAAGCCAATTATCGGTTGTTAATGAAGGCTCTGACCATTGTAATTATCATAGTGATAATGACGATGAAGATGATGCATGTGCTTCATTTATATTCATCGCATTTGCACGATTCTTGACAGATTCGTTACCGTGTGTGCATCGTTTGTCTCTTGTGTGAATTGTATTTTGGTATTCCATGGGAGTCCCTAATAAGGTCCATGCGATAGGTGACTGTATAATAGGACTCCATAGAAGAGGCAATACAGAGGTATATGCGTCCGTGGTATAGGTCAAACTTTAATAGGGAACCGTGTCATAAGTGCTGAAGGTGTTATAGGAGAGTTATTTTCATAGCTGACTCTGTAATTAAAGTCAATATCCTTTTGCTACTCTGTAATAGGAGTAATATAATGGCAGCTGTGACGATATAGGAGACTGTAACGGGAGTACAGAAGTTAGCCATTCCAGAGGTGACTGTAACAGAGCCGATATCACAGCTGACAGCTGATCTGTAGTCGATATCTATGTCACAGATGGAGTCAGGTGACTTTTTTATAGGTTTAATAGCAATTCATATCACTAGATACTCCGTAGCTCCTCTGGAAATTTCACGATAAGCGAAAAGGTAATGACAACAACTTAACAAAATATAATTTCTCTTGTCTCCGGCCACGAATCTCGACGTTAAGAACAAAATTAAAACAAAATTCGAAATGTGTTTTAGTGGAGATTCGGTTCAGATGAGGATTTAGGCGATAAGATTGACGTTGAAGGAAGGGAAGAAGAACAGAAATGGCGAGGAGGAGGAGGGATACGAATCGTCGTGCAAAAACCCAATTAAATAAAAAACTAAAAACATTAAAATCAAAAAAAAAATACATTGTCACTTCTTCAAATGGATTTTTCGACATTTTTACGATTTTTATTATTAGAAATATTATTATCAGTGATTAACTGTATAGAATAGAGTATAAAAAGGAAATATTTCTATTTTCCATAGTTTTAAATATAAAATTAGACACAAATTTTTGCAGTGCTTTTCGTAAAGGTAATTGGACGGTTGGGAACGTAGGAAGAGGAGAAAAAGGAGGCGAAGTCGGCGGGGTTGACGGTTGCTCAACATCGCGTGTTATAGCTCAACAACAACCACAAGAACAACAGAAAGCATTCATTAAGGTATTCATTTGGTGCTTTATCAGCGGAATATTTCTGAAATAAGCACAAAGCTCGACATTAAAAAATCAGAAGAAAAAAAAAGGCAGGGAAAGAAGCAAACCAACGATGGAGGATGTGAAAGATGAAGAGGAACTTTTCAGCCACGAACAAAACATAAAAATAGACATGCGAAGAGCATAAAGGGGGGAATGCAAGGGATCCATAGTGGGGCTGAGGGTCCGACGGAGCGACCGATAAAAACAGAAAACAGGCAGAAATAAATAAATAGACGAATGGATGGAAATATCTGCCAACAGATAACCTCGAACAGCTGCAGTACAGACCGAAGCGATGAATATATTTTTCATCTATATTTAAATCAGAGAGAACAGAGTTTCATTTCAAATACTTTTCTAATAATTATTACATTATAGCATTAATTATTATTAGTAGCAAGGAGATGTAGGGATGCTCTCGTGTATTCCGCCTTTAATCAATCAATCAATCAAGAAAAACTCTTGGCAGAAACGGCTTAAAAACTAAATATATTCGCAATCAAAATAAATATATACTAAATAATCAATTGTGCAAAAGTGTATTGCTTGAAACGCCCCTTTTTTTATTGAAAAATTTCCACTAAAGTTTAATAAAAAATGAACAACAAAAGAGTCATCATTTTAAAAAAGGAAAACTAACAAAAAATCACTATATAATTTAATTGCTATGACTTTATCGAAAAATACTCGAATATCATTAAAAACAAAAACAATCCTACATTAAATTGTTTTTTTATATATTTTTAGTATCTTTAAAGTGAAATTAGACAAAAATTCACATTATAAAATTTTTCGTACACGTTTGGAAACAAATTCCAATTAGAATTATTTCGAATTATTAAAGTAGAAGTCTTATCAGATCTGTGTTTGCCTGCTCCAGACGTTTTCTTTGTTATTAAGTCATTTCATAGTTAAATATTAGTGCAAGGCAAATATTAGAATTTGAATTATAAATTACAAATGACAAAATCAACGTGACACGATTTTTCTTTGTCTGCTTTTTGCTTTAAACTCTTAAAAAGATAAAATTACAAATAAAATAATCAGAATAAAAAGGAAATTCAAAAAGTTGGTTAAAATTATTAATAATAACAGTAACAATAATAATAACAGTAATAATAATAAGAACAGTAATAATAATAGTAACAGCAAATTCAATATAAACCATAATTAAAATGCAGTTCAATTTTAATTCAATTTTTATTTTTTAAATATTTACGTTGATTACATCCAATTCAAATTTAAATTTAAATTAAAATAAATCAATAAAAATAAAATAAAAATTTAAATAAAATTAAAATCGAAAAAAGAAATAAAATTAAATTAGAATAAAATAAAATTAAACAATCATAAATATCTAATAAAAAGTTAGTAAAATATTCACAAAGTGAAGTTAGAAAAATCATTTAAAATTTCAGCTTTTATTTGCTTTGTTGCTTTGTTTAAGTATTTTTAAATCCAGCCTCCATTTTCCTTCTTCTTCTGTTGTAAATCTCCGAAGATCCATCGTTGAAATGGATCTTTAAAAATCCACAAGCTCCAATCACATTCATGATCTTTGATCACGACGAAAAAACCTCGAATTCTTTCGTCCATGCCTCAAACAACACGAAATACATTGAAATTTTGGATGTGCGACCGTCGCGTAATGACTCTTCAATGGCGATTTCCGGTATCAAATTGTATATATGCTCTCTATGATGCTGATATTCACATGAGTACCTTCGAGCCGGCGTTTTTTCGGCGACTTTATTGAGCATTCGCCACAGCGTTGACGTTTGAGATTTCAGGCTGAGATTTCAGTGAAGCTTCCCTAAACACTTCATGTCTGCGGTGGAAACGCAGCTGATTAACCATCTACAATACAAAGGAGAGATAAGAAGAACATTTAATCTAACTTAAATCGTAGGGAAACAATCATAATAATAATAAAAACAACAAAAATCATAATAAAAACAACAAAAATCATAATAAAAACAACAAAAATCATAGTAAAAACAATAAAAATCATTATAATAATAATAAATATCATTATAATAATAATAAAAATCATAATAACAACAATAATCATTAAAAAAAAAATCGCAAATTAACACAGAATTCAATATAAAATATATAAAAAATATCTAAAAAAAAAATATAAAATTAAGATTACTACGAACTTCGACTATAACAGATGAAGAATGATTAAAGACGTAAAGAACTATAGGGAAAAATATGTTAATGAATATGAACATGTCCCTCATCTCTGTCGAAGCTGTAATTCATTTCTACGGATCGTTGATTGATTATAAATTGAGGGAAGAATTTAAATGCACTAAGAAAAACCTCCATTGAATTTTTCTTGTGCTGCTTCTTTCTTTTATTGAAATTGAATTAAATTTAACATGGAACTCATCCATCTTCCTCACTTGAGGCGTTCGCTTCCTCAAAAAGATAAATAAAATTTATCGAAGATTTCGATTTTAATTAGTTTTTTGTTATTCTCCAATTAAAAGTGGTTGCTTTGATATTTTTCCTAAATAAAAGGCGGTTTCTTTATGTTGTTTTTTTGGTAAAATGTAATTTTTAAATTGGTTGAACTGAGTCGAGTGACAGTTCATCTGACAGATGACAGCTGACAGCTGATTTGCGGTCAGAATGTTTGCAATTTCGCCATAGAAACAAATTTTATTGATAGCTTTTCCTGTGCTTTTCATTGGGTAAATTTTTGAGAGTGAAAAAGAGTCCGGAAATCCCCCCAAAAAAATAATAATAATATTCCTTGGAGAGTTCTAGCAATTTACATCCCTGATTATTGTTTTTTCTTTATGCGAATTTCGTTTCAGTTTTAATTGAGAAGAAGTTTCAATAAATAATAATTTAAAAAATCATTTTCTATTTCCATTTCCTCATTTTTGCTCCATTTTAATTTATTCTGTTGCATTGATTGAGATTTTTGAGGATATTTTTGCGGTTTTATGATTGTTTTTCTTACATTTTTGTAATTAATTTGTCGATTCTTTCATTTTTCCGCTTCTTTCGTGAATGTATTCAAAATATTTCCTGTGTTTTCTATGATTTCTTTAACGTTTTATGTTTTTTTACAATTATTTTTGAATTATTTTTATATAGAAAAGAAGTTTATTCTTTTGGAAACATTCTCATTTCCCTTTTTCTTCTTAAAATCGCGATATTATCAAATGATTTTCAATTGTTTTGTTCATTGAAATATTATAATTTTCTTTCATAAATTTTCTTTAATAATTTTCTTCAGATTTTCCTATTTTTTTTTTGTTCTTTTTGGTGCTTTTTAAGTGTTCAATTTGTCGAGTTGTGGATTCTTTATTGAGGTTCTTCTCGTCGTTCTTCGCTTAAATTAAGATGGACGTTCATTTAATGTAGTTTATTATTAGTCATCATCATCATCATCATCATCATCAGCGTCATCATCTTGGAGGACGAATTTAATTCACTTTGCTGGAATTTAGTTTATTTAAATTTCTGTTTTTTCCTCTTTAATTTGCTCATTTTTCTGTTTTTTCAATGGATTTTCCTAGACACAGTCGTCGAATATTTCTGCTCCTATTCCGCTGTTTATTATTTCAAAGATTCTAAGGAATTTTCGAATTTAATTCGATTTTTGTGTAAGTTTTTGTTTTGCCAGTTTTGCTTCGTCGAATTTTAATGGATACTTTGTTTGCTGGAAGTGCAGCTGAAATTCCTAATAGCGACCGTAAAAACGAAGCATTTGCGAATAAAAACAACAATTTCCCCATTTAAATTTCCATCAGGTCGCATTTATGGCTCGCATTTCTTTCGAAATTCACGTCGTTTCGCTTCGCTTCGTTTATTTAAGTGTTTATTTATTAAGAAATCTCTGAGAAATCTCCGAGAAATATTCAAATATTCAAATATTCATATTTTTTTGATGGATTGAATAGAAAACGGTCCAAATTCAAAGCTATTTTTAAGTTTTCTGTGTGTTTTCTTTTCGATGAAGAATTTGTAGTTTTTCTCTTTATGGTTTTTCATTGTTTTTGTTATTGTTACGCTTCTTCTATTGCATAAACTTCTTTCGTAATTCATTTTCTGGGTGTTTTTTCTGCGTTCTGTTTTTTCTACGCTAAGAAAAATACGAAAATTTCAGCGTAAATATTGAAAATGTGCCAAAATTCGATTAATGGATTCATGCGTCCACAGTAGACCGAAGTATATTTTCCCGCCCACCCCTTCCGCCCTCCAACAATTTGTCTGCTTTTCGCGCAAATATTTTCATACATTTGTGTTTTCATTAATTTTGTTATTTTGTTTTTAAATGGATTTGAAAACAGTTTTTTCCGCTGTTTTCCTACAACTTTAATTTAATTACAATTTCAGGAAAATTACATTTTTCAAAATATATTTTTATTTCGTTTTCTGTTTTTTTTTTTTTTGAGCATTATGAAAACCTTGGAATTTCTAAAAATCACAAGTAATTTTAAGAAAAATAATTCTAAATCCTTGGAAATTCAGGTCGAAAATGGCGATGAAAATGTTGAAAAAAGAGGAGAAGAGGGGAGAAACAAAAGGACAAAAGTGATTCAAAGCTAAAAATGAATTTGTTTAAAGCACAAAAACAAACAAATTACATACAAATTAATTTCTAAACTCAGCATTGGTAAATATTAAGCAATTCAAAGTGAGGAAAAATGGGGAAAAAACTAAACTAAAAAAAAAAGCAAAACTGCACACGTTGAAATTGAAGGAAATCAAAAAAATAGCAAAAGTATTAAGAAAAGAAAAGAATATTTTTGTGTTGAAACCTGTTTTTGGTGGCTTTTTGAATAGAGTTTCAATAAACAGCAACGAGAAAGGAGAGAAACGACGACGACGACAGCCGCAGTTAACCAACAATGAAACTAGTTTCCAATCAGAGCGTCGGAGCGAGAGAGCGAAGAGACTTGAATTGACGGCGAGAAGAAGTACCTGTTGGTCGTCGTCGCCAGATACAGGTTGCTGCTTGGGACGTGGAGCTGTGTGCATATGTTGAAAAACTGGTTATCGAAGGCGGCTGGCGGCTGGCGGCGGGTTTTCTCGCGTCGGCATCGTTGTGTGTGTTCCGCTCCGAGCATGGGTTTTGCTTGGCGTAAAATAAATACGAGAACCTGTTTAACAAAAAAGCTGACCACCGGAAAAGCAGCGGCGGTGGCGGCGGCGGCGCGACAGAGACAACGAATAATGCTGTGAAGAAGACGTTGAATACGAAAACAAATGTAGGCTGTAAATAAAAAAAAAAAAACAGCCACCAGCATCGCGATAAAACAAAAAAAAGAAAAAAAAAATACTTGAGACGTTTAAGTTAAGCATTTATTGCCTGTTGTTGTTGATGTTGTTGTTGATTTTATTATTAATTTTTATTATTAGTATTTTGTGTATTTTCTGCCTTGGGAGTCTTGAAAATGTTTCTCTTTTTTATTGCTCATCATCGTTTCGGTTTTTTTTTTCTTTATTTTTTGATATTTTAATGGGTGTTTTTTTTTCTTCTTTAATAACAACACGTTTATGTTTTTTTTTCCTATTTATTCTCCTCTTGAAACCGGCAGAACCGGTTTTCTGTCGACCCCATCGACGAAGATTTCATCTTTCATTCGCCTTGAATGTGTTTGGCGACTGAATTTCGACTCTACGAAGAAGAAAACTAAAAAAGGAAAAAAAAACCGAAACTAAACACCAACGAAACTTCAAAATTCAGTGAAGTTTTTAGCGCCAAATCCCGCATGGACGAAACACAGATAAAAAGAGAAAATCCAAGATTCAACAAGAGAAAAACACAGCTTTAAATAAATCGACAGTCGTTTATAGAAAAATCCTCAAAGAAAATCCCAATAACAGATTTTAAATAAATCAAAATAATAAAAAAATATTCTTTGAAAGTGAACAAAAAATTAATTAAAAACTTTGAGGGAAAAGTCGAAAAAATTCAAGAGAAATTAAACTAAATTTCAACGAAAATGTGACAATAATTTGAAGAAAAATTGTTAAAAACGTGAGGAACATTTGAAAATTGGGCAGAAATTTAATAAAAATTGAATATAAAATAAGACAATAGGCAGAAATAGGGCAAAATTTTAGCAAAAAAAAAAAAAAAATTCTAAAAATTGTACAAAAATTGAAGAAAAGTTGAATGTAATTTGAGAAAAATGTGGGAAAGATGAGCAAAGAAGGGGCCAATAACTGAATTGAGTAAAGGCTCATCCAGACAGAGTCCGTTTTACGTTGTTTCCTCCGTTTCCCCCCCTCATAATACTCTAATAGAAAACCGGTTTTACACAAGGAAGCGGAGTAAGCAACGGGCTCTGTCTGAATGCGCCTTGAGGAACTAGAAAAGTAATACGAAAACACGATATTTCACTAGTTGCTTATGAATAGTTTGGAAAAATTTATTCCCTCGTGGGGATTCAAGTATTTTTATACCTCTGAAGTCCTCTAGACATCTCGGGTTGGGCGCCTTAGAATGATCCATCAATAAACGGCCTATGAAAGTGGAAACAAGCGAATACAATGTTTCGTAATGCTATCCAGAGATGTTTTGAAATAACCTTCTATCCTCTACTACGATTCCTTCCTTTCACATTCTTCTCCTATTTCCTGCAATCGTCTTACTTACGGGTCGTTAATTTAAGTATATTTAAGGCCCACAAATGGCATAATGGAGCCTGTGTTTTTTAAGGAAAAAAGGACAGAAGATCTCCCAAAGATTCCTATAACTAAAATGAACGATTGTACGATGTACTGACGAAACCGTTACTTCTCTTATGATAGAACCTGCAGTGGGTCCCCTGCCGTCCCAACAACATCCCAGGAGGAGAAGACATCCGGAATCTATCCAGCTCGGCGCTCGCATAACCAAGTCCTGCTTCATTACAAGAAAACTTTCGGCTCGCTACTGCTGGATATTGGCTCATTTCACGTACCGCTGTCTCACCCCCTTCAAGGCCTAGTCTGCAGACCACATCGTCAGCAAGGCCTAATTTCCCGAGATCGTATCTGAAGTTCCCATGTCCAGTCACAGTTGCTGACAAACTTTTATCTACACGTGGTTAAATCCTCTCGTTTCTTTTGATGAGAGCGTTTGAACGCTCCCCTCATTGACCGACCAATGGGTCTTTACCATATACAGCTGAGCTACATATATAGCTGATGATCCCTGCTATCCAAGGTCTTCCTTATCCTAATACGTCCAACGTCCAACGGAAGCAAGCAACAACAACTGTCAATGCACGCTAAACACTGGACTGTATCGGGCCTACCTCGTAGGTTTTTTGCTTTATGAATACAATTGCGAAACAATGTATATTTAAATGTCATTAAATTGTGTAATCCAATCAGATACCTGCTCTCAGTAGATACAAAAATTAAGCATTCACATGTTATTCCAATTCGATTTTCCCCCAAATTTTCACAAGATTTCATTTCTTCTACTTTTTGACTGCAAAGTTTTGTAGAAACTTCTGCTTTATTCGTGAATTAAATAAAAGAAAAACGCCTAAAATAATTTTTTAATATTATTTAATAACATTTTACGTTTGATTAAATTTGTAATTTCATTTTTGGTTGTTTTTATGAATAAAGGAAAAGATGATTTTGCGCCAAAATCGAATAATTTTATTTAGATTAGTAGATTTTTTTAGTTTCTCTTTTTTTTTTGAAAATTAGTTGAAAATTTTCAAATTTAATTAATTTCAAATTTAATTTTTTGTGGTTTTCGTTTTATTTTTCATTTTTTACGTTGCGTCTTCGATTTTAACTTTTTTTCCTTCGTTTTTCTTTTATTATTGTTATTATTTTTACATGTACATATTTTCTTTTGCTATGTTTGGAAATTCTTGTTTTTTTCTCTTCTTCCTTTTGCAGTCCGTTTTTCATATCACGTTGTCAATTCTATAAAATTATTAATTATAAAATTATAAAGTTGATTTATTTAACTTTTTTTTTGTTTTAAATTTTTTCATCTCTTTTGGCTGTTTTTCACTTGTTTTTTTTACATTTATTTTTTAATATTTTAATTTAATTTTTTATATTTATTTTTGTTTTTATTTTTTATATTTATTTTTGTTTTTTTTTTTTTATTTTAATACAATTTTTCTTATTTTTATTTCATATATTTTTTTTTTGTTTTTATTTTATATATTTTTTCTTATTTTTATTTTATATATTTTTGCGACTTTGACACGAAACTTTTTTCTCATTTCTTTAAAAATTTTTAATCTTACGTAATATGAATATTATAAATGATTTTCTTTGTTTTTGTGTTTTTTGTTTGCTGTTTTTTTGTTTGTTGTTTTTTTAGGTTTTTATTTTTTTAGTTTTTTATTTTTTTAGTTTTTTAAAGATTTTCTGGCTTCTTTCAGTGGCTGTCGTGTTGTTTTTTGATGTCTCTTTTCTTCTTGTTGCTCGCTTTTGCCGACGTTTGTGCGTCTTGAGTTGTTGTTGTTTTGTTTTTTCGTTCAACGCAAACAAACAAACGGAAAGAACAAGCAACGAAGCCATGAAAGAGTTTTTCATGTTTAACAAGAGTTTTTCCTGGAATTTAGTCTCGTGGCTGTTGTTTGTTGTTGTTGTTGTTGAGGTTAGAAAACAAAACATGCATTTTTTTTTCCTCTTCTTCTTCTTCTGCTTCTCCTGCTTCTTGTTTTCCTTGAATAAATAAAATTGTTTTCGTTTACTTCAAGTTTTCCTTGAAAAAATCATATTTTTAAAATGCCAAGTTGTCGAGAGGGGAACAAAGAAATCCAATTAAATTCATGGTATTAAAAATAACCGTAAACAGAAAAGAAATTCTCAAATTTGATTCTAATGAATTTTGGGGATATTTTTAAATGTGAAAAAAACACCAGCAACGGGTTTGTTTTTATCAGGGTATGTAAGCGCACGCTCGCGGTCGACCGCGGTCGACTCATTTTTGAACCCGACCGCGTGCGCGTGCGCTTAAAATATTTTTTATTGAACCCGACCGCGTGCGCGTGCGCTAAAAAAATTTTTAGCGCACGCGCACGCGGTAGGGTTCAAAAAAAAAATTTTTTATTGAACGCGCACGCGGTCGGGTTCAAAAATGAGTCGACCGCGGTTGAAGCGCACGCGCACGCGATGTAATGTATGCCGCACCAAAATTTAAGATTTTTTAATCGAAAATATATAGTAAGTGAGATTTAGAAAATTATATTGGAATGAATATATCATTTATATTACCTATTTGGTATTAATATTTAGGTTTTTCTCGATTTTTTGTTTTTGTGCTACATAAGATTAAAATAATTTCCGTATTCATGCATTCCAAATCTTATATTTTTACCTGCGAATATTTTGCCAAGTTATTTCTGCAATAATATGAGAAACAAAACACCCTGAAAAATGCAATCCCTTTACTGTGAAGTTTTTATATACTCCTTGTTAGGCTGCTGTCTTTGGGATTTTCCCTTAATTAGGATAAGCAAACAGGATTCACTATTTTTGATTTTTACTGCAAAGTAGCAAGGTTCGAAACTGAAATATGCATTGTTAGGATTATGAGATCTTCAAAATTTGTTACAGGAAACAATGTACATTTAAGGATTTTCGCGATATTTTTTTTCTATAAATAACACCAACGTTGCAATGGAAGTAAACATGACCTTTTTTGTAATGAGCTATCTGAAATTTTATATACTTTATATTTAAGTTTATATTTATTTAGTAAGAAAGCAGATCACAAGCAGATTACATTTCACAGATCCATATAAAGAGTTGTACTAGATATTACAGTATTTCAGTTTTCAGAGTTCTTATTATGAAATATTATAAATTTCTTCACAATTAACACAAACAATTGGAATGCATGAATAGCGAAATTATTTTAATTTTATGTATAACAAAAACAAAAAATCGAGAAAAACCTTAATATTAATACCAAATAAGTCATATAAATGATATATTCATTCCAATATAATTTTCTAAATCTCACTTACTATATATTTTCGATTAAAAAATCTTAAATTTTGGTGCGACATACATTACATCGCGTGCGCGTGCGCTTCAACCGCGGTCGACTCATTTTTGAACCCGACCGCGTGCGCGTTCAATAAAAAATTTTTTTTTTGAACCCGACCGCGTGCGCGTGCGCTAAAAATTTTTTTAGCGCACGCGCACGCGGTCGGGTTCAATAAAAAATATTTTAAGCGCACGCGCACGCGGTCGGGTTCAAAAATGAGCGTGCGCTTACATACCCTGGTTTTTATATTATTTTTATTATTAAAAATGTATTTATTATTCGACTTCTTCCACGATGGCGACATGAGGAAAAAAGTATTAAATTCAAAAAACAATTTCAACAAAAAAATCATGCTTAAAATCCCAATTTGAATTATTAGTCCGTCCTGTTAGTGTTGTTGTTGTTGGTTTTCTCATTAATCTGCTGCGTAATCAACGTGCACAACATCTGTTCTGCTCTCTTCTCTTCTACTCTCCGCAACATCAGAATGCATCGCAATTGATACTCTTCTCGGGTTGTTGTTTTTCTCCTTACTCGCTTGGCTTCATTGCTGCAGTGTTTGAATAAGCACAAACAACAAGTTCTGCTCTCTCCGTGAGCACGGAAGAAAATCCTGTCTTGCAGCCGAAGAACGTCGACGCAATGGTTACGATTTTCTCATCTATTCTTATTGGGTTTTGTGTTATCTGTTTCAGTTACTCGTTCAGCTGTTGAGCGAACAAAGGAATTCTCTTGGAATATTTTGTAGTGTGTAACAACAACAACAACAACAACAGCATCGATTGATAGATTTATGTGAGAAAGAGTTGTTTAAATAAGCGTCGTCGTTGCTGTTGTTGTTGTTTTTGTTGTTGGCTGAAGCTGAGACGGCGATCGTCTTCAATGTGAGCAAATAATAAAAACGCAATACAAGGAAGAACCATAAAAACTAATGGTGTAAACAGAACACCATTCGGCTTCCGACAAATACACGCACGAACTGTCAAATATTTACTGATTCTCGAGTAAAATTTTGTACTTACTTCGCAAAAAATTCACATCCATTTAAAAAAGCCTTTATGTGTACATATATGACGCATGAAGAGCACAAAAAATGACAGTCGGTAGCGCTAAATACAAGAGAAATAGAAAATATTTGAATTTTGTCGTAACTACACACGAGAGCAGCGCCTACAGATTATTTTTTTCTCGATTCCCATAAGCTTCTGTGTATTCTTGACAGTTCGTGCGTGTATTTGTCGGTAGCCGAATGGTGTTCTGTTTACACCATAATCTCTGTTATTGATAATTAATTTTAGAAATTATTTCTTTGATTTTCTGCAACTCATCATCATTTTCATTTGTATGGAGTTTTTTTTTTTTTTTTTGTTATTTTTAGTTTTGAAGAAATGAAATTTAAATTGCATTTAATCATGAAGTGTGTGTGTGTGTGTGTGTGTGTGTGTGTGTCGGCATGCAAATAAACGACGTAGGTGCAAATAAACTTAAATTAATTACGGTGAAAGCGATGAACGCTGCCGAGCGTAAATTGAATTGTGACAAACACACACACACACACACACACACACACACAAAGCTCACAGCCGCTGATGACGAGTAAAATTCAAATCACTTTAATTTCAAGCGCGGATTCTTTCAAGTCGCTTTTTTACGTCTGTTTTTCGAAATAAAACGAAACGAAAATAAATTGAAAAATCGCTGCTGATTTCTTTGCATTTTATTGGCTTTTCAGGCCACCTACAAAATACAGGGTGTTCAATGTGCATTCAAAAACACAAATTAAAGCGATAAAAAGACAATTAAAAGAGCGATAAAAAAAGCCATAAAAATTATTGCGAAATTATATTACAGCAAATTACCAACAACAACAACAACAACAACAGCGACAATGAAAAAACAACAAAATTGAAATGAAATTAATTAAAAAAAAAACTTGTGTAAGAAAATTCGATTAAAGGATCAATAAAAAAACTTCAAAAAATATTCAAGCAATTAAATAAAAAATTAGATTAAATAAAGAAAAGAAAAGAAAAGGAAAAATAAAAAAATTCCTTTTTAATTATGTTTTTTTTTTTTATTATGTTAAAATTGAGCATTGAAAAAGAAAAACGGCGAAAAAAGAAACTGCAAATAAATTAAATTCAAATGGAAACATGAAATAAAATTTCCATTTCGTGCTTAAAACGTTCTCAAACACATTTTAATAATCATTTCTTTATTTATTCATTTAAAAAGAACAAAAAATATTTAAAATTTCATCACGTTTTCACTTTAACAGAAAAAAACAGAAAATTTTTCACATTTCAAAATTATTTCATAAACACGTTTCTTCGTGGTTTTATGCGTTTATTTAATGGCGATATTAATTTTTGCTCTTTTTTCCCCTCTATTATTAACAATTTTCAATTGAAATTAAACCAAAGTCAGAATGCAGAGGAAATTCGCGATACATTGTTTATAAGCACATGTTGCTAGGCACACACAGCAATCGAAATGAATTGAAACTTTGTTGCGATGTTGCTTCGTGGACGTCTTCGAAGGCGATCCTCCCTCGGGCGATTGACTACTGCTTCGGGATGTTGACGGAGCGTGTTGCTTATCGAACGAGTTTTTGTTGTCTTCGTTGGGAGTGGGGAAAATGCAATCGGTGTTGAAGTTCTTCGTTGGTGAGAATAAAGGAGCTTAGGCATCGCGTGCGTGTGTGTGTGTTTGTAGGCAAATCGTGTTTAATTTAAACAAGGCAAAAATTGACAGATTTGCGTCGTCATTTTTGATGAATGCATGCGAAATTCTTTTTGTGAGCTCGTTCATAAAAAAATCAATATAATTTTGTGGCATGGCGAAGAATACTTTTTTTGTAGCCAAGGAATCGTAGAGTTCATTGAACTGAATTTTATTCTCTGCGTTTTCTGCAACACCAACGCAATGCAGTCGCTTCCTCTGTTCCTCTAGCTTGAAGATATTTCAGCCTAAGATGCGAGAAGAGGAGAGAGAAAAAAGATGAATAGGAAAATATTTCAATATTCATAAAATAATCCATGTTAATTACATTAAATATGCAAAAAGAAGAGGAAGAAAGAGAGAGAGACAGATAGAGAAGAGACAGGCAAAAGGAGAGGAAACCGAAATCCAATAAAGATCAATTCTACAAGGTGAGAATTCTTATTGGAATGAAGAAAACATGGAAATGTTGATGCTTTCATTTTATATATGTATAAATTACATATGTACATATGTATGTAAATGTGTTTTGTGCATCTAGGAAATAGGAAAACTTTTCTTCTAGTTGCGATTCACGCTTCAAAGATAAGAAAAGCGCAGCGCAACGCATCAAAGCGAAGAAAAGTGATTAAAGAGAACTGACGATAAAAGAAAATACGACTTGAAGAATTTATAATGCCACAGAAAATGATAAAATAAATAAATGCAATAGAAAAGATGAGTAAATAGGAAAAAAAAAGAATAAATAATAATCAGAACATGAAAACAGTGCATTCAGATGTAAACGTGGCAGTGAGAGCGAGCGAAACAGCCAATAATCATTGCATAAGTTGTATGCAAAAGAAGCTTCTGCATAGAAACAACAACGACAACAACAACAACAACACAGCATTCAATGCAGCTCATTTCGATTGCACTGTGTTCAATGAGAGC